>CM054060.1:169943124-171143124 GCA_028641055.1 Alopecurus myosuroides | reverse complement strand
TTAATAGCACATGTATCCAACCAATATTGTGGTAAACTAAACATATGTGTAATATTATGCCCATATGTAAGAATTTGTAATCCATCTATCCAAGGTAACATATAGTTTAATTCGGCCACTTTATCATAAGTGATACATATGTGATGTACCATGAAAATTTTATTCAAGTTATAATCACCAATCAAATAAAATTTGAAACTAGTATCATATGTGCTAGAATTAACACAATCAATTTTATTCATAGCACATTGCACATCAATTGGTTCTTTTAACATGATATAATAGACAATATCACTAGATGGTATCTTAGCAAGTACTTCTTTATGTGTAAGAAAAACCACATTGTTAAATTTCGAATTCATCATGTTATGATATGGTTGTAAATTATCACATAATTCAATACTTGTTTTGTCCAAACCGAAATCAATACCTTTATCAATACTAACCTCCTCATGTGTAGTAGGCATGATCTCATCAATATCTTGTGAATTTGAAGGTTGTAGCTCCCTTTCTTCAAAAATAACCTTAATATCACAAGTAAAAACACTAGGACCCGTGGCATATTCTTCCAATATGTGTGATGTTTGTGATGTCTCTTTGTGCTCCCTTTCTTCAATAGCAACCTGTACACAAGAAACAACACTAGGAAGAGAAATTATTTCATTAGTTAAAAGGCTCACTCCTTTATTCTTTCCACTCGGCCTAGACTTGTCTTCATCCATAGATTTGGTGTTTGCACTCTCCTTCTCAAGATTCATCTCTATTTTGTGCCTTGATTCATTCACTATTTGTTGTGGTGTCATAGGCCTCAAAATAATATCCTTATTATTCCAATTCAAATGATATGTGTTGGCTCTCCCCATATGTGTAACCTTCTTGTCAAATTGCCAAGGTCTTCCAAATAATAAGTGACAAACTGTCATGGGAACCACATCACACTCAATTGTATCTTTGTATGGTCCAATTTGAAAATCCACTCTCACCATATGGCATACCTTGATTTCATCCTTGTTACTTAACCATTAAATATAATATGGATGTGGGTGTGGATTGTAATTCAACCTTAGCTTTGCACATAACTCCTTGATTGCTAGATTTCTACAACTTCCTCCATCAATAATCACCTTGCAAGCCATATTAGGTCCAACAATTGCCTTGGTTTGAAATAAATTGCATCTTTGGCTCTCATCATTGCTAGGAATAACACTCAAAGCCTTGGTGCAAACAATGGTTGGATAATTTGTAGCATAAACATTAAGTGGACCATCATCATCATCATCATATGTATCCTCTCCATTAGGATTAGCATCATCTCCACTCTCATACTCATCAGTAGCATTGATCACCATAATTTTCTTGTTAGGACAATCTCTCTTGAAGTGCCCTCTTCCTCCACAAGTATGGCATGTCATGTCTCTATGTCTAGCTGTTGATTGAGTAGAACCACTTCCACTAGCTGCTGGTTGTGGTGTTTTCTTTGTATTAGTGATGCTTGTCTCGGGTTTGGATGGTGTACTAGCTATTGGTTGTGCAATTGGAGGTGTTGGAGGTGAAAAAGAAGAAGATCTTGATGGAAAAATCCTCCTTGGAGCCATAGTAACCTCCTCGGCCAATCTCTTTTCTGCCTCCCTTGCTTGATGCAACAATTCTGTCATATTGCTATATTGAACATGCCTCACAATGCATCTAATTTGGAAGTTCAATCCTGAAAGAAATCTTTGCATTGTTTGCTCATGTGCTTCAACAACCCGAGCTCTTTGTAGTACTAATTCCATCTCCTTGTAATATTGATCCACTGAATTTGTTCCTTGCTTCAAATTTTGCAATTTATCATAGAGAGTCCTCAAATAATTTGTTGGAACAAACCTTGCTGTCATAAGTTGTTTCATCTCAGCCCAAGTAGTAATTTCTGGTTGATTTTGTGTTTCCCTCAACCTTATGATGCCATCCCACCACAAGAGAGCATAACCATCAAATCCAGAAGATGCTAGCTTGATTTTCCTCTCATCAGTGTAATTATGCAATCTCCATAGCTTTTCTATCTTCAATTCCCACATCAAGAACTCCTCAACATCATCATTATCACATGTGAGAGTAGGCACAAAGAATTTTGGTTTCCCAAGGCCATCCTCCTCTCTATTATCATCAACCAATGGTACCCTTCTAGGTGGGAAATTGCCACGGCCTCCATATGCAATGGCTCGGCCTTCTTCATGATTACCACCAAGATTAGCTCTTTGTAATTGTGTGGAGATATTTGCAACTTCCCTTGTGAGATTAGTCATGGCTTCTTGAAGAACACGAATGGAATTAGCAGCCTCATTTTGTTTCTCAATAACCACTGTCAAATCCTTCCTTAGTACATCATCATATTCTTCTATTTTCTTCTCAACTCTTTGCTCAATCCGATTAGCAACTCCTCCTCTAAAGAGATTAAAATCTGCTCATGTACATGCATCATCCGCAGTCTTTGTTTTGGGCATCAAATCAGCTTCCTCCTTGTCACCATGCACAGAAGCTTCACTAGCAAAACTCATGATTAATAGGTTAGTGAAACAAATAATCAATGGGTTGTGGTGCCTCTCAAACTCACTCAAACCAGCAAAGAAAGGTTCACTTATTGTTCCAAAGTGAATAAGGATCAACTTACCAACAAGTACCAATGAAAACTGTGTCAAGTGTGAGAAGAGAATACCCAAGCTCTCAAGTGTTACAATGCAAAACAAGGTTTTTGGTGGGGCTTGGTTGGGATTCCTAACAACACCAAAATAACAACTCCAATGCATTGCTCAATGTGATAAAAAAACACCAAAGAAACACACTCACTCTTGGAGACAATTGTGGCTTAGCAAATATATGGTAGAGATTTTGCAAAAACTGGAAAGACACTAGCAAATACTCAATGAAACAGGCACAAGATTGCTCAATGTCCACAAAAATTCCAATAGAAAATAGCTTCCACTAGTGATATGTAGCTCGGCCTCTTTTGAATTTTTCTTTGTTTCTATTTTCTTTTATACTTTTTCCTTTTTCTCAATTCTTTTGATTTTTTTCAATGGCCTTTGAATCAACTAGGAGCAACAAATAATGGAAAACAGAAAAGTGGACAAAAATTTGATCCAATTGAGCAGCCTGTAGAGGAATTAAACAGCTAGTCTTTGGGTTATGGTACCTAATATTTGCTGTAGAAAGGCTTTGGCTAAGGCTTATCAAAGATCAGAACGAAATCCTAGAGAAAACAGGAAGAAAAACAAAAGAAAAACTAAGAAAAACGGATGAAAAACAAGCTCACGGCAGGAATTTTGGTCACGGCAGAGAAAACAGCGAAAACGCTGTCGCGGCAGAGCGCATGGGCTGTGGTGGTGTGCTGCGTTACGGTGCGCGGGTGCTGTTTTTGTAAGCGCGCGCAAGGGATCCGAGTGCAGCTAGGAGCGGACGGTGGCGGCAGCGCTTTTGCGCAAAACTGTGCCGCGGCAGACTCGGAGTCCGAGTGCGGTAAGGAGTGGTGCGCGCGCGGTAAGGGATTTAGGGCACCGCGAGGCGGTTTGGTAAGGCGAATCCGATAGCGACAGGGAAACGGTGGCGGCAGCGTTTTGAACCAAATCCGTGCCACGGCAGGAACTCGATAGCAACTAGAATTGCAAATATGATATGGATCAAAGTATCAACCGCAGCAATGCAACCTTATGAACCCTAGGAACTAGATCAACTTGTACACAAGCTGTAGGTCTAAAAATTCCCGAGAACAACAAGATCCACAATATTTTTGGTGGGAATTTTCGGATAGAAACACAAAGGAACTAGATGAACCCTAAAAGATGAAAACCTAAAAACAGAAAAACAGGAACACAAATCAACAAAAAGCAGCAACTAGGTAGATGCAAATTGGTGTTGATCTAGGCTCTGGCAATGATCTAAACAACTATTTTTGTGTGGCTTTTTCTGGATAGGAATAAAAAACAACTAAAACTAGGGATAATTTTGCTCACCGAGTAAACCTGGAGAATCTGATACCAAGATGATATGGGGTGGCCCAATCTTCTCAATGAGCTTCTCTCTCTCTTTTTGTATTTTCTGATATATGTGGATAACTAGTGCTACACTGAGACCTCTCACTTGGATGACCCTTGTTGCCAATGCAACAACAATCAAGCCCTTTGGATATTCTCAACTACACACTCTTGCACAAGCAATCAATGATCACAAGTGGTCCTGTATCCCCCTAATTCCCAATGGAATAGCAAGATATCATGCAAACTTTGACTTGGTAATACTTCAAGATGAATGCTTAGCAGCAATACAATCTCAAGGCTAGGGTTTTCTTTGTCTAAGTTGTTCTCCCCTAATCCACACGCAGGTGGCAAGAATATAAGGGGGAGGGGTGCG
Organism: Alopecurus myosuroides; assembly: GCA_028641055.1. Classification (NCBI taxonomy): domain Eukaryota; kingdom Viridiplantae; phylum Streptophyta; class Magnoliopsida; order Poales; family Poaceae; genus Alopecurus; species Alopecurus myosuroides. Next base: position 171,138,738 of record CM054060.1, on the reverse strand, counting down.
GCCACAAGGGCTCCTTACGCAAGCAACCCACCTCCTACTAGGACTAGGACTCCTATTAGGACTAGGAGTCCATCTATAGCACAATATGGATACAAACCGATCCACCATGAAGGGATTCGGCCACATATGGTATACAAACCATACCTATTCAAAAATAGGATTTCTATGGTGCATTTGACTTGGTGGAGGCACCTATCCCCATGTCTTGATGAATAACAATTGTTTTATTGGAATAACAATTGTTATGAATTGTTTTCACCATCTTGCTTTATTGTTTTCACCAATGTGATCTTGTTTTCAACCTCATGAATGTTTGTTTTCACCATGGTCATGTTGTCTTCTATCAACTCTCCATTCATGCTTGTGAGAACATAATCCTTAGGCATATCCCTATCAAGCTGGCCAGAAGTGTTCCTTCAGACTATCTTCCTTCCATGCACCAAACTCGTTAATGAAAGCAGAAACTCTATTTAACCGTCATTGTCTTTTGGGGAAACGAGACGGAATGTAGGGCCTCTAGGAATCCAAGGATCACGCCAAGCACGGATAGAGACTCCATTCCCCACACGCCAGATCATTACCTTCTTAACCAATTCTAAACCATACTCTATACCTTTCCACACAGCTGAGGCATTTCCGGTAAAAACTGTATCCACCAGATTACAATCAGGAAAAATACTTCGCCTTTAGAAGACGGGCACACAAACTTTCTGGGCTCTCAATAATTCTCCAAGCTTATTTGGCAAGCAGGGCTTTGTTGAAAGCTCTCATATCTCAAAACCCAATACCTCCTTTGCATTTTGGCAAAATCATTTTATTCCAAGATAACCATGCCATCTTCCGCTTTCCTTTTTCTACACCCCACCAATACTGTCTCATCAATTTTGTCAAGTCATCACAAACTGCCGTCGGAAATTTGAAGACGCTCATCACATAAGTGGGAATAGCTTGCGCCACAGACTTGATAAGTATTTCCTTACTTGCCGATGACAGGTAGTTTACACTCCAATCAATCAATTTCTTACTCAGCCTCTCTTGTAAGCTTTGAAATTTATTCTTGCTCATTCTCCCTTTTGGAACAGGTAGCCCTAAATACTTTGGATCAAACACCTCCTGCGAAACGTCCAACACATTCCTTAACAAAGATGAGACCATTAACGAACAACTATCATAAAATAGGATGGAACACTTCATGAGATTAATGAGTTGTCCCGTCGCCAACGCATAAGTATTCAAAACACCCTTGACAATCGTCGCTTGAGACTCACTTTCTCAAAAGAATAAGAGAGACTCATATCCGAATAAAAGGTGGGAAACATCGGGGGCTCTCCGGCATACCTTCACTGGAATCAATCCGTCCTCCGTGACAACTTTCCTTACCAAAGCAGATAAGGCATGAGCTATAAATAAGAACAAAAAGGGGGACAATGGGTCACCTTAGCGGATACCTCTCGATGGCGTAATTGATCAAGCAACTTCCCATTCAGATTCACAGAAAACCGGACTGATTTATCACAGCTCATAATTAATAAAACCCATGCAGAATAAAACCTTAGGCAGGGTCGAAACCCCACTTGAGTAAAGCCTTTTCCAAAAAAATCCAATCGACCCTGTCAAACGCCTTTGAAAGATCCAACTTGTATGCACAATAAGTGGAATCATTATTATGAGTAGTCTGAATATGATGGATGCACTCGAAAGCTATAATGGCATTGTCGGTGATAAGGCGACCCGGGATGAATGCACTTTGATTTTCCGAAATCAGTTCCCCCAAAACTAGTCGCAACCGATTTGCTAGGCACTTCGATACAACCTTATAAATTACATTGCATCAGCTGATAGGAAAAAATTCCTTCGGCTCCACTGGGTGTGAAATCTTGGGAATTAAAACTATAGAAGTGTCATTAATTCCTGGTGGCATAAATCCTGACTGAAAAATGGCCAAAACTATTGCAATTGTCTCCTCCTTCAAACACGCCCAATGTTTTTGGTATAAATAGGCAGTAAACCCATCAGGTCCGGGGGGCCTTTAAAGGACCAATCTGAAATAAAGCATCTGACACTTCTTTTTTAGTATATGGAGCACTAAATTGAGCATTCATTTCTGCTGAAACTTTCGATTCAATACAATGGAGAACTGGTTCAGGGTTCAAGGTAGGATCCTTCGTATATGTCTCCTTGAAGTAAGAAGTAACCATTCTCTCCATATCAGAAGGCGCCACTGCTCATGACCAATACGTATTGCGAAGACGTTTAATTCTGTTTCTACATGCCCTTTAAACATATTTCCGACGAAAATAGCGAGTGTCCTTTGTAGCCAAAGCATCTCCTCACAGTACAAAAACTCGTCCATTTGATACATCTTGGCCCAGATTATATCATAATCTGCATTATTCGATTGCAACTCTTCCTAATCCATATGCAGGGCCTCTATTTGTTTAATCACGTTCCTAAAATTAATTTTGCTCCAGCTCTTTAACTAGATCATCACCTCCTTTGGAGATTTTGCCACTTCGTCTAGACTGCCCTCTGGTTGATGTTTCACCCAAGCATTTGAGATGACCTCTGGAAACCTGGTATCACCTTCCCAACATATTTCATATCTCGCTGTTGATCGGATACGAGGAACATCAGCCTCCACTTGTAGGTGAATCATTATCAGATAATGGTCTGAGATGGGTGAAGCTAGGTGGCGTACTAGAGCTGATGAGAAAATAGTTTGCCAAGCCTCCTCCATACACGCACGGTCCAGCCGAACACACACATTTCTTTCACCACGTTGCCCATTATCATAAGTATAGGGAACACATCCTGAAACCCAAGTCTACTAGCTCACATGTATAGAGTGTCCCTAAACGCCTCCATCCGATTCTCATTCCGCAATGTTCAGGACATATGCTCTTTTTGCCATGCAGCTTCATTGAAGTCTCCACAAACAAGCCACGGAATATCCGATATTCCACGTAATCTTTCCAAATTGATGAGGACATGACCAGGCCGGATACGACCAAGACAATTACTACTTCCTCTACACTTCATCAAGAAATAAGGTACATAATTAAATGATGCACAAGGAGTTCTCCCACGTCACTTTGGATCCAAGAGAATATAGAGTCCCCCTACTACACGTTCTGGACGCAGATTCGGACTGGAGAAATATACCTGACTTCATAAGGCTATAACATTTGTATATGATCCCCGAATGGTGTGAATCTTTTTTGGTTGGAAAGTAGGTCGCGTGAACTTTCCACAAAAATTGGCCTCACCTCAAAATTCGTTTCGAGCTAAAAGTTATAGCCAAAACAGTCTGACCGTGTAGCTGAAATTGGGACAAGAATTTCGGAAAAAGGTGCTGCGTCACCTCTAATTGGGCCCAAAGGCCTTGTACGAATTAGGGTTGGGTTTTTGGTTCCTTGGGACGTCCTTCCACCTCCTTAGCCGTCACCCAAGTCTCTCCTCCATATATACCCTCCAGAGGTCTCAGTTTAGACTCGGATTTTGTTTAGTTAAAAAGAACTCAGCTTTATTTGCTAGTCTTCGCCATAGGCACGAGTGTCGGATAGACCTCTTGTACTACACACTTGCAGAATCCCACCTATCAATATACTTCATATTTTATCCGCAATTCTGATTGCATATTTGGTTCTTGCTTGTTCTCGATTGATTGCAAGAACTAGACCTGAGTGGTTGGGTCGATTGTGCTACGGCGCTGTCAAGAACCTCCCGGAGTTGGTGTAGCAATTGCTAAGGCGCAACGTCCTCGCATGTTTGTAGTCGGATCGTTAACATCAACGCCACCCAAATCGTAGTTATCATCTCATCGAAAGATCGGACACCTTACCCTCTATCAAGTGGTATCATATTTCAGGTTGATCGGTGAGATTTACTGTTTTTCATAGATTAGATTGCATCTGTTCTTCATACCTATAGTCCACAAAAATCCCCAAAAATTGTTTAGTTTAGATCATCCCATCCTACAACCAGTCCAGGCCCGTTGCATCTTCCTTTCAGTGTATTGCATTGTTGAGTTTTCATCTGCATCGTCGTGTCAAGTTGCTGGTCTTAGCGTTTATTCCCGTAGAGTTTCATGGTCTTTGCATAGTTCGTCATTGCCGCTGACGCATCACCTCGCACGTTTGCAGATTACCGCTGCATCCCACCACCACAAATTCTGCCACCATCCAGCCACAATTCTGCCACTATCCAGCCACCACCAGCAGCCGCCGCACGCACCACAATTAGCCGCCGCTATCATCTCCATTACCGCTGTTCGACAAGCTATCCATCGAGTCGTTGCCTTGCCGCCACCACATTGCATCGTCTCCACTAGCTTCCATCCGCACGCGTGCGTCTCCACTTGTTCCCGTGCGCTGCCTCCACGCTACTTGTTAGGGTTAGGGTTTTTCTAGTTGTTTCAATCCTTGTTTCTATCCATAGATTAGAGTTCTAATCAGTTTGGGACTCCAAATTCGCGACCTACTGTAGTAGCAAAAAAAATCCTGGAAAAAAAATTCGTGGTCTCGCCGACCACAGACATAGTCTGAGGTTTGGAGAGAGCGAAAAAAATAAATTTCGGGAACTCGCCCGACCACAGACATAGTCTGAGGTTTGGAGAGAGAAAAAAAAATCGGAAACTCGCCCGACCACAGACATAGTCTGAGGTTTGGAGAGAGCAAAAAGCAAAAAAAAAAAAAAAAATTTCTTCCTCTATTTAGTGCAGTTTCTTACTGCTCTTTGCTCATACTTTTTCTCCTTTGCTTGTTGTTGCCACGCCGTGATGTTGTTGGTGTTATAGGCTCGCGTCTCTAAAACGGTATAGCCTAGGACCCATCACAGTACCATATTTGAGTGTTTATTCAACTTGCATTCCTGATTTGATTATTGCTAATTCTTGCTACTATATTCATGCCTCCTAAAGCTCCACTGATTCTACATCATGCGTTGTGACTTTCACCTGGCAATCACTCCATCTAATCTTCAGTGAGGCTTGACATTGTTCGTTGCCAGTCACCTCCTGCTGTTGGGTGAGAACTTGTAAGATCTTTATTTTTGTTGGAGGGATTATGCGACTTGTCACCACATCCTATTAGGAATAGGAACATCTACTGTGATTTTTTTCTTGTCTTCTACTAATCATGGCAGGACCGGGAGCTCGATGTAATTGGACTTCGTCTATAGTTGGAGATGAACTGACTCCTACAACACATGAACAACGACCACGGGAGGTAGAAACACGTACCCATGTACATGATCAGGTTACTATTTCTATGCTATCTTTTGAGGGTCGTTGTAAACCTGCTTTATACATTGAATGGGAATTCGACATTAATGCAATATTTGTTTCCCATAATATTTCTGAGAATAAGTGAAATTCACAATTTCTACATTTACTAGTTTGGCTTCTATTTGGTGGAATGAACATTGTCATTTATATCCTGATTATATACCTATTACTTGGCATGACTTGAAACTTGCTATGAGATATAAATTTGTTCCATCATATTATACTCGTGACATGGTTAAGAAATTGAAAATTTTAAAACAAGGTAATAACAATGTAAAAGAATATTATGATAAGTTAGAACGTACCTTGTTGCATTCACTTTTAGAAGAAAGTGAAGAAGAGTTTATGGATAGATTTTGGAGAGGGTTACACCATGATATTCACAAAATATTACTGTGTGAAGATGAGATATATTCTATTGACCATTTGTTTTGTCTTGCTTGTAAAGCTGAACAGGAAATACAAAGACGTGGCAATAAGACCGACAAGAGTTCGATGGAATTACTGTCATCGACAATAAAGAAGGTTAAACCCTCGACCAATGCACCTACCATGACAACCACTCAAGAATTTGTGGAGGTCACACCACCACAAGCTCGGGATGTGTCTGCATCGATAGTACCTACACCATCTGAGTTGGACATATATGGTAATAATAATGGTACTGATTCTGTTCCTCCATATGCTATTGATATATTCCATGAGGATTTGCATACATCATGTGTTGAGTTACCAGTTGTTTTGGTCACACCACCTATCTTAGAGAACTATGTTGCTGATTTGACTTTAACATGTGATGAAATAACCCAAGTAGCTACTGTTTTCAGTGCACCTATTATTGATGTTAATGCATCTGTTTATATGAGTGCACCCACTGAAATAAGAGTTAATGCAAATGAACCACGTGACTTAATCATTAACTCTGAATTGGATCATATAGAATTTATTAGGAATGACGAAGTTTTGGCTACAATTCATCATGCTAATACTTTGTTTTGTATTCCAATGGATCCACCTATGTCTTTGTCACATGCTAAGCATAATTTTTTTTTAAATCTCATGTTTGAGTACGTTCAAAAGTGTTTATGTCCCTAACTTAACCTTTCAGCTGGTTTGTGATTATGACATTAATAATAAATTTTGGGTGCATAAAATTTGTGTCACGCATGATGATATTGTTGTTTTCAGCAATCTATGCTATGGGCCAATGTATTGTTGCTATGGGATTGTTCCTAATTTTCATGATCATGTGATACATTCTGGTGTAGTTGATACATTAGAAACTAGTTTGTCATATCCATTATGTTTGTCCCATAAGTTATTACCTAGTTGTGCTACTGATTTGTGCTTCACTTATATTTGCAATTTGAGTTGCATCTTACATATTGGACATATGATTGATAAATTTGTTGTCCATCCATCTCATATTCATAATTATCAGAGTAGTGCAGTTGAAGCATGGTTTAAACATGTTTTGTTATCACATTTTATGGATTGGTTTGACCTTGTTTTTCACAAATTTGATCATCGATCTTTTGTGAGGACACTGGATTTAATATTGAACAATAAGAACTTCAACATACGTGTTTCTTCTCATGATCATGATTACATGGGCTTCACTTACACTTGCAATTATGATTGCTTATTGCTGAGATATTCTTTGTTCCATTATGACAAGTATGTGTTATATATTTGCTATCTCAATTACAATTTTTCATTTGGGACCGATCATAGTAACATCTTCAAAGAAAATAACTTGATGCATATGTTTAATCATTTTTATATGACCTCCAACTATGGTAGTGATTTTATGCTAAATAACTTGTTGCATGATTGCTTATCTATACAAGTTTTGGCTAGAATTTTTGATACATCACTTCTTTGTGTACCAATGTAGGGATGGTTTAATGATGCGCATCGCAATATCAATGTTATGAATAAAATCTTCACTTATATGTGCAAACTGAGTTGCAATAATTTAATGTGGTTTGCTTCTTGCGATAATTATGTGGCTTTATATTTAACAAGACATACCACTTACCCCTGTATATATGTGTAATATGTGCAACAATTAAGAGAAATGTGGATGACATCTACATCTATCATGCGTATACCTTGTCTCTTTTTTTATCCTTGTTTTACAAGAAATAACATCGAGGACGGCTTATCTTTCAAGAAAGGGAGGATGACGAGGACATGACCAGGCCGGATACGACCAAGACAATTACTACTTCCTCTACACTTCATCAAGAAATAAGGAAAATGATTAGATTCTGCTCAAGGAGTTCTCCCACGTCACTTTGGATCCAAAAGAAGGTAGACTCCCCCTACTACACGTTCTGGATGTAGATTCGAACTGCAGAAATATACCTGGCCTCAGAAGGCTATAACATTTGCATACGGGTTCCGAATGGGGTGAATAGTTTTTTGTTGAAAAGTAGGTCGCATTCACTTTCGAGCGAAATTGGCCTCACCTCAAAATTCATTTCGAGCGAAAAATTATGGCCAAAACAGTCCGACCATGTAGTTGAAACTGGGCCAAGAATTCAGGAAAAAGGTGTTGTATCACCTCTAATTGGGCCCAAAGGCCTTGTACGAATTAGGGTTGGGTTTTTGGTGCCTTGGGACGTCCTTCCTTCCACCTCCTTGGACGCCACCCAAGTCTCTCCTTCATATATACCATCCATTTACTATATATAAAAAATACCCTCCATAGGTCTCAGTTTAGACTCGGATTTTGTTTAGTTAAAAAGAACTCAGCTTTATTTGCTAGTATTCGCCATAGGCACGAGTGTCGGATAGACCTCTTGTACAACGTACTTGCAGAATCCCACCTATCAATATACTTCATATTTTATCCGCAATTCTGATTGCATATTTGGTTCTTACTTGTTCTCGATTGATTGCAGGAACTAGACCTGTGTGGTTGGTTCGATTGTGCTATGGCGCTGTCAAGAACCTCCCGGAGTTGGTGTAGCAATTGCTAAGGCGCAACGTCCTTGCACGTTTGTAGTCGGATCGTCAACGTCAACACCACCCAAATCGTAGTTATTATCTCATCGAAAGATCTGTCACCTTACCCTTTATCACAAATGATCCCACATAAGATGTCTGTTCTCTACTCGAGGCTCGCCATACACAAAAGTCGGTCTCCAGCTAATACCCTCCTCGTTTAGAATCATAGTATCAATAAAGCGATCACATGAGTCTGAAAATAGTCACTTGTAAGGTTTCATCCCAAGATAAAGCAAGCCCTCCACTTAGTCCATTACTCCTAACACCACAAAAATCTTTCAAACCTAGTCTTGTCTCAACTTTCGAACACGATCAACTATTTGTCTCGTTTTGTGAGAAAAACTATTTTGGGGATGTTGGCTTGAACGAGCACTAACAACTCACGAACTGCCCGGAGGTTCCCCACACCCCGGCAGTTCCAAAATAAATAACCCATTGGACCCGACGGTACTCCTTTTGGGAGTCCGTCGATAAATTATCCAAGTTTTGAGCATCTCCTGCTACCTTTGCCCGCTTGCTAATAGAGCTGCTTGTCGGTGATTCAACTTTAGGTATTATGCTCTCCTTTCCGTCAGTCAACAATAGCAAGTTGCCCAACTGGTTATGCACATTCCCATCAATATCTGGCCTTTTCTTAGCACCTTTATCTAGCTCCATGTTGCTCACATCATCATATTTTGAAGGACTTGTACCTGTATCACGGAGCTCATCATTACCTTGATTAAGATTTTTCGGGCCTAACATGTCTCTCTGTTTTCCTCCATCTGCAGGTTGTCCATGTCCCCTACCTCTATCTGATCTGCCTCCATGGTTACCTGTGCCTCCATTAAACTCCCAGTCGGACCTCACAAGGACCTGAGTATTACCATATAGATAATCACCAAACTTGAGATCTTTCTCCTCAAACACTCTTGACCCGCATTCTTTGTACTCATGGCCTATGACACCACAAGCTTTGTAGAACCTTGCTAGTTTCTCATAACACACAGCAAAAATTTGACGCACTTTGGTGTGGACAATGCTTACAAACCTAGTCAGATGTGAAAGAATGTCATGATTGACTCGCACCCGGATATAGTCCCCACGATTGTTTCTTGTTATTTTAACCTTTATAATTCTCCCAGTATTCTTGAGCAACTTCGCTACCGGTTCTTTCTTGCAGTACCCTTTGATATGTCTTCAACGTATCTATAATTTCTGATGTTTCATGTTGTTATTATGCCAATTGCTACATATTTTATATACACTTTATATCATTATTATGCATTTGCTGGGACTAACCTATTGACAAGATGCCACAACGCCAATTCCTGTTTTCTGCTGTTTTTGGTTTCAGAAAAGTTGTTCTGCAAATATTCTCAGAATTGGACGAAACAAAAACCCAGGGTCCTATTTTTCTGTCACGTACCTGGAGTATGGAGGAGACCGGAGGGGGGCTCCGAGGCGGCCACACCATAGGGTGGTGTCCCCTAGCCGCACCGCCACGTGGTGTGGGCCCCTCGGGCGCCCATCGACATCACCCTTTCTCCTATTTAAAGTCTTCATCGGGAAAACTCTAAACACCTGAGCCTCCATCCACGAAAAGTTCTGTAGCCGTCATGGTCGTCAACCCTAGTTCAAGAGGAAATCATCACCGGAGGGCTCTACATCATAATGCCTGCCTCCGGAGTGATGCATGAGTGGTTCATCCTTGGACTATGGATCCATAACAGTAGCTAGATTGTTATCTTCTCCTCCTTTTGTGCCATCATGTTTAGATCTTGTGAGATGGCTAACATGATCAAGATCATCTTATTGTAATGCTACATGTTGTGTTTGCTGGGATCCAATGAATATTGAATGCTATATAAAGTTAATTATAGATCTATCTTGTTTATGTTATTTGTGATCGTGCATGCTCTCCGTTACTAGTAGATGCTCTTGCCAAATTGATGCTTGTAACTCCAAGAGGGGATATTTATGCTCGATAGTGGTTTCATGCCTCGAGTAATCTGGGAGAATTCCAGTAACTTCTAAGGATAATTCTATTGTTTATATTACGAAATTTACTTAATGCAATAATCTGTTGCTTGCAACTTAATACCCAAAGTTTGCTTGGATGACGTCCTGAGGGTGGATTATTAGTCATAGATGTAGTTGGATTATGATCTATGTATCATGTTGTAATGCCCAAATGAATCTCATAGTAATCATCATGTTATGTATATGCACTACGGTGCAGTCTCTTTTTTTTGTCAATTGTCCAGCTGTAATTTGTTCACCCAACATGTTATTATCTGTTTTGGAGAGACACCACTAGTGAACTGTGAACCCCGGTACATTCTTTTACACTGATAATACAACCTACTGCAAGCACTATTCTCTTTTACTTCAAACACTGTTCTCTTTTTATTTACTGTAAATAAACATCATTTTCCACACTGTACGTCTAATCCTTTGTGTTCAGCAAAACCGGTGAGATTGATAACCTCACTGTTTCGTTGGGGCAAAGTATCTTGGTTGTGTTGTGTCCAGATTCCACGTTACTACTGAGCCTGGTAGTCCGTCCTACGAACATCAACTGTCAACAACCTTCAGAAGTGATTTCTTTCTCCTACTGGTCCGATTAAACCTTGGTTTCTTTCTGAGGGAAAACTTGCTTTTATACCCTTCATACCTTCCTCTTGGGGTCTCCCAACAATCATGTGTTTACACGCTATCACCCTTCTGGCAGTTTATGGATTTGCAGTCAAATCGGCATATGAATCATCCTCACCTCCTCTGCTTTTGTATACCCATCATAAGGCCTGATGAGCACCGCCGAGGACCTGAATATCCATGAACCCTTCTCTACAATCTTCTCCTAATCATCAAGACAGTAGGCTTGCACCACGAACAGACTAGGACCAATCGCCCGGAAACACACTTGCTTGGCCGGATTCTAGGCCGCCCTCATATCACGGTAGAATGTCGTTTGGATGGACCCTTTGTCAGTACGTACCTTTGCCAGTGCGAGCTATCGAGCGTCCTCGTCACAGTCCTGTTCTCCCTCATCGACGAAAACATCATCAAAATCCTCATCTTTCAGATCTAGCTTGCCAAAGAAATCGCCCAGATCCTCTGACGGTTCCCAATCACCGAGAATTCGACGCCATCACAACAGAAAACCTAAATCCGCGACACGCTGGTCGGGCCAACCGTCCCACAGGGTTTTAAGAACGTCGAGGAGCTGGGAGGAGACTGGAGTTCAACTTGGAGTTGGTCCCGGAATAGGATCCGAAAGGAGATAAACTCAACGGCGAGGCAGTCACCAAGAGGAGAGAAAACCCTAGTCGTCGCTAGGGGAAAACTTACAGAATAAAACTAAAATATTTTCTGTAAGTGAAAAGTTTAATTACGCAAAATCATGTCACTGTGGTAAAAATAAGCACACAAATCTCTCGAGTATTAAGGATGTGTTTCATTTGATACGTGAGGTAGAACATAATAGGTTCATTCTGCATGATATTCTCATGTTTGATTGAAAATGGGACCGGAACCAACTCATTCCTAAAAGAGAATACACCCCTAAGAGCCCGACGGTCTCCGGCGAGGAATACGGCATCTCCGGTGAGCCACTGCTCCCATCACCTCCTCCTCTCGGTTCCCATCGTCCGTGCACACCTCGGGGACATCTCCTAACCATATTTAGTGCACTGCAACAGCCGCACCATCGAAGCTCGAGTGCAACTGCCGCCGCACGCATCTCCGGCGAGGTCCTCCGGCCAAACCAGGAAGCGATCGACGCCCTCCCTTCGCCACATGTACCGTGTCGTCCCCTGCTACACTGTAGGATGCACCCCTGCCCCTCTAGCCCTCTGTAACGGCAGGAACGCATATCCCGATGCGAGCTCCAACGTGCGCCCCGTCTCCGATGACCCTCCGGTGGCGCTCGGGTTTCTCGTGTTGTTTTCAGCCGTTGGATCTTAGATCCACGGCCAGCCTAAGGGGGTTGACCGGTACGGCACGCGGTCTGTGCGGAAACCCCCTGGACAATAGTTGCGCACCACGTAGCTGCCGCGTCAGTGCCCCAGTCAGCACGTCAGTCAGCAAATAGTTCAAATTTAAAATTTAAATCCAGTTTCTTCTGTCAACTTGTAAAATCAATAGAAAAAGAATTAGAAGTCAAAAAATTATCAGATTGGTACCATTGGAAAGCTATGAAAATTCTCTACGCATTTATAAAAAAATATTATATAGGTTCTGCATAAAAGTTTGGAACATTATTTAAATTGGTAAAAGGGGTCAAATCCACTAAATAAATTCTAGTTTGAATTCTACAGAGCCAAAATTTGAAAATTTGTAGTCTTTGGTTTCCTTAGGACTTGTAGAACACCATGGAACCAGAGAAATTCAAAATTGAGTCATTCACACACTTGCTATGTTAAATACTGTCAAATCAGTAATTTGGCTCTAATTCAAATTCTGAAATCTATTTTTGAATATTTCCAATTGGGTTAGCTTGGTATTTATGTCATCTGTCCAGAGACACCAAGAACAAATTTTTACGGAACATAAAAGTTGTTTTACGAATTTAATTAGGGTGGTTACTTAATTTTGGGCCCCTGAAATTGAATAAATTAATACTTTAATAAAATAAAATTTAATCAGAACCTTTCACCAAGTAAATAAGCACGATATAATGTCAAATACAACCCTTTTTCTTAATTATATTGTGTAAAATAAATTGGTGTATTCATGCATGCATACATGTCTATGTTTGATTATATTGAGTGGTGTGTTTATTTTGGTAATTGTATTTTTGTCTAAACTTTAAAGAGGACCAGGGCAACCTCTGTAACTGTTGTGTGTGTTGGTTACTTTGACCAAGGCAAGTGATACTCCATGTCCCATTTTTGTTTTCTAACTGCATTTGTGTTTTTCAGTAGTATGCATCATAGGTGATTTTATTTATTTTCAAGTATATGCTTAGAACACCTAATAGTGTGTAGCCATCATGAAATCCCTACTGGATACTTGTTTAGTTGTGCTTGGATACTATCACAAATGATGTTGTTTCATTTTGGTTGTGGTATTTATGAAACCTTGAAAATTAACAACCTTGATGAAACACCTGGGTGGATTGAATCTTGCTTAGTGGCTAAATGAAATGTGTACTGCCTTCGAGGAACAAAGAGATTTTTAGGTCTTCACTGCTTTAGTTAGCTTCCAGTGCAGGCTTGAGGTATTATGGGCTCTGCCAAGATTGATTAAGTTGTGGGGGTTCATCCTTGTCGTAAGACATTGGGTGGTAGCAGAATTTTAGGAGCGTCGAGTCTTACTGGTATGGGTGAATCTCTCGAGAGGATCTTGTCTTATTCTTCCTTCGGGTAGGATGAGTCTTAAGGTAAAAGTGCACAACCTCTCGAGAGTTAAAAATAAGATCTTAGTCGTGTCCCGGCTATGGACAATTTGAGCTACTAGACAAGGATAGTACTGAAAAATCTCCTCATCTTTTCTGAATGAAGTAAAATGTGGTAGAAACCTATTTTATGTGCACATGGTGTGTCTACCCCTCTGTGGCCCCTTATCAAACTTAATGGTGTGTCTACCCGTGATGACATTATTTAAACTTCATGGTGTGTGTATCCATGCTGATTTTTAAAGATTTAAAATGATTTATCAAATATAGGAAAAAATAGCTTTATGCAAATAGCCCCAGACTCCATCAGCAAAATATCATGTAGTTAGTTTATTCCTCAGAACTACCACCATACAAGTCTCAATTGTTAGTACATTTTTTGTACTGACTCTCCCCCGCGGGGCTGCATATTTCAACGTGCAGGTCATTCTGATGAAGAGTGAATGGTTAGGATCTCAAGCTTTACATTACAACATGTCTGCTTGTGGCGCATGAAGTTTAAGAAAGGCTCATTGATGATTTATTTCCGCTGTGATTGCTTTGAAAATTTGTTATTTGGGCTAGTCCAGGATGACTATGCCATTTTAAGACTATTTTATTTCATATCCACTGGATCAACGTTGTAGAATGATGCTATTGCAATGAATGTTTCATTTTATCATGTGTATGCTATCAGTGATCCCACGAATAGCATGTTGCACATGTGTTCTATATTTATTAAAAGGTAGGGTGCTACATAAAACCATTACTTCATTTGAGGAATGAGAAAGGAAAATATTGAAACTATCTTACTTACGTACTTGGGGTTGTTTGGAGAAAGTCAACATACCAATTCCTAAGAAGCGCAAGCTTGGACCAAATCTGTGGATTGTGTTCTTCTAGGCTATACTTTTCGCATCATTGGTTATAGATTTTTTATAGTAAAATATGAGATATGCAACATGCATATTCGCATGATTATGGAGTCGAACGATGCGACTTTCTTTGATAAAATATTTCCTATGAAGGGTATACCTAGCTCGTCAAATCAGGAGGTACCTACTTCATCTAATCAAGAATTTGCCATAATTCCTAAACCCACCATTCCTATAGAACATGTTGAGAATCCCGAGGAGGATGACAATGAAGTTCCTGTAAGGAGCAAGAGACAGAGTACTGCAAAATCCTTTGGTAGTGATTTCATTGTGTACCTCATGGATGACACACCCAAAACTATTTCAGAAGCTTATGCATCTCTTGATGCTGACTATTGTAAAGAGGCTATCTGTTGCGAGATAGGTTCCATCTTGGCTAACGGAACCTGGGATATCACTGATCGTTCTTATGTGTACAAACCTATATGATGTAAGTAGGTGTTCAATAAAAATCTTAGCACCGATGGTACAATTGAAAATTACAAGGCAAGACTTATGGCCAAGGGTTGTACCTAGAAAGAAGGTCAAGACTTTTTTGATACTTACTCACCTGTGGCTAGCCTGACCACTATTCGAGTGCTACTATCATTGGCCGCCTTGCACTGTCTTCTCGTTCATCAAATAGACGTTAAGACGACTTTCCTTAATGGAGAGTTGGACGAGGAAATTTATATGGAGCACCAAATGGTTTCGTAGTAGCCGGTTAGGAAGAAAAAGTGTGCAACTTATTGAAGTCGTTATAGGGCCCTAAGTAAACTCCTAAGCAATGCCATGAGAAGTTTGAAAGGACTTTGACTCCTGAAGGCTTTGTTGTAAATGAAGCTGACAAATGTGTGTACTATCGCCATGCTGGGGGCGAGGAAGTTATTCAGTGTCTGTATGTCACCAACATATTGATCTTTGGTACAAATCTTGATTTAATCAAGAAAGTTAAGGATTTCATATCTCGCTGTTTTGAGATGAAGGATCTAGGAGTAGCTTATGATATCTTGAACATCAAGCTATTGAGAGGTGATATTGGTGGGACTACACTACTTCAGCCTCACTATGTGGACAAGGTCTTGAGTCGCTTCGGGTATAGAGACCGCAAGCCTTCTCCAACTCCATATGATCCTAGTGTGTTGCTTCAAAAGAATCGATGGATTGCTAGAGATCAAGTGAGGTATTATCAGATTATAGGCTCGCTTATGTCTTTGGCGAGTGCCACGAGACCTGACATCTCTTTTGTCGTGAGCAAATTGAGTTGGCTTGTTTCAAATTCGGGAGATGATCATTAGCGCTCGCTTGAGAGAGTTTATGCTTATTTAAAAGACACTGCGAGTTATAGAATTCACTATACCGATATCCCAAGGGTACTAGAGGGTTATAGTGATTCAAATTGGATTTCTGATGTTGATGAGATTAAGGCCACGAGTGGTTATATTTTTGCACTTGGTGGTGGCGTTGTTTCGTGGAAGTCTTGCAAGCAGACCATCTTAACGAGGTAAACTATAGAAGTAGAACTCGCACCATTAGAAACAACCACTCTTGAAGCAGAGTGACTTCATGAACTTTTGATGGACTTGCCTGTGGTTGAAAAAACAATAGCTGCAATCGTAGTGAACTATGATAATCAAACGGTAATCATCAAGGTAAATAGTTCTAAGGATAATATGAAGTCATCAAGACATGTGAAGATGAGATCAAAATCTGTCAGCAAATTGAAAAAATCCGAAGTTATTGCGTTGATTATATCCAAACATCTATATATTTGGAAGTTCCCCTCACAAAGGGTTTATCAGGTAATGTGATAGATAATGCATCAAGGGAGATGGGTGTGAGACCCACCGTATGAGTTGTCCATAGTGGTAACTTACTCTATGTAATCGAAGATCCCGTGAAGTAGAAATGGGAGACAAACTGTTGGTTGGCTGGCAGGAGAGTATCATTAATATTTTAGCCCAATTCACGAAGATGCAATACTCTCGTAATTTGCATGGCAGGTTGACAGGTGTCTTAATGTGTTCCAAGTGGCCTATTCATATAAGCAGAGATGTGTCCTGCAGAACATTTCTTGAGGAACTCACCAATATAAGTCTGATTGTTAAACGTCGCATTCTATAAGAGTTGCGTGCTCTTTAATAAACTAATGAAAGACATTTGGAGTATGATGTATATGCTCCATCCGCGGGAAAGCCTTGCGGCGGCCTAATATCGGTCTAGACGTTGTGTGAAACTTGAAGTGGAACATAGCATAGAAAACAAAAAATTTCCTACACGCGATAAAACCGAATGGTCAAGATCTAATCTATGAGATGAAAGGCAACGGGGAGAAAGAGAGTCTTGAGATAACATACCCTCGAAGACTCAAAGTGGTACGAGAAAAGATCTCGTGGTTGGCGTAGTCGTTCTCACGCTGATCCCGAGCGAGAAGAAGAGCACCGCAATCCGGCGGTGCCTCCGTAATCGGTCACACGTTCAGCTCGATGAAGACTTCCGTTCCCTCGTTCCAGCGGGTTGTGGAAGTAGAGGATCCCTCCGGAATTCCAGCAGCACGACAGCGTGGTGGTGGTGAAGAATCCCACGGTCAGGGCTTCGCCAAGCCGGAGACCATGGAATGGAGCAGCGGGTGGAAGGGAAAATGTGTGGGCAAGTGTGTGAAGAAGAGAGAGCCCTCACCCTCCTTTTATAGGGGAGGGGAAGGCAGCCCAAAGGGGGGGTGCGGCCAGCCATGGGTGCCCCCACCCCTTCCTCTCTTCATGTGAGTGGAAGCTCCACTCAAACCCACTCAAAAATCCCTTAATTTCCCACTTGGAAAATCCAAAGGTTTTTCTTTAATAAATAAATAAAACATTTTTATTTATTTATTTATATTTGTTAATTCCATTAACAAACATTTGCATGCAGCACCTCGAACCATTTTTTAATTCTATTAACATCCGTTCGACGAAAAACTCCTTGAACTATTTCAATTTTCCCCGAAACAATTCCGGAGCTGCCCAAAATATTCTTCGGCATTCCGTATCCTCTCTAAACGCTTCATCGAACCTTAAGTGTGTCTCCCTACGGTTCGTGAATATTATAGACATGATCGAGACTCCTCTCCGATCAATAATCAACAGCGGGGTCTGGAAAACCGTGATGACTCCTATATATTCAACGATGACTCTCGTGATCGTGTTAACCTTTCAACGTCGTAACGATTTCCCTTTGTCTCGCGATATATTACTTGTCCGAGATCCGATCATCGGTATCCATTATACCTTGTTCGATCTCGTTATCCGACAAGTACTCTTTTCTCGTTCCCGTGATATAACATCCTTGTGATCATATCACTTGCTTGCAAGCGGTGTCGATGTGATATCACCGAGAGGGCCCTGAGTATATCTATCCGTCATATTGGATGGACAAATCACATTCTCGATCCATGAGCTTCAACCAACACTTTCCGAATATCCAATGCCACCTTTATAGTCACCCTTTTACGGTGTGACCTTGTATGTCATCAAAGTATTCTTTCGGTATTAGTGATTAACATGATCTCATGGTCTAAGGAATAATGTTACTTCGAATGTAAGATATAACAACAACACTAAATGACTTGATCGTATTGTTATACTTAGTTAGGGTTTAAGTTCATCATGTCATTCTCCTAATGACATGACCCCGTTATTAACAACATCCAATGTTCATGATCAGGAAACCTTGATCATCTGTTTAATCAACGAGCTAGTTAAAAGAGAGGCTTCACTAGGAACGTCGGTTTGTTTATTAATCACACATGTATCAACGTTTCCGGTTAATACAATTCTAGCATGAGAAATAAACATCTATCATAAACAAGGAATAATATATAATAAACACTTTATTATTGCCTCTCGGGCATATTCCCTTCAGTCTCCCACTTGCACTAGGGGCAATAATCTATATTACATAGTGATGAATCTAACACCCATTGATTTCTGGTGTTGATCATGTTTTGTCCTTGAGAGAGTTTTAGTCAACGGATCTGCCACATTCAGATCCGTATGTACTTTGCAAATCTTCACATCCCCATCTGCGACATGCTCACGGATGGAGTGAAAACGGCGCTTGATATGCTTGGAATTCTTGTGAGACCTTGGTTCCTTAGCATTGGCTATGGCACCATTGTTGTCACAATAGATAACCATTGGATCCAACGCACTCGGAACCACGCCTAGTTCGAATATGAACTCCTTCATCCAAACTGCTTCCTGTGTTGCCTCCGAGGCAACAACATATTCCGCTTCTGTTGATGATCCCGCCACCACAGATTGCTTGGAACTCCTCCAGCTTACAGCTCCTCCATTCATAATAAATACGTACCCGGACTGAGATTTAGAGTCATCCGGATCAGTGTCAAAGCTAGCATCAACGTAACATCTTGCGACGAGCTCTTCTTCACCGCCATATACGAGAAACATATCCTTAGTTCTTCTCAAGTACTTTAGGATATTCTTGACCGCAGTCCAGTGTTCCAAACTTGGATTGGATTGGTACCTACTAGTCAAACTAATAGCATGTGCCACATCCGGTCTTGTACATAGCATAGCATACATGATAGAACCTATGGCTGAAGCATAGGGAGTCTTATTCATCTTTTCTCTATCTTCTGATGTAGCTGGACATTGAGTCTTACTCAACGTCTTGCCTTGCAACATAGGTAGGAACCCTTTCCTACTATCTTCCATTTTGAACTTCTTCAAAATCTTGTCAAGGTATGTACTTTGCGAAAGTCCAATTAAGCGTCTTGATCTATCCCTGTAGATTTTGATGCCCAATATATAAGCTGCTTCACCGAGGTCTTTCATCGAAAAACTATTGTTCAAATAACCTTTTATGCTTTTTAAAAGTTCTATATCATTTCCAATCAACAATATGTCATCCACATATAGTACCAGAAATGCTACAGAGCTCCCACTCACTTTCTTGTAAATACAAGCTTCTCCGTATGTTTGGACAAATCCAAAACCTTTGATCACCTTATCAAAACGGAGGTTCCAACTTCGGGATGCTTGCTTCAGTCCATAAATGGAACGTTGAAGCTTACACACCTTGTCAGCATCCTTAGGATCAACAAAACCTTTGGGTTGCATCATATACAACTCTTCCTCAATGTCACCATTAAGGAACGCCGTTTTGACATCCATCTGCCATATTTCATAATCGAAAAATGCAGCAACTGCTAACATAATCCTAACTGACTTAAGCATCGCTACTGGTGAGAAAGTCTCATCATAGTCAACTCCTTGAATTTGTCAGAAACCTTTTGCGACAAGTCGAGATTTATAGACGGTCACATTACCATCAGCGTCAGTTTTCCTTTTAAAGATCCATTTGTTCTCAACGGCCTTGCGATCATTGGGTAAATCCACCAAAGTCCAAACTTGGTTTTCGTACATGGATCCTATTTCGGATTTCATGGCTTCAAGCCATTTGTTGGAATCTGGGCTCATCATCGCTTCCTCATATGTCGCAGGGTCATCACCTCCATCTACCATGAAGTTTAATACGGGATCTCCGTACAGTTCAGGAGCTGTACGTTCCCTAGTTGACCTGCGAGGTGCGGGAGTTTCCTCTAGTGGAGTTTCATGATCTAGATCATTATCTCTCTCTTCAACTGACGGGGTCAACTCCGGAACAACTTCCGGCGCTGCGCTACTCGCCATTCCAAGAAGAGAAGGTTCAATAACCTCGTCGAGTTCTACCTTCCTACTATTCACACCCTTCGAGAGAAACTCCTTCTCCAAAAAGGATCCATTCTTGGCAACGAAAATCTTGCCTTCAGATCTGTGATAGAAGGTGTACCCTATTGTTTCTTTAGGGTATCCTATGAAGACGCATTTTTCCGCTTTGGGTTCGAGTTTATCAGGTTGAAGCTTCTTCACATAAACATCGCATCCCCAAACTTTTAGAAATGACAGCTTAGGTTTGTTTCCAAACCATAATTCATACGGTGTCGTTTCAACGGATTTAGATGGTGCCCTATTTAAAGTGAATGCAGCGGTCTTTAGTGCATAACCCCAAAACGATAGTGGCAAATCTGTAAGAGACATCATAGATCGAACCATATCTAATAAAGTACGATTACGACGTTCGGAAACACCATTACGTTGTGGTGTTCCGGCAGGTGTGAGTTGTGAAACTATTCCACATTGTTTCATATGCATGCCAAACTCGTAACTTAGATATTCACCTCCACGATCAGACCGTAGAAATTTAATCTTTCTGTTACGATGATTTTCAACTTCACACTGAAATTCTTTGAACTTTTCAAACGTTTCAGATTTGTGTTTCATTAAGTAAATATACCCATATCTACTCAAATCATCTGTGAAAGTGACAAAATAACGATATCCACCGAGTGCCGATACACTCATTGGTCCACATACATCAGTATGTATGATTTCCAGTAAGTCTGTCGCTCGTTCCATAGATCCGGAAAACGGGGTTCTAGTCATCTTGCCCATAAGGCATGGTTCACATGTTTCAAATGATTCATAATCAAGTGATTCTAAGAGTCCATCAGAATGGAGCTTTTTCATGCGTTTAACACCAATATGACCTAAGCGGCAATGCCACAAATAAGTAGCAATATCATCATTTAACTTAATTCTTTTGGCATTCACATTATGAATATGTGTATCAACATTATCAAGATTCAAAAGAAATAAACCATTCTTCTCAGGTGCATGACCATAAAAGATATTATTCATATAAATCGAACAACCATTGTTCTCGGACTTAAAGGAATAACCGTCCCGCATTAAGCAAGATCCAGAAACGATATTCATGCTTAATGCGGGCACCAAATAACATTTATTGAGGTTTATAACTAATCCCGATGGTAGACATAGAGGTAGCGCCCCGACGGCGATCACGTCAACTCTTGATCCATTGCCGACGCGCATCGTCACCTCATCCTTTGCTAGTGGTCGCTTATTCTGCAGCTCCTGTTTCGAGTTACATATGTGAGCAACCGAACCAGTATCAAATACCCAGGTGCTACTGCGAGTACTAGTAAGGTACACATCAATAACAAGTATATCATATATACCTTTGTTCACTTTGCCGGCCTTCTTATCTGCCAGATACTTGGGGCAATTGCGCTTCCAGTGGCCAGTACCCTTGCAATAGAAACACTCAGTCTCAGGCTTAGGGCCATGCCTGGTTTTCTTCTCAGCGGTAGCAACAGATTTGCCACCCTTCTTGAAGTTTACCCTTGGCTTGCCTTTCTTGAAACTAGTGGTCTTATTGATCATCAACACTTGATGTTCTTTCTTGATCTCCACTTCAGCAGTTTTAAGCATCGAGAGAAGCTCAAGAAGAGACTTCTTCATGCTCTGCATATTATAGTTCATCATGAAGTTCTTGTAACTAGGTGGCAGAGATTGGAGAACACGATGTATCCCTAGCTCAATGGGAATCGATATTCCCAAGGCTATGAGCTTATCAGCGTACGCAGACATTTTGAGTACGTGCTCACTCACGGAGCTGTTCTCTTCCATCATGCAGCTAAAGAACTTTTCTGAAGCGTCATAACTCTCAACTGCGGCATGGGTATCGAAAATCATTTTCAATTCTCCCATTGTGGCATAAGCAGTGTTGTTCTCGAAACGTTTTCGCAGCTCTGGCTCTAATCCATAGAGGATGCCGCAGTGAACTATACTGTGGTCTTCTTGTTGAGTCTGATAAACATTTTTATCCTCATCAGAAGCATCATCAGCGGGCTGGTCACCTAGAGGTGCATCAAGAACATAGAGCTTCTTGCAAGCGGTGAGGAGAATCCTCAGGTTAAGTGCCCAGTTGGTAAAGTTGCTTCCATTGTTCGCTAATTTCTCTTTCTCCATGAACATATTGAAATTGAAGGTAGGTGGTGCCATGATCTACAACATATTTGCAAAGACTATTTAGACTATGTTTATGATAAATTAAGTTCAAGTTAATTCTAAAATTATCCCATGAACTCCCACTCAAAAACAACATCCCTCTTAGTTGTCTTTAGTGATTACACGAACCAAATTCACTACACCGAAACCGATCATCACATGAGACGGTGCAGTTGCAAAGGCGAACATCAACATGTTCATCATATCATTCATATGACTCATGCTTTACCTTTCGGTTACGTGTTCCGAGGCCATGTCTGTACATGCTAGGCTCGCCAAGTAGAACCGTTGTATTGCATGTGTTTCAAGGCCATGTCTGTACATGCTAGGCTTGAAAACACCCGTTGTATGCGAACGTTGAGTCTATCACACCCGATCATCACATGGTGTCTCGAAACGACGAACTTTCTTAACGGTGCATACTTAAGGAAGAACACATTATTATCTTGATATTAAGTGAGAGGGATCATCTTATAATGCTACCGTCGCAATCTAATCAAAATAAGATGCATAAAAGGATAAACATCACATGCATGGATAATGTGATATGATATGGTCCTTCTTGCACTTGATCTCCATTTTGTGCATCATGGTATGATCTCCATCATTCCACCGGCGTGGCACCAAGGTCCGTGGCACCTCCATCTTGATTGTCCATTACAACATATCACATGGATATGACATACAGCACGCAGGCCATAAAATAAGACAACCATATGGCTCCAGCCGGTATGTCAATAATTTACAAAAGATATCATCTCATACATAACGTTTGTAACATTGACCATATCACATCACATGCCCTGCAAAAACAAGTTAGACGCCTCTAATTTATTTTTGCATGTTTTACGTGGCTTTGGGCTTACGAGGATAGAACCATTCATACCTACGTACAAGAACCACAACGTTGATAAAACATATTTTTAACAACCCTTTGTAGATTAGATCTTAACTATAGTAGGAGAAACGGACACCCCCTTAGTCACATGTGAGACAATTCTCGCGTACATAGTACACGTAAACTTAGTCCGGGGCAGCTTCATCCTACTATGCCACTAAGATCATAAAATACTCAAAGAGAAAAAAACATGATCATCAACGCCCACATACTCCTATGTGTTCTACCCGTACAATTCATCTACGCATAGATCCGGCTCTGATACCACTGAAGGGGAACGTAGCATAGAAAACAAAAAATTTCCTACACGCGATAAACCCGAATGGCCAAGATCTAATCTATGAGATGAAAGGCAACGGGGAGAAAGAGAGTCTTGAGATAACATACCCTCGAAGACTCAAAGTGGTACGAGAAAAGATCTCGTGGTTGGCGTAGTCGTTCTCACGCCGATCCCGAGCGAGAAGAAGAGCACCGCAATCCGGCGGTGCCTCCGTAATCGGTCACACGTTCAGCTCGATGAAGACTTCCGTTCCCTCGTTCCAGCGGGTTGCGGAAGTAGAGGATCCCTCCGGAATTCCATCAGCACGACGGTGTGGTGGTGGTGAAGAATCCCACGATCAGGGCTTCGCCAAGCCGGAGACCATGGAATGGAGCAGCGGGTGGAAGGGAAAATGTGTGGGCAAGTGTGTGAAGAAGAGAGAGCCCTCACCCTCCTTTTATAGGGGAGGGGAAGGCAGCCCAAAGGGGGGGGTGCGGCCAGCCATGGGTGCCCCCACCCCTTCCTCTCTTCATGTGAGTGGAAGCTCCACTCAAACCCACTCAAAAATCCCTTAATTTCCCACTTGGAAAATCCAAAGGTTTTTCTTTAATAAATAAATAAAAAAAAATTATTTATTTATTTATATTTGTTAATTCCATTAACAAACATTTGCATGCAGCACCTCGAACCATTTGTTAATTCTATTAACATCCGTTCGACGAAAAACCCCTTGAACTATTTCAATTTTCCCCGAAACAATTCCGGAGCTGCCCAAAATATTCTTCGGCATTCCGTATCCTCTCTAAACGCTTCATCGAACCTTAAGTGTGTCTCCCTACGGTTCGTGAATATTATAGACATGATCGAGACTCCTCTCCGATCAATAAT
This sequence comes from Alopecurus myosuroides, assembly GCA_028641055.1. NCBI lineage: Eukaryota > Viridiplantae > Streptophyta > Magnoliopsida > Poales > Poaceae > Alopecurus > Alopecurus myosuroides. The sequence goes on along the minus strand of CM054060.1, from coordinate 171,114,211 downwards.
CAACAGCGGGGTCTGGAAAACCGTGATGACTCCTATATATTCAACGATGACTCTCGTGATCGTGTGAACCTTTCAACGTCGTAACGATTTCCCTTTGTCTCGCGATATATTACTTGTCCGAGATCCGATCATCAGTATCCATTATACCTTGTTCGATCTCGTTATCCGACAAGTACTCTTTTCTCGTTCCCGTGATATAACATCCTTGTGATCATATCACTTGCTTGCAAGCGGTGTCGATGTGATATCACCGAGAGGGCCCTGAGTATATCTATCCGTCATATTGGATGGACAAATCCCATTCTCGATCCATGAACTTCAACCAACACTTTCCGAATATCCAAAGCCACCTTTATAGTCACCCTTTTACGGTGTGACGTTTGATGTCATCAAAGTATTCTTTCGGAATTAGTGATTAACATGATCTCATGGTCTAAGGAATAATGTTACTTCGAATGTAAGATATAACAACAAAACTAAATGACTTGATCGTATTGTTATACTTAGTTAGGGTTTAAGTTCATCATGTCATTCTCCTAATGACATGACCCCGTTATTAACAACATCCAATGTTCATGATCAGGAAACCTTGATCATCTGTTTAATCAACGAGCTAGTTAAAAGAGAGGCGTCACTAGGAACGTCGGTTTGTTTATTAATCACACATGTATCAACGTTTCCGGTTAATACAATTCTAGCATGAGAAATAAACATCTATCATAAACAAGGAATAATATATAATAAACACTTTATTATTGCCTCTCGGGCATATTCCCTTCAAAACTGACATCACAACAAACTTGTAGTTCGGGGCATAGTTCACTATCCAAGTTGTCAACTAGTGTAGCATAATGTTCTAAGTAGAAGTTCAACTTAACAGTCTCCACTAAGTACCGGTATATAAACAATGTTTTAGAACTCATATTATGAAATGCGCAAATGACACTTTGTGGGGATTGTTGGAATTTATACTTGGGCTTAGCCCATAGCCCAACTAAAATCTGAAACTGTCATGACCCATTCATGCATAGCAATAAGTGGAGAGTGACTAAAGTTTAGTCCCACATTGGTAGTTGGGAGAGACTGTCACCAGCTTATAAGAGTCATTCTAGCTCATGTATAAATTGATGTGAAGTAAGGACAGGTGTCTCACACGCGCGCTCCTCCTCTGCCACCCGTCTTGCCTCGTTTCTCCTCGCCACACCACGTCACGACACATTGCTGGCTGCAAAACTTATATGTCATTGATAGGTAGTTAACAGACGCGTTAATTGCTAAAACATTTCGATTCCATCCTAGCAGCACCTCCTCATATGGTTTCGCATCGTTCCAAACGTTTGTGCCGTCACACAAGGTTTCTCTATTCCTCGTTCCGGCGTGCGCCGCGAGAAGAGACAGCAGGCCTCCGGAATCCCGCCTCTTGTGATCCTATACGGGAGAAGGGCGATCAAGGTTTTGAGGGAGCGCAATCGCGCGACTGCTGACGATGATTACTTCACCAACGACGATTTCTTTTCAGATCTCCGCAATCTCCTCATCAACGACATGACCGGCAACCAGGAAAGCGGATCCACTCCCGTTGCACCGTATATAATTCTGTCCTACCTGTATAAGATCCTGCTAGAGATTCTATGTCTGGTGTTTGCTGTAGATTGCTTCTATTCCTCTATTTTATTAGATGTTTGCATGATTAGTTTAATTGCTACCGTCGTAATTTACTTGATGATATTTTAGATTAAATCATATGCTCAATTGCTAATATATTCAATAGTTTTACGGACTTTATTGATTCTTTCTAGCTTATTAAGAATAGGGCTATACCTTCTCTTCAAGAGGCTTTGAGCCGATGGCTTGACACTTTGTAAACTCTTTCTTGTATACTGGCCGATCCTTGTTATAGAAAAATAGAAAATGTGCAGTAGGGATCCCCCCTACTATTTTTGCTTTAAAAAAGATGCATTGGCACATGCCTAAAGGGTTTCATGACCGAGCGTAATAAATGGGGTTTAACTGCAAAAAGGGTGGTCTCGCTGACCCGGAGATTTACTTAGGATCCGCTCCATCCATTAGAGCATCCATTGGGGGGGCCTAGGCTGTTTTCAGCGGAAAATAACGTCTCCTGGGGGCGTCCGACGCTATTTTTGGCGTGGGGGGAGGGGACACCGTTTCCAAGCCGTGTCCTTAGTCCAACAAGGCAAAAATTTGCAAAAAAGTATGAAAACGACGAACTTTTGACCAAAATTTAGACAGTTTCATTACAAGTGGCCAAATATAGGAGATTTTTACATAGTAGATGCGATTAAAAACGGCTAATTCATGACGAGGGACTTGTACATCTTGGTGCAGTTGCCGCCGTCGTCGTCATCAGAGTCGCTCGGCCATCGGTGCGCTGCTGGAGCTCTGCACTAGGTCGTCGACGTGCATCGCCGCGGTAGGGGATACATCATCACTGTCGGAGAAGATGACGACATCGCCGGCCTGCGGAGCACACCGTTCGTTGTTGACGATGTTGTTGCTCAAAATCCGGCAACGCGACAACGCTTCCTCTTGCTCGACCTTGACGAAGGCAAGAGGAACGGGAAAAACCACCGGCGAGCGACGCTTCCTCCCTCTGCTCATATGTCGCTCGATGTGGGCGAGCACCCGGGAAAGAGTGCGTCTGGGTTTGCTCCACCAGATGCGGCGGCCCTGGCATTGTTGTTCCCCGACACCACGCTGCCAGCGGGGATCTCGGCCAACTCCGCCTCGAATCGCTCCTGGAAGTATGCTGTCCACGTGGCGTGGTTGGATGGATGTCAGTGCGGCTGGCGACGCTCCTCCTCCGTCAAGCCCTCTTAGATGTCCTCGATCTCGGAGGCGCGCTCGGGGTCGGTGGGCGGCGGAGGCACAGAGACGCCGTCTGTGCTGAGCCGCCATGTCCTCAGCGCGCTCATGTTGGGCGGCGCGTGGAAGTTCACCGCGTGCAGTAGCCGGGTCTTCTAGAGGTGGAGGGTGCGGCGGCCGAAGCCATTGGCGGCTGCGTCGCCGAGGGGGTAGCCGTGAACCATGGCGAAGCTGGGGGAGAGAAGGAGCGAGAATGGGGCGAGTACGGTGCTACTTTATGATAACAACCGTTGGAAACCCCAAGAGGAGGGTGTGATGAGTAAGCGGCAAGAGTTTCCCTCGGTTAAGAACCAAGGTTATCAATCCAGTAGGAGGAAGAGGATCTCAGGAAGGTTGATGCCACTGACGGTGGTGCTGGCGCTGCACCGGTGTCAGCAACAACGTGGAACCTGCACACAACACAACCAAAATACTTTGTCCCAACGGTACAGTGAGGTTGTCAATCTCACCGGTTTTGTTGAAAATAAAGATTAGACGTATAGTGTGGAAAATGGTGTATGCTTGCAGTAAGTAAAGACAGCAGGAAATAGTTGTGGTTTGTTTAACAGTGTGGAAAAATGGACCGGGATTCATAGTTTCACTAGTGGTGTCTCTCCATAAAATATAGCATGTTGGGTGAACAACTTACAGCTGGGCAATTGACAAATAGAGGTTGCACCGTAGTGCACAATATGACATGACGATTACTATGATATTTAGTGCGGGCATTACACCAATATACATAGACTGACATCCATCTGCATCTATGACTAATAATCCATCCTTAGGTTATCATCCGAAACCCCTTAGGTATTAAGTTGCAAGCAACAGATAACTACATTAAACAAAGTGTGTAATGTAAGCAATGATTATGCACGCGGGCACTCTCACCGTTGTTTTCTCCCTAATGGCAACATCACATCCCCCTTCACGTTTCTGTCACTCGAGCAAGGCGGTGAGGAGGCATGAACCCACTATCGAGCATAAATACTCTCTCTTGGAGTCACTAGCAACTACTTGGCCAGAGCAACCACTAGCAACGGAAAACATGCAAGATTACAAATAGCATATGCAAATAAATACTATAATCAACTTGGCATAAGGTCAATATTCATTGGATCCTAGCAAACACAGCATATAGAATTACATAAGATCAATCTCGATCATGATAGGAAGCTCACGAGATATAAACATGGAGGCATATGAGGAGAAGACAACCATCTAGCTACAGCTACGAACCCGTAGTCCAAGGATGAACTACTCACGCATCACTCTAGAGGCAGGCATGGTGATGTAGAAGCCTCCGGTGATGATACCCTCTCCGGCAGGGTGCTGGAAACAGCTTCAGAACCCCCCTGATCTAGGGTTGACTCTAACGGCCGATGTGGAACTTTTCAGGGATTTTTTATCCGGTGCCTAGGGTTTTCCATCCGGGGGGGTTTAAATAGGCGAAAGGGCAAAGGCGGTGGATCTCAAGGGGTCCCACACCCATAGGTGGCGCGGCCAGGGGGGCCCGTGCCACCCTATGATGTGGCCCCTTGTTGCCCATCTTCGACTCCTCTTTGGTGTTCTGGATGCTTCCGGGGAAAATAGGAACTTCGGGCTTTGTAGGGTCCAATTCTGAGAATGTTTGCAGAACAACTTTTCTGAAACCAAAAACAGGGAAGTGGCACTTGGCATCTTGTTAATAGGTTAGTCCTGGAAAACGTATAAAAATGCTATAAATAAGGGAGAAAACAAGTAGCAATTGGCAAAATATGATCATGGAGCATCAGAAATTATAGATAAGTTGGAGACGTATCAAGCATCCCCAAGCTTAGTTCCTACTCGTCCTCGAGTAGGTAAATTAAAACAATAATTTCTGAGGTGACATGCTACTAACATAAACTTGATCAATCTAATGTAAAAGCATATGCACGCTGAGATCATAAAACTTTAAACACAGGCATGATAAATAAAACTTTAATAATAAAACATAGCAATTACTTTGCATCACAAAGAGTAACTCAAATAAATGATCATGAATAATAATGCAAAAAAAGGTAGACGTTTGTTTCAGGTATAGAGAAAGCATGGCAAAGTGATATTTCGATAGTCCTTAAGAGTGGGGCAAAACATAAATGCCAGGACACATTGAAAGTTCATGATGAAGACTAGAACAAATAATTTAACAACAAATAATATCATATCATGAAGTAATTATTGATGCTTATGGGACAAATGCACATAGAACTCAGAATGGCAAAAATGCTCTCTCAACTGTGCATAAAGTTTGAAGATGGAGACTCAACATAAAAGTAAAAGAAAGGCCCTTCGCGAAGGGAAGCAGGGATCACTCATGTGCTAGAGCTTTTACTTTTATTAAACAGAGGTATTAAAAGTTTGACACTGAGTGTCTATATTTTGGGAGATGTATGCTAATATCAACGAATGGTAAACAGAAAATACAGTACGCCACAACCCAACCGGATTCACAAGAGCGGATCCCATGGTGAAGGACGCAACTGGTGTAGAAGGTCATCCCTCTTTCTCTTTTTTTTACACAATTATGCTTTGACTGATAAATCAGGGGTAAAAATAGTGAAGAGCATTTGTTTACATTAATTTGGGGCTGGTTACCCTGCTGCCAGCTCTTCTATCATTTGGATAAGCGGATGAAGCCACTAGTCCAGGATGTGAAATCCAATCAACAAGTGAGATAAATATTCTCTATTTACGTCCTCATGAGCAAAAACAGGAACATAAAGCAGGAGTAAATTTGAAGGTTTTAAAGGTAACACATGAGCAATTTACTTGGAATGGCAGTTAAATACCACATGTAGGTAGATATGGTGGGCACAATGGGAAACACTTTGGTTTAAGGGAGATTGGATGCACGAGTAGAGCTCATACTCAATACAGGTGGAGGCTAGCAAAAGACTGAGAGCGACAAATCAAGAGAGCATAAGAGTCATAATCATGCATAGTAAGCATCATTAATTAAAACATAAGCAATATCAGAAGTTCAAAAAATAAGTGGTCATGGAGGCTATTCGTGACTGGTTTGTAGTCATAAACATGGTGTGAGCATGCGCCAAGTCAACCAAATAAAACATTCGAAAGAGAATACCATATATTGATGCTTTACTATGACAAGAACAACTCATGAATCTTTCAATACATATTAGACACTCTCAGCAATTTGAGGCTAATCATGCTACTCAATAACCACAAAGCTTTAAAACTAAAATAACATTTAGCATGGCATGAAAAAGTTCTAGCCAAAGTCTATACAAGATTCTACTAGTACTGTTATAAATTCTACTTCAAGCAGCAGTTTTATTTCTCCCAACAAGCACCATAAAAAACATGCTTTAACAAAAATACTCTTTATGATACATCAAGCAAAAATGAGAGTAATCACATAACACTACTAAAACCAACACCTCTAATAAGAGATGCATGCAAAACAGGAGCTAAATAAATGCAGCAGCTAAACAGAGATTAAGAATACAACGTATTCTCATGAAAAAGCGAAGCATGTCACTCTCCAATAAAAGAATGCTGGGGTCCAACCAAGTTATTGAAAAATTAAAAACAAAATGAAAGCAAAAAACAAAAACAAACTGAAAACAAAAATAAAAGACGCTCCAAGTAAAGCACATAAGATGCGACCGAATAAAAATATAGTTTCACTAGAAGTGACTTGATAATTTGTTGATGAAGAAGGGGATGCCTTGGGAATACCCAAGCTTAGACGCTTGAGTCTTCTTGGAATGTTCTTGGATGTACCACCGGGGCATCCCCAAGCTTAGGCTTTTCACTGTTCTTGGTAATATCATATCATCCTCTTCTCTTGAGCCTTGAAAACTTCCTTCACACCAAAATTCTCACAATCTTCATTAGCAACATTAGTGCAATTGAAATAATAAATTCACATGGTTCAGATTAAACACAAGTATAACACTCAAAAACACATTAGATACTGTCACAACTTCTTTCAAAACTCTTTTTCTCAAAAGAACACCAAAAGAAAGAGATTAAGATGCAAATGTGATAAATGGCAGAAATCTGTCAAAAACAGAATAACATGTAAAGATCGATTTTTTAAAAAGTCTTATGTTGCTCAAATCAAAAAGTGTTCTTCTACAAAGAGTTGCGTATATAACTCAGGATTAAGCAAAAAAAAATATCAGGTCATTTTGAATTTTCTGTGATTTTTAACGGAATTAACAGTGGACAGCAGAAATCGGTTTCCTGCGCAAAAATCCGAAATATAGGCTCAACTTTCCACTGGAGGCTTTACTTGGCTCAACAAAAACTCAAAAGAAAAGATACAGTGGGGTTGCTAAGGAAATAAAAAAACACCTAGGTGTAAAGCACACCAAATAAAACGAAATAAAACGGGTTGAAAACAACGAAATAAACGGGTTGTCTCCCGGTAGCGCTTTTCTTTAACGCCTTTCAGCTAGGCATAAAAGGGAAACTCAAATATTTTCAAGTGAAGAAGCATCTTTTATAACTTCCTCTAAACCATTATTTGCAGCAATAGGCACTCTAGATGTTTTTGAATATTCAACATGAAGGTCACTCTTAGTCTCATTAATTGTTTTAGCAATTTTCAGCACGTATTGAGATTTGGGTTTAGCCATCTTAGGAGCATACATGAATCTTTGATCCTTTCCCACAAAGGCTTTCTCCTTTTCGAATTTAAGAGATGAAAAGGTTGAGCTTAAAGTTCCCATGGCATCCTCTAGTTTACCAATCCTAAAACTTAGATTATCATGAGTGTTGCTAGCTTCTAGAGCAGTGATTCTTTTATCAATAGTAATTAGTAATTCATTAACTTTGCTAGCATTATCAAGGAAGATTGATAAGTTCATTTCAAAAGAGTTTAGTTTATCAATAACATTCTCCAAAGTGATCTCAGTTTTAACAGTTGTAATGGGGGGTGTTCCTACTAAATTTTAAATCAAATTGCAGGCTTACAAAGCAGGAGTTCCTAGAAAATTTCCACCCGTAAGAGTATCTAACACATGCCTATACCAGCCAGAAATACCAACATAAAAATTTCTCAGGAGTATCAAGGTAGAATATTTTTTTGTGCACCTCTTATGAGCATCATTTATTCTATACCAAGCATCTTTTAAACTTTCTCCCCCTTGTTGCCTAAAAGAACGAACCTCTACTTTAGGAATACTCATTATAGTGAAACACAAGCAAGCAAATAAATAACAACTATGAAGTAAACTATTTTTTTGTGTTTTCGATAAAGAGAAGCAAAACAAGACAAAAATAAAAACAAGACAATAAACAAAATAAAGAGGTTGAGAGTGAGAGACTCCCCTTGCTAGAAGACTTCTTCCTCCCCGGCAACGGCGCCAGAAACTCCTTGCTACTTTATGATAACAACTGTTGGAAACCCCAAGAGGAGGGTGTGATGAGTAAGCGACAAGAGTTTACCTTAGTTAAGAACCAAGCTTATCAATCCAGTAGTAGGAAGAGGATCTCAGGATGGTTGATGCCACTGACCGTGGTGCTGGCGCTTCACCGGTGTCAGCAACAACGTGGAACCTGCACACAACACAACCAAAATACTTTGTCCCAATGGTACAGTGAGGTTGTCAATCTCACTGGTCTTGCTGAAAACAAATATTAGACGTATAGTGTAGAAAATGATGTATTCTTGCAGTAAGTAAAGAAAGCAGGAAATAGTTGTGGTTTGTTTAACAGTGTGGAAAAATGGACCGGGATTCATAGTTTCACTAGTGGTGTCTCTCCATAAAAGATAGCATGCTGGGTGAACAAATTACAGCTGGGCAATTGACAAATAGAGGTTGCACCGTAGTGCAAAATATGACATGAATATTACTATGATATTTAGTGCGGGCATTACAACAATATACATAGACCGACATCCATCTGGATCTATGACTAATAATCCACCCTCAGGTTATCATCCGAACCCCTTTAGGTATTAAGTTGCAAGCAATAGATAACTGCATTAAACAAAGTGTGTAATGTAAGCAATGATTATGCACGCGGGCACTCTCACCGTTGTTTTCTCCCTAATGGCAACAACACATCCTCCCCCTTCACGTTTCTGTCACTCGAGCAAGGTGGTGAGGAGGCATGAACCCACTATCAAGCATAAATACTCTCTCTTGGAGTCACTAGCAACTACTTGGCCAGAGCAACCACTAGCATCGGAAAGCATGCAAGATCACAAATAGCATATGCAAATAAAGACTATAATCAACTTGGCATAAGGTCAATATTCATCGGATCCTAGCAAACACAACATATAGAATTACATAAGATCAATCTTGATCATGATAGGCAGCTCACGAGATCTAAACATGGAGGCATATGAGGAGAACACAACCATCTAGCTATAGCTACGAACCCGCAGTCTAAGGATGAACTACTCACGCATCACTCCGGAGGTAGTCATGGTGATGTAGAAGCCTCCGGTGATGATCTCCTCTCTGGCAGGGTGACGGAAACAGCTTCAGAACCCCCCCTGATCTAGGGTTGACGGTGACGGCGGCTGTGGAACTTTCCGGTGATTTTTGATCAGGTGCCCAGGGTTTTCCATCCGGGGGGCTTAAATAGGCGAAAGTGAAAATGTGGTGGAGCTCCAGGGGCCCCACACCCATAGGTGGCGCGGACAGGGGGACCCACGCCACCCTATGGTGTGGCCCCCTGTTGCCCGTCTTCGACTCCTCTTCAGTGTTCTGGATGCTTCCGGTGAAAATAGGAACTTCGGGCTTTGTGGGGTCCAATTCCGAGAATGTTTGCAGAACAACTTTTCTGAAACAAAAAACAACAGAAAACAAGGAACTGGCACTTGTCATCTTGTTAATAGGTTAGTCCCGGAAAAAGTATAAAAATATTATAAATAAGGTAGAAAACAAGTAGCAATTGGCAAAATATGATCATGGAGCATCAGAAATTATAGATACGTTGGAGTCGTATTATACGACGAGAATGGTGAGTGTGGCGAGATGTGTGTCTCCCGGGACCGGGTTAGTGGCATTATGTACCGGCGAGCGGGCGGGTTAGCTGAAGCAGCACGACAACGCTCTAACTCCGTCGTGTGGGCCGATTGGACTGCTCGGTCGCGCCGCGTGGCGTCTGGACTGACCGGAGTTCTCACTACACGCGGGAGCCGAGGCGATGAGGGCGGCTAAGCTCTGGCTCACTTACAGGGCGGGGCCGCGGGCGGGAGAAATGGTGGGGCATTGTTTTTGTGCCTTTTTCCCTTCCGCCGGCTCCCCGGCTGCCCCCTCCCCGCGCGCTGGGTTCGGCCTGTGCATGTCGGCTGATTTTTTGGCCAAACCGGTGATACTTGTCATTGTGGGAGCGCGGTTGTGCGAAAAACTAAGCGCTGGCGAAAAAAGGGCCTCTTGGGGTGGCTGGAGATGCTCTTAGCCATTGATGGTGTGGTGCGTTATTTTTTAGGTTTTCATCTAAGGGTGCGCCTATGCATCGGTCAGCTGAGAACTTCTAATGTCTCGGTTGATGACCGATGGCTAGGTATACTACGTATCCTTCTATATATGTGCCCCTGTGATGTTTAGCTTTGTTTTTTTCCTTACGTTGCCTAACTAGTATGAGGCTCGCTAACTTTGCTTAAATCTACAAACTCAACGGTAGCTAGAAAACATTAAGAAAATAAACACATGCTAGCTATCTTTGCTTGCATGTACTCCCTCCGTCCCAAATTAATCGTCTCAAAGTTGGACAAAAATGAGTGTATCTACATCTAATTTTGTCTAACTTTGAGGCAATTAATTTAGGACAGAGAGTACAAAATCAACGCTATCTAAAACACCAAGAAAACACAATCAGGCTCCCCCTTTTTGCTTGAATGTACACAATCATCCCTACCTAAAAAATACTAAGAGGTCACAATGCCTAGTTATACATATCCGGCCGGCCTAGTTGCATATTTCTGAGTAAAAAAGTGTAAATTAAGCCTAGTTGCATATATAACGTGGAAAATTTCATATTAAACCTAGTTGCACGTATCCGAGTACAAAAACGTAGCGAGTGGAAAATTGCAAATGTGACCTAGTTGCATATTTTCTAGTGGAAATGTGCAGCTGGGACCTAGTTGCGCATTTTCTAGTGAAAACGTGCAACTGGGACCTAGTTGCGTATTTTCGAGCGGAAAAGTGCAAATCAGACTTAGTTGCATATTTTCGAGTGTAAAAGTGTAACCGGTACCTAGTTGCACATTTCCAACTGGAAAACTGCAACTCGGACCTAGTTGCACATATCCGATTGAAAAAGTGCAACTCTATCCTAGTTGCATATTTTCGATCGAAAAAGCGTAACTCAGATCTAGATCACGTATCTGAGTGGAAAAATGCAACTGGCATATAGTTGCACATTTCTTGGTGAAAAGTGCAACTCGGATTTGGTTGCACATATCCGAGTATAAAAGGTGTAACTCGGACCTACTTGCACATTTTCGAGTGGAAATAAACAACTAGGACATAGTTAAATATGTTTGAGTGTAAAAAGTGCAACTTGGTTCTCGTTACACATCTCTGAGTAGAAAACTTTAACTCGGAACTTGTTCCACATATCCGAGTGGAAAAATGCAACTCCGATATTGTTGCACATGTCTGAGCGAAAAATTGCAATTTGGACCTTGTTGCAAATTTTCGACAGGAAGAGTACAACTTAAACCTAGTTACATATATCTGGGTGAAAAAGTGAAACTATTGTTTAGCGAAATATGAACACAATCGTAATAGAAAAAAAATGCATGCCTCGACAAGAGAGATCAAGAAAATAAAGGGAAAGAAAATGACATACATTAAAAATAAAAATAAAGAGAAAATAAAGCAATAAAAGGCCAAAAAAATGCACTTGACAAAATCTATTAGTATTTCTCATTACAACAAAGTTTTACTTGGCTGCAAAAAAGAAGAGGAGAAAAATAAGTTATGCAAACTTCATTAAAGGCGTGAAGTAGTTAACATGCATAAGAAGATCCGTATCGGAATGGCTACGAGGTGTTGCTGGTACCATCAGGTCGTGAGTTCAATCACAATGGCGCCCTAATTTTGATTTTACTAAAGTACAGAATCGGCACGAATCTTGGCGCGGAATGGACGGATCTGGAGGTCGACTGAGACATAAGCTAATCTCAGGCACATGAGGATTAGCAAACCTGTTTATCTAATAGTGTAGTTTTCACTCGATATCTGGCCCTCATCAGTCATGTTCTGAAGCGTGGCTACCTTATCCGAGTTTGTTCGTCCATGTATCCCGCGCATTTTAAAAAGCACTTGTGCACCTCTTGGCTACGGCTACTTAGAAAATTGCATGTCATGCCTACCCACCCCGCGCTACCACATCCACATGAGCACATATCGAATTCGAAACCATACAAAAACAACTAAACAATGTGAGATACTGTCAAAACAAAACTATAAACAAAGTGAGACCGGAACAGCTAGCGGAGCAGAAACTGTGTGCACATACATGGGGAGCTAGCTCGCTGAGAGCCTGGAACCCGAAGGCAGCACGCGCTTACACGGAAACTTAGAGCGAGGGCGCGCGATCCCCGAGACGGCTTTTGGCCAGATTCATGGGCTCGTAGCCACGCCACGACATCACCCGCCGGCCGGGCTGTCCTCTGAATTCTTATCGGCTACGCCGACCGCGCGTATAAATAGATCGCCGGTGGAACCATTTGCTCGTCATAGATCGTCTGATGAATCCGGCTTACACCATGAATAAAGACATTCACGGCGTTAAGCATCTTTCTGCAGAGTCGGCCATGGAGCACGAAAACGGACCTGCCGGTGGTGATCTCCAGGCCGACCTTGAAGGGCAGCAGGAGGAGAATAGCGACTCTGAATCGGGCTCTGAGTCAGTCGAGATCTCCGACCTCAAGAAGCGCATGTGGAAGGACCAGATGCTGCTCACGAAGCTCGAGGGTCGCGCCGGCGCTAGGGGCGTGGCAGCTCCAGCCCGGGCATCCTCGTCGGGCGTCGCTGGCCAGGAGGAACCTCCCGAAGCGCGGTGCCGCCGGAAGGCCATGCTCCGCGCGCAAGACGGCGTCCTACGGCACATGCTCAGGATGATGGAGGCCTGCAACGCGCGCGGGTTTGTGTACGGCGTCATTGACGAGGCCGGTGAACCCATGTCCGGCTCCTCCGACAGCCTCCGCGGTTGGTGGAAGGAGGACGTGAGCTTTGACCGCGCTGGCCCAATGGGTCTGGTCGGCCCCATGGGCGGAAGCCCAGTAGGCCTGGACTCCTGCCTCCACCGGCTGCAAGACATCCAAGACAGCACGTTGGGATCGGTGCTCTCTGCGCTAATCCAACACTGCGAGCCGCCGCAACGGAGCTTCCCGCTGGAGCGCGGCCAGTCGCCGCCGTGGTGGCCGACGGGGCACGAGTCCTGGTGGGGCACACAGGGAGAGATGCAAGCCCACCAGGGAGTGCCGCCGTACAGGAAACCACACGACCTCAAGAAGGCGTGGAAGGTGTCCCTTCTCAGCGCGGTGATCAAGCACATGAGCCCGCGCTTCGACCAGATGCGCAAGCTCGTCTGGCAGTCCAAGCGGCTGCAACAGAAGATGAGCGCCAAGGAGTCCGAGACTTGGTCCAAGGTGCTCCGGCAGGAGGAGGCGCTTAGCAGCCGATTGAAGAGCTCGCTGCGGATCACGCCGCTCGAGCAGGAAGAGGAGGAGGAGGAGGAGGAGAAAAAAGGTAGAGAGGAAAAGGAAAACGATAGCCTGGAGGGTGTTGTGGGCGGCGCGCAGGACAAGCGCAAGCGCGAGATCGCCCGCAGCAGCAGCTCGAGTGTGAAGTGTCCCCCGCCGACAGGCCGGAACCCATCAGAGCTGACCATAATGCTGCCCAATCAGTTTGCCACAGAGGAGAGCCGGAGCCCGATCGACGAGCTCATGAAGCTGTACTACAGCTGCATGCAGGGGGGCGAAAGCTACGGCGGCCGGGGGGAGGACGATATGGCGTTGATACATCCCGTTGTGCTGGACGGCATAGATGAGGTGGCGCAGGATGTGTTGTTTGATATCATTGGCAGCTGCCCGAAATTAGATGACGTCTTGCACTTGATGGGGGAGTGACATAGCAGCTGTGACATGTAACGCACATGTAACGCAGAGTTATACGGAGTATTAGCTATGACTAAATACTAATGGAAAGCATAGAAAAAACGAATTTCCAGCTTGAACAAGATGAAGGTACTATTGTTGGAGAACCAAACCTTAAAACTTTTATATCAAAATATTGTAAAAAAAAATATCGGCACACCTTAACCGAATAACTTTTCACCAGATGGATCGTTGACTAAAGATTTACCACAAATCGCAAATGCGGAGAATGTGATTTTGACATCTCACTTTACTCGGAAGGAGCTGTTGGAGCAATTTCGCATATGGAGCATAATATGGCTCTAGGACCTAATAGGTTCCCGGTGGAATTTTACCAAAGTTTTGGGCACAATCCAAGCCGATTTAATGGCGTTGTTCGAACAATTACAACAAGGTGAACTACCACCGTTCAGGTTGAACTTTGGGGTTCTTACCTTACTGCCCAAGAAAGAGGATATTAGTCGAATTGAGCAATATAGACCGATACGTATTTTGAATGTTAAAGTCAAGATTTTCACTAAGGGCATCTTTGATTCATAGGATTGTAGTATCAAAGGAATAAGAAAGGAATAGGAATGAGAAAGGATGGCATGTGTAAAACTTTCCTAGTTCTTTGTGCATAGGATTGTATAAAATGAAGTCTGAGTACATTTTGTTTTCCTGTACGTTTTGTGTTAAATGTGAGAATTGTTGGAATTTTTCCCCTAGCTTTCCCTTACACCATTTGCACAAATCAAAGGAGTGAATAGTGTCATTTAGGGAAAATTTCCCAACCCTATAAGTTTCCTCAATTTTTCCTACAAGTCAAAGGAGCCCTAAAGTGGGAACAAACCGAGTTTCTTAAATCACGTAGAATGTTATTCGGCCAACTCAAAGTACTTTTATTCTGGGTATGAACATCCTTGAAGGGATGGTAATTCTACACGAGACTATCCATGAGATGCACAAGAAAAAAATGGATGGCGTTCTTTTCAAAATTGATTTTGAAAAGACATACGATAAAGTTAAATAGCCGTTCTTGCAACAAGTTCTTCGCATGCGGGCATTTGCCCCTAAATGGTGTGAATGGGTTGCAAGATTCGTGCAAGGCGGTAGTGTTGGGATACGAGTTAATGATAACATTGGTCATTATTTTTGGATGTTAAAAGGATTAAGGCAGGGATCATTTGTCCCCGGTACTCTTTAATATTGTAGCCGATATGTTGGCAGTACTAATTGCGCGAGTAAAAGAATATGGACATGTTAGAAGTACTCTAGCACATTTGGTGGAAGGAGGAGTATCAATTCTTCAATATGTTGATGATACTTTTTTGTTCCTTGAACATGACCTGGATAAGGCAGTTAATATGAAACTTATATTGTCCTTATTTGAACAGTTGTACGGTCTTAAGATAAACTTTGATAAGAGCGAAATATATTGTTTTGGAAAAGCGATTAAGGACAAAGATGATTACCGTAACATCTTTAAATGAGAGTTGGGCTCGTTGCCGTTTAAATAATTAGGTATTCTAATCTATTATAGGAATTTACTCAACAAGGAGTGAAAAATTGTAGAAGATCGGTTCGAGAGAAAAAAAAAAGTCTTCTTGAGCTGGTAAACTTATATCCTATGGGGACAGATTAGTTTTGATCAATTGGGTTCTCACTAGACTTCCAATGTTTCTCATGTACATTTTTGAAATTCCAGTGGGAGTTAGAAGTTTAGTTTATTTCCGCAGTCCTTTTTTTGGCAAAGTGGCCAACAAAAGAGGAAATATAGATTAACAAAGTGGAACATCGTATGTCGCCAAAATGCCAAGGGGTTCAGGTATTGAGTCGCTAGAAATTAGAAACAGATGCTCATTAAGCAAATGTCTTTTAAAATTGTAAAGGCCTCCTTTGATTTGTAGGATTTCAAAATGCATGAATAGGAATAGGTATAGGAATTAGGTAGGAATGCAAGTGCAAAACTATGGGTATAAGAACACATGGATGTTTCCTGTAGTGGTCGTTTGAAATGTAGGAAAGGAAAACATGGAGGAATTCAACATGCTTCTTAATAAACTTGATTAGCGTAATAACAAGCAAGAACAATAGTGTTAATGGCCTCAAATGGTTGTGCAGCGGTGATGTTAACTCAACATTAGCTTTTATTGCATTGTTCCTTGTAAAGAAATAGAAAAAAAAAGGTTAGACTGGATTATTTTCTTCCCATGTTTCCCGTGGGAATATGATTGTAAAGCAAAAAATCCTTCAAGTTTCGTTTGGTGTATTCCCGTGAATCAAACACAACTATAGTACACAATCCTATAGTAAACCAAATCCTACACTTTTCCTATAAAAATCATGTGAATCAAAGGAGGCATAAATGAGGAAGGGATTTGGCAGGAACTCCTATGCAATAAATACCTATGTGGTAAAACGCTAGCGCAAGTAACACCTAAACCATGCGATTCTCCTTTTTGGAGGGGGATAATGGCTGTTAAGCAGGACTTTTTTTCATAAGGTTTGTTCATTTTTGGTAATGAAGAAGGAACGCGCTTTTGGGAAGATAGGTGGCTAGGTGATCGATCGCTATCAGGGCAGTCTCCAAGCTTGTTTTATATCACTCGCAACCGGAATGTTTTTTGGCGCGGATGTTTTATCCAATGCTCGGCCGATAAATCTTTAGTTTAGATGGTCTTTAACCGGTTCAAAACGAGCGTCACGGCTAGGTTTGATATGTAAGTTGATGATGGTTTCTTTGACAATCAAGGACGATACTTTTAGGTGGAAGTTGACCACCAATGGTATTTTTATGGTAAATACTATGCATGTTGATTACATGAATGAACATACACCCTTTCTCCGTAAGTACTTATGGAAACTGAAGGTTTCACTGATGCGCGTAGATGTACGCTCGTTGGGAGACCCCAAGAGGAAGGTATGAAGAGCACAACACCAAGTTTTCCCTCAGAAAGAAACCAAGATTTAATCGACCAGTAGGAGAAAGAAATCACTTCTGAAGGGTTATGACAGCCGATGTTGGCAGGGCGCACTACCAGGCTCAGCAACAACGTGGAATCTGCACAACACAATCAAAATACTTTTCCCTAACAAAACAGTAAGGTTGTCAATCTCACTGGTTTTGCTAACACAAAGGATTAGATGTATAGTGTGGAAAACAGTACTTGTTTGCAGTAAATGAAAAGAGAACAATGATGGAAGTGAACGAAAGGAAAACAATGATTGCAGTAAAGAAAACAACGTTTGCAATGGTTGTATTATCAATGTAAAAGAATGGACCGGGGTCCACAGTTCACTAGTGGTGTCTCTCCAAAACAAGGTCCACCGGCGTGGCACCAAGGTTCATGGCACCTCCATCTTGGTATAATCTCCATCTTATTCATCATGGTATGATCTCAATGATTCCACCGGCGTGGAACCAAGGTCCATGACACCTCCATCTTGATTGTCCATCAAAATTACAACATATCACATGGATATGATATACAACACGCAGGCCATAAATAATAAGACAACCATATGGCTCCTACCGGTATGTCAATAATTTACAAAAGAGATCATCTCGTACATCAAATTTGTAACATTGACCATATCACATCACATGCCCAGCAAAAATAAGTTAGGCGTCTCTAATTTATTTATTTATTGCATATTTTATGTGGCTTAGGACTTTCAAGGATAGAACCATTCATAACTACGAACATGAACCACAACGTTGATAAACATATTTTTAACAACCCTTCGTAGATTAGATCTTAACTATAGTAGGAAAAACGGACCCCCCTCAGCCACAAGTGAGACAGGTCTCGCGTACAAAGTACACGTAAAGTTTGTCTAGGGCAGCTTCATCCTACTATGCCACTAAGATCATAAAATACTCAAGGAGGATATACCATGATCATGAACACCCACATACACCTATGTGTTTTACCCGTACAAATCATCTACACATAGATATGGCTCTGATACCACTGAAGAGTTTGTTGCATAGAAAACAAAAAAAATCCTACGCGAGAGACACCCAAAGGGCCAAGATCTAATATAGGAGATGTAAGCAACGGGCATAGAGAAAGTCTTAAGGAGAACATACCCTCAAAGACACAAAGCGTTACGAGATCGAATCTCATTGGTGATGTAGTCGAACTCACATCGATCTCAAGATCGCAAAGAAGAGCGCTGTAATCGGCAGCGCTTCCGCACTCGGTCACATGTACAGCTTGATGACAACCTCTGTTCCCTCGATCCAGCGGGGCATCGGAAGTAGAGGATTCCTTGGAACTCCAGCAGCACGACGGTGTGGTGTGATGGAGAAAACTTTGTTCAGGGCTTCGCCAAGCGCATGAACATGAGGTGGAGCAGCGGGTGGAGGGAGGTGAAGATGACACCAAGTGTGTGAGGAGAGGGAGGTCCAACCCCTCTTTATATAGGAGGTGGAGGCAGACACGAAATTTTGGTGCCTCCACCTCTCCCCTCATCATGTGGGTGGAGTCTCCACTCAATCAACTCATTCTCTCATCAATTCTCACTCAAAATTCCAAGGGTTTTCTTTAATAAATAAATAAAACAATTTCATTTCTTTATTTTAATATTTGTTAATCCTATTAACAAACATTAACACTTACCCCCTTGAACTATTTGTTAATCAAACATTAACATATATCACCTTGAACTATTTCAATATTCCTCGAAACCATTCCGGTGACTATTTTAATATTTCCCGAAACAATTTTGGTGTTGTCCAAACTTTTCTCCTATATTCCGTATCCACTCAATGGCGTCATCAAACCTTAAGTGTGTCACTCTATGGTTCGTGAATAATGTAGACATGATCGAGACACCTCTCCGATTAATAGTCAACAGCGGGACCTGGAGATCCGTAATTTTGTAGAGAGTACGCCTATGGCGTACCTTACTTTTATAGGGGGAAAAGAGAATAATTACAGGGGGTGAAACTCATAATCACCCAGACGCT
Organism: Alopecurus myosuroides; assembly: GCA_028641055.1. Classification (NCBI taxonomy): domain Eukaryota; kingdom Viridiplantae; phylum Streptophyta; class Magnoliopsida; order Poales; family Poaceae; genus Alopecurus; species Alopecurus myosuroides. The sequence continues at coordinate 171,095,270 of CM054060.1, read as the reverse complement.
CAAATAGAAAAAGAAGAAGTGGCACTCCTACCACTCCCTCACTAACTAAGATAACTACTCACTAAAAAGTTCTCTCTCCTCCTCCAAAGGCCACTCTCCACCGTCCATATTCATCGGCAATTTGTTTGGCTAATACAGTAGGTGGTATTTGCTAAACGGTTCGGTTAAAGGCCCAAGCATTACGATGCTTCCACAAGCTCCAGGTGACAAGTATCACTATTGTATCAAAGCTCCTCTTGTTACTGACAACTACTTTTTTACTCGTTCCGTGATATGACATCCCTGTGACCTAGTCACGTGCTTGCAAGCGGTGTCGATGTGATATCACCGAGAGGGCCCAGAATATAACTCTCCATCATTTGGATGGACAAATCCCACTCTTGATCCCTGAGCCTCAACTAATACTTTCCGAATACCCAATGACACATTTATAGTCACCCTGTTACGGTGTGACGTTTGATGACATCAAAGCACTCTTCCGGTGTTAGTGACATGATCTCATGGTCTAAGGGTTAGAGTTACTTCGTATGTTTGATATAACAATGTAAACTTAATGACTTGATCACATTGCTATATTCACTTTGGGTCTATGTTCATCACATCATTCTACCAATGATAAGACCCTGTTATTAACAACATCCAATGTTCATGATCAGGAAACCTTGATCATTAGTTAATCAACGAGTTAGTTAAACGAGATGCGTTACTAGGAACCATTGTGTGTATATTAAATACACATGTATCAACGTTTTCGGTTAATACAATTCTAGCATGAGAAATAAACATTTATCATAAACAAGGAATAAGATAATAACCACTTTATTATTGCCTCTCGGGCATATTCCCTTCAAAATTCCCCTCTCGGCAGGGTGCCAGGGAGAGCTTCAGAATCCTCTCGAACTAGGGTTGACGATGATGGTGGCTACGGAACTTTTCATGGATGGAGTCTCTGGTCTTTAGGGTTAACCCGAGGAGGAGCTTAAATAGGAGAAAGGGCAACATCGGTGGGCGCCAGGGGGTCCACACCACCTGGTGGCGCGGCCAAGGGGCGGCCGCTCCACCCTATGGTGTGTTGGCTCCAGGGGCCCCCTCCGGACTCCGTGTACATGAAAGATTTCTAAGACCCTAAAATTTTGCTTCGTCCAATTCCGAGAATATTTCCAAAACAACTTTTCTGAAATAAAAAACAACAGAAAATAGGAACTGACTCTATGGCATCTTGTTAATAGGTTAGTCCGAGAAAATCCATAAAAATGATGTAAAGTGTATAGAAAACATGTAGCATATGGCATGAAAACAACATGGAACATCAGAAATTATAGATACGTTTGAAACGAATCATCCGCTCAAATAAAAAATTACGTGGTTTTTTAATAGGAAGGCGATTCTTACAAAGCATAATTTAATTAAGAGGTATTGGAATGGTAGCAAGTAGTGTGTTTTTTCCATCATGATGAGAAAATATACACCTATTTATATCGTGCTCCTTTGTCCACAAAATTTGGAGATTGCTCCCGTTTACATATAATATCACACCTTCAACAAGCCTATCCAATATGTTTGGATCCTAGCTTGGGCGAGACACGGAAAAATGAATTTCTTTCCGCAGATCACCTTCTCCTCAGGCTGCAGCAAACGGACGTCGATGGCGATGTGCTCTAAATCTAGCAGAACCATCCGCCGAGCCGCACAGCAAAGAAGCGGAAATTCTTCATAGCTAACTGAATGAAAGGAGACGGTATAGGTGGCGAACCATTTCTGTGACGTTGGAGATCGTGGCCACCTAGGGACCTGATGCAGCCCGACCCATCCCACTAGGCGTGTCTCGCACTCCATCATATGCCAAGTCACCATGGATTCAAAAGGTCAACACATTCCTCTTTGATTCCCCGTTTCATACGCCTTTAGATGGTATACAACTTGACCATCGACCCCTGTGCATTTAGAGGTATGAGTGGAGAAGTACAGACGCGATGGGAGATGCCGAGAAAGCCCAGGACTAAAGGATGTCCAAGGTGTATGTGTAGAAGATAAGAAGGAAGCGAGAAGATGAAGAATAAGGATGAGAAGAACCTCCAGGGATCCCGGCCTAGCCCTGGCTCAGGCCGGCCTCCAAGCTGGGTTCCTTGTGTCACTGCCCGGCCTCCACTTCTGGCCAGCCAGCCTCGGGCTGGGTCCTCAGGCCGGCGCGCTCGGGACCCTGGCAGGCCTCCTAGGCCGGCTTTCCCGTGCCCAGGCCAACTGGATGTTCGGCGTCCAAGCTGGCCTGGGCCGGCTGCCCTACGACCCTTAGGTCGGCATGCTCTGTCACCTGCCTGGCCTCCAGGCCGGCTCTCCTGCGCGCAGAGACAGAATATTCCCTTGTATACCCCTCTACCAACCCCCTTGCCTATAAATACTCCTCTTCCCCTCATACCTAAGGATATAGTTGATGTGAGATAGAATTGGGCTTTGTGCTCCTGTCCCATGTGGAGAACCTCCCCATTGGATTCATGGCTACTCCATAGATTCATCTATTGAATTCCATCAAGATTCCTTGGTGATTGTTATCCTTTCCGTTTGGGATTCGGTTAGTGTCACACAAATCTTCTTCTATTGGCACGGTGGACCGACCGTGAAGGTAAATCGGTTTCAATTAGCGTGTTGTTGACTTGGATTTGTGATCCCTCGTAGGCTTCACAAGTTATCCCCCTGTGTGTGTGCGTGTGTGTGTGTTCTTCATAATCTTCATGTTCTCCCACGTCTCCTCTCCCCACGTTCGTCAATCCATGAAGATCGGTCTAAGCTAGAGGCCAAGCCTTCATCATCTAGTATTAAGATCAAGGTCGTCGTGGATTTGACACCCTTTTCCCCGCAATTTTTTTGTTGTTCTTGCCTAAATTCTGAAATTTTGACCAAAAATTGCCCCAAATTTCTTTTGGTAGGTTTTGATCATGGATCTATTGCTAAACTTGTTGATGTACCTTTCTTTGTGTTTTCATGGCCTAATTCCACCCATTTCCCCTTCGATTTGGTGATTTTTGTCGCGTTTTTCTTCCCAAAATCGCAAATTTTCGCGTGTGCATGAATCCCGGCCTCCAGCCCAGCCAGGCCGGCTAGGTAACAGACCGATCTTGCGCAAGAAACCCAGCCTCCAGCCCAGTCTAGGCCGGCCTCCCAGAAAATTGCGACACGCCTTCACCGTTTTGGCCATACTTTTTGATTCCAGACTCCGTTTTAAGTGATCTTTGGCTCATTTCGAAGACACAAACATCATCTATATCACCATTGCAGAAGAACTATCATCCCTTGAAGCCAAATTTCGTGAGAAAGCACAAAATTTCTAGCCTAGAGGGTGAAGATCGTCGGAGAAAGGTATAAACATCCCGAATCTTCTCCCTGTTGCCATTCCTTTGCGAGACAACCTACCTTGTAATTACCTTGCCTATTGAGGCTAGTTCATATATGATTGCTTTGGTTTTGCACAATTGTACTGTGTAGATTCTGAGCGACCGTTATATTCGCTAGTTGATATAGTCATATGTTGGCACACAGTGAGTGACAAAAGGCAAAAAGAGCTAGCGGCTATCCTTGTACTTGTGCAACACTAAGTTTATAGTCTTTGCTAGGATCATTTGGTTCTCTAGATCACATTTTGGTTGCACTAGTCCCATTTATCTCCATGCGTGTGTTTCCATATATCTTTTGGAGATTGACTTGTTGTTGCTTTGTGATAATTGTGGTTTTTTTACTTGCCATTACAATATCTTGGTATCAGGTTGTTCCATTTGCTTTTCACTTTTCATACCTATCCACCCATATGCCGTGTGTGTTTTGGAGCTTGTTTTTGGATCTTTCGAACTCAATTCACTTCATTCTTTTTGTTATCGATTTCTCTTAGCATGGTCCACTAGTTCTAATACTAGCTAAAAGGTGAGGTTTGAGCTCTTAGGTCTTCACACTCTATATATACTCTTGTGCCCGTGAGTAACCATGTGTAGAGAGAGTGGAGAATATGGAGGACATGATGACTATGATGAGTATATGATATACCCGTACGACTACAACAACGACAATGACTACAACAACATGGACCTCCACAACGACTATAATTCCTCATACATGGAGGGCATGGAGGATGACCACTACTACGAACACGACATGGTGGATGACCACTACTACGGGTATGACATGGTGGACCACCACTACTATGACCACGACGTCGAGCTCTAAACCGACTATACCTCCACAAGCATCAACGACATGGTGGAGCACCACACAAACCACAACAACTTCAACTACATGAGATCCAAGGACACGAACCACTACTACAACTATGACACCGCGAGCTTGGATGAAATGATGGAGCCATACTACATCGACTACGCATCCACAAACATGACGGAGTACTGCACCGAAAATGACTCCACAAGCATGAAGGACAAGATGGAGTTCTACAACAACTTCGACTCCGACATGGAGAAGCTCATCCACAAAAAAATCATCTCCATGTTTCAAGGGCCACGATATACTATATCATATGGTTCATGCTAAAAAAGAAGGAACTTTAAGGAGAAGGCCAATGCGACAAGTTGGCAAAGTCAAGTTTAACTCCTTCAACCTCAAGATGGCGCAACAAGAAGGCCACGAGACAAGAAGAAAAAGCCCCACTATATTGAAGATGGCGCCACAAGAAGGACATCGCTGAGGACACATCAAGTTCAAACGCGGAGGCCGAGAAGCTAAGGCATCCAAATCATTTTCGACGCCACCCCACCCATGAAGAGCGTGAATAAAGACACATGAAGAGAAAATCTACACCAACACTCCAAGTGCACGATTACTACCCCACACATAACACGGAGGCGAGCGCACATCAAAAGGTGTCTCCTTCAAGTGCTACCACAAGAAAGTCTAACCATATGCAAGTCATGAAGGATCTATTCCATGCCATGGATAAACCTTCGACAAGTCCGAGCATGCCACTTCTCAACGGTTGCAAGATCTTGAGAACACCATCGTCCACACGCCTAACAAGCTCAAGACGGGGACACAAGAAACGTGATCACGCACGTGAGGCCAACTCCAACATGGCGCCCAAACAAAAGTCAAGATCTACATCAAGTTCCATCACAACAATGGCTCTAACATGGAAAGATGAAGACCTACACCAAGATGGAGGAAGAGAAGGCCCTCCCATATATGATGTTGATGCTACGAGCCTACTTTACCCTCTACTACAAGATCAAGAGCTCTTATTCCCCATATGCAAGGCCTACAGTCACATAATGTGGGATTGCCCAGGCGGCGACCAAGATGGCAAGTCAAGTGAAGAAACCGAGAGTTTCCCTTCGGCAATGGAGGCGAGTGATGATGCCTATCTTATGGCACACACCCTTGGAGGCGATAAGGTTGATGAGGTTGAGCATAGGTGATTTTACCTTCAACCAAGGAGGCGTATGGAGTTGTGGATATCGAGCCTATCCATATGTGCATGAGTTATGAGATGTGAGCATGAGAGACACTTAGCCCACATGAGTGAGAGTGCATGTGAGATGAGTGACTCCACCATATGTGAGATTAAGTGCTTCCACTTTGAGGGTATGAGTGATACATCACATGAGTTGAGAGAGGTAGTTGATAGGTCATGTAATGCCATTTAAAATTCTAACAACCCACCCTCTACCTCTAGTGTGTTTCCTCATGATGTTCTAGGTTCCATGGATGATGAGACGTCAATCCTACACAAGACGATGCTTCCTATGGAGAAGAAGATGTACATGGAGGATGAAGCTGATACCGCCTCATGTCTACATGAAGTTGGACAAGTAGGCCACATGGAGCCCACTACTACTACAACACCTACATCACATGAGCTGGATGACAAAGGTATGGGTATTGATATGATCATGATCCCACTAGTGGACATGATGAATGATGATTGCTTGCATGCTATGGATGATCCTATTGATATCTCACTTTCTACTATACTTATCACATGCGATGCTTTACATTGCAAAAATGTTGATCCTGTGCATTTTTTCACTTGTGATGATATTGCCATTGGCATGCTTTGCCCTCCAAGTGTTTACATTTTTCTCCCATTGTTGCATCCAAAATGTTGAACAATTGTTCTTTCAAAATGCTTAGTTTGCAATAATGTTATTATGATTTCAAGTGAATTTGTCCCCATAGCATCCTCAACTTTTAGAGATTTATCTTGTACTAATATTGAGTTTTTCCATGTTGAGCTTGCTCAACCCTTAATCTTGCATTTTGAACATCCACACATTTCATACTTCCTATTTAATTTTGATTTCTTTGGTGATGTGCGAATGAAGAGACATGTCATGATGGATGACGTGTTCATTTATCATAAACAAAATTTCCTCATTTGGTCTTTTGTTTGTTTGAGTACCCGCATGCTAATGTCAACCTAAATTGAACATGAGTTGACAAAAAAATCTCTTGAGAGCATAATAAATTGGTGTTGCATATCGAACCCGACTCTAATACCTTTCTCATGTTTTGTGTCAAACACGTTGAAAACTTGCTCTTCCCTTTGGTTTGTTTGTAATCATGTTTGTGATGTTGATTTCCCTTGTGACATTAATGCGTGTTTGATCTTTGACATGGATGATTTGTGTGTTCAACAAGTACTATGAAAATTGTTCTTTCCGATGACTTGCTTGCAACCATAATGATATTTTGAGAATGTCTTGTCATGAGTGCTTTTTTTTGTGTTCCATTTGTGTTGCAAGAAACTAACGACAAATTGTTCTTTGCTAAGCTTTGCTTGCACCCGTGATGATAATATTTGGGACACTCTTCATCTTTTGTTTTTGCCAATGTCTCCTCTTATTGCACCAAGGATTTTTTAAAAAAAATCTTTTTCAATTCTTTGTGTGCAATTCCTCAAATTTTCATGGAGATGTTGTGTTCCCAAATTTTGGAGATGTTTCAATGAATTGCTTGCACATTGACCTTGCATATGCACTAGATTTCATATATTTGTGTTGTGCTAACGGTGCTATGCACATGAACGAACATGTCATGAAAGATATTCTCCTCTATCTTGCACACATATGGTTTTCTTGGTCAATGTTGTGTAGATTCTACCTTTGGATGAGATGGCATGAGTAGTTGCATCCATACCTTTCTATGACGGAGGATCTTACAAGGCAATCACACAGAAATCTTGCTAAGGTGCCTTCCCTCTACTTAGAAACTCATGCTATGAGCTTCAAAAATTGGCTACTCTTTGAGTGTTGTTTTGTCTTTCTTAGGAGCTTGGCAGGTTACACGAAGGCCAAATAAACATTGAAGAGATGCCATACCCTTTCCATCAAGAATGACAACATGGTGACTTTGACTTCTACGACAATCCATCTACCTCCTCTACATGTTGATGAAGAGTTAGTGTCGAGGACGACTCCTTTTCAAGTGGGGGGAGATGATGCAGCCCGACCCATCCCACTTGGCATGTATCGCACTCCATCATATGCCAAGTGGGTAATACTACTTCACCATCGACCCTCGTGCAATTCTAGGTATGAGTCGAGGAGTATAGACGCGAGGGGAGATGCCGAGAAATCCCAGGACTCAATGCCGTCCAAGGTGTATGCATGGAAGAGAAGAAGGAAGCGAGAAGATGAAGAAGAAGGAGGAGAAGAACCTCTAAGAAACCCGGACTAGGCTGGGCTCAGGCCAGCCTCCAGGATGGGTCCCTCGTGTCACTGCCCGGCCTCCACTTCTGGCCAGCCGGCCTCAGGCCGGGTCTCCAGGCCGGCGCGCTCGAGCCTCTGGCCGGCCTCCAGACTGCCAGGCCGGCTGCCCTACGACCCGTAGGCCGGCGTGCTCTGTCACATGCCTGACTTCCAGGACGGCTCTCCTACGCGCATAGATAGGGAATATTCCCTTATATCCCCCTCTATCAACCTCCTTGCCTATAAATACTCCCCTCCCCCTCATACCTAAGAATAGAGTTGATGTGAGATAGAATTGTGCTTTGTGCTCCCGTCCCATACAGAGAACCTCCCCCATGGGATTCATGGCTACTCCATAGATTAATCTATTGTATTGTATCAAGATCCATTGGTGATTGCTATCATTTCTCCTTGGGATTCTGTTAGTGTCACATCAATCTTCCTCAACTCACCCTTGAGCTTCTATTGGAACGGTGGACCGACCGTGAAGGTTAATCGGTTTCAATTAGCGTGTTGTTGACTTAGGTTTGCGATCCCCCGTAGGCTTCACTAGTTATCCCCCTTTGTGTGTGTGTGCCTTCTTCGCGGTGTTCTTCGTGTTCTCCCACATCTCGTCCCTCCATGTTCGTCAATCCGTGAAGATCCGTCCAACCTAGTGAACGAACAACAATGTCGCCTAGAGTGGGGGTGAATAGGCGATTAAAACTTTTCCGGTTAAGCCTTGCTAAGTGTGGAAATAAACTAGGTGTTTAAAATAATAAGCGCACAACCTAAATATTCTAGGCTCAACTAAGTGCACCAACAAGTTATGCTAAGCAAGACAAGTAACAAGGTGATAGCAATATATATGACTTCAAGCATGAAGGTTATCACAATGTAAATTGCATAAGTAAATAGCTTGGGTATAGAAATAACCGAGTCACACGGAGACGATGATTTAATCCTGAGTTCCTCCTTTTCAGGAGAGTACGTCTCGTTGGAGGGGCGTGAGCTCGCCAGAAGAGGAATATTCAACGTCACAAAGGCCTCACCCTATTCTCAGATGAATCTCGCCACAAAGGCCTAGTTCAGCTTCCACTATTGGAAACCTTCAATCTCGAGGCACACATCCACAACTTAATTGGAGGCTCTCGATGTTGCTGATGGTGCAGATCTTGCACTCATTGGGAAACCCCAAGAGGAAGGTATGAAGAGCACAACAACAAGTTTTCCCTCAGAAAGAAACCAAGGTTGAATCGACCAGTAGGAGAAAGAAATCACTTCTGAAGGTTGATGTAGCTGAGGTGGCAGGGCGCATTATTTGTTCAGAAGCAACGTGGAACCTACACAACACAATCAAATCACTTTACCCCCAACGAAGCAGTGAGGTTGTCAATCTCACTGGTTTTGCTGAACACAAAGAGGTTAAACATACCATGTGGAAAATAATATTTGTTTGTAGTAGATGAAAGAAGAACAATGATGGAAGTAGTAAAACAGTAACAACAGTATGAAAACAGAGATTGCAGTGGTTGTATTATCAGTATGAGGAAAATGTACCGGGGTACATAGTTCACTAGAGGTGTCTCTCCCAAGACAGATAGATAGCATGTGTAGTAAACAAATTACGGCTGGGCAATTGACAGATATAAAGGTTGCACCGTAGTGCATATGCATGACATGATGATTACTATGTGATTCATGCGGGCATTACAACAATACACATAGACCGTCATCCAACTGCATCTATGACTAATAATCCGCCCTCAGAATTTCATCCAAGCAATCCTTGGGTATTAAGTTGCAAGCAACAGACAATCGTAGTAAGAAAAGTGTGTAATGTAAACAATGTAAACACGGTAATAATCATTGTTTTCTCCCTAATGGCAACAACACATCCCCCATATGCCATGTTTCTGTCACTCGAGCATAGATGCAAAGGAGGCATGAACCCACTATCGAGCATAAATACTCCCTCTTGGAGTTGCAAGCATCTACTTGGCCAGAGAATCTACTAACAATGGAGATCATGCAAGATCATAAATAACATACACATGAAAAGAACATGATAGATTGATAATCATTGGACATAGCATTCAATATTCATCGGATCCCAACAAACACAACATGTATCATTACAATAATATGATCTTGATCACAGCTCATAAGATCTAAACATGAGGCATAAAGAGGAGAGAACAACCATCTAGCTACTGCTATGGACCTGTAGTCCAAGGATAAACTACTCACACATCATTCCGTAGGCGGGCATGGTGGTGTAGAGCCCTCCGGTGATGATTCCCCTTCCCGGCAGGGTGCCGAGGAGAGCTCCAGAACCCTCTCGAACTAGGGTTGACGATGACGGTGGCTGCGGGTGTTTTTCGTGGATAAGGCTTCTGTTTCTAGGGTTAGACCTTCAAGGATAATATATAGGCAAGAGGGCAACGTTGGTGGGCGAGCAGGGGGCACACCACCCCTGGGCGCGGCCAGGGGGCCGCTCTGACCCATGGTGTGGGCACCCCTCTGCCCCTCTCCGGGTCTCCTTTGGACTTTGTGGATCCTCCGGGAATTCTAAGACTTCTGGGCTTCGAATCGTCCAATTCCGAGAATATTTCTAGAACATCTTTTCTGAAACTAAAAACAGCAGAAAACATGAACTAGATCTGTGGCATCTTGTCAATAGGTTAGTCCCAGGAAATCGATAAAAATGGCATAAAGTGTAAAGGAAACATTTAGCATATGGCATGAAAACAACATGGAACATCAAAAATTATGTATACGTTTATGACAAACCAACATCCCCAAGCTTAGTTCCTACTCGTCCTCGAGTAGGTAAACGATAAAAACAAATAATTTCTGAGGTGACATGCTACCAACATAAACTTGATCATCTAAATTGTAAAAGCATATGTACGCTGAGATCATAGTACTTTAAACACAAGCATGATAGATATAATTTTAACAATGAAACTTAGAAATCACCTTACATCATGAAAAGTAACACAAATAAAAGATCATGAATAATAATGCACTTAAAAGTTATACGTTTGTTTCGAGCATAGAGAAAACATAGCAAAGTGATATTTCACTCGTCCTTAAGAGTGGGGAAAAATATAAATGCCAGGACACCTTCAAAGTTCAAGTGGATTGTCACATCCCAGTTTTTAGACCCTTGATCTGTGCTCAAGAAGACAACTATTAGGGCCAACAAAGTAATGTTTACAACAACATGATTGTTTTAAATAACTTGTGTTATGATCCTAATCATATTTGCAACATAAGTTTTGTTTCATTATAAAACCAACACCTTATGTTTCTGAAAAATATTCCTGATATTTTTCCCTAATGTTTTCTTATTAATACTTGAGTGGATTTTCTTTCCAAGACTTGGACCATTCTTGTTTGCATCTTAAAACAAACTTTTAACCTTGTTGGATCCAAGAAAACAAGTTGCCAAGATGATCTATGAAGGTTTTCTTTTAACTTTCCTATAGAAAACAATTCCTGAAAATAAAGCCAAGTACCTGTTTTCTACCATTGTTTTCACCAAGCTAGAGATTGTTATTTTATGATTTCTTGACTTCTAATTAATCCTTGTTATATGTACTACAAATCCATAAGCTCACTTTTATTTTGGGATAAATAAAAACTATCTTTTGCTTGTTGTTGTTGTGGTATAAAATTAAGGCAGTTTTTAGAAACAGATAAAAACAGAAAGTATACCTTTTTCCACATTGTTTTCAGGGCCTTAAACTATTTCAAAATTGTTTCCAAAAGTTGTTTCTGAAAGTATATAACATGGTTAACAAGTCCATGTTTTGAAAACAAATTTTGGAAAGCTTTTGAACCCTGAAAACAACTCCAATTTTTGCTATCTCTGTCTGCTGATTCCAGCACTTAGAAAAATTCAGAAAACTGCCTAACTGAATTTTTCTGACAGAACAGTGATTACACTTTTAGACTTGATGTTTTAGCTTGTGTGTACTGATCCAAGCCTTGCCACTTTGCCAACTCGAAAAGCAATGTTATGGAGCTTCTGGAAGGGGCATTGGATCCTCTTTTGGTCAGCTAGGGAGGGAGAGAATGAGGTGGCATGTTGACTAAGTGATGATGTCACTTGTAGTGGTTGGAATAGTGTGCACTTTCACTTTTGCCCATCCCTTGGCCCTTACTGTGGCCTTGCTCACACCCTTGTACCATTATTCACCTCATGGCACCAGTTAGAAGCCAGGACACCCGTGGAGACACCCCAAGGGGCAAGGCAAGCCCATGCCTTTGCCAAACCTAGCACACCCACTTGGACTCGAGCCTACACAGCCCCAGAGGGCAAACCCTCACGCCCTGCACCTCCTCACAACTCCCTCTGCCTCCCCAAAGCAAAAGAAACCCAAACACTAGCCCTAAGATGGCCTAGCTCGAGATCTAGCCCGAGGGGTGACCACCACGGCCACCACCTTGCCCTGCTCGCACCTCTCTCATCTAGCCCCTCCCACTGCCATGGCTAGCCTCCCCACACTTCCAGGAACCTCCTAGACAAGGTCCCCCACCCTATACCTGCCGGAGTCGCCGCCGCCGTCCGCGGAGTGCCGCCGCGGGCACCTGCCGCGCGCCGCCGCTAGAGGTCGCGTCCGTCGCCGCCGTGACTTCCCCTCGACGCCCTCGACCCCCTGCAGCCTCCCCGAGCTCGCGCCACCCCTTCCCGAGCCCCACGGTGAGCTCCTCGAGCGTTTTCTCGCCGCCGATCGCCGGACAGAGAGAGAGAGGGTCGGGAGCTGGACGACGCGCCAGCGCCGTTGGATCGGAGATCCACGGCTCCCTTCGAACGGCCGTTTCCCGCGCCGCGTGCGCGCGCGCGCAAGCGCAGCGGGCCAAGCTCGCGCTAGCTGGGCCGCAGCCGCAGTGGATCCAGCCCGCGCTGTGATCATTTTATTCTTTTATTTTTTTTACAGATCTGAGACTTTTACTTTAGGCTTGGGAAAAATATAAAACCTGCACAATAAAATCTGATAAAAATCATGGACATACATACATGAAATCCAAGCCATGCAAAATTTGCAGATCTGGATTTGGGCAAATATTTTGGACACAATGACTGTTTTGCCACAGACTATCTCTGAGAATGTTTTATACATAACTTTTAAAATATATAATCAAATGGAACAAACTCAACTGATCTGGATAGGTATTGAAAATGTCTATCCAATGAGCCAAACCTCTCATCAAGGAGAGTTGTATAATGAAAATACCATCCAAATTGCTAAAGGACCAGTAGCCTTTTCTTTGATTTTTATAAGGAGTTTAAAAATGAATTTTTGAGCAAACCCAATTGGATGAGTTGGGTATTGAGTAGATCTACCTTATCCTAGCTTAGATTAATTTTTTTTGAGCTCTAGATTATTTTTGGTGGACAGATCTAGAAACAGAAGCTTTTCTGTTTTGATTTCTTTATTTGTTTTTGTTGAAATGAAATGCTTGGTTGGCTAAATCTTTGCTCCTAGGTTGTAGAGATGTGTTGGATCTTGTTATTAGATTGTTTCCTTGCATTACCTCTACCACACAAAGTGTGTGCAGGTTTGCAATATGTTATGGCTAAAGAAGTAGCATATGTTGTTTCACTAGATTATTTATTTGATGTTTTGTGTGAACCAACTCCTTGTGTGCTTGTCACCTAATTTTTGTGATATGTTTGCTATAGATCCAGTACCATTTTGGTACTGTTATTTTGATGCTTTTGTCTCTGATAGCTTGCATGTTTTTTTTTTGGTGAAGCATGTGTAGGTTTTGTTACTCTTATGCACTAGTCTTGTATGCACTAGAATAAATAGCATTGTTTTAGTTATTTTGCTATACTAATTTTTGTCATGAGTAACCAGAGGCTTAGAACCTCATTTACCTTTATATAAATGGGCCCATAACCCACTGGTCCCATTGCATCTTGGTTGTGGATGAAAATTCCCAACTATGCCCTTGTGAGAAATTAACATGTTTTCATTATGTGGTTGATAGGAATATTTTCCACCATGGAAAATATAATTGTTTGTTTTCACTTATGCAAGTGAGAAGTTTAATTATTATAAGTATCTACTAATATTTTAGGTGTGATCCATTTGTTAGCATAATATTCCTTAGGAGTATCTTGTTAAGAGATGATTCACTATTGAGTGCTAAATTATATTGTTTGCAAATAAAATGAATTCCTTTTGATTGATAGATTGTTTGTGGATGATTTTAAATTGAGTGTTTGGATTTTTGAAAAGGTTTAGATAACTTTTCTTTTGTTGCATAGCTACTGGTTGTATAGGTTATAACTTGCTTGCTTGCTAGTAATTGTTTAAGAAAATCATAAATTGCTAGAATTAATTTATGCTTGTTTAATAGTTGTTTCATGGGATTGTTTTGATGTTTGTGATTGCTAGCATGTGTAAGTTTTGTGTACTGTTATTAAGTACATTTTATGATCATGACTTGCTTGTTTATAATTGAGCATCATAGTAACATTGTTTGCTTCTCTAGTGTTGAACTAGTGTCACCACTAGAAAGTGGTGAATTTTGCTCTAGTGTTGCCATCTTTTGTCTTATGAGTGTTTGAGTTTATTATAGCATATGTAGGAAGTTATTACTTCGGTTATGATGCCATGAATTAATTAGTTGCTTGTGCTATAGTTGTAGAATACAAATATTCCTTATAGCATGTGTGTATAGAATTTCATACTAGGATATTCATGTATGCTTTTTGTCTTTGTTTTCCCCTAGGGAAAAAAATATGAGTCTTTGGTGTGGAAACCAGAGGATGGAATGTACTTGTGGCATTATTATCTTAGGGTTTTCACCTCTGATAGGTTTCCTCTTAAGTAGCATAAAAGCATGAGTAACACTTGGATGACTAGGAATTAATCTCCTGACATGTGTAGCTTTTTAAGCATAGTTTTTCCTTGTTTCCTAGCTATGCTTTTTATGTTATTTTGTGGAATCCAGTAGCAATTATGGTACTGGTTAGAGGAGTATTTTGCCTCTGCTAGCTTGCACCCTTGTGCATAAAATTAACTAGGGTAGCCTAAACTGGTCTAGTATTTCTCCTAAATTTTCTGCTAGTATGAGTAGGAGTTTTTGGATGCTAGGTTGTTTGTTTGGAGCACTTTTATAAAAGTGACCAGAGGCTTATTAACCTCTGGGTGAGCATTTTTTTTTCTAGTGGAACACCCACTGGTATGTTTGCCTCATGGTGGAAAAATAGGTTTGACTTGTTGTCATGAGCTTATTTCACCACTTGAGTAATTTAGCAAATTATGTGTGCTAGCCATAGAGATTGTTGTGGGAGTTTTTAGACATAAAAATGTGTTTTATGTGACACCCTACTGTCTAGTAACATGTGCTCTACCCCACTGGTCCATGGTGTTCTTAACTAAAAATCATTGAATTGGCCACACATAAACACTAGGAAAAAAGCAGACTTTTCAACTATAGTTTTTATGCCAATTTTTCTTAAGGGAAAAATTGAGAACTTGGGTGGTACTTCTTGATTGCTTGCTGTATGTATTACTTGTAGCCTTGTTTGTCTTGTTTGGTTCTGAATGTGTGTCCTTTATTCTCTTTTTTTACGACGTTAGAAAACGAAGAGGAAGGAAGTGTCGGGAAGCTCTGTTTCAAGTTCCAGTCACTCCAACAACCAGGGACACAAGAGTTACCAGGCAAGCATCCTGATTGCTTGCTGATACAATACTTACCATTAAATATCATGCATGTTTTACTTCTGAAGTTTTACCAAAAACTTGATTATCAAAACTATTTTTGAGGTGGAAATTACTACTATACTATATTATAGGTTACTATTATGCCAGTAGTTAAACTTGGTAATACCAAGCCCATAGGCCACCATATGGTATTTATTACCATCAAATATATTAGTCCCTAAGTGGACACCCTAAAATTGTGATTCTACAAAACAAAGGCTTTACGGAAAAATCCGGAGAAAAGGCGGATCCTTGTTCTCCGGAGGAATGTGAAAGTGGTCATTTTTGAGAAAGTGGTGTTGTTCAAAAATGACACATAACCTAGTCTTCGCCGGACAACCTTTACCGTACTGCCACCCTACCCCAACATGGGCACGGGGCTTAACTTGAAGTTTGTTCTTATTAGTGTGTGCTATCTCAATCGCTATAAGGGACATCGTACCCTCGAACCGAATGTCGTCAAAACTCCCAATGTTGAGACATAAAAAGTGTGGGATTAATTTTCCCTCCGGTTGCATCGGTTGAGTCTCTTGTCATGGCGATGTGCGACATGGTGCCGAGGAGATTAAAACTGAGAGATAGGCATATTCTAGTTTGAACATAGTGGATGGTTATGATCAGATACCTGATGTTTACATACTGTTGTTACAGTCCGTGGTTGTTTCACGGGAGGTGTACTGGATCTGGTGGATGTGTACACCTCTGCAGAGTACAACTTTTTCGAAGAAGCCGCGTCCTCGGATATGGACAGTTGAATGGCCATGTAGCTAGCATTGTGTCAATGTTTTCAAAAAGAGTTTTTGAAAGGGAATCTTTGGAAAGGAAGTGTTGAACTTGTGAAGTTCGGAAAAGAATGGAAACTTATACCGTGGAGGTATCGTCGATGATGAAAAGCCAGATGATGTGATACAAAACAAAATGTTTTGCAAAGAAAACCTTTTCTACTCTAAGCAAGAGTTCTGGAAAATGATTCCAAGAAGTTTTGCAAAGAGAAAATATTCTTTAACAAAGTTTTACAAAACCTCTTGTACATGCGATATCTACAAGAGAAATAAAACTATATTATTTTTCTTCTGAAGTATCTTCTTCAACGAAGACACAGATTAACCTGACTGCAACTGTGGTGTCATCATATATGAACACCATTGATAGTGAACCATATTTATAGCCTACCTATTCCACCATATAAGCATATTTGCATGTTGGTAAGTGACATGATGGATGTCTTGCTGAGTACATTCAAATGTACTCATTTGGTTTCGCCCCTGGTATCTACTTATCAGATTTGGAGAAGGAGCCTCCAAAGGATATCTATGAAGAGGAGTACGGAGTTGACGGCTTTGCGAACTAGGATTGTCTCCGGGTCAGCAGCCTGTAGGTTAAGGCGTGACTTGGGCTCAACTACGTTGTGTTTTATTTGTCTTCCGCTGTGTTTGTTGAGTTGCTGCCCTCGGTGGCAGCTGTGTTAAACTTGATCATGTGATCTTTTATGTAATACCTTTATGTATTCGTGTAATGGACGATGTATTTCTGTGTGCCAACTGTGTATGTTGTTCACGACTGATCTTTCTGGGATCGTGAATGTATGCATACGTAGGGTTTCAGACTGCCGGTCTGGGGTCCTTACAGAGTTGGTATCAGAGCGATCCTGACCTTAGGAGACCTTAGTTAGCATGGACGTCAGATAGGAAAGAAAAGTATTTTTGAGTAAGAACCTATTTACAATCTAAGTTATTTTTGTCTAAGGGAATTTTTGTATATTTTCCCTCCATATTATCTTGTCAAAAGATTAAAAAGGCATATGTCTCTCGGTTAAGAGTTTATTTCTTAGTTATTTGCAACTGCTCCGCTCTGTTTTTGAAACATCTCTCGTCTTTGAAGTTTTTCTGTCCAGAAAATAGTTGGAGTTTCAAAAACAGATTGTTGCATAAAGTTTTATCAAAACTTTACTTCTATTTATCTTGTTTTCATACAAAAACTTTTATACTTGCCGATGTCCCGAGAAGACCAAAATAATTGCCTAAGCTCTACAGTGATGATGGTCAGAAGTAGATATAGTTCTTCAGCCACTTCTAGGATTTTAGATCAGTCTAGTTTGGAGTAATTTGGTAATGACTCCATGAGTCGCCTTCCCCGACGTAGCCCCAATGGAGTCTTGCTTGAGTGTTTTTGCTTACTTATGTGTGTCCGTAGGACTTTGTGCTGTTGTGTGGTGTAGGATTTGGTTCATCTAGACTTCTATATGTTTGTGGGGTGCTCAAAATTTGCGAATTTTTGATTGCCCCGCTCTTGTTTTTGAATCGCCTCGTGTTAAATTTTTGCAAGCAAAAATGTTTGTATAGCATTCAAAAACAAGAATTTGTTGCTTAGACTTATACTTGTTTTCGCTTCATAATGCGACCCGTCGTGAACCACCGCCATCTCCCCCACAATTAATAAAAGCACCGTTAGGCCTAAATAAAGGACCATCAAGCCACACGAGCTGATAGCGTTGCTACCAGTGATGCACTCCAACATATAAAGCTCCAACAACGACAACCTTTAAAGAAGAAAATGCGTGAAGAAAACCAACCAATACTGACCAAAACCTCTATGTTTTGCCGGTTTGCAAAAGACTCTTTTTACCATGTTGGCTAAACATTGCACCTTATTAGAGAAGTCCCCTTTTAAAAAAAAGTTATATATCTCCCTCCTCTGGAGGAAGGTGCAAAAGAAGTCTAGACACGCCATGATGCGCAACCCCCTCAAAAGCCAACCAAAAGAGCACGATTCAATATACGACGTACGATGACGCTAGTCGTATCTTGTCGGACAAACATTATTAAATAAAAAAAAACTAACAAAACTAACATGCTTTGTCTAATCTTAGGATGACACCTAACCAAAGCATGTGAAATACTGACAACTCTTTCTAAACCAAGGAATTAAGTGACTTACGGCACCTTTTAATCTAGTTGGTAAAAAGGAAAAGTCACGAGAAAATAAGATGATGACCTATTCGTCTACTAGTCAATAGGATGTCATGTGTATCTACTTTGGAAATCAAAGCTTCGTAGACATTATAGGTACTATGAAATTGGGGTTTAGAAATTAAGTGAACGATGGAATGGTTGGGATAGATCTAAGAAACAGCAGTTTTCCTGCTTTTGTTTCTTTGTGTGCTCTTGATTGAAATAAATTTGTGTTTTATTCAATCTTGCTTCCTAACTTATATGGAGTTGTTAGGACTTGTAGTTGTGTTGTAAGCCTTATGTTGTAGCCTTGTGAACCATTAAGATAAGTTATGCTTGTTAAGACTCGTTTTTCACATGCGTGTTAATATGGGTTTGAGTTGGCTTTAGTTTCGTCGATGTTTGCTTGTTGTCGTGTTACCTACCGTTCTCATGTCCGCTATGAGCCGGTATATGTCACGAGCCTTTAAAACCAAGACCACCTTTAGTTATTATCGTCTTACACCGTTCTTTTTCTTCAGCATGGCCAGCAATCCACCTCCGTCACCTGAGCCGACAGTTGCTCAACTGTTTGCTTTGTTGAGGGAAAATCATGAAGCCGCTCGTGCTGAGCACACCGCCACCCATGCTATCCTGGAACAGTTGATTCAGCTTGCCACCACCAACGCTGAGAATACTATGTTCCTTATGAGAGAATACCAGCAACTGCTTGCTGGAGAGAGCCGCAAAAGGAAGATGGTGACGCCAGGAGAAACTAGTCTATGGGTGACTGAAGAGTGTTTTGTCTGTGGGACGGAAGGGCACTTTGCTCGTGATTGTCCCCAGAGAGAATATGATCCGGCTTGGTCTGAGCAATCTTCGAGGAGACGGGTGAAAGTCAAGCCTAAAACCAAGGGTTGTTTTGCCTGTAGACAGGAAGGACACTATGCTCGCAACTGTCCCAATAAGAACCGTATTCTATCTCATCCTGAAGAAACCCAAAAAACCCAAGAAACCCAGGGTCCATCCCAGAAGAAACGCAAGAATCTGATGAATGGACCTCGAGACAGAGATGATGTTGCAGGAGCATCTTTGACTCCTGCCATAGCCAATGGTACGTTTCAAACCACACCTGTGAACCCCCTTGTTTTGTTTATCGTCGCACCATGAGAAAACCCGACGTAAATGGGACACTAGAAGTGTCACGTCAGACTAAGTAAAATCTTAAATAGTTAAAGATACTAACAAAAATCTAAAAGGGTTTCATCTAATTCTAGTTCAAGGCCTTACAGAATTGGAGACCTTACCAATTGGTAATATAACCTCATCTAATCGTAAGCTTAAAACCTTACAGTGTTGGCTCATCACATTTTCGTTTAAATACCCTACAGAAGTGGTATCTAAAACCAAATACCTTACAAAGTAACTTATAGAGTTGATATGTTACAGAGTTTGTTATCACCGTTTAAACAGAAAACGTGTAATCAACTTTTTCGAAAAACAAAGGGAAAAGGTGCCTTAGAATGATTCTATAGCTATTTTGAAGTAGTGAAAGGTTGGAAAAAAATATTAGATGGGTAATCTATGATCATTACTAGTCGACAATATCTCCCGTATATATGTGTTGAAGGAACCAGATTCTACAGTATGAGATAGTAGAACTCGTTTGAGGCTAAGAAAGATTGGTGGATATATATTGATGATGATAGATTTTAGGAAAAATCATTTTGAGCTTGGAGTTCTGAAAGAAACCTTATATAGATGATAGTACTCAGAGTTGTTATAGCTTTATGATATAGATAAACTACCTTTGAGGAAAACAAATGTTTTGGGATTTAACTATAATAGGTTAAGAGGAAGGTAGTGGATTTTCCTGGATTTTGGATGGTGAGCAATGGAAAGCTCATACTATAAATATTAATGGATATCCATTAGATTGATCATTGAGTGGTACGCAAATAGAGCTTATGACTAAAGAATAACCACTGGTTGGACATCATGGTTTTAAGGAGCAATGTGTTCGAGGTTTAAACCATGGCACCCAAACCTTTGTAAAGAAAACAAATTTACCAGGGAATTCTGGTAAGAAAAATCAAAGGGGGGAAGCCCCTGTAAATAAGGTTACAAAACACCAACACATATTTTGTAAACAAATCATCTAACATTGTTATTTGACCATACCCTCTTTTTCGCTTGCCTGCGAATCTCGGGACGAGATTCTGGTAAGGGGGGAAGGTCTGTCACATCCCAGTTTTTAGACCCTTGATCTGTGCTCAAGAAGACAACTATTAGGGCCAACAAAGTAATGTTTACAACAACATGATTGTTTTAAATAACTTGTGTTATGATCCTAATCATATTTGCAACATAAGTTTTGTTTCATTATAAAACCAACACCTTATGTTTCTGAAAAATATTCCTGATATTTTTCCCTAATGTTTTCTTATTAATACTTGAGTGGATTTTCTTTCCAAGACTTGGACCATTCTTGTTTGCATCTTAAAACAAACTTTTAACCTTGTTGGATCCAAGAAAACAAGTTGCCAAGATGATCTATGAAGGTTTTCTTTTAACTTTCCTATAGAAAACAATTCCTGAAAATAAAGCCAAGTACCTGTTTTCTACCATTGTTTTCACCAAGCTAGAGATTGTTATTTTATGATTTCTTGACTTCTAATTAATCCTTGTTATATGTACTACAAATCCATAAGCTCACTTTTATTTTGGGATAAATAAAAACTATCTTTTGCTTGTTGTTGTTGTGGTATAAAATTAAGGCAGTTTTTAGAAACAGATAAAAACAGAAAGTATACCTTTTTCCACATTGTTTTCAGGGCCTTAAACTATTTCAAAATTGTTTCCAAAAGTTGTTTCTGAAAGTATATAACATGGTTAACAAGTCCATGTTTTGAAAACAAATTTTGGAAAGCTTTTGAACCCTGAAAACAACTCCAATTTTTGCTATCTCTGTCTGCTGATTCCAGCACTTAGAAAAATTCAGAAAACTGCCTAACTGAATTTTTCTGACAGAACAGTGATTACACTTTTAGACTTGATGTTTTAGCTTGTGTGTACTGATCCAAGCCTTGCCACTTTGCCAACTCGAAAAGCAATGTTATGGAGCTTCTGGAAGGGGCATTGGATCCTCTTTTGGTCAGCTAGGGAGGGAGAGAATGAGGTGGCATGTTGACTAAGTGATGATGTCACTTGTAGTGGTTGGAATAGTGTGCACTTTCACTTTTGCCCATCCCTTGGCCCTTACTGTGGCCTTGCTCACACCCTTGTACCATTATTCACCTCATGGCACCAGTTAGAAGCCAGGACACCCGTGGAGACACCCCAAGGGGCAAGGCAAGCCCATGCCTTTGCCAAACCTAGCACACCCACTTGGACTCGAGCCTACACAGCCCCAGAGGGCAAACCCTCACGCCCTGCACCTCCTCACAACTCCCTCTGCCTCCCCAAAGCAAAAGAAACCCAAACACTAGCCCTAAGATGGCCTAGCTCGAGATCTAGCCCGAGGGGTGACCACCACGGCCACCACCTTGCCCTGCTCGCACCTCTCTCATCTAGCCCCTCCCACTGCCATGGCTAGCCTCCCCACACTTCCAGGAACCTCCTAGACAAGGTCCCCCACCCTATACCTGCCGGAGTCGCCGCCGCCGTCCGCGGAGTGCCGCCGCGGGCACCTGCCGCGCGCCGCCGCTAGAGGTCGCGTCCGTCGCCGCCGTGACTTCCCCTCGACGCCCTCGACCCCCTGCAGCCTCCCCGAGCTCGCGCCACCCCTTCCCGAGCCCCACGGTGAGCTCCTCGAGCGTTTTCTCGCCGCCGATCGCCGGACAGAGAGAGAGAGGGTCGGGAGCTGGACGACGCGCCAGCGCCGTTGGATCGGAGATCCACGGCTCCCTTCGAACGGCCGTTTCCCGCGCCGCGTGCGCGCGCGCGCAAGCGCAGCGGGCCAAGCTCGCGCTAGCTGGGCCGCAGCCGCAGTGGATCCAGCCCGCGCTGTGATCATTTTATTCTTTTATTTTTTTTACAGATCTGAGACTTTTACTTTAGGCTTGGGAAAAATATAAAACCTGCACAATAAAATCTGAGAAAAAGCATGGACATACATACATGAAATCCAAGCCATGCAAAATTTGCAGATCTGGATTTGGGCAAATATTTTGGACACAATGACTGTTTTGCCACAGACTATCTCTGAGAATGTTTTGGACATAACTTTTAAAATATATAATCAAATGGAACAAACTCAACTGATCTGGATAGGTATTGAAAATGTCTATCCAATGAGCCAAACCTCTCATCAAGGAGAGTTGTATAATGAAAATACCATCCAAATTGCTAAAGGACCAGTAGCCTTTTCTTTGATTTTTATAAGGAGTTTAAAAATGAATTTTTGAGCAAACCCAATGGGATGAGTTGGGTATTGAGTAGATCTACCTTATCCTAGCTTAGATTAATTTTTTTTGAGCTCTAGATTATTTTTGGTGGACAGATCTAGAAACAGAAGCTTTTCTGTTTTGATTTCTTTATTTGTTTTTGTTGAAATGAAATGCTTGGTTGGCTAAATCTTTGCTCCTAGGTTGTAGAGATGTGTTGGATCTTGTTATTAGATTGTTTCCTTGCATTACCTCTACCACACAAAGTGTGTGCAGGTTTGCAATATGTTATGGCTAAAGAAGTAGCATATGTTGTTTCACTAGATTATTTATTTGATGTTTTGTGTGAACCAACTCCTTGTGTGCTTGTCACCTAATTTTTGTGATATGTTTGCTATAGATCCAGTACCATTTTGGTACTGTTATTTTGATGCTTTTGTCTCTGATAGCTTGCATGTTTTTTTTTTGGTGAAGCATGTGTAGGTTTTGTTACTCTTATGCACTAGTCTTGTATGCACTAGAATAAATAGCATTGTTTTAGTTATTTTGCTATACTAATTTTTGTCATGAGTAACCAGAGGCTTAGAACCTCATTTACCTTTATATAAATGGGCCCATAACCCACTGGTCCCATTGCATCTTGGTTGTGGATGAAAATTCCCAACTATGCCCTTGTGAGAAATTAACATGTTTTCATTATGTGGTTGATAGGAATATTTTCCACCATGGAAAATATAATTGTTTGTTTTCACTTATGCAAGTGAGAAGTTTAATTATTATAAGTATCTACTAATATTTTAGGTGTGATCCATTTGTTAGCATAATATTCCTTAGGAGTATCTTGTTAAGAGATGATTCACTATTGAGTGCTAAATTATATTGTTTGCAAATAAAATGAATTCCTTTTGATTGATAGATTGTTTGTGGATGATTTTAAATTGAGTGTTTGGATTTTTGAAAAGGTTTAGATAACTTTTCTTTTGTTGCATAGCTACTGGTTGTATAGGTTATAACTTGCTTGCTTGCTAGTAATTGTTTAAGAAAATCATAAATTGCTAGAATTAATTTATGCTTGTTTAATAGTTGTTTCATGGGATTGTTTTGATGTTTGTGATTGCTAGCATGTGTAAGTTTTGTGTACTGTTATTAAGTACATTTTATGATCATGACTTGCTTGTTTATAATTGAGCATCATAGTAACATTGTTTGCTTCTCTAGTGTTGAACTAGTGTCACCACTAGAAAGTGGTGAATTTTGCTCTAGTGTTGCCATCTTTTGTCTTATGAGTGTTTGAGTTTATTATAGCATATGTAGGAAGTTATTACTTCGGTTATGATGCCATGAATTAATTAGTTGCTTGTGCTATAGTTGTAGAATACAAATATTCCTTATAGCATGTGTGTATAGAATTTCATACTAGGATATTCATGTATGCTTTTTGTCTTTGTTTTCCCCTAGGGAAAAAAATATGAGTCTTTGGTGTGGAAACCAGAGGATGGAATGTACTTGTGGCATTATTATCTTAGGGTTTTCACCTCTGATAGGTTTCCTCTTAAGTAGCATAAAAGCATGAGTAACACTTGGATGACTAGGAATTAATCTCCTGACATGTGTAGCTTTTTAAGCATAGTTTTTCCTTGTTTCCTAGCTATGCTTTTTATGTTATTTTGTGGAATCCAGTAGCAATTATGGTACTGGTTAGAGGAGTATTTTGCCTCTGCTAGCTTGCACCCTTGTGCATAAAATTAACTAGGGTAGCCTAAACTGGTCTAGTATTTCTCCTAAATTTTCTGCTAGTATGAGTAGGAGTTTTTGGATGCTAGGTTGTTTGTTTGGAGCACTTTTATAAAAGTGACCAGAGGCTTATTAACCTCTGGGTGAGCATTTTTTTTCTAGTGGAACACCCACTGGTATGTTTGCCTCATGGTGGAAAAATAGGTTTGACTTGTTGTCATGAGCTTATTTCACCACTTGAGTAATTTAGCAAATTATGTGTGCTAGCCATAGAGATTGTTGTGGGAGTTTTTAGACATAAAAATGTGTTTTATGTGACACCCTACTGTCTAGTAACATGTGCTCTACCCCACTGGTCCATGGTGTTCTTAACTAAAAATCATTGAATTGGCCACACATAAACACTAGGAAAAAAGCAGACTTTTCAACTATAGTTTTTATGCCAATTTTTCTTAAGGGAAAAATTGAGAACTTGGGTGGTACTTCTTGATTGCTTGCTGTATGTATTACTTGTAGCCTTGTTTGTCTTGTTTGGTTCTGAATGTGTGTCCTTTATTCTCTTTTTTTACGACGTTAGAAAACGAAGAGGAAGGAAGTGTCGGGAAGCTCTGTTTCAAGTTCCAGTCACTCCAACAACCAGGGACACAAGAGTTACCAGGCAAGCATCCTGATTGCTTGCTGATACAATACTTACCATTAAATATCATGCATGTTTTACTTCTGAAGTTTTACCAAAAACTTGATTATCAAAACTATTTTTGAGGTGGAAATTACTACTATACTATATTATAGGTTACTATTATGCCAGTAGTTAAACTTGGTAATACCAAGCCCATAGGCCACCATATGGTATTTATTACCATCAAATATATTAGTCCCTAAGTGGACACCCTAAAATTGTGATTCTACAAAACAAAGGCTTTACGGAAAAATCCGGAGAAAAGGCGGATCCTTGTTCTCCGGAGGAATGTGAAAGTGGTCATTTTTGAGAAAGTGGTGTTGTTCAAAAATGACACATAACCTAGTCTTCGCCGGACAACCTTTACCGTACTGCCACCCTACCCCAACATGGGCACGGGGCTTAACTTGAAGTTTGTTCTTATTAGTGTGTGCTATCTCAATCGCTATAAGGGACATCGTACCCTCGAACCGAATGTCGTCAAAACTCCCAATGTTGAGACATAAAAAGTGTGGGATTAATTTTCCCTCCGGTTGCATCGGTTGAGTCTCCTGTCATGGCGATGTGCGACATGGTGCCGAGGAGATTAAAACTGAGAGATAGGCATATTCTAGTTTGAACATAGTGGATGGTTATGATCAGATACCTGATGTTTACATACTGTTGTTACAGTCCGTGGTTGTTTCACGGGAGGTGTACTGGATCTGGTGGATGTGTACACCTCTGCAGAGTACAACTTTTTCGAAGAAGCCGCGTCCTCGGATATGGACAGTTGAATGGCCATGTAGCTAGCATTGTGTCAATGTTTTCAAAAAGAGTTTTTGAAAGGGAATCTTTGGAAAGGAAGTGTTGAACTTGTGAAGTTCGGAAAAGAATGGAAACTTATACCGTGGAGGTATCGTCGATGATGAAAAGCCAGATGATGTGATACAAAACAAAATGTTTTGCAAAGAAAACCTTTTCTACTCTAAGCAAGAGTTCTGGAAACTGATTCCAAGAAGTTTTGCAAAGAGAAAATATTCTTTAACAAAGTTTTACAAAACCTCTTGTACATGCGATATCTACAAGAGAAATAAAACTATATTATTTTTCTTCTGAAGTATCTTCTTCAACGAAGACACAGATTAACCTGACTGCAACTGTGGTGTCATCATATATGAACACCATTGATAGTGAACCATATTTATAGCCTACCTATTCCACCATATAAGCATATTTGCATGTTGGTAAGTGACATGATGGATGTCTTGCTGAGTACATTCAAATGTACTCATTTGGTTTCGCCCCTGGTATCTACTTATCAGATTTGGAGAAGGAGCCTCCAAAGGATATCTATGAAGAGGAGTACGGAGTTGACGGCTTTGCGAACTAGGATTGTCTCCGGGTCAGCAGCCTGTAGGTTAAGGCGTGACTTGGGCTCAACTACGTTGTGTTTTATTTGTCTTCCGCTGTGTTTGTTGAGTTGCTGCCCTCGGTGGCAGCTGTGTTAAACTTGATCATGTGATCTTTTATGTAATACCTTTATGTATTCGTGTAATGGACGATGTATTTCTGTGTGCCAACTGTGTATGTTGTTCACGACTGATCTTTCTGGGATCGTGAATGTATGCATACGTAGGGTTTCAGACTGCCGGTCTGGGGTCCTTACATGGATGACTAGACCAAAGAATTTGAGAGCAAATAATAACACATCATGAATCAATTAATAATGTTTCTGGGACAAATGCACATTAAACTAAGAACGGCAACTATGCTCTCTCAACTGTGCATAAAGTTAGAAGATGGAAACACAATGTAAAATTAAAAGAAAGGCCATTCGCAGAGGGAAGCAGGGATTAACTCATGTGCTAGAGCTTTTTATTTTCTTAAACAGAGGTATTGAAAACATTTTTTAGAGAGGTGTATGCTTATATCAACGAATGGTAAACAGAAAATGCAGTACGTCACCAGACAACTAGACTTAACAAGAGCGGCTCCCATTGAAGGACGCAACTGGGGCCATAAGGTCATCCTCTTTCTCTTTTTGTTACACACTTATGCTTTGACTGATAAATCAGGGGCAAAAATGGTGAAGAGAATTTAATAGTAACCAATTTTGGGGTTGGGCGCCCCGCTGCCAGCTCTTCTACCATTTGGATAAGAGAATTTAGCCACTAGTCCAGGTGTGTAAAGTCCAATAAACAAGTGAGATAAATATTCTCTATATACGTCCTCGTGATCTAAAACAGGAGCACAAAACAGGGGTAATTTTGAAAGTTTTAAAGGTAGCACATGAGAAATTTACTTGGAGTGGCGGTTAAATACCACATATAAGAAGGTATGGCGGACACACTTGGCAAACTTTTGGTTTTTGGGAGTTGGATGCATGAGTAGAGCTCATACTCAGTACAACTGGAACCTAGCAAAAGACTGGGAGCGACAAATTAAGAGAGCAATAATGGCCATAATCATGCATAGCGACAAAAAAATATTAATCAAAGCATAAAGGGTATTACAAGTCAAAAACTAAATGATCATAGAGGCTATAAGTGACTGGTTTGTAGTGATAAACATGGTGTAAGAATGCGCTAAGTCAACCAAATAAAGCATTCGAAGGAGAGCACCACAAATTCATGCTTCAATTTGACAACAACGACGCATGATTCTTTCAACAGAACATTAAGCACTCTCAGCTATTTGAGACAAGGCATGCTAAAATAACAACTACTAAGCATAGAATTAAAATAAAATCTAGCATGACATGAAAAAGTCTAGCCACAGTCTATACAAGCTTCTATTTGCACCGTTATAAGCACAAAACTGTATTTCTGCTTTCCAACACCAAGCATTTGATACTAAATAAAAACTCTCCAAGAGATATAGAAATGAAACAAGAGAATACTAACACAACTCTACTAAAATTAACATCTCTGAATACGAGATGCATGAAAAACAGAAGCTAAAAAGGAATTTTGCAGCAGCTAGAAGAAAAACTAAGAATACGAATATAACGAGTATTCATATGAAAAAGCGGAGCGTGTCTCTCTCCCACAAAAGAATGCTAGGTTCCAAAAATATTATTGAAGCAATGAAAACAAAAGAAAAACAAACAGACGCTCCAAGTAAAATTCATATGATGTGACCGAATAAAAATATAGTTTCACTAGAAGTGACCTGATGAATTGTTGATGAAGAAGAGGATGCCTTGGGCATCCCCAAGCTTAGACCCTTGAGTCTTCTTAGAATTTGCTGTGATGAACCACGGGGGCATCCCCAAGCTTTGGCTTTGCACTCTTCTTGATCACATTATATCACTCTTTTATCTTGACCCTTGAAAACTTCCTTCACACCACAGTCAATGTAATTCGCATTAGAGGGTTAGGGCACAATTAAAAATTCACATGTTCTGCAAGGACACAATCATTATTGGTACTTTTTAAACATTAGCTACAACCACTAATGTTTCGTGGAGCAAAGAAATCCACTCGACATAGTAAAAGAGAGAATGCAAGTAAAAAGGCAGAATCTGTCAAAAGCAGAATAGTCTGTAAAGACAAAAAAAATCGGGGCACTTAAGTTGCTCAAATTGAAAATAAAAATAAAGAACAATTTTTTTTTGAAATTAGCTAAGGAATAAGCACAAAACTTTTTAGGTCATTTTGATCTTTTTGTGAATGATGCGATTTTTTACATTGGTCAGCATAAATCTCTTTCCTGCGTAGAAATCCAAAACCAACTCCAACTTTCGCTAGAAACTTTACTTTGCACAACTAATACATGAAAATAAAGATACAAAGGAGTTGCTAAAAAAGTATAAAACACCTTGACTCAAATAAAACATAGAAAAACAAAGCAAAAATAAAAGCATGGGTTATCTCCTAAGAAGTGCTTTTCTTTAACGCCTTTTAGCTAGGCCCAGAAAAATGGAATCAATTGTTTTCAAGTGAAGAAGCATCCAAATCAATAATCTCTTCCAAAACACCACCTGTAGAAATTGGTACTTTAGGTACCCTTGAAGATGATTCAACATGCAAATCACTTTTAGTGTCACTAAAAGTTTTATCAATTTTAAGCACATTAGGGGGTTTCGGTTTAGGCACCTTGGGGACATACATAAATTTTTGCTCTTTTCCCATAAAAGTTTTCTTCCTCTTAAACTTAAGAGAAGAAAAAGTTGAACTTAAAGTTTCCGTAGCCTCCTCTAATTTAACAATCCTCATGTTTTGACTATCATGGAAATTGGTAGCCTCTAAAACAGTAATTCTCTTATTGATACTTACTACTGATTCATTAACTTTGCTAGCATTGTCAAGGAAATTTGGAAAAAAAATCTCCATAGAGTTTAGCCTTTTAATAACATCATCTAAGGTGATCTCAGTTTTAACAACCTTAGTAGGTGGTGTTCCAACTAAACTTTTGATTAAATTACATGCTTCCAAAGCATAAGTTCCCAGAAAATTACCACATGTAAGAGTGTCTACAACATACCTATACCATCTAGTAACGCGAACATAAAAATTCCTAAGAAGGATTGAAGTGGAATATTTCTTAGTGCATCTACGATGAGCATCACTTATTCTATACCAAGCATCTTTCAAACTCCCCCCTTGTTGTTTAAAAGAACGAACCTCAACTTCTGGAACACTCATTTTAGCAAGATTAAAAACAAGATAAAAATAAAAACTAGAATAAGAACTATTTTTTGTGTGTTTTCGATAAAGAGAATCAAACAAGATAAAACAAAATAAACTAAGAAAAACTAAAACAAAGTAAAGAGATTGGAAGTGAGAGACTCCCCTTGCAGAAATCCTCATTCTCCCTACAACGGCGCTAGAAAATATGCTTGATGGTGCAGATCTTGCACTCGTTGGGAGACCCCAACAGGAAGGTATGAAGAGCACAACAACAAGTTTTCCCTCAAAAAGAAACCAAGGTTGAATCGACCAGTAGGAGAAAGAAATCACTTCCGAAGGATGATGCAGATGAGGTGGCAAGGCGCACTATCGGTTCAGAAGCAACGTGGAACCTACACAACACAATCAAATCACTTTGCCCCAACGAAGTAGTGAGGTTGCTAATCTCAACGGTTTTGCCGAACACAAAGAGGTTAAACATACCGTGTGGAAAATAATATTTGTTTGCAGTAGATGAAAGAGAACAGTGATGGCAGTAGTAAAACAGTAGCAGCAGTATGAAAACAGAGATTGAAGTGGTTGTATTATTAGTATGAGGAAATTGACCGGGGTCCATAGTTCACTAGAGGTGTCGCTCCCAAGACAGATAGATAGCATGTGCAGTAAACAAATTTCAGCTGGGCAATTGACAGATATAAAGGCTGCACCGTAGTGCATATGCACGAGATGATGATTACTATGTGATTCATGCGGGCATTACAACAAGATACATAGACCGTCATCCAACTGCATCTATGACTAATAATCCACCCTCAGAATGTCATTCGAGCAATCCTTTGGTATTAAGTTGCAAGCAACAGATAATCGTAGTAAGCAAAGTGTGTAATGTAAACAATGTAAACACATTAAACATTGTTGTTTTCTCCCTAATGGTAACAATACATCCCCCATCTGTCACGTTTTTGTCACTCGAGCACAGATGCAAAGGAGGCATGAACCCACTATCGAGCATAAATACTCCCTCTTGGAGTTATTAGCATCTATTTGGCTAGAGCATCTACTAACAACGGAGAGCATGCACGATCATAAATAACATACACATGAAAATAACATGATATATTGATAATCATTGGACATAAATATATCTCTTCACTATGCTACTCCGAAGCACTCTCCGGTCGAATAACAAACACCAATTCATTGCGTAGGGCTGTAACAACACTCCTCAAAGTCGCATTCCCATGTCTAGTTAACCCCACACTGTCACTATGAGCGCCCTAGAAGGTACTAGACAAACACCACAATTTCATAGGGTCATCCAACACAAGATATAAATATCATGCTAAACCACACGGTGCACACACTGTCACCTTTACACCGTGATCAAAGTGTCTACGGAGATCTCATAATAAAACCACTTGAGTAGCATAACAGATGAAGAATAACATCTACTGATTCAACTAGATTACAAAGCTCACGATCACATAAAGATCACACCATGGGAGATAGAGATGAAACACATAGCTACCGGTAGATCCCTCATGGCTCCCAAGTGCAGGAGATCAATTGTAGTACTTTTCGAATTAGAAAGGTTGTCGAACCCACGAGGAGCAGAAGGAACTGGTAAGTAGAATAGCAAAGGAATAATAAAAGCAACAGGTGTTTTTGTGTTTTAATTGTGTAGTGCAAGTAAAGTAAAATGCGGAAAGTAAATTGCAGCAAGTAGTAGGTCTCAATGAGAGACAAAGCCCAATCCTCTAATGCGCAAGAGGACAAGCTCAAGTGTGTGTTTGTGTCTTATATGTGGAAAACGTTCCCGAGGGCTGCACGGATTTAGCTGGCATAGTGATTCATTGCATAACATGTTTGTATATCTTGTCTAGTTTTAATCTTCTTCAGACGGAGCCACAAATAGGAATAGCTAAATAAATAAACTATCACCCCTTATGATGGATCACGTGGCCAATTAAATGACAGCACGAGAATTATTAAGACATGATGTCCCACCATAGCCTTATGCTCTAAGGTCCCCGATACAAGTACCCTCATAATGCAATTCAACAACTCTGTCTCAAGTTCCTGTCACCTAAAGACATCATCACGTCACTACACTACGGTGTTCTCCTATGAGCCCATGTAGGTGAAGTGTTGTACATTCGACGTTCATACAACACCATCATAGAATCACATAAAAGATAAATACTAGACCAAATAACAACTCATCTCATGTAACAAATCATTGCCAATTCATCCTATGCCCTCAGGAACATGCGGGAACTACTCACAACGTGCAAACATGAACATGTATGGTGACATATGTGGTACAACACAATCTGAAACAATGGATCCACCACCAAATAATGACAAGTACTCAATCCCAAACATGCAACGGAGTACAATAACACGTATCTAGGGTGTAGCAATGATCAAACTATGAGGGGAACGGAGTGGATCACGGTGATGGTGATGGTGGAGATGCAGGTGCTGGTGAGGATGGTGATGGAGATGCCTCCTCCCACGCCAAGGAGGAGATGGGGATGATTTCCCCCTTCTACGGAGCTCCGGAGCAGCAGGATCTGTCTCCCCCGCGGAAAGTTTCGAGAGTTTCGCCGCCCTGGCGGCTCCGTCTCGTCTCGGGAAAATTAGGGTGTTCGTTTTCGGGGAAGACGGAGTCGTCAGCAAAAAGACCTCGGGGAGGAAGTGCTGTGGGCCCATTTGGGGGCCCCACACGCGGCCAGGGAATCTGGCCGCGTGGGCTACCCCCTTTTGGGCCTCCTGGCCCTCCTCCTTTGTGTCTTGTGCCCACGGCCTTTCTCCCAAAGAAAAACTAACAGGGTTTCTTTCCTTTCGCAATTTGGATACTTGTAGCTCCTGAAACATCAAAAACATGAAAACAAGTGTTTTCTGACACCCAGAAATTAAATACCAAAAATAGGGACTTTGTGGAAAGTCCCATAAAATCATCTAAAACATGCAAAACAATGACATAACATTGATAAAACATCCCAATAATGCCTATATGGAGGGTATAAATGATGATATAAAATGCACGTATCAACTCCCCCAAGCTTAAACCTTTGCTCGTCCTCGAGTAAATAAGGACATAGATCATTACATGCATCAATGGACTTATGGTTGATAAATAAATACGGGCATTGTATCATCATCATGTTCAGTTATAATGCAAGATGAATGAATAGAACTCATACACATAAGGATAACATATTTGAAGCTCTAGCAAACAACCCATACTTTTGAAAGCAAATAACCATTGTATGTTGGACAATCGAATTATACTCTTTAATTTGGAGAAAGATAAATGAGTAGAGGTAAAACATGATCAAGTCTCATTTAGTTTCCAAACTATTCAGCTTAAATTACTAATTGTAATGTGGCATCCATTGGGCTAAGACTCTCATTGACCCTTTATCATTAGCATCTTAATTTATGAATGTTGAAGTAATGTGGTTGACAAGGTGTTGGTTGAATGTCTCATGCCCCGTGAGTGTGAAAACCTACTCCATGATTACTCAACTTAAGATTCCTAATAAGCTTTGTACAATCATAATAAGTATTAATGACATCATAGAGAATTGCAAAGAGGTACCTCTTGCCCCATGACATAGAAACCAGCCCATGTCACAATAACAAGATGAACAAATGGAGTAGACTCATCATCCTTTTTATATTTCATTCACTATATGCATAGCTTCTTATTTTATTATAGGATGTGTTTGTAGAGTCCACTCTAGCCGTAAGTAAATTTCCACCATGATCAAGCATGGCTTGGGTTAGCGGCCCAATGCAATTTCTCTAGTCATATATACTTACTCATCAAAACTTACTATTCCTCTATTTCATTTCGGCATGGCAGGAGTCCAAAAACAAAAGCACATGACATCAACTAAATATAAAATTTCTTTGTGCAATGTTGAAAGCTTTTCACGTGATGCACGTGTTAGCCAACTCCCAACCAAAATCCTTGTCAAGCACAAAACTTTTAGCTCCCATTAATGGGTCATGTTTGTTAAGTGCAATAGAAATAAATGTGTGCATTCAAAAGTTCGTGAGAGTCTTATCCCAAATTCAGCCCATGCCAATTAATAACATAAGCATCTTAATTTAGAGCATAAATGAAACTATAACATGGTGAACATGCTCGGAATAGCCATTAAGCTAATAGATAGATAGTGGATTTATGTCATATTGAGATAATTCTACAATTGTCCAACACACTCAAGTTAATTAATTTCAAGGCAAGATGTGATTGAAACCTCTAAATATGCCATGCTCATTTGCATGAGTGTTACCCATAAATCCCCAAAACAAGGGAATCATGGATGACACCATACTTTATTATTCATTGATAAACCATAAGACGGGGATGCATGATAATGCTCAATGAGCTCACTCAAGCCTAAACGAAAACGATACTAGATAATAAAAGCAAGACACACCAAAACTGGATAGACATGATAAAGCTGATAAAAGATGGGGGATAGGTGAAACTCCCCCAAGCTTAGATGGTTGCGGTAATTTCTTCATTCTCCCTTCTTCTCGTACTCAGCCCACCACTCTTTCTTCTTCTTGTCATAATCTTCCTTCCACTCTTCCTGCTTCCATGGAAAAGGCCTTCCAGTATGGAAGGACATGGGTGGATCATTGTACCTGAGAGTGGCAGCTTCTGCAATCTTCTTGAAACGTTCTTCATACTCACAATTCTGGTTCTCCATGTCCCACATTAGAGCTTGGTACCTATCCATATCTGATATGACACGCAGATACCTAGTCCCCAGGTCCTTGATCCTCTCCTTGTACTCCTCTATCTTCTTCTCCAGCTCCAGATTCATGAAGTGGTGGGCATCAAGGCTGCGTTCAACAATAGAGTTATACCTGAAAACTGTTTGTTCCAGAGCCTCCAGCCTCTCCTCCAGCGTGCCTTCGGTCTTGGGAGCCTTCACCTCCTCCATGAGCAACACACCATCCTTCAAGGTCAGGGTTTTCATGGGGGTCATCACGGAGTTGAGGTAATGGTTCACAATGCCTCCCTTGGGTGGATCTCCCCCCTAGGTTGGATCCGGAGCTTGACATGGCTAAAACCTGGCAGACAGAAACAGCAGAAACAAAGATCGCGCGAGAACTTTTGGTGCGGGATTAGATCGACAAAAGGGGGTATATATTGACGGGTTTTAGGGTAAGACGAAGTGTCGGAGTCGAAAACGAGACGGAACGGGACTCCGAGGTGGAAAAGGGGTACCTCCACGCAGCCAAGGAATCTGGCCGCGTGTGAGGTCCTCTTTTCCCCCTCGAGGTCCAATTCCTTCCAATTTTCTTGTCCCACACGTTAATTTCCATAAAAAATGAGTTCTGTAAGTTTTCACGCAATTCCGAGAAACTTCCAAACAGAATAATTGTAAATTATTGAATTTGGGTTTCTGAAACTGCAGGATCCCTTACAATTACCTCCTCCGGTGTCATTAACTTTATCTCCTCGATGGTTCCTATGAAGCTCTTTCCTGCAATATAATGTTTTAGGCGTTGTCCATTGACCACATGAGGTTTACCTTTCATATCACCGTGAAGACGGATGGCCCCCGAACGGTATACCTCCTGTACTACCAATGGACCCTGCCATTTTGAAGCTAATTTCCCTGCAGAAAACTTAAAACAAGAGTTGTACAATAGGACTTGATCACCTACTTTAAATTCCTTTCTTTTAATTTTCTTGTCATGCCAAATTTTAACTTTCTCTTTAAACAATTTTGCCCTTTCATATGCTTTATTCCTCCATTCATCTAATAGATTTAGGTCAAGCAATCTCTTCTCCCCCGCTGTTTTTAAATCAAAATTTAATTTCTTAATAGCCCATCTAGCTTTATGTTCTAATTCAACGGGTAAATGACATGCTTTTCCATAAACCATTTTATAAGGAGACATACCCATAGGATTTTTATAAGCAGTTCTATAAGCCCACAATGCATCATTAATTTTAAGTGGCCAATCAGATCTAGCTCTGTTTACTGTTTTCTCTAAAATAAGTTTAATTTCCCTATTACTTAATTCAACTTGTCCACTAGTTTGAGGATGATAGGGTGATGCAATTCTATGATTAACATTATATTTTGCCAATGTTTTTCTAAGAACACCATGCATAAAATGAGATCCACCATCAGTAATTAAAAATCTAGGAACACCAAATCTAGGGAAAATAATTTCTTTAAGCATTTGCATGGCTGTGGCATGGTTTTGCACTCTTAGTAGGAATTGCTTCTACCCATTTTGTAACATAATCAACAGCAACCAAAATGTGAGTATGTTTTGTACTAGATGCAGGAAATGGTCCCATAAAGTCAAAACCCCACACATCAAATGGTTCAAGTGGTAATGTATAGTTCATAGGCATTTCATTCATTCTACCAATGTTTCCTACTCTTTGACATTTATCACAAGTTTTAACATATTCAGCACAATCCTTGAATAGAGTAGGCCAATAAAAACCACATTGTAATGCCTTTGCTGCAGTACGATCTCCTGCATGATGTCCTCCATAGGGACTGTCATGACAATCTCTTATAATAGCCTGCTGTTCATGCTCAGGTACACAACGTCTAATAATGCCATCAACACTTTTCTTATACAAGAATGGATCATCCCAAAAATAATGTCTAAGGTCATAAAAGAATTTCTTTCTTTGCTGGTAAGTAAATTGTGGTGGCATAACTTTCCCAACAATAAAATTTGCATAATTAGCAAACCAAGGAGATGCAACTTTAGCACTAGAAACACTAACAAGGGAAAGTTGTTCATTAGCAAAACTATCATTAATAGGAATAGGATCATCAGGTATATTTTCCATTCTAGAAAGATGATCAGCTACGGGACTATCTTCTCCTTTCCTATCTACTATGTGTAAATCAAATTCTTGCAACAAAAGTACCCATCTTATTAGCCTAGGCTTAGCATCTTTCTTATCCATCAAATATTTAATAGCAGAATGATCAGAGTGCACAGTGACTTTTGAATCAATTATGTAAGATCTAAATTTATCACATGCAAATATTACCGCTAAAAATTCTTTTTCAGTTGTAGCATAATTTGTTTGAGCACCTGATGCATGTAAAATGCATAGATGAACTTTGCATGTTATTACTTGTTTTTCCTACATATTAGCAACTTATATTCATGTTTTATAATGATTTGGGGGATTTTCTGAACAATCCCCCTTCTTTTGGTTCTAACCCTGTTTTTCTAGAAAACGTACTTTTTAGTGTTTTAGACTTTCCGGGAGCTTCGGGACTCCAAAAAGGGCAAGGCCAAAGAGCACGGTTCAGAATTTTCGAGACGAAGACCATGGGCCAAAGTAGAGGACCAAAAGGCCAACCAGGTGGAAAAGAGGACCCTCCACGCGGCCAGATTCCTTGGCCGCGTGTGGGGCCCCCTTTTTGCCCCCGTGGCTCCGATGCCGTCGATCTTTCTTCTCCCGAGTGTCTCGTGACCTAAAAAAGAGTATATAAAGGGTCCCTGGCCTTTTCGAGAAGGAGGCGGAGCCGAGATACGAAACCACGAAACAGAGAGACAGAAGGCTGCCGCCGGAGAAGATCGGAGGGGGGAAACGCCGCCGGGATCACCCCCGGAGGGCTCGTGTTCATCATCAACATCTACAGCAAGATCAGCTCCATATCTCCACTGTAATATCTTGGCAAACACGATGTATGATGCAATACTATATTCTCTTGATGTATTGTGTCTCCCCGTCTATGTTTGAGTAGTGAATTGTTCTTGGCAATGATGAAATAGTTCGTTGATTGGTTGCATACAAGTTTGTTATCTTCTATGATTGTCTTTATGTACAATATATGAGTGCACGCATATGTTGGGGAATGCATGTAAGGTGATCACCGGTAGCATAATGGAGTGGTGGTGACTTGGGAGTGACAGTAACCTGAGACCGAGCCACAAAGTTAAGTTATTGGGGGATATATATAGGGGACCTTAGAACGTAAGGCTATGGTGGGACTTTATGTCTTAATCAATCTTGTGCAGTCATTTACTTGGCCACATGATCCATCATAAGGGGTTGTAGATCATTTACTTGACTATACCTATTCATGGCTCCTTCCTAGAAGAAACAACTAAGACTAAAACATGTGCTTCACTAATTGTGACAACCACACGAACGAAACACCTATTGCTAGAACACTTTCTCTCTTGAGATACTTGAGATATTTGCTGCTTGCTACTTGTGAAACTTGCACTTTAAACTTGCTTCACTAGTTACTAGACAAACCACACTCCACGTCACTTGCTTTTAATTAGTTAGTTCCTTTTAGTCAAACTTATTACTTTGCATAAACAGACATATAAGAGGGTTATAGGGCTTTAGAGAATAGATAGCTTACCTTCAGCTCCTCGTGGGTTCGACACTCAAATACTTATCGAAAGGTACTACAATTGATCTCCTGCACTTGGGAGTCATCAAGCACTTTTATGGCGCCGTTGCCGGGGAGCGTTGTGCTAAGCTTTTATTCTTGTTTGCATTGCATACTAACATATAAACCTAAAACACAAAAAAATTATAAAATGGAAAACAACCAAACAATTTTAGAACTGTATAATATCTACCTTGAATTAGGACATGAAGTGTTTGAGGAGAAATTGAAAAATTATTTTCACAACAATCATATTTGTGGTAGTACTAATTCTTTGAACACCTTTATTGCTAAGGAAAACCTTGAGCTTGGGGAAGTTTGTCTTGATGAATATGATATTTTTAGTCCCCCTACTATTGAGGATAAAAATGATATACTTGTTGATTCTATGGAAAGTTTTAAGCTTGGGGAAGTTGGTTTTGATGAGCATGATATTTCTAGTTCCCCAAGCTTGGAGGATAAAATTCACTTTGATGATACTATGCCTCCTATATATGATGATTGCAATGAAAATTATGAATGTTTAACTCCCACTATCACTAATGAGGATTTTACTTATGTCGAGAGTAGTGATTCTTTTATGCATGTAGCTCATGATAAGAATGTTTTATGTGATATTCATATTGTTGAATCTATTCATGATGCTACTGAAAATTATTATGAGACAGGGAAACATGGTTACACATATTTCAACAATATTAAGTTTCCCCTCTTTATGCTGAAAGTATTGAAGTTGCACTTGCACTTGATCTACCTTTCTATGCTTGCTATTATGTGTTTCTTTTATTTGTTTCATTACAAAATGCCAATGCATAGGAAATGGGTTAGACTTAAAAATAAATTGTTTAATATTTTTTGGTGTGTTCCTTATGCTTTAATTTCCTATTCGGTTTGAGCACACATTTATGTTTTTTCAACATGTAAAATACCTTTACCTACTGTTATCTGTCATTTAGTTTAAGATTTTCATTTCATAATTTTTTTGGGAAAGTAAATGAGAAGGATGAGTAATGGAGAAGTTGGGGTCGACCTTGAACATGTGTTGTTCATGCCAATGAAACCATTGCAAAGTCTCTATCATTAAAACTTTTTCCAAAGCTAAAAACAATAAAAATATTAGTTCACTACTGAAACATCACATTTCTGTCTTATTTCTCATCATAAATGGCAAGAATAATCTTATATGAGAGATAGGATGAAACAATTGTAATTAGCTGTCTAGAAAACAGATTCCTGAACTTCACTGCGAAAAATGTTTAAAATCACAGAAGTGGAATTTTTACCTGGTAATTTACGAAATAAATATTTAGTTATCACTACATATTTCATTAGTTTTAAGTTTTATGATTTGAGCAACTTAAGTGCCTCTAAAAATTCACTCTTTACGGGTTGTTCAGTTTTTGGCAGATTATGTCTTTATTTTGCATTGCTCTCATTACTTGTGTTTTGTGTGGTTCTTTTGATCAAGGAGCAATGCAAAACTGTAGTAACAGTAGTTAATATTTATAATCAACTCAGTATGTGTCTTTGATGTACCTATGTGGATTTTATTTATGGAGGCACTAACCCCTCTAATCAAGTTTTATGTTGAGATTTGTGTAAGAAGAATTTTTCAGGAGGAAGAGTTGAGTGAGATGAACAAAGATCAAGAGGGACAACCAATCAAGCTTGGGGATGTACCCCTGGGCTCACCCTACATGTATCAAATAAGTAAAAGAATCCAAGCTTGGGGATGCCGAGCCACCTCACTCCAACCATCATGATGTTAAGTAAGAAAAGCCTAGCTATACGGCTATCAATAAAGCGCTTTACGGGAGGCAACCCGGTTGTTCTTAGTTGGTTTTTCCTAGTGTCCTCTTTATGTAACAAGATACTTAGTCTTTAGTTTAGTTTCTGGAGTTTTCAATAAAGTGTCAAGTTTCACCCATTTGGATTTAAAAGTTGATATCCTAGTGCTTGGAATTTCTGTTTCAGCACGATTCTGCTCACCGTACGATTTTTCATTTTTTATCTGTAAGTCGGATTGAGCTAATTTTTTAGTATGTTCTGCAACTTTTTGTGCTCTGTAAGCAAAAAAATTGGATTAATTTGTTGATGAGTCTAGCTTAGGGAAAACGTTCGTTTTGCTGCTATTGCTTTTCTGGACAGATTTTGCCTTCTTTTGTTGGATGCACTCTTTGGGTTTGGGACTTGAATTTCCTTGATCTTTTCGAGCTAGAGAGTGAACATACAACATTATGAACCTTATTGTCTATCTTCTGGAGCATTTGTTTTGGAATTTTGCGCAGCAAGCATGTGATTTGTTTGTCCTTGCTAATCTCACCCCACAGAAAAAGAATGGGAGAAACATATTTTGTGAAGTTTTTTCACAGGGAATAGAGGAGCTGCGCCTCAAGACATCCAAGAATGGTGAAATCCATAAGCTTGGGTATGTGATGAACACCCCACTGGAGCTACACTCTTTTGGTTAGCACACGTCTACTTTCTGTTTTTCTAAGCAAAGCATTTATCGTAGAGACTTGAAGCGTCTAGTTTTTGTTTTTATTTTTGTTTTGATAAGACCACCACCATCATTTTATATGAGATTGAGCTACTGGAGTTTGGGGTTGGAATGTATTGGATGCTAGTATTATGATTTGGAATAGGGATGCCATGGTTTATTTGAAGAGCCACATATGTTTGCATGATTTATAGGCTTTTTATGTGTAGAAATTTGCAATAATGTTGTCTTGAGCTATCTCTTATTCATGTCCTTGATGTTAATTGCTGGTTTATTTAGTTTGTCGTAAAATGAGTAGTTCTATGGACATATGCATGCATATTAGCTGGTCAACTATCTCCCTCTTGCTAGCCCAAAAATTTAAAAATTCCAACAAGTAAAAACTTGTTTCCAACACTCCTTAGCCAAGTATTTCCAGTGAGTCCACCATATCTTCCCATTAGCTTTATTGTTATTCCGAGTATGTTCACCATGTTATTTTGTTATTTATGTTCTAAATTAAGATATTCACTTTATTAATTGTCATGGGTTGAACTTGGGATAGGACTCTCACGAACTTTTGAAGGCATACTTTACTTTTTATGCATCTAATAAACATGACCCAATAATGGGAGCCACAAGTTTTGCGTTTGACAAGTGTGTGGTTGGGAGCTAGCTATAAACGTGTATCACCGGAAAGCTTTCAACATTGCACAAAAAATTTACATTTGGTTGATATCATGTACTTTTGTTTTTGGACTCCTGCCATGCCGAAATGAAATAGAGGAATAGTAAGTTTTGATGAGTAAGTATCTATATGTCTAGAGAAACGCATTGGGCCGCTAACCCAAGCCATGCTTTATCATGGTGGAAATTTACTTATAGCTTGAGTGACTCTACAACACATCCTATAATAAAATAAGAAGCTATGCATAATAGTGAATGAAAATAAAAAGGATGATGAGTCTACTCCGTTTGTTCATCTTGTCATTGTAACATGGGCTTGTTTCCATGTCATGGGGCAAGAGGTACCTCTTTGCGGTTCTCTATGATGTCATTAATACTTATTATGATTGTACAAAGCTTATGAGGAATCTTAAGTTGAGTAATTATGGACTAGGTTTTCACACTCACGGGGCATGAGGCTTTCAACCACCTTGTCATTCTCATTACTTCAATACTCACAATTTTAAGATGCTAGTGATAAAGGGGCAATGAGAGTCCTAGATCAATGGATACCACATTTCAATTAGTAATTTTAGTTGAATAATTTGGAGGCTAAATAAGACTTGATCATGTTATACCTCTACTCAATTTTCTCCAAAGTGTCCACCATATTTTCTATTTTCCATTATGCTATTCTTTGACCAATATAGGATTTTATTTTTCATTTTGTGTATGCATTTGGTCCATAGTGCTTTTATTTCATTATACACTTTGTGAACTTTCATGAAGCATCTTTGCTTGCATATTTGATATTTCTTATAACATGAATTGTATGTTGCTACTCATCTACATTATGAATCATTTGATTATATGTAGCATGAATAATCTTCTTTGATATTCCATGATTGTTTTAAAATGCAAAGTCCATGTTAGTTTTATCACCTTCATACTCGAGGACGAGTATGGGTTAAGCTTGGGGATGTTGATGCATGTAAAATGCATAGATGAACTTTGCATGTTATTACTTGTTTTTCCTACATATTAGAAACTTATATTCATGTTTTATAATGATTTGGGGGATTTTCTGAACAATCCTCCTTCTTTTGGTTCTAACCCTGTTTTTCCAGAAAACGTACTTTTTAGTGTTTCAGACTTTCCGGGAGCTTCGGGACTCCAAAAAGGGCAAGGCCAAAGATCACGGTTCAGAATTTTCGAGACGAAGACCATGAGCCAAAGTAGAGGGCCAAAAGGCCAACCAGGTGGAAAAGAGGACCCTCCACGCGGCCAGATTCCTTGGCCGCGTGTGGGGCCCCCTTTTTGCCCCCGTGGCTCCGATGCCGTCGATATTTCTTCTCCCGAGTGTCTCGTGACCTAAAAACGACTATATAAAGGGTCCCCTGGCCTTTTCGAGACGGAGGCGGCGCCGAGAGACGAAACCACGAAACAGAGAGACAGAAGGCTGCCGCCGGAGAAGATCGGAGGGGGGAAACGCCGCCGGGATCACCCCCGGAGGGCTCCACCCCCCTCCGGCGTGTTCATCATCAACATATACAGCAAGATCAGCTCCATCTCTCCACTGTAATCTCTTGGCAAACACGATGTATGATGCAATACTATATTCCCTTGATGTATTGTGTCTCCCCGTCTATGTTTGAGTAGTGAATTGTTCTTGGCAATGGTGAAATAGTTTGTTGATTGGTTGCATACAAGTTTGTTAACTTCTATGATTGTGTTTATGTACAATATATGAGTGCACGCATATGTTGGGGAATGCATGTAAGGTGATCACCGGTAGCATAATGGGTGGTGGTGACTTGGGAGTGACAGTAACCTAAGACCGAGCCACAAAGTTAAGTTATTGGGGGATATATATAGGGGACCTTAGAACGTAAGGCTATGGTGGGACTTTATGTCTTAATCAATCTTGTGCAGTCATTTACTTGGCCACATGATCCATCATAAGGGGTTGTAGATCGTTTACTTGACTATACCTATTCATGGCTCCTTCCTAGAAGAAACAACTAAGACTAAAACATGTGCTTCAC
Organism: Alopecurus myosuroides; assembly: GCA_028641055.1. Lineage (NCBI taxonomy): Eukaryota > Viridiplantae > Streptophyta > Magnoliopsida > Poales > Poaceae > Alopecurus > Alopecurus myosuroides. The sequence goes on along the minus strand of CM054060.1, from coordinate 171,051,916 downwards.
TAATTGTGACAACCACACGAACAAAACACCTATTGCTAGAACACTTGCTCCCTTGAGATACTTGAGATATTTGTTGCTTGCTACTTGTGAAACTTGCTTAGAAACTTGCATTTTAAACTTGCTTCACTAGTTACTAGACAAACCACACTCCACGTCACTTGCTTTTAATTAGTTAGTTCCTTTTAGTCAAACTTATTGCTTTGCATAAACAGCCATATAAGAGGGTTATAGGGCTTTAGAGAATAGATAGCTTACCTTCAGCTCCTCGTGGGTTCGACACTCAAATACTTATCGAAAGGTACTACAATTGATCTCCTGCACTTGGGAGTCATCAGCACCATCTAGTGTTTTACTATCATAGTAAATAACATTCAATTTCTTATCAACCCTTTGGCCTAAAACAGCTCCAACTGCATAATCACTAGCATCACACATAATTTCAAAGGGCAAGTTCCAATCAGGAGGTTGAATAATAGGTGCAGTTATTAAGGCTTTCTTTAAAACATTAAAGGATTCTATGCAATCATCATTAAAAGAAAACAGAACATCCTTTTGCAAAAGATTGGTTAGAGGCTTTGATATTTTAGAGAAATCTTTAATGAACCTACGATAAAAACCTGCATGACCGAGAAAACTTCTTATACCTTTGATATCTCTTGGATATGGTAATTTCTCAATAGCTTCAATTTTTGCTGGGTCAACTTCTATTCCTCTTCCAGAAATACGATGCCTAAGAACAATTCCCTCTGTTACCATAAAGTGACACTTCTCCCAATTAAGAACAAGGTGTTGGTCTTCACAACGCGGCAAAACTTTGTTAAGGTTGAACAGGCAATTATCGAAAGAAGTACCATACACCGAAAAATCATCCATAAAGACTTCCACTATCTTTTCAATATAATCAGCAAATATAGCATTCATGCATCTCTGAAAAGTAGCAGGCGCATTACATAAACCAAAAGGCATTCTCCTATAAGCAAATGTACCATATGGGCAAGTAAAAGTGGTCTTTTCCTGATCATCACTATGAACTGGAATTTGAGAGAAGCCTGAATACCCATCTAAATAACAAAAGTGAGAATGTTTAGATAATCTCTCTAGAATTTGATCAATAAAGGGCAATGGATAATGGTCCTTACAAGTTGCTTTATTTAATTTTCTATAATCAATGCACATTCTCTAACCAACAACAGTACGTTGAGCAACAAGTTCATCATCTTTATTAGGAACCACAGTAATTCCACCTTTCTTAGGAACACAATGAACAGGACTAACCCATTTACTATCAGCTATAGGATAAATAATACCAGCCTCTATGAGTCGAATTACCTCCTTTCTTACCACTTCCTTCATTTTTGGATGTAGACGGCGTTGGAAATCAACAACAGGTTTAGCATCTTCTTCCAAATTAATTTATGCATACATAGAGCTGGACTTATGCCCTTAAGATCATCAAGAGAATAACCAATAGCCTTACGGTGGGCTTTAAGCACATCAAGTAATTTCTCTTCTTCCTCAGCTGAAAGGTTAGCACTAATAATAACAGGATATATATTTTTCTTATCCAAGCATGCATATTTCAGATTTTCAGGCAAAGGCTTTAATTCAAAACTAGGATCTCCTTTAGGAGGTGGGAGTACTCCTAGATTATCAGGTGGGATATGCAATTGTAATTGTGGAGGTTGCTGCCATAATATTTGTTCTAAAGCTTCTTTTTCTGCATCATTAAATGGCTCTTCCTGATTAAGCATATAACGTTCCACCACGTCTGATGAAGCTACAGCTATATGAGCAAGAGTTTCAATTATATCTTTAGATTTTGGTTCTTTCTTAGCAGGTTTATCAGCAAATTTAGAAAAATTAAATTCAACTTTCTCTCCAGCACATTCAATAAACACCCTTTCTCTAGGCAAATCGATTTCAGCACCAACAGTATGTAAGAAAGGTCTACCAAATATAATAGGACAGAAAGAATCTTGTGGACAACCAAGCACAATAAAATCAGTAGGATATTTTATTTTCCCTACCAATACTTCAACATCTCTAACAATTCCAAAGAGACTAATATAATCTTTATTAGCAAGCTGAATGGTCATACCTGTTTCTTTCATGGTGATAGGATCAATATCAGGCTTAATTTCTTGATAGAGAGAATATGGAATGACACTAATGCTTGCTCCAATATCACATAAACCATGATAACAAGAAGTCCCAATAGAGCATGATATAATTGGCTTACCAACTTTGGATGAATTCCCTTTAATAACTTTGGTAGCATCTTCACATAAATAAACATCAACATGATCTTCTTCATTTAATTGCTTAATAATAGAGACTTGGTTCTTGACTTCCACCTGTTCTTTAGGTTGAGAACATCTCTTTCTACTTTTGTCAGCAACAACAATAAGCAAATTCTCTTTAACTTTTTCAGGATAGGGAGGTGGTTCAATATATTCTTCTATTACTACAGATGACACTGGTGTTTCTTTAATAAATTTAGGGACAACAATAGAAGATTTAACAGGTTCAACATAATAATCAAAGACACTTTTAGGAATTCGAATGTGCTCAGCAAATTTCTTAGCTATTTCAATTGCAACATATGGATCAAGACCAAAATCTTTAATAACATTCTTGAACAAAATAGAACTAGAGAAACTTTCTACACATGAATATCCATAATCAAAATAAGCTTCATTACCTTTGTCTAGGTCCCAATATTCAGAGTTCTTCGAAATAATTTCCAATATATTCCAAGCTTCTTCTGCAGTATTATTTGTAAAGCTTCCACCAGATGAACCATCCAAATATTGCTTTAGCCTATCAGGTAGTCTTACATAAAATTTTATCAATATAAGTTTATTTGTGAGATCATGACAAGGATTCTTACGAAGGAGGTCCTTAAGCCTCCCCCAAGCTTGAGTAATACTCTCTCCAAGGTGTGGCCAAAAATTAAATATAAAGCAACGGTCCTCATAAGCCTCTTTAGGAGTAAAATATTTAAGAAAGAAAACCTTCATAAAAGTATCCCAATTATGTGTAATTTCTTCATCCAGGGACATATACCATTTTCGAGCATCACCAGTTAAGGACTGGTACAATAACTTGCGTTTTACCTCCTCCTCAGAAATAGCCTTGAGCCCAATTAGCCCACATATATCCTCAATAGCCCGTATGTGATCACTTGCAGCCTTTGTTCCATCCCCTGCAAAATACTCATTCCTAACAGCTTTAACAAATTCAAGGGGAATAATATAACCATCATCATGAGGTGCTTTTTCAACAACTTTAGGTTTAATAGCATAAGAACTCTCATATAAAGCAAGTTTCAGCGAAGCATCTCTCATAAAAGCCATAATAATAACAGGATGCAACAGCAAGTAAAATTCAGCTTTCAAGTTTCCTTACCAAACTTCTTACCAATAGCGCTACGCTCCCCGGCAACGGCGCCAGAAAAGTATCTTGATGGCTCCCAAGTGCAGGAGATTAATTGTAGTACTTTTCGAATTAGAAAGGTTGTCGAACCCACAAGGAGCAGAAGGAACTGGTAAGTAGAATAGCAAAGGAATAATAAAAGCAACATGTGTTTTTGTGTTTTAATTGTGTAGTGCAAGTAAAGTAAAATGCGGAAAGTAAATTGCAGCAAGTAGTAGGTCTCAATGAGAGACAAAGCCCAATCCTCTAATGCGCAAGAGGACAAGATCAAGTGTGTGTTTGTGTCTTATATGTGGAAAACATTCCCGAGGGCTGCACGGATTTAGCTGGCATAGTGATTCATTGCATAACATGTTTGTATATCTTGTCTAGTTTTAATCTTCTTCGGACGGAGCCACAAATAGGAATAGCTAAATAAATAAACTATCACCCCTTATGATGGATCACGTGGCCAATTAAATGACAGCACGAGAATTACTAAGACATGATGTCCCACCATAGCCTTATGCTCTAAGGTCCCCGATACAAGTACCCTCATAATGCAATTCAACGACTCTGTCTCAAGTTCCTGTCACCTAAAGACATCATCACGTCACTACACTACGGTGTTCTCCTATGAGCCCATGTAGGTGAAGTGTTGTACAGTCGATGTTCGTACAACACCATCATAGAATCACATAAAAGATAAATACTAGACCAAATAACAACTCATCTCATGTAACAAATCATTGCCAATTCATCCTATGCCCTCAGGAACATGCGGGGACTACTCACAACGTGCAAACATGATCATGTATGGTGACATATGTGGTACAACACAATCTGAAACAATGGACCCACCACCAAATAATGACAAGTAATCAATCCCAAACATGCAACGGAGTACAATAACACATATCTAGGGTGTAGCAATGATCAAACTATGAGGGGAACGGAGTGGATCACGGTGATGGTGGTGGTGGAGATGCAGGTGCTAGTGAGGATGGTGATGGAGATGCCTCCTCCCACGCCAAGGAGGAGATGGGGATGAAGATGGGGATGATTTCCCCTTCTCCGGAGCTCCGGAGCAGCAGGATCTGTCTCCCCCGCGGAGAGTTTCGAGAGTTTCGCCGCCCTGGCGGCTCCGTCTCGTCTCGAGAAAATTAGGGTGTTCATTTTCGGGGAAGACGGAGTCGTCAGCAAAAAGACCTCGGGGAGGAGGTGTTGTGGGCCCATTTGGGGGCCCCACACGCGGCCAGGGAATCTGGCCGCGTGGGCTACCCCCTTTTGGGCCTCCTGGCCCTCCTCCTTTGTGTCTTGTGCCCACGGTCTTTCTCCCGAAGAAAAACTGACAGGGTTTCTTTCCTTTCGCAATTTGGATACCTGTAGCTCCTGAAACATCAAAAACATGAAAACAAGTGTTTTCTGACACCCAGAAATTAAATACCAAAAATAGGGACTTTGTACGAAAGTCCCATAAAATCATCTAAAACATGCAAAACAATGACATAACATTGATAAAACATCCCAATAATGCCTATACGGAGGGTATAAATGATGATATAAAATGCACGTATCAATCCCTCACCCCCTAGGGAGAACTACTCCCTCCTCATCATAGGAGACAGCAACGACAATGAAGATGGCGGTGGATTCGATAGAGATGGATCCGGGGGCACTTCCCCATCCCGGCAGGGTGCCGGAACAGAGATTTCTGTCTCCTGAAACTTGTTGACGGCGGTAGGGGAGCTACGGAACTTTTCGTGGAAGGGGGCTGATATATTTAGGGTTTTATGCATCGGGGGGCATATATAGACGAAAGGTCGATGGCGGTGGGCGCCCGAGGGGCCCACACCACCCCCAGGCGCGGCCAGGGGTCCACCCGCGCCCAGGCATGGTGTGAGGGCTCCAGGGCCTCCCTCCGGGTCTCCTTTGGACTTCCTTGACCCTTTGGGACTTCTAAGACTTCGGCTTTTGAATCGTCCAATTCCGAGAAAATTTCAAGAATAACTTTTCTGACACTAAAAACAACATAAAACATGAACTGGCTCTGTGGCATCTTGACAATAGGTTAGTCCCGGGAAATCGATAAAAAGGGCATAAAGTGTAAGGAAAACATGTAGCATATGGTATGAAAATAGCATGGAACATCAGAAATTAAGGATACGTTTATGACGTATCAGGGATACATAGATAACCAACTAAAGGAGAGATACTTCCACACTCCAAACAATCCTATATGATAACTTCTCTACTCATGATATAACTCTGTTGGAAAGTAAAAAAAAAGGTGAAATATAAGGGTGTGATACCGCGGCACTCCCCTCAAGCTTGGATGATTCGGTAGGGTTTTGATTAAGAGAACGAATAAGGCGCTGGTGACAATCGTCGGCTAGCAGGGGCACGATTTACCCAAGCTCGGGGCCCTCGTAGAGGTAAAACCCTTACTATGCTCTTTTGATCTGTATTACGAGTAGATCGATTACAATGGTGGGTGCACAAGTCGAGAGATAGATCTCGAGCTATGGATATGGTGGTGAAAAGTAGATTGGATCCCATGCCCTGTGGTTCTCCCAGCCTTTAAATAGGTGGCTGGGTCTCAAACCGCACCGGGGGTTACAAAACCCTAGCTCTAGGTTGGTGGGAGCCTTCCTTATTGACCCGCAAGTCTTGCTGGAGGGCTTCCACTAGGCCTTCTAGAATTGCAGGGTAGCATTTCGTATTGGGCCTTATTCTCAGGCCTTCAAACGGGTAGGCCCACTCGACATGTCCTGGAGCCATCCCCACGTCAGTAGCCCCCCCCCGAGTGTTTGTTCGACAGAGATTAGTCGAGTAAGCACTCAAAGTTCGTTCATCAATTCTTGCGACTGGTTATTCAACCGCCTGACTCCAAGGGTGTGTACCCTGTATGGGATGTGCTCGAGTATCGAGTGGTAAAATGTGCCATGTGTTTGGCTTTTTTCATAGAAGGATATGGCTTAGTCGCTTGGCTCTCCCGAAAGACCAGGGCCAATTAATTGCATCTAGGGCAAAAACAGTTCTGGCCTACACAAATTTGAGACCTTCGACTCGAACTTGGCGAGGTGATCGCTGCGACTGGGCCATGGAGGTCTTATCGAGTCGAACTTAACCTTAGAGGGGTACCCGGCGCGTCCGCTAGGGTTAAAATCACGTGTTTGTAGGTGGTGATGCAATATTGCGGGAGCTGCACACTCGTGATTTTCGTCAAGATGCGCAGCGGGTGTTTTCTTCTGTTCCCGAATAGTAGCGAGCACCACTGTTGTTGTCCTGTAGTTTTCGGGAGACTCATACGAAAGAAATTTCGTGTCATGAGATCTATATGAAAGAGATTTCGCGTTAAGTGTTTGTACGAGAGAATTTTCGTGTCTTGATGTCCATACGAAAGAATCTTCGTGTCTTGCGGTCCATACGAAAGAGTTTTCGTGTTGATGAGCTGTGCAATGACGTCATTGCGCACTCGCCTGCTCCTGATGGGACGTGACGCAGTGGGGCGGAGCACGTAGGGCCCACCTTGTCAGCTTTTAGACCGGAAATGAGCGGTCGCGCTCCGATTTCTCCGCTGGTCGTGCAGTAACTACGCACGATCTCTCGTAAAAGATCGTGTGAAGGTAACTGCCGCCCGCCACCTCGTTTCTGCTTCACACGTGGCGGCAGGGATGTGTCCCACGTCAAAATATCAACGGCTTGTAGCAGTCCAGCCTTAGTATAAGTAACGGGCCGTAGGGAAAAGGTAATTTTCCCAGTCGTCAATCCATCTTATTCTTCCTCTGGCGCACACCTTGTCCTTTGCGCGCACACCTTCTCCTCTGCGAGCACGAAAAGTCCCAATGGTGGGAGGCAAGAAGCACGGCGTGGCTACGGCGTCTGGCAAGGAGGTGGCGAGCGCTTCCACAGTGGCTCCAGTGAAGAAGACTGGCGATTGGCGCGCTTCCAACACCACGAAGAAAAGCATCACCGAGATGCCGAGGGAGGGGCTACTCCCTCTCGAGGAATCCAAGCATGTCCGGATGTCCACGAGGAAGGAGGAGATGCCCAATCCCCTCGCCACCGAGCGCGTCACATTCTCGGAGCACGTTGCCCGAGGTTTGTCCTTCCCTCTTCATCCCTTCCTCGTCGGGCTGCTGTATGTCTACGGCATACAGTTGCACGACATTCCTCCTAACGTGATACAACACATTTCGTGCTTTATCATGCTCTGCGAGTGATTCCTCGGCATTCGTCCGCACTGGGGGCTCTGGAAAGCCATCTTCTAGGTGCGGATCTTTCGGGAGAAGGCGCTGCCAGGCGAAAAGACTAGGGAGCCGCTGAGGATCAGAGGCTTCGGGATCCAGGCGAATAAGGACTTCCCCTATCTGGAGATGAGTTTTGTCGACTCAGTTCAAGTATGGCGTCGGAAGTGGTTTTATGTTGAAGACAATAGCGCGGGTGGCATGCCAGAATTCCACCCGTTCACTGTTTTGAAGCGGAGAAAGTCTTGGGCGCACTCGATCTCAGCCGAAGGATCCAAGGTTGTCTCCCCTCTACTCGCAAAAGTGGCGCTCTTCCGCAACAAGGAACAAGGTACCCCGCTCAATGGGATACATCTGGCGGGTGTATTTCTGCGCTGGAGGGTTCAGCCTCTTCAAGAGAGGCCGACCACCCTGTGGGAGTACACCGGCGTCAATGACCGGAGCTGAACGTGCGACGATATTCTTTCAAATGCAGAATTCGACAAGAAGATCGCGGCTGTCACCAATTTGAAGAAGGGAGAGGGCTACTCGACGTGCCCTCTCACCCCATTCGATGCCGTGAACCCCCCGGCCGAGGTAAATTTCTTAACCTTCTTCTTTGCTTTGTATCTCTTCTCATTTTGGGTTCTTGTCGATTGAGACTCTTACTTTCCCTCTTTACTTTGTAGAATTAGGATGTGGTGACGTGCTACCCGACACTCTCTACGGGTGATGGCGTCTCAGATCATTTGGCGAGCAATGTTGAGGCCCCTCCCGAGGATACCGTTGCAGATGCGGAGTCGAGTTCTGAACGAGAGGAGGTGGAGGAGGAGGAAGAGTCGGATAACGAGCCACTTCTTCGTCGCAAGCGCCACAAGGCAAAGGAGGCTGAGGTCACCTCCAAGGACAACTCCTTGAGTGATGATCGTGTCGAGGAGGTCGTGCCCATCCGAGCAACTCCCCTCAACGTACTTCCTCCCGCCATCCGCCAGTCGAAGATCTCCACAGCTTGGGACCCAGACAACCTTGACGATGATGATGAAGACGAGTGAGTTCCGTGTGTTTTCTCCTTTGTCGCGAAGTTGCTTTCTTCTTCTCTGATTCTAACTTTTGCAGTAGTCTTGCGACCATCAACGTGGATCAGTTTGCTTCCTCGACTCCGTCTGTGAAAAAGAAAGAGGCTGTCGCGGACCCTGCTCTAGCTGCAAATCCCACTCAAAGACCTCCAAGCCTGGCGAAGGCAGTCGACGTTCCGGAGTACGCGATGCCTAGCTTGGCAGTCGGGCAGCCTGGAGATGTCGGGGCGCTCAGCGAGCAGGGAGATTTCGGCTAGCTCGGCTTATCCCTTGTCCACCGCGCAGGGCAAGGTAAAGTGTTCTCATTTTTTCTGCAACTTGTCTTCCTCCTTTTCTTTTATCGGGTGCACGGCAGTACCCCCGATTGGAGTAGCCCCCGAGTCTATGGTCGACTGCTTGCAGTCGGCTATGGACTCAAGTCGAGATTTTTGTTTCTTGTCTGTTCCTTGGTTTTGGATTTCGTCGGGTGCACGGCAGTGCTCCCGATGGGAGTAGCCCCTGAGGCTATACTTGACTGTGTACAGTCGTGTATAGGCTCAAATGATGTCTTTCTAATTTTCAATGGATTTCTTGCAGGCTGTTCTTGATTCCCTGTCGGCTTTTGTGAGTCGCCTTCTTTCGGGTGAGGCGGAATGTGCTTCTCTTCGGGGGGGGGGGGAGCGCGACCAGCTTGTCCAAGAGGGTCACTCCCTACAGAGTGAGTTTCCACACGCCTCTTTCTCTAGTTTCATTTCTTCCTGGTCGCAACTGTTATTTTAATTGCGCCTTCTATGCTGCAGACGAGGTTAATCGCTTGAAGTCCGAGAAGGCAGAGGCTACCTCTCGGGTGAAAAACCTTGAGAAGGAGATGGAGTCTACTCGGAAGGAATTGGAGTCCATACGCAAACATTCAGCTGGTAGCCTCGCGGGAGCCCAAAATGCCTTGAAGCAGCTGGAGGAGGCGAGCGTAAAACACGACAGTGATTTGGTCGGCGTCCTCCGTCCCTTGGTCCAGGCTCTGGCTGGTGAGTTATGCTCGAATTTGTTTCGACTGCGTCTTGTTCTTTTCTCTTTCTGACGTTTATTTGCTCCATCTTTGTCTAGGTGCTATTGGAGTTGGGATGGAGCTACCCGGAGGGATTCGAGTCGACGCCCTGACGGACGCGTGCACTCAGCTGCAGGAGCACGGAAACAAGGTCTGCTTCCTCATTCGTGATGCTGCCCAAGTGCTGACGCAACTGCACCAACGATTGCTTGTGGATAGGCCGGTTCCGCCAACTCTTTGTCGCCTCCTGCAAGTTTTCCTTGGCGAAGATGATCCCCTCCAGGACTACTCCCTTGCGTAGACCGAGTGTGGAGCCAAGACGGCTATCCAATTTTCCCTGGCGCACGACGTCTCGGGTGACCTGGATAATGTGTACTCGGAGCTTCCTCGAGACGCGCCGGGCAAAAAGGTAGCGCTTCGTCCTTTTGGCGATCATGCGGGGAAGCTTGCGAAGACGCTCTCCAGGGTAGTTTCCGCGGCCGTGGTGGAAAACCTGGTGCGAGTGGAGCTACCTCTGTAGTTCCTTAGGACAATCGTTGTTTCCGTATGTTTTGTGTGTAATGAACCTTGGGATGCATCCCGTACTTTGCTCTTCAATCGAGATGTTCTAAAAGTGTCAGCGTTTTGTTGGCGTGGCTTACTTTTGTGTTCTCCCGATGGGAGTAGCCCCCGAGCACTCGAAGATTTTTTGTTGTAAATCATCGGGTTGGGTGTGACTATGTCTCTGAAACTTCTTTGTTCTTTCCAGGTGGTGGATTCCGGCGGAGGTTCGTCGAGTGGAGCTGCTCCTTTGACTGAGGCATTGGTTATGGCTGCCAGTATGCTTGCTTCACTTCGTGACCGCGTCGCGGATGGCGAGCGTAAGTTCAAGGCTCTGCGAGGCGTGGCGGATGTTGCCAAGTCTAAGCAGAAACTTGCTGCGGACCACGAACAGTTTGTGATGGAGGAGCCGGCGAGCGTTGCGAAGGGCATGCTTTGTAAGTCCGCGAGCCCCCGAGTACTTTTTGTGTTATTCCTCCTTGTGATTTGACTCGTTTGCTGTCCATGCAGTTGTTGAGCCTGATGGGGCGTGTGAGGGTCACTAGGTAGACAATCACATTGTTCATGAGTCAAGCAGCCCCAAACCTCACGCGAGCAATTTCTGGTCTGACCGTAGCAGAGGTTTCGTCTTGGCTACTCTGCAGTACCGGGCGAGTCAGACGCAACTTTTTGTTGAATCTTGTCGGGAGGCCCTTTCTTCGGTCCGTGGGGCGTTTTACCCGTTTGACGTGGTTCCCGATAGCTTGAGTGGCTTGCTAAGGTTGTTCCGTCGGGTGGGGGATGTTCAAGAGTGCGTGCGTCAACAGCTCATTTGTGGTGCTCAGGTGGCGCTTGCCTTTGTGCGTTTATGGAACCCCGAAGTCAACTTCAATTCTGTGGCGCAACTCCCTGCTACCCAAGGACCACTTGCAGATGTTGTCCCTCATTATGAGGTTGTGCGACCTGCGGCGAAGCGGATCATTCGGCCGACCGCCGCGGAGACTGAGCGACTGCTCCGAGAGGCGGCTGCTCGGCAATAGCTTTACCTGATAAGGTGTATATACCTTGTATGTTTATGCGGGCCAGTTTAAGGTCTATTAAGGTGTGTACCTTGTAACCTTGTATGTTAATTTAATCAGTTAAGGTGTTTATAAGGTGTGTACCTTGTGACCTTGTAAGATATTTGTCGTGCGTATGCACTCGAAGATTTGCTGATGCTAGTTTGGCGTAGCCCCCGTGTGTTGGGGTGTGACCGTTTGTTTAGCATGTAAGAGAAAAGAAAGAAAGAATAAAGATTGCGACTGGATAGCCTTTGTAGCTATGGTTGAGAAACCATCTTTTTATTGCAATGGCTGAGAAGCCATGTATTTGCTCGGGCTACAGTGTGGCTGGTATAACCTTATTTTGCGAGTGATGTACTCTCCTAGGGATAGAATTTCCTCATGTGCGTCACGTTCCATGGGTTGGAGTAGATGCCGCCAGTCTTTGGGTTCTTCAAACGATAGGCGCCACCTGGGATGACTTCGTGTAAAGGGTCCCTCCCATGGTGGCTATAGCTTGTGTCCCTTTTCTTGCTTCAGTCGTAGCACCAGGTCACCTACCACAAAGGATCTGTGGCGTATGCGGCGACTATGGTGGTTGCGCAGCGATTGCTGATAGACGGCGGATCTTGCGAGTGCGATGTCCCCAATCTCGTCCAGTGCGTCCATATCTTCTGCGAGTGCCTTGTTGGAAGTTCCTTCGCTATATGCGACAACTCGTGGAGCGCTAAACTTGACGTCCTTGGGTAACACAGCTTCAGCTCCGTATACCATGAAGAATGGCATGTAGTTTGTCGATCGGTTTGGTGTTGTTCGCAGGCTCCACAGCACCGATGGTAGTTCTTCAGCCCAATGCCCTGTTGCTGTGTGTAGTCGAGTGAACAGCCGCTTCTTTAGGCCAGCCGAAACTAATCCGTTGGATCGTTTGACTTGGCCGCTAGTTTGAGGGTGTGCCACCAAGGCGAAGCTGAGGGTTATCTCTTTTTCCTTGCAGAAAGGCTGCGTTTCCTTGGCTGTGAAGTTGGTCCCATTATCTGTGATGATATTGTGTGGAACACCGAATCTGCACACAATAGAGTCGAGGAATCTCACGGCGCACTCGGTGTGTTGCGACGTGACCGGCACGGCCTCTATCCATTTCGTGAATTTGTCGACTACGACCAGCAGGTGAGTGTATCCTCTGGGTGTTGATTTTCGCAGCGGTCCCACCATGTCGAGCCCCCATTGAGCCAAGGGCCAGGAGATGGGGATCATGTGGAGCTCTGTGGCTGGTGCGTGTGGCTTGGGAGCGAACTTTTGGCAGGCGTTGCACCTCTCGACGAGGTCCTTGGCGTCTCTGGCTGCCGTGAGCCAGTAAAATCCTGCTCGAAAAGTTTTCCCCATGATTGCTCTTCAGCTTGCGTGATGCCCACAGTCGCCTTGGTGTATATCACGGAGCAGTTCCTTCCCGTCCTCGGGTGCGATACACCTCTGGAGCACTCCTGATATTCTTTGCTTGTATAGTAATCCTTTTACCACCCGAAAGGATTTGCTGCGTCAAACGATCTGTCTTGCCTCGCAAATGTCTTCTGGGAGCTGCTTGTTTGTCAAGTAATCGAGATATTTCTGCGTCCAAGTTGGCTCGACTAGAAGACTTGCCTTGAGATGTTATGGATGAGCTCGATGAAGGCGATTTGCTGACTAGCCCCCGTTTCTATTGTTGTGGGTGTCTCTGCTTGCTTTTTGACCTCGACTGACCTTTTTCTTATTCTCTCGAAGTAGATTCCTGGTGGAAAAGGGGTGTTTGTTGACCCTATGTTCGCCAGTCTGTCTGCTTCTTTGTTACTTGATCGTGCGATGTGCTTCAGCTCGCACCCTTTGAAACTTCCTTCGAGTAGGTTGTACATGTCGCGATAGGCGACCCTGTTATCCGCGATAGCGTCGCATTCCTTCATTGTCTGCTGCACGATAAGATTGTGGTCTCCGTATATCATCAATCAAGTGGCTCCGCAGGCGATCGCCATCTTCATGCCGTGTAGGAGCGCCACGTACTCTGCATCGTTGTTGGACGATGGGTCGTCAGGGGGGAAGTCGAGTCGCAGAACATACTGGAGCTTGTAGCCCCTTGGTGATATGAGGATTAGTCCGGCTCCAGCTCCCTCGTTTCTTTTTGACCCGTCGAAGTACATGATCCAATTGCTCGTGTATTCTAGGGGTCCTGGGATTTGCAGCTCCGTCCACTCGCTCTGGAACTCTACGACCATCTGGGATTTGAGGACGGTACGTCCTGTGTATATTATATACCAGCCGCCTAGCTCGATGCTCAACTTTGTGATTCTTCCGGATGCCATGGGATTGTTCATGATAGTACCGAGTGATGTGTTGTTTAGCACCATGACGGTATGCTCCTGGAAGTAGTGTTTGAGCTTGCGGGCTGTAAGGACCACTCTATACACGAGTTTCTGATAGTGGGGGTATCGTTGTTTGCACGGCGAAAGTACTTCGTTGATGTAGTATACTGGTCTCTGAGCGCCGTATGCTTTTCCGTCCTCTGGCCGCTCGAGACAATTACTGTGTTGACCACTTGATTTGTTGCGGCTAGGTAAAGGTAGAGAGTTTCCCTTTCTTGTGGTGTTGCCAATATGCGCTTGCTCTGCAGCACTCTTTTCAAATCAATGAACACCTTTTTCGCTTCTGGCGTCCACTCGAACTTATCTGTTTTCTTCAGCAGTTTGTAGAAAGGGAGCGCTTGCTCGCCTAACCTTGAGATGAACCTGCTGAGGGCTGCCAGTCGCCCTGCGAGCTGCTGCACGCCGCGAAGATTTGTCGGTTCTTTCATCGTCAAGATTGCCTGAATTTTCTCCGAGTTGGCTTCAATTCCTCGGGCAGAGAACAGGTAACCGAGGAGCTGTCAAGCAGGAACTACGAAGACGCATTTTATCAGGTTGAGCTTGATTTTGTATGCGTTGAGGGCGTCGAATGTCTCCCTGATGTCCTTGAGGAGTGTGTCCTCCACTCGAGTCTTGATGACGATATTGTCAACGTACACTTGTACGTTCTTGACAATGAGCTTGGCGAGGCATTTTTGCATGCAGCGCTGATAATTTGCGCCTGCGTTTTTTAGCCCGAAGGGCATTGTCGTGTAGTAGTATACACTGTGTGGTGTGATGAATGCTGTCTTCTCCTCATCCTCCTGCTCCATCCTGATTTGGTTATAGCCCGAGTAGGCGTCCAGGAAGGAGAGGCGTTGACAGCCTGCTGTAGAGTCCACGATCTGGTCGATCCGTGGTAAAAAAAAATTATCCTTGGGGCAGTGTTTGTTCAACGACGTATAGTCGTGCACACGCGAAGGATGTCAGTATTTTTCTTCGGGACCAAAACCGGGTTTGCTAACCAGGTGGATATCTTGATTTCCCTGATAAACTTTGCGGCTAGCAGTCTGTTCACTTCTTCTCCGAGTGCTTTCTGTATCGGCTCGGAGAAGCGTCGAGTGGTCTCTTTGACTCGTCTTTGCATGTTTAAACACTTCAAGTGAGTGCTCGGCGAACTCTCTGGGTATTCCTGGCATATCTGAGAGCTGCCAGGCGAAAATCTCCCAGTACTCACGGAGGAGTTCGACGAGCGCGCTTTCCTATGCGGATGATAGTATTGGGCGTCTTCGTGGATTCTGTCGGGTGCACTTGATGCTTTCGAGTGTCACTTCTTGGGCTGAACTCGAGTTCTAGGGCGTTCTTTTTGGTGAGCGGCATCACAGAGTTGTCCGTGGTTTTTGCCAGCTCTTCCAGCTCCTCTTGCATCCCGAAAGATTTTGCGATTTTGTTGAACTCGTTGTCGCACTTGTCTGACTTCTGGAAGTCGCCGTTTATGGTTATTGTGTCGTATTCCCCTGTGAGTTTGAGCTTGAGGTAGGCGTAATGGGGTACTGCCATGAATCTCGCGAAAGTTGTTCGGCTGAGAATGGCGTGGTACTACGATGGCCAGTCGACCACCTCGAAGTCGAGGAATTCTCTCCTATAGTTTCTCGGGTCTCCGAGTATCACCTCCAAGTTGATTGTTCTGAGTGGTCGGACGGCTTTCCCTGGTACTATCCCGTGGAAGGATGTTTCTGATTCTGTGAGTCCGTCCAGGTTCTTGTTCATCTTGCGTAGTGTGTCCGCGTATATGATGTTGATTCCGCTACCACCGTCCATGAACACCCGGGCTAGGTCGTAGTTGCCTATTTGCGCCTGGATGACGAGCGCGGTGTGGCCTGGTTGATACACTCGTGGGGGGTGGTCGTCTTTGGAGAAGGTTATCGGCTGCTCTGACATCTTCAGGTATTCAGTCTTGGATGGTGGAGCTTGTACTGCCATGATAACTTCACGTATGCTCGTCTTCTGGACTCTACGGGACGGGAAGACCTTCTGTATCATACCGAGGAGCCCCTGGGGGTCTAGGGTATCCGTTAGCTCCTTGGTTTGCGGCGGGCGGCGCTGGTAGCGCGGCTAGCGCCACATTTCTGGTGTCCTGCGGGTGGAGGCAGGGGTGGTGGTTGGTATCCTCCAGGCAGTTGCGGGTATCCCTCGCTAATGGCGGCCCTGTGCTTCTTCGTGTACGCCTCGTGGATGTCTTGGAACTTTTGGCAGTCTTTGAGGAGGTGAGTGGCCTTGGTTTTGCCCGTGCGCTTATCTGTAAATAGATGCAAAGAGCAGTATCCGTCAAGGTCTTCCTCGGAGTTTTAGCGTCTGGTTTTGGTTTCCAGTCGCGGTTTCCGCGGGATCCGCTATCGCAATTTCTCGTGAACTCCACCGCCACCAGTTCCGATTGATCATCCTGGTCGTAGTGTTTTCTCTTCCTCTTTCGGTGGTCGTCGTTGCGATCTTCATCATGCGCGGGTGAGGAAGCCTTCTCGTTGCGCAGGGATTCTTCGCCATTCGCCCATCTGTCCGCTATCACCATTAATTCCTCGATTGATTTGGGTGCGGATCGCCCCAGTTCTTCTCGGAAGGCGGCGCGCCGAGCACCCTTGGTGAAAGCTTTGACCTCGACCTCTTCTGATATGTTTCCCACTGTGTTCTTGAGTGTGGTCCATCTCTGGATATACTCGCGGGTAGACTCGCCGCTCTTCTGCCTGCAGGCTCGCAGTTCCTCGATAGATGCTGGCCGCACGTATGTCGCCTGGAAGTTCTTCTTGAAGTCGCGGGTGAGATCGTCCCAGGATCTGTAGTGCGCACGCGGTCTTCCTTCGAGCCAGCTACGGGCGGCGCCCACGAGGTGCAGGTTTAGATACTGCATGGTTGTTGTCTTGTTCCCGTGCTGGCATTTTACGGCGGTAAGATAGTCTGAAAGCTATGACTTGGGCTCTTGCGATCCGTCATACTTTGGGACCTCCGTTGTGAGCTTGAATCTTTTGGGCATTGGTGCCTCGCGGATGCTGCGACTGAAGCACATTGCGCCGCAAGCTTCCTCGTCAGAGGAGGTGGATAGCGATCGGGCGCGGTTCCTGCAAGCCCGAGCCTTGTCGACCTTGCTCTACACAATGTCTCCACGCGCGTCGTGTTGACTGCGGTCGCGATTATCCTCCTGCCGCGGTTCCCTGCTGCGATGTCGCGACCGGCTTCCATGGTGCCGTGGGCTGCTATCGCGGGCTACCGCCACGGAAGCCTGGCTTCTTTTCCTCTGGAGCGGCGAGGTGATCCCTTATCTCCTCTCTTTGGCGACGTACTCTCGCGTCTGCGAGGTGTTTTGTCCACCCGAGGGGTTTTATCAGCTTCTGGGTTTGTCGCGCGTTTGCGGTTCTGGGCGGCGATCGCTGCTCCAGCCATACCTAGCCCCTTTTGAACTTGTCGATGTTGTTGCGCGCGGGGGTCGTTTTCGGGCGGCTGGTTCGCCTGCAAGTATGTAGCGGCGGCCAGAATCGCGGCGGCTGGAGTTGCCGATCATCGCTGAGAGACCCTTGGTCCATGCGAGCAGTTTTCGAGACATACTTTTTCTTTGGAGGTTGGTTTCCCGTCGACTGGGTCCTGGAGAGCGCCGCCAGACACGCACTCGAGGCTTCCGCCACTTGATTTCTCGCTTCCAGTTCCTTGCGGGATTCTTGCAACTGTCGGCTTGTCCGCAACAGGTGGTAGTGGTACGCCGTCGGGTCCTCTTGAGTGGATGTAGGAGCTATCGGTTGGCCTGAATGTATTGTTGTTTTCGCTTTGAGCCAAGAGGCTCGCGAGACTTTGATGTGCTCCCGCGCTTCTTTTCTCTCCTCCATTTCGTCGGGTGCTTCGCCTGAATCTGCCATGCAGACTTGAGCCAGATATGGCGCGTGAGTCCTAGGCATAGGTCGGCGGTTCTCACCGAATTTGGAGGGTTCCTCAGTCGCGATTGTGTGGAAGTCGCGCGTGTTGCGGCGGATGGAGCCACCGCTAGGCGCTGGGTCGCGACAAGCGTCATCAGATGGCGACTCGAGGGCCGCCGGGCTCGAGACGGATTCAGAATTCGATTCGCCGAGTCCGATCTGGTCGGGGAAACGCAGGATTCCCGCCTTGCTGGCGTGGAGGTGGAAACTGCCGAACGTCAAGCTGACGCTTTTCTCGAGTCCGTTGAACGCCGTGCGAGATTCCGGCAAGTGGGTCGTGTAGATGAACGACCCGAAGCGGATCGGCTCCGTTGGAGTCAATGATCCTGGGCTCCAGTTGAAGCTTGGTGAAGACGAGGCCGAAGATGCCGTGGATCCAGCGCCAGCCGTTCCCATAGATGGCGCCAATTGTCGATTTGTCATCTCGACAAGTCCCTCGGATGATCCGGTAGGGTTTTGATTAAGAGAACGAATAAGGCGCTGGTGACAATCGTCGACTAGCAGGGGGCACAATTTATCCAGGTCGGGGCCCTCGTAGAGGTAAAACCCTTACTCCTGCTCTTTTGATCTATATTACGAGTAGATCGATTACAATGGTGGGTGCACAAGTCGAGAGATAGATCTCGAGCTATGGCTATGGTGGTGAAAAGTAGATTGGATCCGCTGCCCCGTGGTTCTCCCAGCCTTTAAACAGGTAGCTGGGTCTCAAACCGCACAGGGGGTTACAAAACCCTAGCTCTAGGTCGATGGGAGCCTTCCTTCTTGATCTGCAAGTCTTGCGGGTGGGCTTCCACTGGGCCTGCGAGAATTGCAGGGTAACATTTTGTATTGGGCCTTAGTCTCAGGCCTTCAACCGGGTAGGCCCACTCGACAGGTCCTGGAGCCATCCCCATGTCAGATGCCAATACCAATGACGAATTACTCCCTAGGAGGTGGTGGTGAATCCTTAATAAGCTATCAACCAATTCCTTCAATTCATCAATCTTGTAGGTGAGAATACAAATCAACTCTGTATTGTGCTCAGTATGGTTCATGAACTTGTCAGGCTGTGAGTCCCAGCTCTTGGAATTATTCCCCTACCTTTTCTTTTCTGCATTGTTAGAACGATCCATATTCCAACCAGAGGGCAACTCTACCTCAGGCACCCTTTGAAATTGATGCTTATGGATTAAAGTATGGAAGGGGTTATTGATGCCTGAAGATGGTGGCCTTGAAGCTAAGCAGTGACGTGGAACCTTCCCTCCAGTGCTCATCCGCGCGCCTCTCTTGAGTTTGAAGGGGTTGCCACTACTCCAATGCTTGCAATGGTGGCGCGAGGGTACACATGCGGGTCTTCTTCTACTTCTCCTCAGCTTCACTCTCGACCTCCTCCTCCAGCTTAGGACCTTGGAGATCATCTTCAAAGACTCCTTCCCCTTGTCGTTGATGGCGGAGACTATGGTGTCTCTAAAACTAAGAACAATTCCTAACAGAAAAAGATCGAAACGAAAATGCGACGAGAAAACGATATACGACCTCGGAGGATCCGGGGGATTATATAGCGAAAAGTTTCATAACAAAAGGAAGGTACATGGTGCAAACGGGTTGGAGACGGGCTCCGAGGCGCCCACACCATGTGGTGGCGCGGCTAGGGGTGAGCCATGGTGTAGTGCCCTCGGGCACCGTTTCCTACCTCTTTTCGTCTCGTAATTTTCCATATTTAATAAAAACAACAAAAATATGTGTTGGAGAGTCAAACGCGAACTTTTTCTTACCGAAACTGTTATCGATTCGAAAACGGACTATGTAGTTTCTTAAATTTGCTCTTTAATAAAAACTTTCAGAGTCACCACTTGAATAACATCAACCTCTTCATTATAAGAACTAGATGACGCCCCGCGCGTTGCGGCGGGAAGCAATAGCACAATTTTCATTACACAGCTGTAAACATGTGAGAGGTACACAAAGATAGCCTCACTAAAAAAAATGGACTACTTAAATTTTTGTTTCACTGAAGAAAACAGTGTCTCCATCAGTCGGGTATTAACGCGAAGAGATGACATGATTACGTAATAGGATCCATGAAGTATGATTGCAAAACTATCAGCGGTATACATTTTTCCTGACATTATGTCGATTGATCGCCTTCCTGTTGATTTTTCATGGGAGAGTAAGCTAGCCTGCCATTTTGACAAATTGTATGTTGGTATTCCATCGAGCAATGAAAATGTCACATGCAACAAATAGTTCAAATAATCATTCTGATCAGCAGCAAAGTGTTTCAACATTTCCATTGGAGCACTTTTAGACTATCTATTGTAACTAATATGAAACAGGTGAAATGATGAAGAGATGCCTGCCAAGTTCAAAAAAGGACAGGGGCTGGAGGACATATTCTTACCTGATTGATAGTTGTCGCTGCACTGAATCTTCCTGTTGCAGCACATGTACGGGTTCAGAATGGAGGACAGCGGAAGTAGCAGCGCTCGGAGACACTCAGGGAACACTGCGTCAATGTCGGAGGCGTTGTAACATCCTGATGACGATCTGCACACGCATATATTTTATACGGTACCACGGGTAACCGCCGTACAACGGTACAGGGAGCGCGAGCAGACGTAGTCGCTGATCGGCTGTGAGCTTCGGAGCACATCGGTTGCAGAATACTTTCACGTTTGAGCTATTGTCTGGGGCTTGAGCGAGTACCAGGTTTGAGCGTTAGAATACAATCTACCCAATGTTGCAGAGATGAGGACCAGGCTTGAGCGACCAGACTTTAGAATCCAATCGTAATCCAATCAAATCAGTGGGGACTTGAGTGAGCAAGAGCAACACACATAATCCAATGAAAATCCAACCAAATCGGAGGAGGTAAAACGTCGAGCAGATTTCGAGCAGGAGCAACCTGATAAATTGACATATGAGTGAGAGAGGGGGAGTAGAATTTCTAGCAGACACCTACCAGAGTGGAGTACGTGGTAGAGATGGACGCGACGAGCTGGCTATGCTGA
The DNA here is from genome assembly GCA_028641055.1 of Alopecurus myosuroides. NCBI lineage: Eukaryota > Viridiplantae > Streptophyta > Magnoliopsida > Poales > Poaceae > Alopecurus > Alopecurus myosuroides. The sequence goes on along the minus strand of CM054060.1, from coordinate 171,031,317 downwards.
AATCCATTGAATCAAAGGAAGCTTTTTAAAGATGGATGTGGCGCCAGCTCAGTTCAGCCTAACAGTTTCTTTTGTAAATACATGACAATCATGGCTGCTGAATGCTAGGAAGGATGTGGCGGGTTTATGAGCATTTGTAGCCGGAAGTGGGAAGGGCATAGGTTGCAGTGGCCAGAAATCGCAGGTCGCGTTGGCAGACATCTCAATCTGGGAAGACGAACAACGATAAACGGAAGCGAGCAAGCGTGGGATAAGGGTGACGTGGACCGAATGGCAAGCGAGCGAATCGTCTTATGGGCTTATTTTTTTTTGATAAAGGGCTTTATTACTCAAACAATTTAAGCATTACACCCGGCCTCTGCATCATGAGATGCACACAGCCGAAATCTGAAACTGAAAAAGAACAGAGCGACAATGCTACAAAACACCCGCTGTAGACTGTCGATGCTATGGAGCCGCAATCCGTAGATCAAGCGGCCATCCATGTGGGATAAAAATATCCCTCGCCACCTGCTCCAGTCGTGCACATGCCTCCGTAAAAAGGCCTCGTAACTCCCCTCGCTGTAATGTGGACCACGAACGGAGAATACCTATGCTCTTGAATAGAACCTGCATGCGAGAAAAGTTTTTATCATTGAAAATCTTGTCATTTCTACATAGCCAGAGTGACCAAATAATGGCAAGCGCTCCTACCCTAATAATAGTCTTAAATCGTTTATCAACCCCATTTAACCAATTGACGAATATATTCGCAACGGAAGTAGGTTGATATAGATTAGAAGCCATTTGGATAGCGGACCATATAGAACGCGCAAATGTGCACTCAAAGAATAAGTGTTTCACTGTCTCATCATGAGAGCAAGAAACACACTTAGAACTCCCATGCCAATTCCGCCTGACAAGATTATCTTTTTTTAGTATGACTCCCTTACGAAGGTACCACGCGAAGATCTTAATCTTCAGCGGTACTTTCATACGCCATACATTTTTGAAAATATCGACTGGCATATCCGATTGAATCAGAGCCCTGTACATGGAGTCCACCGAGAACAAACCATTCTTAGTGATCTTCCAACGAAATTCATCAGTGCCTGGTGAAAGATTAACCATCGTTAATCTATCAACCAGGTTTTGCCAAGACGCAAGTCGAGGCCCGAGCAAATCTCGTCTGAACGTAACATTAGGAGGTGTTGTTTGCATGACCGTAGCCAGCGTAGCCTCCTTATGTCGCGCTATCGTATACAAGGCCGGATACTGTTCTCTGAGTGTGGTATTACCTAACCACTTATCCTCCCAGAACCGTATCTGCGATCCATCCTTAATCTTAAATACCCCATAGCGAAAAAACTTAGTTTTGTTCGCCATGAGTCCAGCCCAAAAGTGTGAATCACCTGGTTTCCACATAACCTGTGATATTGCTTTCGAACCTATGTATTTACGTTTTAGGAGGGTCTGCCACACACCATCTTCGGTCAGGAGTTTAAAAATCCATTTACCAAGTAGGGCTGAATTCTTGACTTGCAGGTCATGAATACCGAGCCCTCCCTGATCACGTGGACGACAAACTACATCTCATCTGGCCAATCGATATTTCTTTTTCTCATTGTCACCCTGCCAAAAGAATCTTGATCGGAAATAGTCCAATTTTTTTAAGACTCCTTTAGGTAGCTGAAAAAATGATATCATATACAGTATCATATTAGTAAGGACTAAATTAATGAGTACCAATCTTCCACCAAGTGACAACAATTTTCCTTTCCAACTCGCTAGCCTTTTCTGCAAACGCTCTTCGACTTGGGCCCATTCTGCATTAGTCAATCTCCTATAATGTATTGGTATTCCCAAATACTTAATAGGAAACTGACCTTGCTCGCAACCGAATAGCTCGGTGTACTGTGCAACTGCATCTTGTGCCTCGCCAAAGCAAAACAATTCGCTTTTATGGAAATTGATTTTAATCCGGATAATCGCTCGAACGCTGAAAGAATTAATTTCAGATTCGCCGCTTTCTCCAAATCGTGTTCCATAAAGAGTATTGTATCATCTGCATATTGAAGGATAGACAATCCCCCATCAACTAGATGTGGGATTACTCCCTCAATTAGGCCATTTTCCTTGGCTCGTTCAATCATGATTGCTAACATATCTGCCACAATATTAAACAATACGGACGATAGCGGATCACCTTGTCTCAAGTCTTTCTTCGTTTGAAAGTAGCGGCCTACATCATCATTGACTTTGATAGCCACACTACCTCCAACTACGAAACTGCGAACTAGAGTACACCACTCCTTTGAAAATCCTTTCATTCTTAGAGTCTGTTGTAGAAACTCCCAATTCACTTTATCATAGGCCTTTTCAAAGTCTATTTTAAGAATTACCCCATTAAGCTTTTTAGTGTGCAACTCATGTACGGTTTCGTGTAAAGTCACGATCCCATCTAGGATATTCCTACCCTGCATAAAAGCAGTCTGTGTAGGTTTTACCACATGATATGCCACTGAATTTAGCCTAATAGTTGCAACCTTTGTAAAGATTTTGAAACTAACGTTAAGAAGGCAGATTGGTCGATACTGTTGTATCCTTTCTGTGTTCAAAACCTTAGGTAACAAAACGATTTCCCCAAAATTAAGGCGATACAACTCCAGATGTCCATTCTGTAAGCAATCGAACATCTCTATGAGATCATATTTAATGACTTCCCAGAAATGCTGATAGAACTCTGCCGGACAACCATCTGGACCAGGTGCCTTATTATGTTCCATTTGGAATATAGCCTTCTTTATCTCCTCTTCAGTGAAGGGAGCATTAAGAAAAGCATTTTCTTCCATCGAAACTTGGGGAATATCATCTGTGCGACTCTCATCCATGGTAATATTACCAACTTTTGGATCCCCAAACAGATCTTTATAGAACTTTGTGATATAGGCCTTTGAGAAACTCTTGTCCCTCAATGATACCTTCATCCTGATGGAGACTTTGAATCCGTTTTTCCTATGTCTGCCATTGGCAACATTATTGTCGCACCCGGACTTCTAGAGGATACTCACAACCCGCTAAACAGTAGATAAATGGCTTACGGGGCATACCGGCACCCGCATCTCAATATGAGTAGGCCAACACGTAAACGTGTGACAACCATCCTCTACTATTCATCGTCTGCGTAAACCATCCCATAGAGATCCGACTACTTCCATTGACGTACTTCATAACATACACACATGGTACGTCAACGGCATTTGAACAAGTGATATCACAACAAATCTCTAAGACACAAAGAAATAGAAATAAGTGGCAAATAGCTCTCACTAGAGCAGAGATAGCAAATACAATCATCCAGAGGACACATGTCCCAACAAGTCATCATTACATCACAGCGGAAGCATCCAAAGTGTCTGAGTACAGACAAGATCCAAATAGGCCGGAAACGAAAAGACGGAGCCCATCCACGATGTCTCGGATCCTGCCCGGGTCCGCTATCTACTCGTCAGCAGCCTCGTCATACTCCACGTAGTAGCCACCATGGGGATCCTCGGAAACGTAGTCTGTAGAACACGCAGCCCCAAAGGGGTCAGTACAGACGAGTACTGGCAAGCAAGACGCACAAGATACCAAAGTGTACCCGGCAACACCAAGTACAGATGCTTTGGGTTCAACGGAAGATAGGTGATACAAAGTGCGGCAGCGGGCTGCCTAACCAACTACAGAGACACGCTACAACATCCGGCTAAAAGAAGGGGATAAGATAGCGTATCGAAACCAACGACCAACAACCTCAAACAAACCCATCCTGGATCTCGCCCCTTATCCAAAGAAGCAATCCGAGGATAACCCACACAGTTGGATTAATGAAGGTTCAAGTTGTTGTGACAATATACCTATTACTAGTCAAATTGTTATTGATTAGGTGTAAGTTGTCCAATCCTTGTTAGCAAGCCCTATCACCAAGTCATCCATAACCGCGGACAACACGGCTTCTCGAGAAGATTTAACCCTGTAGGGATGCACCAATTTGGCCGTACACGTAAGAATATCCCGCCAGACGGGGATCAAACCCACCAAGCGAGACACTCAACACAACCCAACTCTTCTTCGCATCAAGCCCAAAGAACCCCGTGCAGTTGAGCGCACGGCTAATCAAGCCCCACGAAGAAAAGGGGACCCTCATAGCACTCTAAGAACGTGTCTCCCTAAATGCCGACTACAAAAATTACCACCCTGGCCTCGGGTTCGCACCTGCATATGCATGCGGCAAATGGAAAACCCGAACTAAATGAGGCGATTTGGACGAGATGCGAATCGAATCAAAGTTGAGGGGGGCGCCCATACACGCTTCCCACATGCGGTTAGCGCGCTCATCATGGATCTAGAGGACAAGAACTTTTCCTGAGTTCGACACTAGCATGCCTCAAAACCATACCCGGCCTCCTGCCGGTGCCTTATCATCAAATTAGCATTACCTCAAACATTAACAGGTTGTTGTTTAACATCGAGCCCCCAGAACATAATAAATATGGTAACAGAAATAACGGACAACAGAATCGAGCATAAACAACCCTAAGCATGCTAGTGAGACACATGCAACAAGCAACAGGGTTATAGGTGTGGAGGTGAGGCTATATCAGGGTTACAGGATAACATTTGATAGGATCGGAACACAAGCAACGAATCTTAAGGCTAGCAGGATAGACAACGGAAAGTATCGATATCCAGTATGGAAAGGACACAATGGTTCATGTGAGTGAATACTTGCCTGCAAACTCAGTAGCCTGGTACTGGGCTAACTCCTCAGAAGTAGTGTCGTAAACCTCGGTCTGTCTCAACGTCGTCGTCTATTTGAGAAGAAGCAAACAAACAACACAGAGAAACAAACAATCAATAACATGGCATAATGCACAAACATGGAATGATGCATGTCAATTTAATTGATGCCTCAAGATAAGCTAGTTGACAGGTTAACATAATTAAATGGGCCCATAGACAATTTGGATTGCATATGGAATGCCCATGAGTTAAGGTTGGATTAAATGATCTACAAATAACCATCATGTGAAAGTTGTTTAGAATGATGCATGGATGAGGAAAACAATAAGAAAACAACAATAGCTTCAATTTGAAATGTTGTTTACCAAGTTTGGAATTTTATTTATAAAGTTGTCAAATTTGGCTTCTTAAATGAGTTACACAAGCATTTGTTGTTTTCACCAATTTTAATTGTTCAAAAATAGATAAACAACTTTATATTTGGAAAGAACACAAAATTTCTGGTGGAAAACATATTTCATTTGTGGAAAAAGGAATTAATTATGAATTAAACAAGTTTAAACAAGGTTTAAAGGAATTTAATTCATGTATGAAATTATTTGAATTTTTATTTGTTCAAAACATTAGATAAAATTCCTATTTGAAAAGATTACACTTTTCTGGTTTGAAAACATATTTTATATGTTCAAAAAGAAATTAGTTTGACCAAGTTATTAATTTAGCAATTTTAAATGATTTAAACAAGGTTTGAATTATTTAACCAATTTTAATTATTCAAAACAGGAAACAAATTTTATATTTGGAAAGCTTGTTCAATTTTGCATGGAAAACATATTTTACATGTGACATTTGAATTAAATTTGAATTAGTTATGAATTTGACCAAATTTGAAATAGTAGTTTGAATTTGAATTTTTGAAAACATTTGAAATGTTCAAAACAGTAAAAAAATGGTTTAAACATGTAGAGAATTAAATTTGCTATGGAAAACATATTTTATTTATTATATTTGGATTTGAAATGCCAAAGTTATTTGAATTTGAATTTACAGGGGCTATTTTGTGAATTTAAAAGTTTCAGATTGGTCCAGGGGTTTGGATGCGAAAAAGAAATTACAGAAAAGGCCCCTGGGATTTCTTCCACGCGGGGCAGAGCAGCCCTGGGTCACTGGCCTGTGGGCCAGCGCCCAGCTGGCGCTGCGTGGCGTGCGTGTGTGTGCCTGCGTGGCAACCACGGTCGATGGCAGGTGGGACCAGCTAGCACGAGTGGCAGCGAAGCAAAAAGATGGTTTTTAACGCGCGGCGGGGGATCGATCCCGCGACGCTGCGCTGCGCGCCGTCAGATCTAGCCACTACGGTGCGGATCGGTTCGTGACAGGATAGGGGCTTGGGGGGTATGAGGTTCAGTTTCGTCAGTTAATTGAACTGCACAAGTTCAGTTAACTGAACCTTGGCGTCGAGGGGACGGTCGCCGGCGGCGACTGCTGCACTGCTGCTGTTGTGCGTGCCCGTGGATGTGTGCGGGAGGTGTACGTGAGCGTGGGCAACTGATGCAGAGGGGAAAGGAGAGCGGAGGGAGAGGTGGTGCTCACCGGGGAGAGGAAGGAGGAGGAGGTGCTCGGTGAGGTGGCGTGGCAGTCGCCGGAGAGGTGGACGACGGAGATGATCCAGGCCTTCTCAGCCTCCTCCCTGGAAACGAGGAGGGAGAGGACTGCACGGTGAAGCCGTTCCCGCAGCTAACCAGGCCAGGAGGTATCCATAGCGGCGGCGATCGCCGGAATTGGTTGCGGTGGTGTGCGGTGGTTCAGAGAGCAGAGAGGGAACAGCGGAGGGAGGAGGAAGAAAACGGCGGCGGCGGCAGAGAGATGGAGGAGGAGGCTAGGGCAGCAGGGAGGAGCCCTCGGGGGTGGCTATAAGGAGGAGGGGGGCACGCTGCTGGCCGTCCCATCTCCTGCCTTTCGACGTGGACATCTCCGATGTCGCGCCGTACAGAGGTAGGGGATGGGGAGGATAGGTGGGCTGGGCCTGGGGCTGGTGGGCTCAGCCCACTTGGCTGGCCTGCCCCCTTCTCCCTTTTTTTTGTTTTTCTGCTTTCTGATTCTGTTTTTTTTTTGCAGAAAAAGAAAAGGGAAGAAAAGGAGAGAAAAAGAAGGGTTTTTGGGGTTTTAAAATTTGGTGACAATTTTTATAGGTTGTTATTTACAAAAGCCCAGTTGTGCAACTTTTGTTTTACAAAATTTTAAATTTTGTTGCTGTTTGAAAATTCAAATGATTTTGGGTGAATTTGGTATTAATTGAATTATTGAAAAGAAGCAAGTTAAAAGTTTTTAATTTCAAGTTTATTGGAAACAAATGATTGGCTTGATTTGAAAGTTTCATTTGAAAATTGTAACAGAACAAGTATGAACAAGGATTTTGAAATTTGGTTTGAAATTCAAATGGAAAAACAAGGGAAAACAAATGCAATGCTTATGATGACATGATGCAAAACATAAATTAACAAAGAGCAAACATTCTAATGGTGTTTTTCATACTTGGGATGTTACAATTATGGAAATACCGAGTATTCGAGTCTCCTTCAAGAATGAATTGAGGTTTCGATCTCTGGTACCATTTGAGTTCCTCCTCCCGCAACATTTGTGCTACTTTCGCATTGGATTGACTTTTAAGTTCAACCTCTTGCGAAGGTAACAACCTAGTTTCTACGAGTCGGTCTAACTCATCAATAATGGAACAGAGACGCCCTTTCTCCTTCTTAAGCATCCCGGTCTTATGGGCTTCTTGTCCAGACGAATTAGTCATGCCTGAGCCACGTACGAACGGAAGAAGCTAGCGTGTCGTTAAGGAAAAAAGGCGAGCGAGCCAGCCAGCCAACGCAGAAAGTTGTGAGCGAAGCGTGGAAAATAAACGGGGTGACATGGATGCACCAGAGGGCTGGAAAATCAAGTAGTGGGGCTTTTATATTTAGATATAGAAGATCTCCAGAAATATGATGTTTGAGTCTTTGCCCATTCATCACTTGTGTAGTGTTATCTTTAAGCGAAACAATTTTGATTGCACCCGAACAATACACCACTTCAATAACAAAAGATCATTCCCACCTCGAGAGTAAATTTCCTGGAAAAAAATCTAAGACGAGACCTATAAAATAGAAGTTTCTCGCCAGCATGGAACTTTCTAAGAATCCGCCCCGGCCGATGAGTATGTGCGACTAGTCGATGAAAAGGTTTGGAGATATCCAATATCTGCGACTAGTGATCGGGTCCTGGACGGACGGCCCAACGCCACGGGCCGCGCCGTCTGCACGCTAAGGTCGTCCTACCGTCTCCACCCGTCCCTTCCTTCTCTCTCCGCCACGCCACAATTGGGTTCGGCGAGATCCTCGAGCAGCTACTCGTCCCCAACCCCCCTGCCTCGATTCCCTGTCGGTAAGCCTCGATTGATCCCAATTCACCGCTTGAATCGTCATTCATGCAGTCCGCCCGGTAGTAATAATGGATCAGCCATCAGATGCCACGCGACCCCGTAGGATTGGACAGCTCCGAGGGGCGTCCGACTCAGTTGGTTGTACTACGTTGGGGACCTTCTGCGAATTGATGGATGAAGTGGTCGGCGTTGTTGTTAGGTCTGGTCTGTTTGGATTTCGGTCAAAGTTGAGGCTTCTCTATGGTAGAAGTGCTTATGGGGCAAGGGTGTTTGATCAAAGTTGCGCCTTTTGATATATTCGATAATATAATTGAGGTTTCTGTCACTAGATTCATGGTCCTAGACTCGTGGTTTTTGTTTCTACAATCAAGTTGATTAATGCATTTTGTTTTGCCTACACACTTTTTATTTAGATCTGTTTTGTTCTTATAAGTGTTAGACCAAATAGTTGAAACCTGCCGACCTGGTACTGTTCATCCAGAACTTTTGTCCAATGCAACTGGCATGTCAGTCCTATGGCAGCTGTTGTGCACCACTGATATTATGTTATGTGATTTTGGTATTGTCAAGTCCATATAACCTCTATGTTTTTTCAAAACCAGATTTGGGGCCAGCCAATGGTTTAGAGGGGTGATACCACAGCAATTTATCTGCATTTGAAGATACACAGGACAGTATGGGTTCCTATCTAAGTGTTGCAAGCAGTAATGCTCGATCCATGGATTCGGACAACGTACGTGGATCAGTTTCGGATAAGAGGGCTAAGATAACCACATATGACTGTGGGTCCTATTCGAGGATAATTCCAAATCTTCCTGATGAGCTTTCATTCCAAATTTTAGCGAGGTTACCGCGGATTTATTATCTAAAGTTGAAGATCGTTAGCCGAAACTGGAAGGCGGCAATCACCAGCTCTGAACTTGCCCAGGTGAGAAGAGAGCGTGGGTTAACTGAAGAATGGCTGTATATACTTACCAAAGTTGAGGCAAATAAGCTCGACTGTTATGCCCTCGACCCATCTTGCCAGAAATGGCAAAGGTTGCCGTCCATGCCTTCATTCGTCAACGAGGAGGAATCTAGTGGGAGGACACGATCTTCTGGGCTCCGGATGTGGAATTTTGTGGGCTCAAGTAGTCGGATTGCTGACTTTTTTAGGGGCTGGTTTTGGCGCCGATATGGTTTGGACCAAATGCCCTTCTGTGGGTGCTCCGTTGGAGTTGCTGATGGTTGCTTGTATGTCTTAGGGGGGTTTTCGAAAGCTGTTGCCTTGAATTGCGTATGGAGATATGATCCTTGTCTCAATTTGTGGCAGGAAGTTAACCCGATGATGTCTGGTAGGGCCTTCTCTAAGGCATCATTATTGGAGAGCAAGCTATATGTGGTTGGTGGAGTTAGTAGAGGTCAGAATGGCTTGCTTCCTCTACGGTCGGGTGAAGTGCTTGATCCCAAAACTGGTCTGTGGAGTGAGTTGCCAGAAATGCCTTTTGTGAAAGCACAGGTATTGCCCACGGCTTTCTTGGCTGATGTGCTGAAGCCCATTGCCACTGGAATGGCATCCTATAAAGGAAAGCTGTATGTTCCTCAGAGCCTGTACTCATGGCCATTCTTTTTCGATATTGGAGGTGAAATCTATGACTCAGAAGAAAACTCTTGGACAACGATGCCAGATGGTCTTGGTGATGGATGGCCAGCAAGACAAGCAGGCACAAAACTAGGCGTTGTAGTCAATGATGAGCTTTATACATTGGAGCCTTCCAGCTCCTTGGACAGTGGCCAGATAAAAAAGTATGATTCTGAAGAAGATATCTGGAGAACCATTGTGCCAGAGGTTCCAGTTCATGATTTCACTGATGCGGAGTCTCCTTATTTACTGGCTGGCCTTCATGGAAAGCTCCATGTTATAACAAAGGACGCAAACAATGATCTTCAGATTATGCAAGTTGTACTCCAGAATAACACGGGAAACAATGCATCCGAAGAAAATGCTTTATGGAACATAGTTGCTTCGAAGAACTTTGGGGCAGCTGAACTTATTAGCTGTCAGGTTCTCGATGCGTAAAATGGGAGCTGCCGCTGATACATAAGAGCCTTTTTTTTAAGAAATATACTTGTAGCCATTGCAATCTACCCAATGTTGCACAGTACAAGCTGTCATATTAGCTTATGGGTCTACAGTTTGACAAGGAGAAACATATATGAATTTTGCGTTTTTAGATTCTTGCAAGTCGATTCAGGTGCTCAAAGAATGTCATATATAGGCACAACATGATTACTGTATAGTGAGTGTACTTGCACAGTGAAGAGGATTCGTCTTGAAAATTTTGATCTGTGTTTACTGTTCTGTGTCATAAGCTAAATCGGGTGTAACCATCTTGATCTTCTCTACAGACTTTTGATGCACACTATGTCACTATCTCTCTGCTTGGTTACCAATGCATAGTGCTTTTGTCAGTTGTTCTGATCGTGGACTTTTGAGAAGGAAGATGATGAACGTCTCTTTTTTTTTTTCTTCCAATTCTGCTTGGAAGGTAACCCTGGGAAGGGAGCCGCTTTGCAGACTTCCTATGGACTGCTTAAGCATGTGATACACACATCATCTCCTGACTTTGCTTTTGGCTGCAAGTACCTAACGCTAATGGATGTCAAAGTGTGGTGCGTTGTCTAGGAAAGGTCAAGGAATTTGGCAGGCATGGTGTGCAGTTACGGCTTTGTCAGCACCAGCTTAGGTGCAGTGTGGCTGCTGCATACCAGTCGATGGGCACACGTACGTTTCAAATGCTTTGTCGTGTCTGATATAGTTATACTGGAAAGTCCAAACGCGATGGCAGCTGAAAAGAAAATAATTCGTTGGTGCTCACATGTGGCACGAGGCAAGATATCCTGAAATTATTATATTTATCGTTATCGGATGGAGGTCACGCGTGACGATCGGTTGCAGATATTACAAAATACTCGCTCCGTATCAAAATATAACATGTTTTAGCATTTTCTAGACATGTTTTGGTGTATAGATTCATATGCATATCACACTAAAACATATCTAGATACATGTGATCTAGGAAATGCTAAAACGTCTTATATTTCGATACGGATTCACTCATCTATTTTGTAATGGAGGGGTAGAATGCTTGTGAGATCACTCTTACTATGTTTATATAATTATAGTAACTTGTAAGCATACTGTACTGGCAAATAACTGGGTTGGAGTCATGCACTAGAACCGTCGTATTCTACCTGGTAACGTCCTACTGCAACTAGTAGTTGTTAACATTCTTGTCGTTGTCATCGTATGGTTAAATATCCTTGGTGCAAGCTGAGAACAAGACAAGTCGTTTCTGCTTTTGCCTGACCTGCAGCTCTGGCAGTACCATCTATTTTGCTGATATGCCAATTTTTGCAAGGGTACAACAGCGCATCATCTACTTTTTTAGTTTCTAGCCGGTGACGACCTACTGCATCTAGTACTTGCTAAGTTGTCACCGTGGTCAGATATCGTTTGATGCCAACTGAAAGCAAGACAAGTCGTTTCTGCTTTTGCCTGAGAAAAGTAGGTTGTAACAATATAAGAAAGCGGGAAGTAAGGGCAAAGCCATGTTTTACCAGCTAATAATGTTTTCATTCTCAAAAAGGAAAAAAAAGGAAGCAGGAAGCGGCAATAACTTGTTTTGATAAAGCGGCAATAACTGGCTCCTCTGCAATGCTCTAACAGAACATCAACTCATTGAGTGACTTGCTTAACTCAGCCCATGCATACCAGGAATTTATATGACCTTGTTCCATCAGGCTTAAACGCCATGAAGGCGTGGTTGTTCTTCACACACTGATAACGAACGCCAAGTGAACTGAAATGCTTAGCCCAAACGAAAGAGGAACAGTACATACAATCCCTCTTACCTGTTTGCACGTCCTCCTCGGATTTCGAGCCAAATTTTGGCTAACTAAATATGAGTTATACAGCACAAACATTATATCCTTGATATTTTTTTTAATACAACTCAAAAGGTATGCTTTTCGTGTCATATAACTTGTATTTTTTTAGTTAAGGACTTGCAAACCCAACCAAAAGGATGGAGTACTGCAATTTGATTGTGCAGACCGCAGAGGACGTACGTAAAAAAAAAATGGAGAGCAGCCCAATTCCGGAAGGATTTTTCTTTTCACTTCGTATTTTCTTCAAGTCAGGCAACGAATTAACAAAAGAAGCAACATTACAGCCACAGTGACTTGTACACTCCTCCCAAAGGGAAGCCGATCGAAAGAAGAAGCTTACACAATACTCCTACCAGAAAGCTGCAGCCATGACTGAATTCCAGCAAGCTGCGGTCAAGCATTTCGTGGTGGCATCTAAATTTCTACTACGCTATATATACTTTGTACGATTTTCTTCATGACATCCCGAGTCCGCGAGCAGAGTTGCTGATCAAGAAGAGGAAGCAGCCGCTTTGGGGTGCACCTTCTTCTTGATGAGCCCGAAGAATCCTCCCCTGCTGCTCGCAGCTGCAGCCTTCTTCTCTCCGGCAGAGCCAGCGCCGTCCTTGCCGTTCTTCGCTTGGGCCGCCGCCGCGGCCTTTTCGTCCATGCGCTTCATCTTCTCCTTGTAGGCGTTCCTGAGAACGTAGGCCTCCACGAAGTCTCCCCCCATCATGGACGCCATCTCAGTTGGCTCCTCGATCTCCTTGGCTCTTGCTTTGCTTTGCTCAAGTAGTCTATCGATCGGGGAGGGATATTGGTTCGAAATGCTTTGGGACTTGTGGGAGGGTTGAGGCGCGTGCCTGGCAGCTTATATAGGCTCTGATGCAGGCGCCGGAGGTCTAGGGGGTTAGACTTGGCACGCAAGCTGAAGCGATGGGACTGTGGCGGTAGCAGTAGCGGTGGAGAAGGATCGAGGCGGCAACTTGGCGAGCACGGGAGTGGAAAAGGACGGAAGCATGTCACGCGTGACGTACGAGACCAGGTCTGCTTTGCACGAGCCAAGGCGGCACGCACCGCAGGATTTGCGCTCGTGCGTGCGTGCGTGGGTCCTCGTTCGCCCGCGCGGAAACGTGCGGGAAGAAGCGGCAGAGCAAGTACGCATGCAGGTGGTAGACTTGGGTGTTTTTCTTCTTCTTTTGAGGATATGCAATTGTAGACTTGGGTGTTTGACCTGCTTGTGAATTCGCTTACTGATGATGATGATGGATGTATGGTGTGCTACAAGTCGGGAGCGCTGGCGTGTGCGGCCAAACATTCGTGCGGCTTGATTCGCCTCCCGGGCGGCGGCGCGCGACGCAAACCGGGCACGACCACTATCTCCGCTTCGCTCCTGCATGGTGGGGTAATGGACCAACAGCAACAGATCGTCATGCGCGCCTGCTAGGATTGATGCGTTTGGAAGCTTTGGTGGATGATCCCGTGGGGTCTGGCTATATGTGCCGCGGGAGGTATTTTTTAGAGAATTGTCGCGCTTTATTGATCACACAATAATGTCATTACAAAGTTCAGCCCGGATAACACCGGGGATTACACCAATAGAAATCTTACAAGAGTTGCGTTCACAAGAACGAGCTAGGACGTGCGCTGCGACATTTGCAGACCGAAGGACATGTTTAAACGAGCAGGATTGAAACCTACTCTCCAAGTCTCTGATATTCTTTACCACAATGCCAACCGGGGATCGATCTGGTGTTGAAGAGGAGAGGCACTGGATTACCTTGAGACAGTGACCACGAGAATGTTCTGAAAGCCATGCCTTATGAGAACTGTCAGGGCTCGCATGATAGCGATGGCTTCAGCAACTTTGGGTTCAAGGTAGACACGGGTTCCCTCGCTGCAAGAGAGAATAAAGTTCCCGTGATGATCTCGGAGGACTGCTCCCTAGCCCATCCGTTTATCTTGCGGGAAGAGTGCTGCATCGACGTGGATGCAGACAACACCCTCCGAAGGGGGAAGCCAGCGGGGCGTTGTCGGCTTAACCACCTCTCGTACAGCTGGTTTAGCCTTGAAACAGAATTGCAGGATCATGTTTGAATAGGCAATTACCTTTGCTGCAACTCGTAGAGGATGGAGCATCATCTCCTTATCCCGAGTGTCATTCCGGGCCTCCCAGATGTGCCAACAGGAGACCGCCATGACCATAGCCGAGATCGCACTCTCCGTGCCAAGGAAGTCAAAAAGCCAGCAGCCTGCTTTGGTCGCTCCCCGTCGGCGCAGCTGCATGGGAAAAGCTTCACGAACTGACCTCCAGACTTCCTGGCAGAAAGGGCAGAGTAGGAAGGTTTGTTCCACACTCTCTGTGAGTCCACAGAAGCAACACTTGTCATCTGCAAGAATTTTTCGGTGCCTGAGTTGGGAGCCCGTTGGTGCCTGACTGGATTGCCCAAATAGATTTCCACTTCTTTGCTTCGCTAGCTTGATCGGAAGAGGAACCCTGCCCCACTTTTGCATGTTTGGAGAAGAAGGAACTGGTTCGTGCCACTTGATAGGCAGACTTGACCGTGTAAGTACCAAACTTATCAAACGGCCAGAATAAGAAGTCCTCGCCCCCATGTCTGCTGATGGGAATATTAGTGATCGCTCTAGCGAGCTCTTCATGGAAGAGGGAGAATACCAAATCATTGTTCCACTCGTCGTGAGTGTCCGTAAGCAGGGAGCAGGCCTTAGCCGTTGCCTCAATCGGAGCAAGGGGTTTGAAAGATCCAGGGGAAGCCCGGAATCCAACTGTCGCCCAACATATTAACCCTCTCTCCATTGCCAATGCCCCACCTAGATCCTTGCACCAAAAGGTTCCGACCATGAAGAATTGACCGCCATGTGAAGGAGGAGCCGTAGGTTTTGTAGCTGACAGGAAGTCGCAAGCCGGGAAGTACCTTCCCTTGAGCACTCGTGCACATAATGAGCTTGGATCGGTGATCAGCCTCCACACTTGCTTCCCCAACATTGCTTTGTTGAAGAGGGAGAAGTCCCTAAACCCCATCCCTCCAAGAACCTTGGGTGATGATAACCAGTCCTAGGAACGTCAATGCATTTTCTTCTTGCCATCTTCATAGCCCCACAAGTGGTTTGCTATTGTGCTTCTCATCTTGTCACACACCTGGATGGGGACCTGAAACTAGCTCATGACGTAGTTGGGAATCGACTGGGCTATGGCTTTCAGCCATGTTTCCTTGCCAACCCTCCACAGTGGCATGTTCGAAACAACCGTGACACACTTCCATACCCGTTCCGGTAGGTGTTGTATTTGTGTCGAATATTGTGTACATGTTAGGTTACGTTTGGACTTGGAGTTGTAATAGGTGTGGATAGGTTACGAGTAGTTTTAGAGTTGAACTCTTGTAGCCTAGGCCTCCCATATAATGTGGGGGGTGCACACAATGTAACCATGACGACTTGATAGTAGCAGACACGCAAGGGGAGCCGGCGATTGTGTCGGCGACCAAGGCGGCCGGTGCAGCGGTATGCCGTAGTCATGCCCTGCAGATGTAGGCGAGTTCGCTGAACTGCGTTAACAAATCTCGGTGTCGTCATCATGTTGTGAAATTGTTTGGTCCTCGGTAGATCGATTGTGCACCGGCGACTTGTAACAAGTGGTATCAGAGCGAGGTTTGGAGGCTGCACATTATTGATCTAGAGGAAGACGACGGAGACCAATTGCTAATCATGATGCACGTGTGATCGCACACGTTCTGGAAGATGTAGCAGTTGGAGATTGTCGCGGAAAATCGTAGTGCGGATGAAGCGTGGTTGATCGGATATGGAGTAGCTGTGGCGGCGGCAGGCAAAACGTGATGGATCATATCGGCCAGATCATCGATCGGGGCTGCTGATCGACACAGGGCTCGCTGGAGGTCAGGCTGGGTGCTACCGTGCGCTAGTAGGGCAAGCATGCAAGGCGGCAGGCCACTCTGTCGTGGACGTGATCCACACACTAGAAGGCCCGAACGTGATGAAGAACGAACAGGCCGCTACGCCTAGGCTGCATGCATGTCTCTCACGACGAGAGCATGAGCAGCTCATAAAGGGATCAGGTGCACGCTTCATCACATTGGAGATTTGTTACTTGAAAAAATAGGCAATTTGCAATCATGAGGCATTACGTGCATGGAGTGACAACATGAAAAAGAAAAGGAGCATTGGAGTTGTGGGTCATATGCTACATGCACCCAAGAAGCTACCAGGAGCCAGTTTCTTTTTAGTTTTGTTGCTCAGTACGCAAGGTTTTTACCTGAAGATTGGCATATTGACGATGCGCTCAAGCGCGTCATAAGGATCATGCATACACACGGTGCCGGGCAGTGTACGACAGGTGGGCCAGGCGCAAGGTGGAGCATGATTGCAGTCGAACAAAATTCGGCTGGGTCGGACTGGGCAGTCCGGCGGATCGACGGGAGGCCGGTCGAGACAGAATACAGTGACGATCAGCAATGACGACGTAGGAGCGTGACGACTGATGGTGTCCGAATTCTGTGGCGTGGAAACACGCGGCACATGACTATGCGCGCTTCGACATGCGATGGCGCAGGGTTGATTCAAGATGGTGCATGTGTAATATCTTGAGGTCGGCAGGGCGCAGGGTGGACTGATCATCTACCATGGAGTCATGTTGAAGGTGGAGCTAGAGTCTGACGATTCCACTCAGCTGATAGAGGGGCTACGCTGTAAGCATGCAAAGAGTCGAAGCCTAGTAAGTGGGAAGGCGAGAAGCACGTTGGTCGGACTGGATGTCAGGGTTCGAGAGATGCGTGGAACTCGGCATTGGTCGGGTATGACCGATGGTTATCTGCAGTGGGGCCTGAGGTGGTGTGGGTTTAGCGACCTTGGAGATCTTGGCCAAGATTGCAGATGCTCGACGCAGTAATAGCGGCGAGGCGTGCGGTAAGAACGGGACACGGCAACGGACCAGGACACGAGCGGTCAGACATGAGGTTTGACATGTGTGCAGGGGTTCTGAAGCAGTGTTAGCGAGTACCAGATTCAAGTTGGTGACTAGGTCTATGGAGATTGACATCAGGTGATAGACATGGGTCAGCCATTGGGAATCTGAGAAAGTGTTGGAAAGTCTATAATGTCGGAAGCTTGGAGAGTACATGGACGTATATTCTGTGATTTTCAGTGCACATGGCAAAGTGCGGGTTGACAAGATACAGAAGGAGGCAGAGTGCTATAGCTGCAGGACATGTAGAAGACTATCCAAGAAAAAGATGAGACAACTGTGAATTTGATTCAAAGTGACTAAAGAGCGACGGTGAAATTCCTTCAACCTGAAAGTGCTTTCGCGTAGACTAGTGGTCGGTATGTGATGGAGTTGAACAGGAAGAAGGTGTTGGGAATATGCCCTAGAGGCAATCATGGATGATGTAATTCCCAATGTATTCATAAAGTTATTAAGTTGTCCTTTGGTTTGAACATTTGATATATGTCATTGAATATGTGATTCGATTGTGGAACTATGTATTCATGTTGTTCATACTAAATTGTCCTTGGTCGTTAAGGTTGTGCTGGACACACACCCTAGACTAATGTGAGTGTTGGCTGATGACACGGTTCCACTTGTCATGGGCATGGTGATGCCATTCCAACGTTCACGGACTTGGCTAAAGAGTTTAGCAAGTCGGACTGACCCACATTGAGATGCAACGAGCAAGTCGTCATTTGCATGTCTCAATCAATGTAATCCTTAGACCTGAGGTTGTCGCACAATCCGAGTTGTGGATCACCGACTTAGGTTCTGTTAAACGCTGCTTTGTGACAAGGCAGCTATAAAGGCAGAGTTCGGGTCGAATGAGAAGCAGGCTGCGTGATGTGGATAATCAAGATGGGATTTTGCCCCTCCGAATGGAGAGGTATTCTCTGGGTCCTCTCGAGTGATATGATTCAGGAAGCATGGCCATGCGCGACTCAGTTAAGTGTTAACTGTGTCTGTTGACTAAGAGTTAGTCAGATGAATCACATATCACGGATCGAGAAGAGAGTTGAACTATTTAAGGGATGACAATAAATCGCCTATAGTTCGACAAGGTATATCGTGAGGCAAAAAGGACTAAGATGAACATCACATTGAAAGGAATGTCGTCATGACTCAATGGGACTTGGGAGTCGGCACGTTCTGCTAGGAGCCGCTACCGATTGATCGATTGAGAGTCGGACTCTAATCGTGTCCAAGTCGCCATGAGCCTGCAGGGTCGCACACTTAAGAGCGGGAGCAAATGTATTGGTCGGGTTGGACCCGAACCGGAAATGGACTGAGTTTGTGAGTCAGACTCACAGAGGGAATGGGCCACAAGTGTTGTGAATCCCATTACCATTCGCTATATAAAGAGGGGCGCAGGTTGCCCAGCGGGCATGTTAGTCCACTCCCATGCGTTGGGAATCCTGACCCCACTTAGTCCAGCCATCGCACCAGACCTAGTAGTCCGCCGTCGGAGATCCTCCTCGTACGTGTGGATACCGGCAGAGGTGTTGTACGTTCAGCACTTCGACGTTCGCGGGATCGGATCGGCTGGATTGGATCGTGGACTACACTGCCCCGACGCGTTTCATCGATAATCCGCAACCGCGCGTCTAGTGGTAATCATCGTGGCCTTCTACCTCGGCTAGATCTTGGAAAGACCGCGTAGGAAAAGTTTTGTTTACCTCTACGCGTTCCAACAGAAGGGACTACAGTTGCAGGTGGAGTCACGTGGAGTCTGAGAGTAGAAGTGGAGCTCATGGAAGACAGCTCAAGTCCGGAGTACATGGAGGTTTGACACATTGACGAATTCCAGGTGGTGGAGGATTATTCGCCAAGGTGAAGTTTGTTGTATTTGTGTCGAATATTGTGTACATGTTAGGTTACGTTTGGACTTGGAGTTGTAATAGGTGTGGATAGGTTACGAGTAGTTTTAGAGTCGAACTCTTGTAGCCTAGGCCTCCCATATAATGTGGGGGGTGCCACACAATGTAACCATAACGACTTGATAGCAGCAGGCGCGCAAGGGGAGCCGGCGGTTGTGCCGGCGACCAAGGCGGCCGGTGCAGCGGTATCAATGGGGAGGTGCGCCCGTAGTCATGCCCCGCAGATGTAGGCGAGTTCGCCGAACTGTGTTAACAAATCTCGGTGTCGTCATCATGCTGTGATTGTTTGGTCCTCGGTAGATCGATTGTGCGCCTACGATTTGTAACAGTAGGAACTTGAAAGAGGATGTTGCAGCCCTCGCAATTTACGTTGGCATGCCAAGATAGGTATCATGCAAGACCTCGCAATTAACCTCAAGCTTTGTCTTCACCTAAGTTTTGATGTTGTCTGGGCACCCGTTGCCAAATAAGATGGAAGATTTCTATAGATTTATCTTCTGACCAGAAGCCACACAGTAAGTATCAAGAACTGATTTGAGAGTTCCCACACTCCTTTCATCACTACGTACGAAAAAGATGTTGTCACCTGCGAAGAGCAAATGTGATATAGAAGGGCCTCGTCGACCATTACGTAGTCCTTGTAGCTCCCCGAGACCCTCCTTCTTCTACAAAAGACACGACAATCCTTCCGTACACAGTAGAAACAAGTATGGGTTGATCGGATCCCCTTGGCGGATCCCTCGAGAGGGAACCACAGGTGTGGTGAGATCTCCATTAACCTTCACCGCATATCTTGCCAAGGTAACACAACACACCACTGATTTGGTCCACTCTTCAGCGAATCCCAGTTTAACCAGACACCCATGAAGGTATTCCCATTCAATCCGGTCATAGGCCTTCATCATGTCAATTTTCAAAGCAAAAAGGGGCACTTGTTCTTCTGGCGTCTGACAGTATGCAGGCTCTCAAAGGCCACAAGAGCACTATCAGTAATCAGACGACCTGGAAGAAAAGCACTTTGGAACTCCGAGATAATTTCAGGTAGTAGGATCTTCAGTCTGTTAGCGACTACATTGGAAGCAATCTTGTACATGACATTACATAGACTAATGGGACGAAACTTTTAGAGGTGTTTTGCATTAGATACCTTAGGGATCAGAACAATCACAGAGTCATAGAAGCCCTCCGGAATCTCATCTCCTCTAAAAAACCCACAAGGAGCATCACAAACATCATCTTGGAGCAGGTCCCAGTGAGTTTGGTAAAACATGGTTGTGAATCCATCAGGCCCTAGGGATTTAGTTGGTCCCATTTGAAAGAGTGCAGCCTTGATCTCCTCCTTGGAATAGGGTTTGAACAGGTCACCATTCATACGGTCATCAACCTACGGTGGTATAGCATCGATCACTTCCTCCAGGGATAGAAAAGACTCGGAGGTGAACAAGTCCTCATAGAATCGGTGCACCAACCCCTTAATCTCGGAATGGTCAGTGAAGATGGATCCATTCTCGCGGACAAGGGAGTTGATTTTGTTAGTCTTATTTCGGGCCGAAGCCTTGGCATGAAAGAAGGCGGTGTTGCGGCCTCCTTCGCGAAGCCATTCAACGCGCGAACGCTGACGAGACATGATCTCCTCGCGCTCAAACAACTCACAGAGCTGCTGCTCCACTCGTTTTTCCACCGAGATGGTTTTGTTACTCATTGGAGCAAGCCGAAGTGCGTGCAGCTTCTTCTCCAGCTTTTGGATTTGGCGTCTAACCGAGCCAAATGCCGCCTTACTCCATTTTTTCAGCGAGAGCGCCATCCTGCCAAGATTTGCACAAGTGGCATGCAAGGCATTTTGCCCACTGGTTCGTCCTTGCCACGACGCTGCAACAACATCACCATAGTCCTCAGACCGCCGCCAAGCCGCCTCGTATTTGAAGGGCTGATGTACTGGTGTGTTGGGCACTTCAGACATACTGCCATTAAGACGCACAAAGATTGCATAGTGATCGGAGGTGGTAGTAATTATGTTCTCCACCGTGCAGCCTTCAAACCTATCGGAGAAGGCCATGTTGGCAATCGCTCGATTAAGACGAACATGGACGTTGCATTGTGCATCTTGGTGAATTTTGGCCCCGAGAAACCCAAATCTGCTAGGTTGCAAGTATCCAACATTCGCGAAAGAGCTCCATCCGAGCTTCAGATCTGTCCCTTGAACCGTAATGTTCATCACTGCATACAACTTCATTAAAGTCGCCGCAGCAGAGCCAGGGACCGTCCCACTCCCGGCGTAGTCGACGAAGCATGTCATAGAAGATATGTCGGAGCTCCCGTCGAGGTTCACCATAGATAAAGGTAGCACGCCATGGGGCCTTGTCCTCTGTAGTCACAGTCATATCAATACAATGACTGTTGAAGCCACGGAGAGTCAGTGTCCAGTGTTGCTTCCAAAAAAGCGCAAGGCCACCACTGCGACCTTCGCAACTCACAGCATAAGAACCGGTGTAGCCCAGAGACCACATGAATTGCTTCGCTCTACTGTCCCACATCATGGTTTCAGACAAGAAAAGGATCTCGGGTCGGAAGGTTTTCACCAGCCATCGAAGTTCTCCCATTATCGCGTACGACCCTAGGCCACGACAGTCCCAGGCTAGGATACTCATTGCGTTTGGCAGGACTGCACCGCAATCTCCGCCTGGTCCTCCGATCTACCAGTTGTTGTCCTATGTTTCTTATTCGAGTCCGAGATTGCAGCATCATCGTCCCCTTCTGGAGGATGTCTAGGGGCCTCCGATACCACGATGGAGAGAGAGCCTGTCTCCACCGGGGGAGCCTCCAAAGCTGGCAGTTCCGGAGCCTGGCCCTTAGCCGCCTTGCGTTTCTGTCCAGCAGTAGGTTGCTTCGTTGCCTTGGCTTTGAACAAATCTTTCATAGGGCCCTCTGTGCGGCCACGACCACTGCCTCGGTCGCGCCCACTAGCACATCTACTCCCTTTCAGCGGGGAAGAAGCCTCCTGCTCATCAGTCCCCATATCTGGAGCACCTCCTCCCCTTCCTTTTTCTCGGCCTCCATCATTGGCCGCTGAACCTCCAGAAGGAACCCGTGTGTCATGGAAGGTAAGGGTTCCACCCGTGGATGCAGACTTGGATCCACTCCTTTTGTTCACCTCATCCATAGAAAGTCGTTTCGCTGAATAAGGTAATTCTCCATCACATTCCCTCTCAGCTGGGCAAGAACAGACCAAGGTCATATGACCAATAAGGCCATAGGAGAAACAGTAAAGAGGCATCCTCTCATACGTCACAACAAAACACTCCGTCTTCTATAACTTTTTCGAAAACACAGTGACCACTCGCATAAGGGGCTCCTTGGTAGTTATCTCAACCCTGAGGTGCATAAAGCCACCCCAACAACGACCCATGGCATCAGCTTCAAATTTGTGCATGATCCCAATTGGCTCTGTAATCTCCAATCCCATTGTGGAATTCATTAGGCGACTAGGAAGCGCCAGAATCCTGGCCCATATTGCCAATCGATCAAACTCAACCTGCAGTGGCGAGAGATCCGCATCATATTTCTTCATGAGCACCACATGCCGCCCAACTGTCCAGGGTGATCCCTCCATCACGGGTTCCCGATCCGACTTCGTGGCAAATTCAGCGACAAAGAGGTTGTCACCCGCGGGATGGAAGAACAACCCCTTAGGGTTGCCCCACGCCGGTCGCATCGCCGCCGAGATCGTCTGTATGTGGATGACGTTCGGCGTGAGGACCTTGCCAAAGAAGGACTTGTCTGGATCAGTCAACCCAAGATCATCCTCATCATCAAGAACCACCGCCTTTGATTCAGTGGCGGTGAGGCGCATTGCTCCACGTGATCGCCAGGAGTCGACGAACCCGAAGCAACTTTTTCTGTAACTGCCGCTGCTTTCCCCCAATCCGATCGCAGTGGCTGCGTCGAGATACCGCCGCCATGAAGATCAGGCCAAGGGGTCACCTCCCCGTCTGTCGCCGTCTTCCGTGCTTCTCCCGCCCGGCCCGTCTCTGTACCGGTAATCGCCATGCCTAGGGCCAAGGGTGGGTGGCGTTGCAAAGAACACCCCTAGGGCACCCCGAACCCTAGAAAACGAGGTATGGCAGCAGAGAGATGCTAGGGAGGACGAAGTATGAGGAATTGGCGTGGAGATCTTGAGAACAATGATCGCAATCACCGTCTTAAAGGAGTCCAGTACCTAGGTTCCGAAGGATCGCCAGAGCGCCGCGAGAGTCTAGGAGCGGACAGTTCGGCCAGACCGATGTCGTTCTAGAAACACACGTGCCGCGGGAGATGGGTAAACTCGCTCCACATATATCGATCACCATAAAGTTTTAGGCCAATCTAAAATTATTATTCAAAATTTTAAATAGCATAGGCGTCTCGAGAAAAAAAATGAACGAAACAATATATAAATAAATAGCAAGTAAAAATAAAAAAATTGGAGCACAAAAGAAAATTAAATGTAATTAAGAGGGAGTAGGTAGAATTAATTGTCTATAAGAATAGGAGTGAATATGCCTTACCATTGGGCATAGCGCATAGCGGAGAGTAAAAGCATCCACGGTCTTGCCAAAACCAAATTGACCACATAGATTTATTTACCATGAGTATTAAATTTGATACGTTATCTACAATGTATCGAATTAAAAGAGAAATGCCAAATTGACTAATTATGCCGCCCACTTTGATAAAATATTCTTGTACTGCTCACCCCTCTCGAGTCCCACCCTACATCATATTATTTTATTCAATTAAATAAATTTCGCATCGGATTTTTTAGTTGCTCTCACTCCCAAAAATTTGGCTACGGAACAACAAAACAATGCTCTACAGAACTCAATTTGGCAACGGTATTTAGCATACGCTATGGATGCCCTAAGGGAAACTCCAACGGGACGACCCATTTCGTCCGCCTACGTGTTTGTTTGTGTTTACGCGGTAAAAATACACAGACCAACGCGGCGATTCAAATAGATCGGTCTCTGTTTTTCTATCCACGGCATGGTGACCCATTCCTGGCCCGAATTTGCGTCGGCCTAGGACGTGCGGACAACTATTCTGTCCTCCCCTTGTCCGCCCCTAACCCGCCCACTAGTGACAGACTCCTCTCTACCCACTCCCACCACTTTCCTCTCTGCCCTCCTTGCACCTGGCCGCCACCATACCAATTTAGTCCTCTTGGCCACCCCCGGCGCCCGTTGTCCTCTTTGCCACCCACCGCACCAAACGACGTCGCCGCCCACGCTATCGCCGCTGGAGTTGTTTCCTTCCCACCGTTGAAGGTGTTGCTCACGGCCCTACAACACGGAACACCTGCGACAGAGCCATCCACAAAGTGTTCGCCTATTTGCCCCGCCCACAAAGAGGTACGAATTCATCACTTCACCGGCCAAGATCATGGAAGATACCCTAGATGAATTTTTGTTTTTCAAGAACATCATCATGTATTCATCATCGTCAGACGATGCGGTGATGTTTTAATTGCCACCCTTGTCGTCTATGAACACATGGCGAGGCAGCGACCATTGTTTAGAGCGTCCCTGGCGGGCAGTGCTGCTGCCTTGGATCATGACAAAGTAGGTGGCCATGTCTGGCTTTACAAGGTTACTTCCACCGCACATGCCCATTGTACACTCCCACAATTTTCCGGCGACGCTTTTGGATGAGGAAAGAGTTGTTCAACCTATTTGAGAGGGAGTCATGCACTAAGATAATTAATTCATATGCAAGCGAGATGGTTGGCAAAGATTGGTTTCTCCTCCTAAAAAAAATGCATCCCAGCTATTCGGATGCTTCCATATGGAGTTGTTGGTGATCTTGTTGATGATTACATGCGGATGAGTGAGTCCACATGCCTTGAATCAATGTACAAGTTCCACAAATATGTGGTCCGGGTGTTTGGCCCGAAGTACTTGAGAGAACAAAATCTTGCCGTCACTGTTGGGAATATGCCCTAGAGGCAATCATAGATGATGTAATTCCCAATGTATTCATAAAGTTATTAAGTTGTCCTTTGGTTTGAACATCTGATATATCTCATTGAATATGTGATTCGATTGTGGAACTATGTATTCATGTTGTTCATACTAATTGTCCTTGGTCGTTAAGGTTATGCTGGACACACACCCTAGACTAATGTGAGTGTTGGCTGATGACACGGTTCCACTTGTCATGGGCATGGTGATGCCATTCCAACGTTCACGGACTTGGCTAAAGAGTTTAGCACAAGTCGGACTGACCCACATTGAGATGCAACGATCAAGTCGTCATTTGCATGTCTCAATCAATGTAATCCTTAGACCTGAGGTTGTCGCACAATCCGAGTTGTGGATCACCGACTTAGGTTCTGTCAAACGTTGTTCTGTGACAAGGCAACTATAAAGGCAGAGTTCGGGTCGAATGAGAAGCAAGCTGCGTGATGTGGATAATCAAGATGGGATTTTGCCCCTCCGAATGGAGAGATATTCTCTGGGCCCTCTCGAGTGATATGATTCAGGAAGCATGGCCATGCGCGACTCAGTTAAGTGTTAACTGTGTCGATTGACTAAGAGTTAGTCAGATGAATCACATATCACGGATCGAGAAGAGAGTTGAACTATTTAAGGGATGACGATAAATCGCCTATAGTTCGACAAGGTATATCGTGAGGCAAAAAGGACTAAGATGAATATCACATTGAAAGGTATGTCGTCATGACTCAATGGAACTTGGGAGTCGGCACGTTCTGCTAGGAGCCGCTACCGATTGATCGATTGAGAGTCGGACTCTAATCGTGTCCAAGTCGCCATGAGCCTGCAGGGTCACACACTTAAGAGCGGGAGCAAATATTGGTTGGGTTGGACCCGAACCGGAAATGGACTGAGTTAGTGAGTCGGACTCACAGAGGGAATGGGCCACAAGTGTTGTGCAGCCCATTACCATACGCTATATAAAGAGGGGCGCAGGTTGCCCAACGGGCACGTTAGTCCACTCTCCCATGCGTTGGGAACCCTAGCCCCACTCAGTCCAGCCGTCGCACCAGACCTAGCAGTCTGCCGTCGGAGCTCCTCCTCGTACGTGTGGATACCGGCAGAGGTGCTGTACGTTCAGCACTTCGACGTTCGAGGGATTGGATCGGCCGGATCGGATCGTGGGACTGCACTGCTCCGACGCGCTGCATCGATAATCCGCACCTGCGCGTCTAGTGGTAATACTCGTGGCCTTCTACCTCGGCTAGATCTTGGGAGTACCGCGTAGGAAATTTTTTCGTTTATCTCTACGCGACCCAACAGTGGTATCAGAGCGGTAGCTTCTGGTATTAGGCCCGAAATCCGTACATATATGATATGTAGTTAGCGTTAGATGTGATCTAATTGCTGTTTTGGTGGTCGGTCTATGAGATAGATCGGTTTTGTACAAGGTTGATTGGATCAATCGTACTCGGGGTGAATGGATGATCTGGTTTCCGTGATCATACTGCTAAGGTCGTGAAACAACTTACCCCTACCGGTCGGTTTCCGCCATCGGGGTATACCGTGACACATAAATCCAGTTGCGGTGATCGAAGATCAAAGAGTTTGGTCGAATCGGAATACGGATCAGATTCGGGTAAAATCGTTTTATCCGATGAAGAAATCCATGATTGGAATGCAGATGAGATCTGCGTTTTCCGAAATCGTCGGGCGCTGCCCGCACCCGCGAGGGGCGCTTCCCCTTCGATCCCCGCCCGCGAGGGACCGCCGGCTTCGCCCTGTCGTAACGCCTTAGATGTCGTTGCGAGTTCACAACGCCGGTAGATATCGTATCTATGCATAACTTGTTTTTGCAGGAAGTTGTGAATGGTATGGCTTATGTGCATGTGATGTGTGTAATCCATACATGATCTGCGTATCATGTTTATGTCAGCCGGCTGGAGCCTAGGTGCTGTCATTTTATTGTATACCGGCCTGCGTGTCGGATTCTCTATGTAAATTTTGATTTACTAGCTAGTGTAGCTTGTTGGAGAACCCGGAAGGCCTGCAAGTCGATGTACAAGTCGGCTACATGGAGCAAGATGGCACGTGACAAGAGTTGGCATGGGCCGACTTGCAAGCTTCGTGGAGATGGAGATCACCATGAAGAGAGCCATACCATTTCACATTATAATTGTTTTATTTGTGTTATTGTTATGTCTCTATTTACCTCTATTTAGATAGTGGGTAGATTCTTTAATCCCTCAAAGAAGGTCTAGTCGGTCGCCCCGCCAGTGTTGCACCATCACAAGTCGGACATTCTTGGTAGTGGGCTCATGAAATTGAGGTGCTACCAATTCTTTCCGGTTAGGTGGGTTTGAGTCGGACTCTTACAAGCAGAAGCACTTGGTAATCTAGACGAGTCCATCACAACGGTTGTGGGGCTCGGGGCGAGGAAGGTTGGGAGCCGGGGCATGTGATGCCACCCAACCAACAGGAGTCGTATAGAGATACGATTGGCAAGGTGTTGCCTACCTAGATCACTTGACGGCTAGCAGTGATGCTAAAGCTCACTAGTCGGCTTGCTTATTTAGGGTCTTGAATCACTTAGCAACCATCGGAGGGATGTTGGTTCTAGTGGGAGCATAAGTATTAAAACGTTTAATATGCCTGCTCTTTTATGAATACATGTCTTAAGTGTTTTTGCGTATTTTCTGTTGTAGATCAATGGCACCTAGCAACCTTCCTCAGTTGTCCACTTTTGCGTTGAGGTCAATCCTAGAGAAAGATAAGCTTAATGGAACTAATTTCACCAACTGGTATCGTAATCTGAGGATAGTCCTCAAGCATGACAAGAAAGAACATGTTCTAGAAACTCCACTTCCAGATGAGCCTGATGACGATGCGACTGTCGCTGTCATGAATGCCTACCGTAAGGCTAGAGATGAGTCTACGGAAATCAGCTGTCTTATGCTTGCACACATGGAACCGGACTTGCAGCAGCAGTTCGAGAATGTTGAGGCCTACGATATGATCAAAAGCCTCAAAAGTATGTTCCAGGCTCAAGCAAAGACTAAGAGGTATCAAGTCTCTCAAGCTTTGCTTGGCTGTAAGCTGAAAGACGGCGATCCACTGAGTCCGCATGTAATCAAGATGATTGGTTACATACAGTCTTTGGATCGGCTGGGCTTCCCAATTAACGAAGAGTTCGCTACTGATATAATTCTGAACTCTCTTCCTAGTGCGTATGGTTCGTTCATCTCGAACTACCATATGCATGGTATGGATAAGAGTATCACTGAATTACATGGGATGCTCAAAACGGCAGAGGCTGATATCAAGAAAGGCACCAGTCAAGTGTTGATGGTGCAGAATAAGGCTAAGTTCAAGAAGAGTTCTTGGACTAAGAAGAAGAAGGATAAGTCAGGAGGTAGCACCCATGGCCATGTCCAGAGTGCTCCCTCAAAGACTAAACCTTCTCCTACAGTCGGAGCCAACTGGTTCTATTGCAAGCAAGATGGCCACTGGAAGAGGAACTGCACCAAGTATTTGGCTGACAGAGCCAAGAGTGGAGGTGTGACTTCCAACTCAGGTACGCTTGTGTGCGATGTTATAGACATTTATCTTGCTGATGCGCCTAATAGTTCTTGGGTATATGATACCGGATCAGTTATTCACATATGCAACTCGTTGCAGGGACTGGTAAGAACTAGGAGCGTGGCAAGAGGAGATGTTGACATTCGGGTCGGCAACAAGGCGAGAGTCGCCGCGTTGGAAGTCGGCACGATACAACTTCATTTACCTTCAGGATTTATTTTGGAACTAAATAATTGTTATTATGTTCCAGCGCTTAGTCGAAACATTATTTCCGCCTCATGTTTGATGAGACAAGGTTATGAGTCGAATATTAAGAATAATGGTTGTTCTTTATATTTGAAAGATATGTTTCATGGCTTTGCACCTGTTCAGAACGGGTTATTTATTTTAAATCTTGATAGTGAATCCGTCTATAACATAAATGTTAAAAGGTTGAAACCAAATGATCTGAATATGACTTATTTTTGGTACTGTCGGCTTGGTCATATAAGTTGGAAGCGCATGAAGAAGCTCCATGATGATGGACTTCTAACTTCGTTTGACTTAGAGTCATTCGAGACATGCGAATCATGCCTACTAGGCAAGATGACCAAGACACCTTTTGCAAGGAGTTGTGAAAGGGCATCCGACTTGTTGGAACTAATACATAGTGATGTATGTGGACCAATGAGCACGACAGCTAGAGGTGGTTATGAGTACTTCATTACCTTCACTGATGATTTGAGTAGGTATGGATATATCTATTTAATGAAACACAAGTCGGAAGCCTTTGAAAAGTTCAAGGAATTCTAGAGTGAGGTACAAAATCAACTCGGCAAGAAAATAAAGTTTCTACGGTCGGACCGTGGAGGCGAGTACATGAGCCATGAGTTTGATGACCATCTAAAGAGTTGTGGAATAGTTCCTCAACTCACTCCGCCGGGTACACCGCAGAGAAACGGTGTATCGGAACGGAGAAATCGGACCTTGTTGGACATGGTACGATCAATGATGAGTCGGACAGATCTACCTTTATCATTTTGGGGTTATTGTCTAGAAACTGCAGCTTTCACACTAAATAGAGTACCATCGAAGTCAGTAGAGAAGACACCGCATGAGATGTGGACTGGTAACAAGCCAAGTTTGTCTTTTCTTAAGATTTGGGGTTGTGAAGCATTTGTCAAGCGACTTCAGTCGGACAAGCTCACGCCCAAGTCGGATAAGTGTATTTTCGTGGGGTATCCGAGGGAAACCTTGGGGTACTACTTCTACAACCGGGAAGAGGGCAAAGTGTTTGTCGCTCGGAATGGTGTCTTCCTTGAGAAAGAGTTTCTCGGTCGGGAAGTCAGTGGGAGCACAGTGCAACTCGAAGAAATTCGAGAGGAACCGGCTAGGGGCGAATCGGCAAACGCCTTGGAGGCGGAGCCGGTCGTGGTACCTACACCGGTTACAGCACCTGAACCACGGAGATCTGCCAGATTACAGAGTGCTCGAGATGTTTTACTGTTAGACAGTAATGAGCCGGCAACTTATTCGGAAGCGATGGTGGGATCTTATTCCGAGTCATGGCTTGGAGCCATGAGATCCGAATTAAAGTCCATGGATGAAAACCAAGTTTGGAATTTGGTTGATCTGCCTGACGGTGCAAGACCCGTCGAGTGCAAATGGATCTTTAAGAAGAAAATTGATATGGATAGAAATATTTCCGTCTATAAAGCACGACTTGTCGCGAAGGGGTTCCGACAGGTTCAAGGAGTTGACTACGACGAGACATTCTCGCCTGTAGCGATGCTTAAATCAATTCGGATCATGTTAGCCATAGCAACCAATTTCGACTATGAGATATGGCAGATGGATGTCAAGACAGCTTTCCTTAATGGAAATTTGACTGAGGACGTGTATATGATACAGCCCGAAGGTTTTGTCGATCCGGCTAATGCTGACAAGGTATGCAAACTTCAGAAATCCATTTATGGGTTGAAGCAAGCATCTCGGAGTTGGAACATTCGCTTTGATGAGGTGGTCAAATCGTTTGGCTTCATCAAGAGCGATCACGATTCTTGTTTATACAAGAAGTTTAGTGGGAGCAAAGTAAACTTTCTAATCTTATATGTGGATGACATATTACTGATTGGAAATGATGTCATGATGTTGCAAGAAACCAAAGAGTCATTGGAAAGGAGTTTCTCAATGAAGGATTTGGGTGAGGCAACTTACATATTAGGAATCAAGATCTATAGAGATAGATCAAGGCGACTCATTGGATTGAGTCAGAGTACTTATCTGGACAAGGTTTTGAAGAAATTCAAAATGGAAGAGTCCAAGAAGGGATTCTTACCGATGTCCCATGACATAAAACTTAGCAAGACTCAGTGTCCTTCGACGACTGATGAGCGAAGTCAGATGAGTGTCATTCCGTATGCTTCGGCAATCGGATCCATCATGTATGCCATGATTTGTACTAGGCCAGATGTTTCCTATGCTCTAAGTGTTACGAGCAGATACCAGGCTGACCCTAGCAAAGCCCACTGGGCAGCGGTTAAAAACATTCTTAAGTATTTGAGAAATACTAAGGAAATGTTCCTAGTTTATGGACGTGATGAGGAATTCAGTGTAAAGGGTTACACGGATGCGAGTTATCTCACCGACTCGGATGATTCTCGTTCGCAATCTGGATACGTGTTCGTGATGAACGGAGGGACTGTGAGCTGGAAGAGTTCCAAGCAAGATACAGCGTCTGCATCTACAACAGAGGCTGAGTATATTGCTGCCTCAGAGGCGGCAAAAGAAGCTGTTTGGATCAGGAACCTCCTGATTGATCTTGGTGTGGTTCAGAGCGCGTCCAATCCTTTGGACGTATATTGTGACAACAATGGTGCTATCGCACAGGCCAAGGAACCTAGACAACACCAGAAGAACAAACATATACTCATGCGGTACCACCTCATTCGCCAGTTTGTCGAACAAGGTGATATCAAGTTATGCAAAGTACACACAGATGCAAACATTGCAGATCCGTTGACAAAGGCGCTACCAGAGCCTAAGCATGAGGCGCACACGAGACGTATGGGCATTAGATGCCTAGGCATATGATGCCAAGATGATTGACTCTAGTGCAAGTGGGAGACTGTTGGGAATATGCCCTAGAGGCAATCATAGATGATGTAATTCCCAATGTATTCATAAAGTTATTAAGTTGTCCTTTGGTTTGAACATCTGATATATGTCATTGAATATGTGATTCGATTGTGGAACTATGTATTCATGTTGTTCATACTAATTGTCCTTGGTCGTTAAGGTTGTGCTGGACACACACCCTAGACTAATGTGAGTGTTGGCTGATGACACGGTTCCACTTGTCATGGGCATGGTGATGCCATTCCAACGTTCACGGACTTGGCTAAAGAGTTTAGCACAAGTCGGACTGACCCACATTGAGATGCAACGATTAATCGTCATTTGCATGTCTCAATCAATGTAATCCTTAGACCTGAGGTTGTCGCACAATCCGAGTTGTGGATCACCGACTTAGGTTCTGTCAAACGTTGTTCTGTGACAAGGCAACTATAAAGGCAGAGTTCGGGTCGAATGAGAAGCAAGCTGCGTGATGTGGATAATCAAGATGGGATTTTGCCCCTCCGAATGGAGAGATATTCTCTGGGCCCTCTCGAGTGATATGATTCAGGAAGCATGGCCATGCGCGACTCAATTAAGTGTTAACTGTGTCGATTGACTAAGAGTTAGTCAGATGAATCACATATCACGGATCGAGAAGAGAGTTGAACTATTTAAGGGATGACGATAAATCGCCTATAGTTCGACAAGGTATATCGTGAGGCAAAAAGGACTAAGATGAATATCACATTGAAAGGTATGTCGTCATGACTCAATGGAACTTGGGAGTCGGCACGTTCTGCTAGGAGCCGCTACCGATTGATCGATTGAGAGTCGGACTCTAATCGTGTCCAAGTCGCCATGAGCCTGCAGGGTCACACACTTAAGAGCGGGAGCAAATATTGGTTGGGTTGGACCCGAACCGGAAATGGACCGAGTTAGTGAGTCGGACTCACAGAGGGAATGGGCCACAAGTGTTGTGCAGCCCATTACCATACGCTATATAAAGAGGGGCGCAGGTTGCCCAACGGGCACGTTAGTCCACTCTCCCATGCGTTGGGAACCCTAGCCCCACTCAGTCCAGCCGTCGCACCAGACCTAGCAGTCTGCCGTCGGAGCTCCTCCTCGTACGTGTGGATACCGGCAGAGGTGCTGTACGTTCAGCACTTCGACGTTCGAGGGATTGGATCGGCCGGATCGGATCGTGGGACTGCACTGCTCCGACGCGCTGCATCGATAATCCGCACCTGCGCGTCTAGTGGTAATACTCGTGGCCTTCTACCTCGGCTATATCTTGGGAGTACCGCGTAGGAAAATTTTTCGTTTATCTCTACGCGACCCAACAGTCACAACCCGACTGTTGTTGATAAACAAGTCTGGAGGCTTTTCTAGGATTCTTGGAAACATATGCACTGGGAGTGGAAGAACTATCAATTCACATGTTGGAGGAAATATAAAGGACATGTCGGAGAGTGATAGGTCATACTTGAAGCCATGACATCACATGATTTCTAGATTTCACATTCTTTCTTTGGCATGGCTGGTTCTCACAACAACATCGACGTGTTTCAGCGCTCTTTGGTGTTCGGTAGGCTCTCGCAAGTCAACTTCCCGAAGCTGAGCTATGAGATCAATGACCACCCTTACAACAAGGGATACTAAAATGTTATCTATCCTCAATGATCTACATTTTTTAAGACAATCTCCAATCCAATTGGAGAGAAGAGGTCTAGGTTTTCCCAAGAACAAGAGAGTGCTAGGAAGAATGTGGAGCATGATTTTGGTGCGCTCCAATCTCTCCGGGATATTGTTCGGCACCTTGCCAGAGCATTGAGGATAGATAACATGTGGGAGGTGATGATGTCTTGTGATTATGCACAACATGATTGTAAATGATGAGTATGATTATAGTATCTACGGCAAAGAATGCCAGCTTCAGGGTGAGTTGGTTCAACCCCAAGGTGGAGTGGCACCATTTGAATAGTTTATCCAATTTTACTGTGATATGCGTGATCGCAACACTATCATTCAACTTCAAAATGTTTTGGTTGAGCATATGTGGAATCACCTAGGGAATCAATAGTGCCATTTATTAAATTCCTTCCAATTTATTTGCTATAGTTTTAAATTCATTTTCGTGAACTCTGTGATTTTTGTTGTTGTAATAAACTTTTTGTATTATTTGGTTGTAACAAACTATTTGTCTTAATTGTTTAAATTCATTCGGTTGTTTAAACAATTTGATAGAATGGCCGATGCCGAAATGCTAAAAATGATCAAAGAGAAAAATGTGTCGGGCGGACCAAATGAGTCGTCACGTTGGGTGCACTGGCTAGGAAAGGCCGGACAGGGGCCGACATACGTCCGGATGGAGACCCAAACGGACAAAATCTAGACAATTCATGTGTCTGTTTGAGTCGCCCCATTGGAGTTGCACTAAATTATACTAGTAAAATGCATATGCTACTAGACTATGTTATTACCTTCATAGTTTAAAGTAACATAAAGATAGGGAATAAGTACATATAATCCCCACAAGTATCAAGTTTCAGACACAACACTCCCTCAATTTCAAACTAGCACACTTAGTGGTTGCAGATAGCCCTAGAGACAGTAATACTCAGTTATTATTCTATCTCCAAGTTTATTATTAAGTTTATATCATGCCATAACCGCTATAGTATTTCAAAAGTGAGTTTTCAAAGAAAAACCTATATGTGGGTGTGAAGATATAAACAAACAAGAGTTTTTAATCTTGTCTCTAAGATTAGCTTATCGTTTTTGAGATGATCAAAAAATTTCGATCATGGACTTTGATAAGTCTAGAGTTTATTGCTAGAGTAACAATAGTACTGAGCTGGCCCAAGTATATAATCTTGCTAGAGACTGAGAATTGTAATTTATTTAGTAAAGTGAATATGGAGTTGTCATCGACTAGAATTCCTATACTATGAGAATATCTAGCGACTGCACAATGGATAAGGCGAAGAAGTTGATGGAAGAGTTTGATATCAAACACTGGATGTTCCCAAAAGGTTGCGAATTCCTGTCCTCTAACTTCCCTCCTCAAAATTGTGGTTCCACCAACTTTAGCGAGATTATATCAAACCCTAACTTTTGTGCCTTGGTGCATGCAAGATGTATGATGTCTTTATGTATGGGATACTCCGGTACTCTCTATAGAAAAACTTGTTGTATCCGTCACGTGACAGTAGTGAAAGAAGATTTGAGTGGATTCGGCCTATGATTTTTATTCTGAAGTTGAGGGTTTTCCTGTCTCTATGTGTGTTGATTTGATATTGTAGTTTTACGTTCAAGAACTACTCATCTAATCAGACATTGGCTCCGTGAGTGTTTGGCCCGTTGAGTTCATATTCCTCCATATATATTAAGTTCCGTGAAGAGCAAAGATCTTTGGAGTTAGTACATAAGTGTTGCTAAAGTTATAGTTTGATTCCGCACATATAAGTGTCCTAATTACCAAACACATGAATACATAAACGAGTTGTTGTATCCGACAATTGTAAATTACTCCAGTATACAATTATCTGTTTGGATCTGAAAGCTATCAGTAGATGATGGCTGTTTAGCTTCACCCTCCATAATTCTGGAACTGTAAAAAAATATGTTGATGTGCCTTACACACATATCAGCATCGTTACAGATCAAATATGTAGTGATTTAGGCCAAACCAGTGCGGTAAGGACTTGTCATAATTCATTCTGGACCCTGGTGGCACCCACTTCCGATCCATCAATATACTTCGAATGCTTCTGTGCTAGGAGCATGATTATCTGCTCTTCCAAATCTTTATCAGGATTGCACCTTCGGATAATATTATTTTCACCATTTGTGACAATAATGACTTCGTCTTTGTATGTTGCAAGCAAATTGGCCACAACGATGTTCATCTTGTACTTGTTCAGAGCCATATCTGCTTTCTGGACAAGAATGTCTGAATCTGTCTCCAGCTGTCATTAATTAACACCGTTAGAACAAATAATTGAGAGAACTCGCACAAATCTACAAGTTGTTAGGTGTAGAATACTTCCTCCCTTCCATGGCATAAAAAATCTTAGTATCTAACCTTGAATGATATACAAAATGCCAAGGGAGCCCATTGGTTCCGCAATACAGAAAGCATTTTGGGAACCTGACTGAGCCTCATCTCTAGAGGGCCTCCGGCTGATTGAATCTTATGTTTTGCCTGCAGCACAATCATGCCCATCGTTATGCAAGGCATTTGCAACAAATCTTATTCTTCTATAGTGATAGGTTGCTTTGCCTGGAGTTTAACACAATCATAATTTATGTCTTCGGATTTCTTAAATCGTACCATACTATCCCAAGGAACATAAAAGTCGGAGACTGCTGCAGCAAGGTAGAACATCCCGCGTAGCCCGACAGAGCTCACAGATGTAGCCACCATCCTCAGCAACTGCAACCCAATATTATGTCATGCTTTCCAGTATTTGTCCGAATGATATGTGATTCTAGCAAGCAATTGAAGATACATAACCTGAAGGTACTCAAATATTGTGGTGAATGGGAGTTTCAGCAGAGAGCCACATTCCATAGCCTGCAGGAAATTCACATGTCAGTACCCTTCTGTAAATCTAGAGGGCGCTGTTGATAAGTAGTATTTGTGTCATGCTTCACCTTGGAATATTCTCCAATTGATTTCTTTACTACTGTTTCATGGGACACGGCCACTGAACAGTAAAATAAACATTAAAGTAAGTGAGCAATAAAATGTTATTTTTCCCATCTGCACTGGATCTGTATAACACCAACCTTGAACCTTTGATTCTTCATTGACGTCTAAGAACTTGAGGAATGAATCATCAGGCAGGAACCTACAGTAAGGCTGGCAACTCCCTCTGCACGGCACGTAGGTAGCAGCAAACTACATATTATTCGCAGTTGAAAGTAACCCCCAAGCTGACCATTAAATAATATTTTTGCTCACACAGAAAAATTCAGAGAACTGAAAGAAGATAAATCAGTTTTTCTGCTTTTTTTTAAGAACGGTTCCGTTGCTTCTGTGGAAGGTATTAGTTAGCCTAGTAGCTTACCGTCTATGGACAAAGATAACAGCGTAACCGGCCTTCAGGAAATACCTGTATTATCATAAGAAAAACACATCAATACACATACTCTAAACTTTTCAGACATCGGAACATTAATGCTTCCAGTCATGTGATTGCTTTTGCACAATATAGATAGAAGTCACATTTTCAAGCCGACATAGGTTTATCTGCAAGATGCATTGTAGACTCGTATAGGTCCAAGTAAAGAGGGATGGCCAGTCTGCAAAGCAGAGCTTAGACTTACTATTCAATCAAGAGGTAACATCTTCTTGTTGTTAATGATGAATAAAATCGAGTGAACTGAATTCTGAAGCACGCTATCAACTGGGTCCTAGTGCACATGGACATTCTTATGGAACATGCACATACGAATGCAATATACTCCCTCCGTTCCATAATGTTTTAGGTGTTTCACATGTTGTCTAGATTTGGACTGCCTAATCATTTCGGTAGATGAAGTAGTGGGAGGTCACCAAATGAGTGAGCACATATAATAAAATATGTATAAATACATATGTATATATGTGAATGTGGAAAATGTCTAAAACATCTTATACTGTGTGAAAGGAGGGAGTACTTTCTAATCTGAAATAATCTGAAAACAAATGATCTTATTGCTTTGGCCTAGAGGGAAGGCACGGTACAGTTGGGAGCGTGGTGGGTGTGGCCGAACTATGTAAAATGTCGTTTGGCCTTTGCCTTCCTCAGACAAGCAGCAGCACACAGCACAAACCGAAAGCGACAAGCAGAGAAGGGAGGCTTACTCGGTGGACGCAGCGCCGCGGTGGCCGGAGCTGAAGTTGTCGATGTACCGCACGCACCGCTGCTCCAGAGGCACCGTCGTCCCGCCCGACGTCACGCACACGATAGGCCGATCACCGCCCCCCGCTGCACAGCACAAGCAGAACGGTGAGAGTCAGCCACGGCGCACGCACGACGGGTGTTCGACGGAAAGACTCGTATCGATCATATATAAGAGTAGCAACGCACAGTGGGGTTAACTGATTAACTACCTGCGTTGCTGGAGTTGCGGGCGATGAACTCTTGCAGCCTGGCGACGACGGCGTCGGCGTCGCGGAGCGGCGGCGCGGTCGCGAAGAAGGATTCCGGGTCCTCCGCGGCGACCATTGTGGGAGATTTCCGCGGGGCGTCGATGGCTTGAGGAGGAAGCGGGATGAAACGAGGGGGTATTTAAAGCAGAGCATTCGCGGCGCCGATTTACAACGTCGGCCGGCATCAGCAAAGATCAAAGGCGCGTTACCTATCCAACCGGGCTCCATAATGGCTAAACTAAACCGTTCGCGGTTCCGCGCTATGTGCCCAGGATCAGGAATGACCTACCGACACGACTGGATAGCGATTGAATTGATTTGGAGTTCGAATCGAACCGCACAAAGGTACCGTGATTTTGGTTTGTAGCAAAATGTAGTAAAGTTCAATCTTTGCCTATATTCATCACACTTCTAGTTAGAACTTGAGCCTCTTCGGAGCATTGATAAAATGAAAATGCTTAGAGCATCTCTAGCAGCGGCGCAAAACTAGTTTGCAGCGTCATTTTAGTGCTAAAAAAGCTTACAGAACGCGTTGCGGCAACGATTTTGGATACGCAAAAATTGGACGTTTCGGTGTTTAGTGATTTTCCAGACGCTAAAAAACGGGCGCGTGCGGTTGCACAAATTTCAAACAACCAACTATAAACAACAAACTAGATCAAACACACACACACACAATTAACAAAAAAAATAGCTTAATTATTATTACAACACAAATAAATAGTTCATACAAATGCAAAGAATAGTTCATTAAGAATACAACAAGTTTGTTTATCAAGTAGCTCTCGACTACAAACATACAAACATACAAATTAGTGGGCTTGTTGTCCATACCATTTCCACACCGAAATAGGCTTTCACCCTGCTTTATAAATAAAGCAACGACCACCATACAAACACACCCCGCACATGCTGGGGCGGCAATAAACACACACCCAAAGAAAAGAAAAAGAAGAAGAAAAATGGAGACAGAAACGGATCGACTAAACTACGGTGACCCGTAACCGGTGTGCCCTCCGGAGAATTACCACCACGCTTCTACCGCCGAGTGCCAAGCAACACCTTGAAGAAGGAAAGCGCTAGCTGCTTCCCGGACCAGCGCACTGGTCTTAGGGTTTCCCCTGGCACACAGGGAAGCAGACAAATGGTAGCCACGACGCCCTTCATGGAGGGATGATGCCACCCAAGGGCGTCACCGCGCCGGTGTCGGACGAGCCGACAAGGATTTCTCCCGAAGACCAAGTCTGCAACCCGAGCGATCAGCAGCCCGCGAGGGTGAAGCCTCGCCACCACCGAAAACACCGCCCGCCAACATGCACCACCACAGAAATAGAGCCACCATCGTCGTCTCCCCAAGGCAACCGTCACAAGGACAGCAAAACGGAGGCGAAAAGTAGAGACCCGAAGACAACAGTCCCGCGGCCGCGCGGGAGGGAACTACCTCCGCCGCCGAAGATGGTAGTCGACCGGACATGGTGGCAGAACACACTAGTCCCCGTTAGGTCCGGCCCGACCCAGCGGGTCCGTAAAGCCCCGATGAGGGCACACCAGTCCTAACAGGGTCCAGCCAGGCCTAGATCGGGCCCGTGAAGTCCGCCACCACGCTGCAATAGGCCAGCCGCCGTCGCCGTTGCCTCTGCAGGCTCTAACTCACCGTCTGTTGCCGAGCACGATGCAGCCCGGACCGGCCAGACCCAGTCCCGACCCAGATGGGGCCCTTAGGGCCCCGATCTGGGCCATCCGAGGTCAACCAGCCAGGCTGCTACACGCTGCCGCCTACCTCCCTGCGTCGCCCCGCAGATCCTCAGGCGCCGCCGCCGTTACGCCGCCCCCCGGCCGCAGCCGAACCTCCGCCGCCCGAAGAGAACTGCCACCAAGATGATCCCGCCCCGTCGGGTCGCCCAGATGCGCGAGCAAAGACGTTCCTGCCGCCACTGCCCCCTAGGGCCTAGCCCAGCAGCACCCGTCGGTGACGGCGAGGGAGAAGGGGGGCGCGGGGGCGAAGCTGACGCCGGAGGAGGGGCCGCCCTGGCCGCCCGCGGGGAGGGCGACGGGAGCGAGGAGGGGTGGGGGTGAGGCTCCAGCAACCGAACGTTTGGGAGGCGAGATTTTCCCCATTTCCACCACTCCTGCATGATGTCGTCTTGAAGATCATCATGCACATCTTTATGGTGAACGGAATGGTACAATGCAATAAAGCGGGCAACTCTTTCTTCTTTCCTTCTCACTCGCATTGGCTGTCCCATCAAATTATAGATGAAATAGTCTTTATCTTGTCCACACTCGTTATTTATGATCATAGTATGCATGATCACACAAGCAGTCATAATGTACCAAAGGGTCTCTTGATCCCAAAATCTAGTCGGCCCTCTCACAATAGTAAATTAGGATTGCAAAATCTCAAATGCTCTCTCCACATCTTCTTAGCCGCCGCTTGTGCATTATGGAAAGCACATTGTTTCTTACCTTGCGGTTTCTTCACCGGCTTCACGAATGTGCGCCTGTTTGCTTCAAAGTGGACCAGTGGCATTTCACCGTTCACAATCCGGTTCATCAATAGTGACCAGTGAAGAATATTGATGTCATTGCAAGATCGAGGCATCCTAAAGAAAGCATGCCAAATCCACGTCTCATAATCTGCAACGGCTTCAACGATTATAGTACAATTTTTTTCTGCCCCTTGAATTATCCATGACATGCCGCCGTTTTTTTTTCCAACTCCACATACAATTAGTAGAGTCAAGCTACGTGTAAATCCCCTGTGCTTTGTTGAACTCCAGGAGTCTAGCCGTGACTTGAGCATTCGGGATCTCAAACATTCAGTACCGAACACTTCCACAATTGCTACCATGAAGCGCATCACACACAGAATAGCTTGACTTTCACCCATTGCCAAGTGGTCATCAACTAGATCCGCCGGAATACCGTATGCCAACATATGCAAGGCAGCGGTCACCTTTTGGTATGTGCTATGGCCAAGTTCTCCGGCGGCATTCCTCCGATGCTGAAAAAACCGTTCATGCTTCATCAGCTCCACTGAGATCTTCTTGAACAACTCGGTGCTCATCCTAAAACGACGCCAAAAATATTTCTCGAAATAAACGGGCTTCTCCGCAAAGTAGTTGTGCATCAACTTGTTGTGCCCATCAATCCTTTTCCTCCACGGCCTCTCTCTACTGATAGTAGACCCACCATGCCTTGGCCTCTTGTTGGTGTGCAATGCCAAAATAATGGCTATATCCTCCTCCTCTTCGAGGTCCCATTCTTCCTCGGACGAATCATAAGACAAACTCATCTACACCAAAAATGTCGCTTATTTACTAAACTACGAATATCAATCTTGAAATAAATAGAAAATAGCAATTTGGCGCCGGCGCATACCTTTGAGGACTTCCGTTGAACACCTTGCGCGTGGTGGCTGCTATGCTGCCGCTGGGCGCCGGCGCGCATGCGTGAAAGGTTTCCGCTCGAATCGGCGGCGAAGGGAATACCATGGAGACGGCGGGAAGCTTCCACGAAAAACAGGAGATTGAGGGAGAGTCACCAGCGGAGGCGGTTTTCACCGCAGCGGCGCCTCACGGGCGGCCATCTGGGCGGTGGGGGCGCGCCGGGCGAAAGCTGGGCCAACGCGGAAGCGCGACGGCGGGAGATTCAGGCCCAGTGCTAATAGAAGATCGTTGAAAGGATAGGAAGATGCTCGAACATCTTTCATGCCATCAAAGTTCGGCGAGCTTAAGTCTGCAACATCTTCATCATGGGGAGGCACCTCATTTGATATTCTTTTGGAGGATTTACTAAGCTAGCCCCTTGCTCTCCTCATACTCTTATTCTGAATTTTTTAGCAAGTTCAATAAAAAATCAACTAGGCTAATATATATTATATGAAACTACTCTAGCAACCTTAGGAGAACTAATACATGCATCATAAAAACTTAACTCAACTTAAAATAAGCTTGCAAGCTCAAATAACCAGTCACCTAGTGCAGCAAAATGCTCAAGATATATAACACCAATAAAAAATCTACAAATACATGTGGAGGAGTCACATACTGGAGAAGAGATGCATCAAATTTCAGCACAAATGGTGGGCTAAATGAGTAGATCAAAGAAATCCGAGCAAGAACATGAAATTTTCCTAGAGCAAACTGGTTTCTCGGGAGAGAGAAAGAGTGGGGAGGCATGCACTCAGGTAGTGAGGCCCTAGGGCCCCAGGTGACCCATGGGCGCGGCCTAGGAGGAGGTCACGCTTGATGCCCCCTGGGTGACAGGTGGGTCCCCCTTGGTTGTCCTAGGTGCCACTCTACCCCTTTTCAAGCATAAAATTTAATATGAATTTTCTAGATTTTTTCGCGAAACTTCATTTTTTGGCAATTCCAAAATTTTAATAAATGATCATAATACAGAAAAATGTTTATGAAATGATGGAAAACAAATGCACAACTAATTCTACAGAAGTTCTAAGACACGCTGCAATGCAAATGACAAGTGAAAACATAGGAAAACAAGGTGAAACATGAGAAAAACATGATTGTGCATGATCAAAACATGTGAAAACAAGATGGAAAAGGTGGAAAACAAAGTGGTAACATGAAAAAAATGTGGAGAAAATAGGAGAAAAGAAGCGGGAAACATGTGAAAACATAAGAAAAT
Source organism: Alopecurus myosuroides (assembly GCA_028641055.1). Classification (NCBI taxonomy): domain Eukaryota; kingdom Viridiplantae; phylum Streptophyta; class Magnoliopsida; order Poales; family Poaceae; genus Alopecurus; species Alopecurus myosuroides. Next base: position 170,988,887 of record CM054060.1, on the reverse strand, counting down.
AGAGTGAAAACATAGTTTCATTCGTTCAAAATCAATTTGTTAATAAGGTTGATCAAGTCTTGTCACCAAACCAATTTTATATGAAGTAAAACTTTGCACTTCACTACAACAATCATGTTACCTCACTGTTGATAGACATGGTCCTAATCATAATAATTTCATATTCATTTTGTGGCACTGGAATAGGACAATAGAATTCTCCAATCTTGATGGTCTCAATATTTTCAATTGAATTTAGACCATATTTCTTATCAATTTTCTTTGGAAAATAAACTGTATGTTTTTATCATTAACATTGAAAGTGACCTTCCCTTTATTACAATCAATAATAGCATCTGCAGATTAAGAAAATCTCTTCCAAGAATAATAGACATATTTTCATCCTTAGGCATTTCCAACACGATAAAGTCAGTTCATATTAAACAATTAGCAACTTGGACAGGTACATCCTCACAAATGCTAGTAGGAATAGCAGTAGATTTATCATCCATTTGCAAAGATATATCAGTAGGGATCAATTTATCTAAATAGTCTCTTATATAGAGAGAAAGAGAGAGAGAGAGAGAGAGAGAGAGAGAGAGAGAGAGGGCATAACACTAACTCCAGCACCAAGATCACACAATGCAGTACTCACATAATTATTCTTGATAGAGCAAGGAATGGTTGGAATACCTGCGACTCTCAGCTTTTTAGGTCTTTTACCATTGAAGGAATAATTAGCAAGCATAGTGGAAATTTCCTCATTAGGAATTTTCCTCTTATTAGTAACAATATATTTCATATACTTGGAATAACGAGGCAATTTAATAGCATCGGTCAAAGGAATTTGCAAGAAGAGAAGTTTCATCCACTCATAAAATTTATTATAATGTTCTTCTTCTTCACGTTTGAGAGACTTACTAGGAAAAGGCATAGGTTTTTGTACCCAAGGTTCTCTTTCTTTACCATGCTTCCTAGCAGTAAAATCTTCCTTATCATACTTTTTGTTTTTTGGAGGGTTTTCAGATTCTACTTCACTCTCTTCCTTATTGGGAGCATCATTTTTATCATTATCCTTATCATGCTTATTACCACTTTCAATTTGAGCAACATAAATAGATATACTATTAGGATCTTTATCAGGTTCTTTATTAGCGTCATTACTAATATCATTAACCTCTCCAATCCTTTTATGTTTCTTCTTCTTTTTCTTTTTAGGAAGCTAACAACATTTTCATCTAGCATTTGAGAATCTTGTTCAAGCCTTTTTGGGTGTCCCTCGAGATAAGGAGGATCCTGAGTGAAAGCACCTCCTCTAGTTTTAACACTGCAGGCTTGTTCTTTAATTTGACCAGACATTTCAGCAAATAGATCATTTTGCACCTTAGTAAGTTGCTCTAATTGATATGAACCATTTCAAGGTGTTTAACAAGACCTTTTGTCGCACCCGGACTTCTAGAGGATACTCACCGTACGAACTGAACAGTATTTTGATTGGATTACGGGGCTTACCGGCACCCGCATCTCTTACGAGTAGGCCAACACTTATGTGTGACAACCAATCTTTACTATTCACCGTCGATGTAAACTATCCCGTAGAAATCAGGACACTACCATTGACGTACTTCATACCATACACACATGGTACGTCAACGGCTTTGAACAAGATGATAACATAACATATCTCTAAGACACAAAAGATTGAAATAAGTTGCAACTGGCCCTCACTAGGGCAGAGAATAGCAAATACAATCATCCAGAGGACACATGTCCCAACATAGCATCATTACAACATCAGCGGAAGCATTCAAAGGGTCTGAGTACAGACAAATCCAAATAGGCTTAAGAAGCCGGGAATGAAAAGAAAACGGAGCCCATCCACGATGTCTCGGATCCTGCCCGGGTCCGCTAACTACTCGTCAGCAGCCTCGTCAAACTCCACGTAGTAGCCGTCACCTGGATCCTCGTAAGCGTAGTCTGCGGAAACCACAGCCCCAAAGGGGTCAGTACATAAACGTACTGGCAAGCAATACTCACAGTTCACCAAAATGTAGCCCGCAACACCAAGCACAGATGCCTTGGGATCAACGGAAGAAAAGGGTATAAAAGATGCTGCAACTGGCTGCGCTAACCAACTACAGAACATACTACAACTTCCGGTGTAACAGAAAGAGATAAGATAGCGTATCGTAACCAACTATAGCTAACCACCAAACAAACCCATCCTGGATCTCGCCCCTTATCCAAAGAAGCAATCCGAGGATAACTCACACAGTTGGATTAATGATGGGTCAAGTTGTTGTGTCAATAAGCCTATTACTAGTCAATTTATCATTAGTTAGGTGTAAGTTGTTCTGAGTACTTGTTAGCCAGTACTTTCACCAAGTCAACCATAACCGCGGAAAACACGGCTTCTCAAGAAGATTTATCCCTGCAGGGGTGCACCAATTTGGCCGTACACGTAAGAATAACCCGCCAGATGGGAAGGCCTTTCCCACCAAGCGGGACACTCAACACAACTCAACTCTTCTTCGCATCAAGCCCAAAGAACCACGTGCTGTGCGTGCGCGGCTAATCGAGCCCCACGAAGAAAAGGGGACCCTCATAGCACTGGAAGACCACGCCGCCCTAAATGCCGACTACAAAAGTTCCACCCTGGCCTCGGGTTCGTACCTGCATATGCGTGCATCAAATGGAAAGCCCGAACTAAGTGTGGTGATTTGGACGAGATGCGAATCGAATCAAATTGAGGGGGGCGCCCATACACGCTTCCCACATGCGGATAGTGCGCTCATCATGGATCAGTAGACAAGACCCTTTTCCTATTAGGGTCGGCACTAGCAGGCCTCAAAACCACGCCGGGCCTCCTGCCGGTGCCTTATCAGCAAATTTTTATTACCTCAAATTATCAAGTTGTTGTTTAACATCGAGTCCCAGAATATAAACAGATATGATAACAGAAAGTAACTGATAACAGACTCGAGCAAAACAACCCTAAGCATGCTAGTAAGACACGGGCCCCAGCAACGGGGTTTTAGGACTGGAGGTGAGGCAGTATCAGGGTTCAGGGTATCATGTGATAGGTTCGTAACAGAAGCAACGATACATATGGCTAGCAGAAATAGACAACGAAAGTATCGGTAACCAATGTTGAAAGGAACACAATGGTTCATGTGAGTGATAACTTGCCTGCAAACCCAGTAGCCGGGTACTGAGCTAGATCCTCAGAAGGGGTGTCGTAAAGATCGTCGGTCTCAGCGTCGTCGTCTATCCGAGAAGAAGCAAACAAACAATACAGGAAAATAAACAATCAATATCATGGCATAGTGCACAATCATGGGATGATGCATGTCAAGTTAATAGATGCATCAAAATAACCTAATTGACATGGTAACACAATTTAAATGGACACATATGCAATTTTGAGTTGCATATGAAAAGCCCATGGATTTTGGTTAGATTATTTGTTTTCCAACTAATCAACAGGTGTTAGTGGTTTAGTATGATGCATGCATGAGGAAAACAGCAAAATAACAACATTAGAACCAATTTAAAATAGGGTTTACCAATTAAGAATTTTATTTATTACTTCAGGGAATTATTGGTGCCTTAAAGGTGACACACAAGTATTTGTTGTTTTCAACCATTTAAATTGTTCAAAACAAATAAATAAATTCATATTTGAAAAGATCATGAAATTTTGGGTGGATTACATGTTTCAAATATTGAAAAAGGCATTTGTATGAATTTATTATGACTTAAACAATATTAAACAAGTTTTAAATGAATTTAAAACAAGCATGAATTTTATTCGAATTTTATTTGCTCAAAACATAATTTCAAACTCATATTTGAAAAGTTTATACTTTAGTGGTTTGAAAACATATTTTGCATGTTCAAAAATAATTTATTTGGGGCAAGTTATGATTTTATCAAATTTAAATGAATTAAATAAGGATTAAATTATTTAGGCAATTTAAATTATTCAAACCATGAAACAAAATTTATATTTGAAAAGGTTATTCAAAATAGCATGGAAAACATATTTTATTTGCATTTATTGGATTAGGTATGAATTAGTTATTGAATTTAGAAATTTGCATTTGAATTATTTGAATTCAAATTTGAATTGCATTTTGAAAATTCAAAACAGTACACAAATGGCATAGTTGGATAGACAATTAAATTTAGAACAATAAACATATTTAACTTTTATTTTTTAGAGCTATATATTAAAAGTTATTAACCAATTAAAATTGAGGACTAATCTGTAATTAAAAGGTTCTATTTTGAAAACAGAAAAATGCAGAAACTTTTGTTACCGCACGGTTAGCCAGCCCCAGCCACTGCAGCGTGGGCCTGGGGGTCCAGCGTGGCGTGCTGCGCGCGCGTGGCAGTGGGAGTCACTGATGTGTGGGGCCTGCCCGTCAGCGTCGCGCGCAAAAAAAGGTGTTGGTTTTTATTCAGCGAGAGCGAGGGATCGATCCCCGCACCTCACGCTGCGCACGCTAGCACTGAACCACTGCGGTGTTGCGTTCGTTCTGTCAGGTATAGCGACGCAGAGAGGAAATACTTCAGATCTAGCTACTGAAACTGAACGCGCGCGACAGCGACTGAACCTGACATGAACTTGGTCACCGGCGGCGATCTTCCGTAGGGCCTAGCTGCCGTGGTTCGCTGTGGTGGCGATCGACCGGATGCGTGTGCTACTCGCGCTGCGCAGAGCAGGAGAGGGGTAGGGAAACGGGAGCAGCCGCTCACCAGAGGGTCGAGGTTGCAGAGACCGTGACGAGCTCGACGGCGACACGGCTGTGGACGGCGGCGAGGGCACCGTGCGTCTCCGGGGCTGCACGGGTGTCTAATCGGACGAGGGGAGAGTGGGGTTTCGGTTTTAGGGTCTAGGTAGGTAGACGGGTGACTGTTGCGGTGGTTATCATCGGAGTTCAGAGGGGAGAAAACTCCGGCGAGGGGATCAGAGCGAGGGAGGTGGCCGGGAGAGGGCAGACGGCGGCGGGCTCGAGGGGAAACAACCTCCTAGGGTTAGGGTTAGGTGGCGCGGAGCCCTAGGGGGGATATATAGGGAGTACGGGGGCGGGATCGCCGTCGGGAGGTGGCCGCGTCCGCCGTGGCGCTCCGGATGGACGCCGTACAGGTTGATGACGGCAGATTAGAACGAGGAAAAAAAAACGAACCGTTTTCTTCGGGGATAACGGGCTGGGCTGCGCTGCGGAAGAAAAACGAAGAGGAGGGAAGGAGAAATGGAATGGGCGCAGCCCACTCGGTGTTGGCGCCAAAACTTTGAAATTTTTATTTCTCCTTTCTGTTTTTTTTTTGCTGAAAAAGAAATTGGAAGGAAAAGATGGTTTTTAGGTTAGTGAAAAATTTGGAAAAATTAGGGGAAGTTCAAAAGGCCATTTGCAAACAGATGTTAACTTTTATTTTCAAAAAGTTTGAAATTTGTTTGCTGTTTGAATTTAAATCAAATTTGGGTGAAATTTTAATATTAAATGATCATTAATAAAAACCAATTTTTAAATAGGGTAACCCCTATGTTAAATTATAACCCATTGATCAAAAGTGTTTTATAATTTGCATGGATTCAATTGGTTGCTGTTTGATGCTTGAATTTGGAATTTTCAATGTGTTTTTGGAATTTAAATGATTGATTTAAAACCATCCTTTTAACAAGTGATCAACATGGAATGAAATGAAACAAAAATGGTTGTTTTTATTTGTGATTTTTATTTCAAATGTTGTAACAGAGCAAGTATGAAACAATCATTTGAATAAAGTTTAAATTTGAATTGGGACAACAGTGAAAAATAGATGCATCAAATAAGAAACAAAAGCAAACAGAAAAAAAAACAATATGATGACATGATGCAATATTTTTAACAACCATGAAACAAACATTCTAAGGGGATGGTTTTTCATACTTGGGATGTTACAAAATGACCCCCCTTGAAGGAATCGCGCCCCGAGATTCCTACTGAGAAATGAAAAGGTCCGGATACTTCTTGCGAAGATCCTCTTCGGTCTCCCACGTTGCCTCTTTATCGGAATGATGCGACCACTGCACTTTCAAGAACTTGGTGCTCTTGTTGCGAGTCTTACGCTCGGTCTCATCGAGAATACGAATAGGGTGCTCCTCATAAGATAGATCATCTTGCAGTTCAATGGAATCATGATCAACTGCACGATCTGGATCTTTGAAACACCTCTTGAGCTGTGACACGTGGAACACATCGTGCACCTTGGATACCTTTTCTGGAAGTTCAAGACGATAAGCATTTTCTGCACGCCTTGAGAGAATGTTGAAAGGACCAATGTATCTTGGTGCAAGCTTTCCTTTCACACCGAAACGATGAGTGCCTCTGAGGGGAGTTACACGGAGATATGCCTTGTCACCAGGTGCATATATCATATCCCTGTGCTTGCTGTCATAGTAGCTTTTCTGACGAGACTGAGCAATCCTGAGATTGTCACGAATGATTCGTACTTTCTCTTCGGCTTCCTTAACAATGTCAGGGCCTAAGAGTGAACGTTCACCAGCTCCAGACCAATTGATTGGACTCCTGCATCTGCGGCCATACAGTGCTTCAAATGGTGCCATACCTAGGCTTGCCTGGTAGCTGTTGTTGTAGGAGAATTCAGCATATGGAAGGCAATCCTCCCATTTCATGCCAAAGGAGAGACCACATGCTCTGAGCATATCCTCGAGAATCTGATTGACTCTTTCGACTTGCCCCTGAGACCGAGGGTGATAAGCTGTGCTGAACAGAAGTTTGGTGCCCAATGCATCCTGAAAGCTTCTCCAGAAATGAGAAGTGAATATGCTTCCACGGTCTGAGCTTATTTCCAATGGAACACCATGAAAAGGAACAATCTTTGCTGTGTAGAGCTCTGCTAAATGGCTAGCTGAGATAGTTTCCTTGACAGCAAAGAAGTGAGCTACCTTAGTGAGACGATCAATAACAACGAAGATTGCATCGTTGCCCTTCTTGGACTTTGGAAAACCAGTGACGAAGTCCATTTCAATCATGTCCCACTTCCACTCAGGAATTTTCAAAGGTTGGAGTAGACCTGCTGTTTTCTGATGGACTGCCTTAACACGTTGACAAACGTCGCATTCAGAAACGTATTGAGCAATTTCACGTTTCATGCCAGGCCACCAATACAGTGTCTTAAGATCCTGGTACATCTTTGTACTTCCAGGGTGAATGGAAAGAGGAGTTTCATGAGCCTCCTTGAGAATGATATCTTTGAGACTTTGAACTTGAGGAACTGCAATGCGTCCTTTAAAGAACACAGTTCCTTTGTCATCAACTGAGAAAGACTTGAATTTCTCCTTGCCTTCCTTGATGTGCTCAACCATCTTCTTGATTTCAGTATCACGAAGTTGTTCAGAACGAATCTTGTCCTCGAGAGTTGGACTGGCTGTCAAGCTAGCAAGGTAGCCTTGAGGAACAAGACCAAGGTTCAGCTTCTGGAATTCTTCATGAAGTGGAAGTTGGCTTTCCATGATCATGAGATTATTGCAATATGACTTGCGACTGAGAGCATCGGCCATAACATTAGCCTTGCCTGGAGTGTAAGAAATGGTGAGATCAAAGTCTTTAATCTTCTCAATCCATCTCCTTTGCCTAAGGTTTAGATCTGGCTGAGTGAAGATATATTTCAAACTCTTATGATCGGAAAAGATTTCAGTTTTGTTACCCAACAAGTATTGTCTCCATTTCTTGAGGGCAAACACAACTGCTGCAAGTTCAAGATCATGTGTGGGATAGTTTTGCTCATGTGCATTCAACTGTCGTGAAGCATAAGCCACAACTTGACGTTCTTGCATAAGAACTGCACCTAGACCTTGGAGAGATGCATCGCAGAATATCTGGAAAGGTTTGGTAGTATCTAGGCCAACCAGAACTGGGGTAGAAGTGAGTTTAGTCTTCAGGAGATTGAAACTCTCATCACATTGTGGAGTCCAAACAAACTTCTTGTCCTTCTTGGTGAGATCAGTGAGAGGTTTGGCAATCTTGGAAAAGTTTTGGACGAAACGACGGCAATAGCTAGCCAAGCCTAGAAAGCTTCTAACTTGTTTTACCGTCTTAGGAGGTTTCCAATCAACAATCGCTTTAACCTTTTCTGGATCAATGGCTATGCCCTTGGCGGAGATGACATTACCAAGGTAAGCAACTTCTGGAATCCAGAACTCACATTTGGAGAACTTGGCATACAGACGATGCTCGCGAAGTTTCATGAGAGTGAGACGAAGGTGTTCTCCATGCTCTTCCTTAGATTTTGAGTAGACCAGAATATCATCAAGATATACCACAACGAACTTGTCGAGGTATTCATGGAAGACAGAATTCATGAGTCTTGAGAAAGTCGCCAGTGCATTGGTGAGACCAAAGGACATGACGGTGTATTCATATAGACCGTACCGAGTGGTGAAAGCTGTTTTTGGAATATCTTCCTTTCTGATCTTTATTTGATGGTAACCCATCCTCAAGTCCAACTTTGAGAATATTGAGGCTCCAGAAAGTTGATCAAAAAGATCATCGATACGAGGAATTGGGTACTTGTTCTTGATTGTTTTCTCGTTGAGAGGACGATAGTCAACCACGAGTCTTTTTGTTTGATCCTTCTTGGCAACAAACAGAGTTGGGCAACCCCAAGCAGAAGAACTAGGTTGAATGTAACCGTTCTCCATGTACATATCGATTTGCTCCTTCAACAATTTCAGTTCAGGAGGAGCTATCTTGTATGGATGCTTAGAGATTGGAGCAGTACCTGGTTCAAGTTCGATCACGAACTCAACTGCTCTGTCCGGAGGCATCCCTGGTAACTCTTCTGGAAAGACGTCAGGGAATTCACAAACCACCGGAACATTTTCGAGTAGAGGTAGAGGTTTAGCATCGAGGGTGTACAGCTGAATAGAACTTGATTCACTTGGAGAATAGACTATCTGGTCAGAAGGGTGGAACAGAGTTATCGACTTCTTAGCACAATCAATCGTAGCTTTATTGGCCTTCAACCAATCCATGCCAAGGATGACATCAATGTCAGAATTGCCAAGCAGAATGAGGGAAGCAAGGAATATGTGACCTCCAATTAGGATCTGATTCTCATGACTGATCTTGGAAGTTTGCATAGTTGCTCCAGGGGAGTTTACTACTAGCGGGGAACCCAAACCAACAAAGGGGAGCTTAATTGCTGTCGCAAAGATCTTTGACACGAAAGAATGCGATGCTCCGGTATCAAACAACACTTTAGCTGGGTTAGAGTTTACGGGGAATGTACCGAGAACGACGTCAGCAGCTTCCTCAGCTTTGTCGGCCTTGATATGATTTACCCTTGCGGTCCTCCCGACAGGCCTGTTGTTGGAGTTGAAGGCTTTAGCCGGGGGAGCACGAACCATTGCCTGGTTGGTGTTGGGGCGAGGAGGTGGTGGAGGTAGCTGCCTCTGAGTGCACTTATCAGCATAGTGTCTAGTATCCTTGCACTTGTAGCAAGTGACGACACGAGAAGGACCTGGCCTTGGCTGCCCCATTGGAACCCTCTGACTCTGCATCTGAGCTGGGTTGGGTGGGCGGGGAGCAAAGCCTGGAGAAGCTTGGGCATATGGAGCCCTAGTGAAAGCAGCATTTGGCACCCAGATGCGGCGCTTCTGCGGAGGGGTGGTCATGTTGGAGGAGGAACCACCCTCACGCGAGTGCTTTCGGGACTCCTCGAACGCCTTGCGCCCATTCTCCTCATTGAGCGCGGTGTTCACGAGCTCCTCGAAGTCCTTGCACTTGATGTTGGTGAGAGCGTACTTCAGTTCCGGGTTAAAACCTCGGCGGAACCTTGCCATCTTTTTGGCCTCAGTGGACACCTCATCACCAGCATAACGAGCGAGGCGATTGAACTCATTCTGGTAGCCAATGACGTCCAGCTTGCCCTGCTTAAGAGAGCAGAACTCTTCACGCATCCTTTCCATGAGACCATCTGGGATGTGGTGCTTCAGGAAGTCATCCTTGAAACAACCCCAGGTGATAGGGTATCCAGCTCTCATGGTCTGGTAGTTCTCCCACCAGGTAGCTGCCTGACCCTTCAGTAGGTAGGTGGCATACTTGACTTTATCCTCCTCAGCAACGTGAGCAATGTCAAGAGCCCTGGCCATCTCCCTGATCCAGTCATCAGCATCCAGAGGCTCCCGTGTTGCCACGAAAGCTCTCGGCCCCAAACTCAGAAACTCCTTGATGCTAACTCGCGGAGCATTCTGGTTGTTGTGCTGGTTAGCCTGGATCTGGGCCATCTGAGTCACGACCTGAGTCATCTGAGTCAACAGCTCCGTGAGCGGAGGTGGTTCAGGCGGGTTGCTCCTTGTTGGCGGCATCCTGAATAGACATGCATTTAGCACAACAACAGAAAAGGATAGACTTGGTAACCGAAAGATAGATTATTCCGACGCATCAATAGATAACCAACAGGTACATCATCACAAGTTCAAATACATCAGAATATCCAACACACCAATACATGGTTCGAAAGCCAAAGGATAACTAAACATAGCTATGAATGGATACATCGGTACTCCCATGCTCATCACGCAGGACGGCGGTGAGTAGTACGACGAGAGATACGGTGAGGAGGAATCCCACGGAAGTAGGTAGAACGACGATCCACGTAGATCGGGACTGCTCTGAGAGCGACTCTCGGTGTGATGAAGTAGAAAGCGTTGTCTCCCTGTGCTCCAAAGCGTGGAATCCCAGTGTAACCAGCTCCGAGGTTGAGTAGTGGACCTCTGATCGGCTCGTAACCTCCTGCATCTGGTAAACTACGTCCAACTATCTGATGGAAACGTGCAAAGCGCTCATCTCCAACAAAATCTGTGGTGTACGTAGCCAGACGAGTCAAAGCAAGGTAGAGCTGCTCCCTGACTGAGGCCAACTCCTGAGAAAGTGTGGTGGCAACAGCGTCACTGTGCCTCACAAACTGGGCGGTGGTGTGCAGCCTGGTGTTATCATGCTCTTAGACATCCAGGTTGTCGTAGAGGGTGAAGTGAGCTCCCGCTGAAGTGATGTAACCACGGGGGATGTGGCGATAGATAGAATCGTCAAACCCCCAGTAGTCAGTACGGAGGACGGTGAGACTCACGTAAGCTGCCTGCTGCACGGCCATATCCACTGTGGAACCTACTGCCTCGTAGCGGTGGACAACGCTCATGCCATCATCTGACAGAATGTAGACGATAGCCTGGTAGTAGGTCTGGTCAAACTCTCGCTGCTGCTCGTAGACCTGGTACTCTGGTGCCCAATGGAACCCCAGATAAGTGACCATGTCTCTCAGCATCTCCGGATAACCGGCAGTGCTCTCACAGCGAGTCATCCGAACCACCTGCGGGAAGAACCTGAGATCCATCTGCAGATGATTTGGGAGGTTTTGATTAGACGCCGGTAGAGAACTGAAGTGGAAAGTAACAACAAGATTTCAACGGACGAAAAGGGTGTTGAGAAGAACAGGATATCGAAGTAACAACGGGAAACACGAGACCAAAAATGCTGAGGTACTACGGAAAAACCCATCCGGGCTTCTGAAGGATCAATATCTACTGCTTAAGGGATAGAGGATTTTCTTCCGGGGCTTACAGGCCTCCGTTCTCAATCATGAGTAGGCAACATGATAAATCATGTCACAACCACCTCCATTCCTATGGACTAGTAGATATAACTATCCTTGAGAAACCAGGATACGTGAAATCCTAACTTGAAAGTTTAGGTGAGAAGGGAAAACAACGTTGCACTTCCTTACCAGAAAAGGGTGGGTGGGTGGGGAAAGAAGAAAAATGGCAGAATTCCTACTCTCACGTTTTATTTTTCCTATATAGCTACAAAATAGTTTCTAGACTCAACTGCGACCAGTAAAAGGGATCCTACAGGCAGACAGGCTCTGATACCATTTGTCGCACCCGGACTTCTAGAGGATACTCACCGTACGAACTGAACAGTATTTTGATTGGATTACGGGGCTTACCGGCACCCGCATCTCTTACGAGTAGGCCAACACTTATGTGTGACAACCAATCTTTACTATTCACCGTCGATGTAAACTATCCCGTAGAAATCAGGACACTACCATTGACGTACTTCATACCATACACACATGGTACGTCAACGGCTTTGAACAAGATGATAACATAACATATCTCTAAGACACAAAAGATTGAAATAAGTTGCAACTGGCCCTCACTAGGGCAGAGAATAGCAAATACAATCATCCAGAGGACACATGTCCCAACATAGCATCATTACAACATCAGCGAAAGCATTCAAAGGGTCTGAGTACAGACAAATCCAAATAGGCTTAAGAAGCCGGGAATGAAAAGAAAACGGAGCCCATCCACGATGTCTCGGATCCTGCCCGGGTCCGCTAACTACTCATCAGCAGCCTCGTCAAACTCCACGTAGTAGCCGTCACCTGGATCCTCGTAAGCGTAGTCTGCGGAAACCACAGCCCCAAAGGGGTCAGTACATAAACGTACTGGCAAGCAAGACTCACAGTTCACCAAAATGTAGCCCGTCAACACCAAGCACAGATTCCTTGGGATCAACGGAAGAAAAGGGTATAAAAGATGCTGCAACTGGCTGCGCTAACCAACTACAGAACATACTACAACTTCCGGTGTAACAGAAAGAGATAAGATAGCGTATCGTAACCAACTATAGCTAACCACCAAACAAACCCATCCTGGATCTCGCCCCTTATCCAAAGAAGCAATCCGAGGATAACTCACACAGTTGGATTAATGATGGGTCAAGTTGTTGTGTCAATAAGCCTATTACTAGTCAATTTATCATTAGTTAGGTGTAAGTTGTTCTGAGTACTTGTTAGCCAGTACTTTCACCAAGTCAACCATAACCGCGGAAAACACGGCTTCTCGAGAAGATTTATCCCTGCAGGGGTGCACCAATTTGGCCGTACACGTAAGAATAACCCGCCAGATGGGAAGGCCTTTCCCACCAAGCGGGGCACTGAACACAACTCAACTCTTCTTCGCATCAAGCCCAAAGCACCACGTGCTGTGCGTGCGCGGCTAATCGAGCCCCACGAAGAAAAGGGGACCCTCATAGCACTGGAAGACCACGCCGCCCTAAATGCCGACTACAAAAGTTCCACCCTGGCCTCGGGTTCGTACCTGCATATGCGTGCATCAAATGGAAAGCCCGAACTAAGTGTGGTGATTTGGACGAGATGCGAATCGAATCAAATTGAGGGGGGCGCCCATACACGCTTCCCACATGCGGATAGTGCGCTCATCATGGATCAGTAGACAAGACCCTTTTCCTATTAGGGTCGGCACTAGCAGGCCTCAAAACCACGCCGGGCCTCCTGCCGGTGCCTTATCAGCAAATTATTATTACCTCAAATTATCAAGTTGTTGTTTAACATCGAGCCCCAGAATATAAACAGATATGATAACAAAAGGTAACTGATAACAGACTCGAGCAAAACAACCCTAAGCATGCTAGTAAGACACGGGCCCCAGCAACGGGGTTTTAGGACTGGAGGTGAGGCAGTATCAGGGTTCAGGGTATCATGTGATAGGTTCGTAACAGAAGCAACGATACATATGGCTAGCAGAAATAGACAACGGAAAGTATCGGTAACCAATGTTGAAAGGAACACAATGGTTCATGTGAGTGATAACTTGCCTGCAAACCCAGTAGCCGGGTACTGAGCTAGATCCTCAGAAGGGGTGTCGTAAAGATCGTCGGTCTCAGCGTCGTCGTCTATCCGAGAAGAAGCAAACAAACAATACAGGAAAATAAACAATCAATATCATGGCATAGTGCACAATCATGGGATGATGCATGTCAAGTTAATAGATGCATCAAAATAACCTAATTGACATGGTAACACAATTTAAATGGACACATATGCAATTTTGAGTTGCATATGAAAAGCCCATGGATTTTGGTTAGATTATTTGTTTTCCAACTAATCAACAGGTGTTAGTGGTTTAGTATGATGCATGCATGAGGAAAACAGCAAAATAACAACATTAGAACCAATTTAAAATAGGGTTTACCAATTAAGAATTTTATTTATTACTTCAGGGAATTATTGGTGCCTTAAAGGTGACACACAAGTATTTGTTGTTTTCAACCATTTAAATTGTTCAAAACAAATAACTAAATTCATATTTGAAAAGATCATGAAATTTTGGGTGGATTACATGTTTCAAATATTGAAAAAGGCATTTGTATGAATTTATTATGACTTAAACAATATTAAACAAGTTTTAAATGAATTTAAAACAAGCATGAATTTTATTCGAATTTTATTTGCTCAAAACATAATTTCAAACTCATATTTGAAAAGTTTATACTTTAGTGGTTTGAAAACATATTTTGCATGTTCAAAAATAATTTATTTGGGGCAAGTTATGATTTTATCAAATTTAAATGAATTAAATAAGGATTAAATTATTTAGGCAATTTAAATTATTCAAACCATGAAACAAAATTTATATTTGAAAAGGTTATTCAAAATAGCATGGAAAACATATTTTATTTGCATTTATTGGATTAGGTATGAATTAGTTATTGAATTTAGAAATTTGCATTTGATTTATTTGAATTCAAATTTGAATTGCATTTTGAAAATTCAAAACAGTACACAAATGGCATAGTTGGATAGACAATTAAATTTAGAACAATAAACATATTTAACTTTTATTTTTTAGAGCTATATATTAAAAGTTATTAACCAATTAAAATTGAGGACTAATCTATAATTAAAAGGTTCTATTTTGAAAACAGAAAAATGCAGAAACTTTTGTTACCGCACGGTTAGCCAGCCCCAGCCACTGCAGCGTGGGCCTGGGGGTCCAGCGTGGCGTGCTGCGCGCGCGTGGCAGTGGGAGTCACTGATGTGTGGGTCCTGCCCGTCAGCGTCGCGCGCAAAAAAAGGTGTTGGTTTTTATTCAGCGAGAGCGAGGGATCGATCCCCGCACCTCACGCTGCGCACGCTAGAACTGAACCACTGCGGTGTTGCGTTCGTTCTATCAGGTATAGCGACGCAGAGAGGAAATACTTCAGATCTAGCTACTGAAACTGAACGCGCGCGACAGCGACTGGACCTGACATGAACTTGGTCACCGGCGGCGATCTTCCGTAGGGCCTAGCTGCCGTGGTTCGCTGTGGTGGCGATCGACCGGATGCGTGTGCTACTCGCGCTGCGCAGAACAGGAGAGGGGCAGGGAAACGGGAGCAGCCGCTCACCAGAGGGTCGAGGTTGCAGAGACCGTGACGAGCTCGACGGCGACACGGCTGTGGACGGCGGCGAGGGCACCGTGCGTCTCCGGGGCTGCACGGGTGTCTAATCGGACGAGGGGAGAGTGGGGTTTCGGTTTTAGGGTCTAGGTAGGTAGACGGGTGACTGCTGCGGTGGTTATCATCGGAGTTCAGAGGGGAGAAAACTCCGGCGAGGGGATCAGAGCGAGGGAGGTGGCCGGGAGAGGGCAGACGGCGGCGGGCTCGAGGGGAAACAGCCTCCTAGGGTTAGGGTTAGGTGGAGCGGAGCCCTAGGGGGGATATATAGGGAGTACGGGGGCGGGATCACCGTCGGGAGGTGGCCGCGTCCGCCGTGGCGCTCCGGATGGACGCCGTACAGGTTGATGACGGCAGATTAGAACGAGGAAAAAAACGAACCGTTTTCTTCGGGGATAACGGGCTGGGCTGCGCTGCGGAAGAAAAACGAAGAGGAGGGAAGGAGAAATGGGCTGGGCGCAGCCCACTCGGTGTTGGCGCCAAAACTTTGAAATTTTTATTTCTCCTTTCTGTTTTTTTTTTGCTGAAAAAGAAATTGGAAGGAAAAGATGGTTTTTAGGTTAGTGAAAAATTTGGAAAAATTAGGGGAAGTTCAAAAGGCCATTTGCAAACAGATGTTAACTTTTATTTTCAAAAAGTTTGAAATTTGTTTGCTGTTTGAATTTAAATCAAATTTGGGTGAAATTTTAATATTAAATGATCATTAATAAAAACCAATTTTTAAATAGGGTAACCCCTATGTTAAATTATAGCCCATTGATCAAAAGTGTTTTATAATTTGCATGGATTCAATTGGTTGCTGTTTGATGCTTGAATTTGGAATTTTCAATGTGTTTTTGGAATTTAAATGATTGATTTAAAACCATCCTTTTAACAAGTGATCAACATGGAATGAAATGAAACAAAAATGGTTGTTTTTATTTGTGATTTTTATTTCAAATGTTGTAACAGAGCAAGTATGAAACAATCATTTGAATAAAGTTTAAATTTGAATTGGGACAACAGGGAAAAACAGATGCATCAAATAAGAAACAAAAGCAAACAGAAAGAAAACAATATGATGACATGATGCAATATTTTTAACAACCATGAAACAAACATTCTAAGGGGATGGTTTTTCATACTTGGGATGTTACACCTTTAACATCGTTAACAGTTCTTTCTAAAGTAGCATGCAATTTTTTGATACAAAGGAAATTTTCATTCAAATGATTTTGTAATTGTGCATCAAAATGGACTGGTTTAATAATGAAACCATCAAATTCATCTAGGCATTGTTCAGGAGGTTTATCATAAGAAATATCACTATCATTAAATTTATAAAGAGAATGTACCTCTACCATAGGAGGGCGAGTGGTAGGCTCACATAGCGTTTCAATTGGAGGTAGATTCTTCACATCTTCATATTTAAACCTTCTATTTAATAGATTTCTTAGCTTATTGCATTCCTCAGGATTGAGGAAAAGAACTCGTCTCTTCTTGGTTGTAGGAAATGGTGTAGGTTTAGGAATATCCCAATCATCATGGTTCTTGGCTATATTACCCAATTATTCTTCTGCTTCATCTACAGTTCTTTCCCTGAAAATACAACCAACACAACTATCCAATTATGTCCTAGATTCAGTGGTTAGTCCATTATAAAAAATATATCAATAAGCTCATTCTTAGGTATACTATGATCATGCCTACCCTTGAGGGTAGCTCAAAACCCCCAAGCTTTAGGAAGTTTCTCATCCTCTAATTGTTTGAAGTTAAAAAACTTTTGTAAAGCAGCATGTTGCATATGAGCAGGAAAATATTTCTTGCAAAATACATGAGTAAAGAATTGAGGAGTCTTAATGCAACCATAAGGAATATTATCATACGAAACTTTAGCATCCCCATTTAATCAGAAAGGGAACAACTTAAGAACATAATAGCCTCGTATAAAATCTCATCAGAAAACAACTTGCCAATCTCAAATAATTTAGTCAAGTGGGATACATCATCATTGTTTACTTTACCATCAAAGTGTTAAGTTTCGACCATGGGAATAAGTGAAAGATAAATAGATAAATCAAACTTCTAATCTTTAATGTCCACAGGAGATTTAGCAAATTTAGGATCAGGAGTAAACTTGTTTTTCATAGAATGTTTCTCAAGCAACTTCTTAAAAGTCTCAGGATCAGGAGCAGTTTCATGACTCATATATTATTTAAAGAACTCATCAATAAGTGTATAAGTATCCTCTAAATAAACAGTCTTATCATTATTAAGATCAGGTTGTTCACATGATTGTTTAGGTGTACATGACAGCTTATCAAACAAATCAGCATGTTCAATTTATTTAGCTCTAGCAATTTGTGTTTCTAAAAAGAAACCTAGAGAACTAGAAGTATCAAGCACAGTAGAAGCATCATCAAATTCATCAGACATAGTATCAGACTCAGCAGTAATAGCACGCGAAGCATGCGATTGAGCAACAAGCTTACTTAAAACAGAAGGTGAATCGAGAGCAACAGTGGTGTTCATGGTTGTACCTTTCCTTGTGGTGGAAGGTAATATTGGAACCTTAGAATTGGAAGTCTTTCCCATGGTGGATAATAAATTGCAGCGAACAATATAATTCTCAAGTGAGCTTACAAATAAATCTATGATCCCCGGCAACAACGCCAGAAAATATTCTTGATAACCCACAAGTGTAGGGGATCGCAACAGTCTTTGCGGGTAAATATAGCCCAATTTATTGATTCGACACAAGGGAAGCTAAAGAATATTTATAAGCCTTAACAACAGAGTTTTTAATCCAGCTGCACCTGAAAAGTACCTTGCTTCACACAATTTATTAGTAGTAACTGTTATATAATGGCAATAGTAGTTTGATAGTAAAAGTAGCAGTAAAACAGAAGTAACAATAGTAGCGCCGAATGTAAAAGAAGTAAGTAGTAGTGCTAAAAACACTCTAGGAATAGGGATGGATATACGAGTGTTGCATGAATGATATTAACCATGTAATTGAGGAGGGTCCAGACTGTGTGCTTTGCTCTCATAATCTACTAGAAACTCGTGATCCTCTTTTTTTCTCCTGTCCTTTTGCGCTGGCTTGCTGGAGTTCGCTTCACATTAGTTGGGATTTGTCTCTACATATTTAACAAATTATCCTATCGGTGATGCATGACTTATCTGGTCCCTGCTTCATGGAGATTTTTATCAGTGCATGCTGGAATATTTGGAGAAGCTGTAATGACCTCATTTTACACAATAAATTGCCCTCCCTTGGCATATGGCTTGTTCTACTTCGTGGAGATATTCTTCTTCATCAACATAGGGTCCCGTTTACACTAGTTCAACCCTTAAAGGATTGGGTGTTTGACACCCTCTTTCACTCTTAATGTTTGTTTTCTCTGTTGCTTTGTTCCTTCCTTCCCCCTAGTCTCTCCTAGTTGTTCTTTCTTTTCTTTGTTTTTGAGTTCCTTACTCTTGTTCCCCCCTTGTAACTCTTAGGGAAACCCCTTGTTTCCCTTTGATTCCCTTTTCTTATATATAAAATTTACACCGTAGGGTTTTTCCCTATGGTTCATTGTTCAAAAAAAATAGAGGTAACAAAGGGCAACACAAATATATAAGAGTGTATCAAAGTCACTTACTATCATTGGAATGTTTCCCGGAAATTGTCGTACGTGCTTGCAATAAGAACTTGCACCACATCTTTTGTCCTACCATCCTGTTGCTGCGCGGCCAAAAAGGAACTAATGGTAATTAAGGTACTTGTTCTACCAAGCACCGGAGAAAAGCATTAACATACGGTGGAAACATGTAATCCTCGAGCTAAAATCCACCCCCTCCGATATCCCAACCTGTCACCTTGGTGTCTTAGGTTCCAGACAATAATAAGTGTATACAACTCATAGATATGATCCAATACAATAATTATACTCAGGAAAATATAACATGTTCAGATCTGAAATCATGGCACTCGGGTCCTAAGTGACAAGCATTAAGCACTCCAAGTTGCAACAATGATTATAACAACAATAGTGTATACTAGGCATCAAGCCCTAACAATCTCGTGATCTATTACATGACTAATCTCATCCAATTCCTGCCATCCCCTCTGCCTATAGCAGGGAATTACTCCCACACCAAAGGTGGAATCATGGATGGTTGATGGAGAGGTGTTGGCGATGACGACGGCGACGATTTCTCTCTAATCCATGTTCTGGCAGGGCGTCAAAACAGGAACTTCTATCTCCCAAACTAGGGTTTCAGGTGTCGGCGGAGCTACAGATCATATTTGGGAAAATCCTTCAGGGGTTCTCCATTTTGGGGACAAAGGAGTCTATATACCAAAGGGGACCCTGAGGGGTGGTCCCAGGTCCCCAGGGCCCCTAGGCGCAGCCGGGGGGCACGGCTGGCACCCCCCTAAGGGCCCAGTGTCCCCCCTCCAACTGCCCTTTGGGCTCCGGGAGTCTTCCATGGAAATATAATTTTCTGATTTTTTCTAGAATTTTCCAAGGAAATTGATTTTCTGCACAAAACTAGACACCAAGGGTAATTCTGTTGAAAACAATGTTAGTCTGTGTTAGTTTGATCCAAATCATGCAAATAGGAGGATAAACAACAAGAGAAGTGTTTGTAAAAGTAGATATGTTTGCAACGTATCATCCCAACGCTAGGCTTAGTTGCAGGACTCTTCATCGGGCGTCACCTATATCGTCATCGACACACGTTCCACCCTTTGTGTTGGTAATGGTCGGATCTAACCTCGCATGTACCTTGATAGTAAATCTTGTGTGCTATGTCGGACAAAAAAAATTAAATTATGCGACATACACCAATAGAAAGTTGCCTTGGGCGTCGCCATTGTGTTCCCCCTCCCCTGATTGTGGTACCTATTGTTTCCAAGGGCATTTCCATTGCGCGAACCCCTACCAACACCTCCATAAAAAATTGGAGCCTCCCCTTGAAAATGAGGGTTACCCAAGCCATCAGCATTGTGTTGACCTCTACCTCCTCCACCAGCGAACTGATTCTATTCATCACCTTGACGGTCCATGCCGCCCGGACCCCGAGCATTAAAATATTAAAGTTATTGGAGCCACGAACAGAGTTGTCGCCGCCACCTCTGCCTCCATGCTTCCACCATGTTCCCCTCCGCCATTTCCTGCACCCCACCTAGCCATGATCGGCACCAGGGAAGCCAACGTACTAGATCATCTCCCGGAGAACCCTAGCTACCATAGGTTTCTAGTTCGATAGGAGGAATGCAAGATCCTACCCCTTACGATATTATTTGCATTACACATTCCCAGTCGGCCAATGTGTTGGAAGGATGTGCCAACTGTTTCCGCTGCCTGACATGGCCAACCTCATAGCACAGGACACTTTTGAAATCGGATCCAGAGATCTGTAACAACGAATGTCGGCCGATAGATTGTAGATGCAGAGACTTCAATCTACATCGCCGATGCACCAGGATCCAACTTTATTCCTCCACGGATTGGGAGCATAGTGTCGCACCCGGACTTTTAGAGGATACTCACAGCCCGTTAAACAGTAGATAAATGGCTTATGGGGCCTACCTGCACCCGCATCTCAATATGAGTAGGCCAACACGTAAACGTGTGACAACCATCCTCTACTATTCATCGTCTGTGAAACCATCCAATAGAAATCCGAATACTTCCATTGACGTACTTCATAACATACACACATGGTACGTCAACGGCGTTTGAACAAGTGATATCACAACAAATCTCTAAGACACAAAGAAATAGAAATAAGTGGCAAAAGCTCTCACTAGAGCAGAGATAGCAAATACAGTCATACAGGCGACACATGTCCCAACAAGTCATCATTACATCACAGCAGAAGCAAACAAAGTGTCTGAGTACAGACAAGATCCAAATAGGCCTAAGAGGCCGGAACGAAAGAACGGAGCCCATCCACGAAGTCTCGGATCCTGCCCGGGTCCGCTATCTACTCGTCAACAGCTTCGTCATACTCCACGTAGTAGCCACCATGGGGATCCTCGAAACGTAGTCTGCAGAACGCAGCCCCAAAGGGGTCAGTACAGACGAGTACTGGCAAGCAAGACGCACAAGATACCAAAGTGTACCCGACAACACCAAGTACAGATGCTTTGGGTTCAACGGAAGATAGGTGATACAAAAGTGCGGCAGCGGGCTGCACTAACCAACTACAGAGACACGCTACAACATCCGGCTAAAGAAAGGGATAAGATAGCGTATCGGAGCCAACTACCACTAACCTCAAACAAACCCATCCTGGATCTCGCCCCTTATCCAAAGAAGAAATCCGAGGATAACCCACACAGTTGGATTAATGAAGGTTCTGGTTATTGTGTCAATAAGCCTATTACTAGTCAAATTATTATTAATTAGGTGTAAGTTGTCTGAGTACTTGTTAGCCAGCACTTTCACCAAGTCGTCACATAACCGCGGACAACACGGCTTCTCGAGAAGATTCATCCCTGCAGGGTGTGCTCCAGTACCCGTACACACTTGAGCCACCAACTAAAACTCAGGTGGACTCAACACGACTCGAACCATCTCTGCAACCCGTCCTAGGAGCCACAGAGCTATAAGGTCCCGGCCAGTCCGACCTAACCTAAGCGCAAGGGTTAAAACCACACCCCCCGGCACCACAGGCCTCGCCCTATATGCATCATCATCATCATAATCATCAACCATGGGCGCGACCCATTCATGCGTATGCGCAAATGGAACACCCGAACTAAGTGTGGCTCTTCGGACAAACTGCGGATCAAGTCAAAGTCGAGGGGGGTTCCATACGACCACCCGGATGCGGTGAGCACGCTCATCATGGATCAGAGGACAAGACCCTTTTCCTATTTAGGGTCGACAACCCTAACCCGGGCCTCCTGCCGGTGCCTTATCATCAATTATTATTACCCCAAACATTAACATGATATGGATTATAACAAGCCCATCTATCAAACTAAACAGGTGATAAGATAAATGACAACAAGACTCGAGCACAAACAAACCTAAGCATGATACTACGACACAGGCTAACAAACAACAAGGTTGTAGGTGTGGGGGTGAGGCTATATTCATGGCTGCAGGATGACATGTGATAGGATCGGAACACAAGCAACGAATCATAAGGCTAGCAGATTAGACAACGGAAAGTATCGGTATCAACCGTGGAAACGGACATAATGGTTCATGCGAGTGAATACTTGCCTGCAAACTCAGTAGCCTGGTACTGGGCTAACTCCTCTGAAGTAGTATCGTAAACCTCGTCTGTCTCAACGTCGTCGTCTATTCGAGAAGTAGAAAACAAACAACGAAGATAGACAACAATAGCTTCAATTTGATATGTTGTTTACCAAGTTTGGAATTTTATTTATTAAGTTATGAAATTTGGCTCCTTAAATGAGTTACACAAGCATTTGTTGTTTTCACCAATTTTAAAGGTTCAAAACAGATAACAAAATTCATATTTGGAATGAACACAAAATTTTAGATGGAAAACATATTTCATTTGTTGAAAATGGATTTAAAATGAGCAAGTTATTAATTTGACAATTTTAAATGCCTTAATTAAGAAACAGTTGTTTTCAGCAATTTAATTTATTTAAAACAGAACACAAAGTTGATATTTGCAAAGTTCATGAAAAATGGAATGGAAAACATATTTGGTTTGTTGAATTTGGAAATTCTATGCCCAAGTTATGAATTTTGCAATTTAAAAGGTGTAATTAAAGTATTAAATTATTACTCCAATTTTAATTAGGAAAAACAGTGAACAAATTGTATTGAAAAGGTTGAAAACATGTATAAAATGTTTCAATGAACATTTTGAGCTATTGAACATAATTTTTGGAGCATTATTGAATTTATTATGCATTTTTCCATAACCATTTTTATTATGCCCTTTTTAGTAAACAGAAGGAAACATGTTAAAATTTAATTCAATTGTGACCAAATAAAATACCACTATGTAGAGTTTGTTAAGACAAATTTTTAGAGCCCAAGTTTGCTCAATTTGGGTGAACCAAACTCAAGTTATGAATTCCCAAAGTTTCCAATTTTTATTGCATTTTCTGTATTTAATTATTTAGTGCAAAATTTATTACAGAAACATGTTGCAACTTTGTGACTAATAGAAATAGCACAAGATTCTGAATCCACAGAAACTTGAATCATTGAAATTGGAGCAATATTCAATTTGTTATGGATTTTACAAATAAAGCCTCAGATCTGTTTTTCTGGATTTCGGGCAAAAAAAGAAAAAGGCCGAAAAAGGGGTGGTTTTTGCTACTCGGGGGACTCGAACTCGGGTCTCGGGTGCGCGCTGGGAGGGCCCAAACCATTGGGCTGCTGATGCGGTTGTGATGGATAGAGGAACTATGCGGTTTTTGAGGTGGTCAACGTGCGGAAGATCTGAAACTGAATCGAAGTTCAGTACTGAACATCCGATCGGGAAAAGGAAGGACAGCGACGAACTGCTCGCCGCGGGCGAGGGCGCAGGGGGTGCGCGGGGCGCTGGGCGCGGGGTGGCCCTGCTCGCGGAGGGGAAAGGAGGAAGGCCGAGGGGAGGAGGAGAGAAGGGGCAGGGGCGCTCACCTCGAGCTTGGCGAGCGGGAGGCGGACGAGGAGGGAGATGGCCGCGAACGGAGCTCGGCGGCGGAAAAGCTTGACGGCGCGGTCGCCTGGCACCCCCTCGGTCCACGCCGTCTTCAGCAAAAACGGAGATGGTACTGCGGCGATTCCATTCCCGCGAGGAAGAACCCCCGTCGACGATCACAACCACCTCACCATCACGCCAAGCTTTCTCCCATGGAGCTGTCTTCAGGTTCAGAACAGGGAAGAACTTCAGAGGTAGGGCAACTGAGAGGAGGAAAGAGGAAAGGGAGAGGGTGGCGGCGGCTGTGGAGGGGAAGAGGGAGAGCTAGGGTTTGGAGGGGAGAGGGGAGTTAAGTAGGTGGAGGGGGAGGAGGAAAAGCTTGCAGGTGGGGGAGCCTCCCCTTTTCTCTGTCTCCATACAGAGGTAGAAGATGACAGCGATGGGGGGTCGCTTGGGCCTCGTGGGGGTGTGGTGGGCTCAGCCCACTTGGGCTGGCCTGCCCCCCTTCTTCTTCTTTTTTTTGTTTTTTCTCTGTTTCTATTTTTTTTTGTAGAAGAGAAAAGGAAGGGTTTTGGGATCCAAAATTTTATGGTGATAAATTTTTATGGGTTCTTTATTGCAAAAGCCCAGTTGCATGATGTTTTGTTTTCGAAAATTTTGAATATTTGTGGATGTTTGAATTTTAATTGAATTTGAGTGAATTTTGCAATAATGGAAAATATTGAAATTTTAGCAAGTTAATTATTTGGAAATTCAAGTTTATTGGAAACAAATAAATGGTTTGATTTGTATGTTTTATTTGAAAAAGTTATAATAGACCAAGTGTGAAACATATTGATTTGTCATTTGATTTGAAATTCAAAATCAACACATGTGTGGATATGATGACATGATGCATTTGAAACAAAAACAAGAAACAAACATTCTAAGTTGGGAGTTTTTCATACTTGGGATGTTACAAAACGCCCCCCTTGAAGGAATCGCGCCCCGAGATTCCTACTGAGAAGAGAAAAGGTCCGGATACTTCTTGCGAAGAACCTCTTCGGTCTCCCACGTTGCCTCTTTATCGGAATGATGAGACCACTGCACTTTTAAGAACTTGGTTCTCTTGTTGCGAGTTTTGCGCTCGGCCTCATCGAGAATGCGAATAGGGTGCTCCTCATAAGAGAGGTCTACTTGCAGTTCAATGGAATCATGATCAACTGCAAGACCTGGGTCTTTGAAGCACTTCTTGAGCTGTGACACGTGAAACACATCGTGCACCTTGGATAGCTTTTCTGGAAGTTCAAGACGATATGCATTTTCTGCATGCCTTGAGAGAATGTTTAAGGGACCAATATATCTTTATGCAAGCTTTCCTTTGACACCAAAACGATGAGTGCCTCTGAGGGGAGTTACACGGAGGCAGGCCTTATCACCAGCTGCATAGACCATATCTCTGTGTTTGCTGTCATAGTAGCTTTTCTGACGAGACCGAGCAATCTTCAGATTGTCACGAATGATGCGGACTTTCTCTTCGGCCTCCTTAACAATGTCAGGGCCTAAGAGTGAACGTTCACCAGCTCCAGACCAATTGATTGGACTCCTGCATCTGCGGCCATAGAGAGCCTCAAATGGTGCCATGCCTAGGCTTGCTTGGAAGCTGTTATTGTAAGAGAATTCAGCATATGGAAGACATTCCTCACATTTCATGCCAAAAGAGAGACCACATGCTCTGAGCATATCCTCGAGAATCTGATTGACTCTTTCGACTTGCCCTTGAGACTGAGGGTGATAAGTTGTGCTGAACAGAAGCTTGGTGCCCAAGGCTTCTTGAAAGCTTTTCCAGAAATGAGAAGTGAAGATGCTTCCACGGTCTGAGCTGATTTCCAACGGAACACCATGAAGAGGAACAATTCTTGTGGTGTAGAGCTCTGCCAATTGACTAGCTGAGATTGTCTCTTTGACAGGAAAGAAGTGAGCGACTTTAGTGAGTCGATCAATGACAACGAAGATTGCATCGTTGCCCCTCTTGGACTTTGGAAAACCAGTGATGAAGTCCATTTCAATCATGTCCCACTTCCATTCAGGAATTTTCAGAGGTTGGAGAAGACCCGCTGATTTCTGATGAACTGCTTTGACACGTTGACAAACATCGCATTCAGAGACATATTTAGCAATTTCACGCTTCATGCCAGACCACCAATACATTGTTTTGAGATCCTGGTACATCTTTGTACTTCCAGGGTGTATGGAAAGAGGAGTATCATGAGCCTCCTTGAGAATCACATCTTTCAGGCTTTGGATTTCGGGAACTGCAATGCGTCCTTGGAAAAACACTGTTCCCTTGTCATCAATTGAGAAGCACTCATACTTCACCTTGCCTGCTTTGATGTTCTTTGCGATCTTCTTGATCTCAGCATCACGAAGTTGTTCAGAACGAATCTTGTCCTCAAGCGTTGGACTGGCTGTCAAGTTTGCAAGATAGCCTTGAGGAACAAGTCCAAGATTCAGCTTTTGGAATTCTTCATGAAGAGGAGGTTGGCTTTTCATGATCATGAGATTGTTGCAATAGGACTTGCGACTGAGATCATCGGCCATAACATTAGCCTTGCCTGGAGTGTCGGAAATGGTGAGATCGAAGTCTTTGATCTTCTCAATCCATCTCCTTTGTCTGAGTTTTAGATCTGGTTGACTGAAGATGTACTTTAGACTGTTGTGGTCGGAAAAGATCTCAGTGCGATTACCCAACAAGTATTGTCTCCATTTCTTGAGGGCAAAGACAACTGCTGCAATCTCAAGGTCATGAATAGGATAGTTGAGCTCATGTGTGTTCAACTGACGAGAAGCATAAGCCACAAATTGACGTTCTTGCATGAGAACTGCACGTAGACCTTGGAGAGAAGCATCACAGAATATTTGGAAAGGTTTGGAAGGATCTGGGCCAACCAGAGCTGGTGTAGAAGTGAGTTTAGTCTTCAGGAGATTGAAGCTTTCATCACATTGTGGAGACCAGACGAACTTCTTGTCCTTTTTTGTGAGGTCAGTGAGAGGTTTGGCAATCTTGGAGAAGTTTTGGACGAAGCGACGACAATAGCTAGCCAAACCAAGAAAACTTCTGACTTGCTTCACCGTCTTTGGAGGTTTCCATTCAACAATGGCCTTAACCTTTTCTGGGTCAATAGCTATGCCCTTGGCAGATATGACATGACCATGGTAAGTGACTTCAGAAATCCAGAACTCACATTTGGAAAACTTGGCATAGAGGCGATGCTCGCGAAGCTTCATGAGGATGAGACGAAGATGTTCTTCATGCTCTTTCTCAGATTTGGAGTAGACAAGAATGTCATCAAGATATACCACAACGAACTTGTCGAGGTATTCATGGAAGACAGAGCTCATGAGTCGAGAGAAAGTCGCTGGTGCATTGGTGAGGCCAAAGGACATGACGGTGTATTCATAGCGACCGAAGCGAGTGACAAAGGCTGTCTTTGGAACATCCTCTTTTCTGATCTTTATTTGATGGTAACCCATTCTCAAGTCCAACTTGGAGAATATGGAGGCTCCAGCAAGATGATCAAAGAGATCATCGATGCGAGGAAATGGATATTTGTTCTTGATGGTTTTCTCGTTAAGAGGACGATAGTCAACAACGAGTCTCTTTGTTTGATCCTTCTTTGCCACAAAGAGAGTTGGGCATCCCCAAGCCAAGGAACTAGGTTGAATGTAACCTTTTTCCATGTACATATCAATTTTCTCCTTTAACAATTTCAGTTCAGGAGGAGCTATCTTGTATGGATACTTGGATATTGGAGCAGTGCCTGGTTCAAGTTCGATGACGAACTCAACAGCTCAGTCAGGAGGCATTCCTGGCAATTCTTCTGGAAAGACATCGGGGAAGTCACAAACCACCGGAACAGTTTCAATAGATGGTAGGGGATTTGCATTGAGAGTGTAGAGTTGAACAACTGGATTTTCAGCATGGAAGTAGACTATCTGGCCAGAAGGGTGTGTGATTTTGACAGACTTAGCAGGACAATCAATGACTGCTTTGTTGGCTACCAGCCAATCCATCCCAAGAATGACATCAATATCTGAAGAGTGGAGAGCTATCAGAGATGCCTGGAATGGAAGGTTTCCAATTGTGATCTCGATGTTCTGGCTAACTTTATTGCTTTGCCAGCTAGATCCCGGTGATTTCACTAGGAGAGGGATAGACAACTGTTCGAAGTTGATTTTACTGGTGTTTGCAAAGCATTGAGAGATGAAAGAGTGTGAAGCACCAGAATCGAACAAGACTTTAGCACGAAACGAGTTCACAAGAAGTGTGCCCATTACAACTTCTGGAGACTCTTCTGCTCCCTGGGCCTTTACATGGTTCACCTTGACGGTTCTCACGCCAAGTTCGTTGCTGTTGTAGCAACCCAACGGAGTACCACGTATTATTTTCGGGGTCGACCTGTGGCGAGGTGGAGGTGGAAAGAGGTGCCTTTGCGGACACTTATCAGAATAGTGGCCCGGCTGTCCACACTTGTAGCATGTAACAACAGAACGAGGAGTTGTTGGACCTGGCTGAGATGGAGCACCTCCTGAAGACACCACTGGGGTGGGAGGGCGGGCAAGAAATCCTGCCGGGCTTGGCAAGCAGATGGGCGGTGTTGGAGTGGTATATGGAACCCAATTCGTTTTTGTGGAGGCATGATAGCTTTTGAGAGATTAGCCTGTTCACAAGAGTGCTTACGAGATTCCTCAACCAACGTGCGCCCATGCTCTTCATTTAGAGCGATGTTGATGAGGTCCTCAAAATTCTTGGCCTTGACGTTGGTGAGAGCATACTTGAGTTCCGGGTTGAGACCCCTGCGGAACTTTGCATCTTTTTCGCTTCTGTGGAGATTTCATCTCCGGCGTAGCGAGCCCGGCGATTGAACTCTCTTTGGTATTCGAGAACGTCCAAATTGCCTTGTGTGAAAGAATAGAATTCCTCACGCATTCTCTCCATGAGCCCATCGGGAATGTGATGGCGCACGAAGGCTTGCTTGAAATCCTCCCATGTGATTGCCACACTAGGACCTCTCATTTCTTGGAAGTTCTCCCACCAAGACATGGATTGTCCACGAAGAAGGTAGGTCACGTAAGGAACACGGTCCTCGTCAGCCACATGAGCTACCATAAGAGTACGGTTCATTTCACGGAGCCAGTCATCAGCATCCAATGGCTCGGAGGAGGTATCAAACGTGCGCGGATTGAGCTCAAGGAACTCCCGAATAGACACACGGGCGTTGCCATTATTCCCAACGTCTTGGTTCTGCTGCATCTGCCCTATAACTTGTGTCATCTGAGACAGCACTTTCCCCATCTCGGGTGGCAGTGTGTGTTCTTCGTCACCACTTTCCATTCTGAAGAGGATACCAAGATTAACACACTAACCGGATAACAAAATCCAATATAAGTGCTTACAAGGCTTACTTCAGACCGTAAGAAGGTAGCATGGAGTAAACATATACTACCCTCAACGTTCACCATAAATGGTTCGAGTACCACACGGATAGCCGTGTTGAAGAAGAAAATCTCCGGAACAAAACGGATGGAGGTTAACAACGAATCAACAGACAAGTTGTTACAACGAAAGAGACGATTTGTGAAGGATGATATCGTAGCAACAACTGGGAAACAGGAGACCACAAACACCTGAGGTACTACGGAAAAACCCATCCGGGCTTCTAGAGGATCAATATCTACTGCTTAAGGAATAGAGGATCTTCTTCCGCGGCTTATTTGCCACCGTTCTCAATCGTGAGTAGGCAACACGAAAATCGTGTCACAACCACCTCCGTTCCTATGGTCTAGTAGATATAACCATCCTCGAGAAACCAGGATACGTGAAATCCTAACTTGAAAGTTTAGGTGAGAAGAGAAAAACAACGTTGCACTTCCTTACCATAAAAAGGGAGGGTGGGTGGGGAAAGAAATAAAAGAACATAATTCCTACTCTCACGTTTCATTTTTCCTATATAGCTACAAAATAGTTTCTAGACTCAACTGCGACCAGTAAAAGGGATCCTACAGGCAGACAGGCTCTGATACCATTTGTCGCACCCGGACTTTTAGAGGATACTCACAGCCCGCTAAACAGTAGATAAATGGCTTACGGGGCCTACCTGCACCCGCATCTCAATATGAGTAGGCCAACACGTAAACGTGTGACAACCATCCTCTACTATTCATCGTCTGTGAAACCATCCAATATAAATTCGAATACTTCCATTGACGTACTTCATAACATACACACATGGTACGTCAACGGCGTTTGAACAAGTGATATCACAACAAATCTCTAAGACACAAAGAAATAGAAATAAGTGGCAAAAGCTCTCACTAGAGCAGAGATAGCAAATACAGTCATACAGGGGACACATGTCCCAACAAGTCATCATTACATCACAGCGGAAGCAAACAAAGTGTCTGAGTACAGACAAGATCCAAATAGGCCTAAGAGGCCGGAACGAAAGAACGGAGCCCATCCACGAAGTCTCGGATCCTGCCCGGGTCCGCTATCTACTCGTCAACAGCTTCGTCATACTCCACGTAGTAGCCACCATGGGGATCCTCGAAACGTAGTCTGCAGAACACGGAGCCCCAAAGGGGTCAGTACAGACGAGTACTGGCAAGCAAGACGCACAAGATACCAAAGTGTACCCGACAACACCAAGTACAGATGCTTTGGGTTCAACGGAAGATAGGTGATACAAAAGTGCGGCAGCGGGCTGCACTAACCAACTACAGAGACACGCTACAACATCCGGCTAAAAGAAAGGGATAAGATAGCGTATCGGAGCCAACTACCACTAACCTCAAACAAACCCATCCTGGATCTCGCCCCTTATCCAAAGAAGCAATCCGAGGATAACCCACACAGTTGGATTAATGAAGGTTCAGGTTATTGTGTCAATAAGCCTATTACTAGTCAAATTATTATTAATTAGGTGTAAGTTGTCTGAGTACTTGTTAGCCAGCACTTTCACCAAGTCGTCACATAACCGCAGACAACACGGCTTCTCGAGAAGATTCATCCCTGCAGGGTGTGCTCCAGTACCCGTACACACTCGAGCCACCAACTAAAACTCAGGTGGACTCAACACGACTCGAACCATCTCTGCAACCCGCCCTAGGAGCCACGGAGCTATAAGGTCCCGGCCAGTCCGACCTAACCTAAGCGCAAGGGTGAAAACCACACCCCCCTGCACCACAGGCCTCGCCCTATATGCATCATCATCATAATCATCAACCATGGGCGCGACCCATTCATGCGTATGCGCAAATGGAACACCCGAACTAAGTGTGGCTCTTCGGACAAACTGCGGATCAGGTCAAAGTCTAGGGGGGTTCCATACTACCACCCGGATGCGGTGAGCACGCTCATAATGGATCAGAGGACAAGACCCTTTTCCTATTTAGGGTCGACACTAGCAGGCTTCAAAACCCTAACCCGGGCCTCCTGCCGGTGCCTTATCATCAATTATTATCACCCCAAACATTAACATGATATGGATTATAACAAGCCCATCTATCAAACTAAACAGGTGATAAGATAAATGACAACAAGACTCGAGCACAAACAAACCTAAGCATGATACTACGACACAGGCTAACAAACAACAAGGTTGTAGGTGTGAGGGTGAGGCTATATTCATGGCTGCAGGATGACATGTGATAGGATCGGAACACAAGCAACGAATCATAAGGCTAGCATATTAGACAACGGAAAGTATCGGTATCAAGTGTGGAAACGGACACAATGGTTCATGTGAGTGAATACTTGCCTGCAAACTCAGTAGCCTGGTACTGGGCTAACTCCTCTGAAGTAGTATCGTAAACCTCGTCTGTCTCAACGTCGTCGTCTATTAGGTAAGTAGCAAACAAACAACGAAGATAGACAACAATCAATAACATGGCATAATGCACAAACTTGGGATGATGCATGACAATTTCATTGATGCATCAAAGATAACCTAGTTGACATGGTAACCATATTTAACTGGGCCCATATGCAATTTGGGTTGCATATAGAAAGGCCCAAGAATTAAGGTTGAATTAAGTGATCTACAAGTAACCATCATGTGAAAGTTGATTAGAATGATGCATGGATGATGAAAACAATAAGAAAACAACAATAGCTTCAATTTGATATGTTGTTTACCAAGTTTGGAATTTTATTTATTAAGTTATGAAATTTGGCTCCTTAAATGAGTTACACAAGAATTTGTTGTTTTCACCAATTTTAAAGGTTCAAAACAGATAACAAAATTCATATTTGGAATGAACACAAAATTTTAGATGGAAAACATATTTCATTTGTTGAAAATGGATTTAAAATGAGCAAGTTATTAATTTGACAATTTTAAATGCCTTAATTAAGAAACAGTTGTTTTCAGCAATTTAATTTATTTAAAACAGAACACAAAGTTGATATTTGCAAAGTTCATGAAAAATGGAATGGAAAACATATTTGGTTTGTTGAATTTGGAAATTCTATGCCCAAGTTATGAATTTTGCAATTTAAAAGGTGTAATTAAAGTATTAAATTATTACTCCAATTTTAATTAGGAAAAACAGTGAACAAATTATATTGAAAAGGTTGAAAACATGTATAAAATGTTTCAATGAACATTTTGAGCTATTGAACATAATTTTTGGAGCATTATTGAATTTATTATGCATTTTTCCATAACCATTTTTATTATGCCCTTTTTAGTAAAAAGAAGTAAACATGTTCAAATTTAATTCAATTGTAACCAAATAAAATACCACTGTGTAGAGTTTGTTAAGACAAATTTTTAGAGCCCAAGTTTGCTCAATTTGGATGAACCAAACTCAAGTTATGAATTCCCAAAGTTTCCAATTTTTATTGCATTTTCTGTATTTAATTATTTAGTGCAAAATTTATTACAGAAACATGTTGCAACTTTGTGACTAATAGAAAGAGCACAAGATTCTGAATCCACAGAAACTTGAATCATTTAAATTGGAGCAATATTCAATTTGTTATGGATTTTACAAATAAAGCCTCAGATCTGTTTTTCTGGATTTCGGGCAGAAAAAGAAAAAGGCCGAAAAGGGGTGGTTTTTGCTACTCGGGGGACTCGAACTCGGGTCTCGGGTGCGCGCTGGGAGGGCCCAAACCATTGGTCTGCTGATGCGGTTGTGATGGATAGAAGAACTATGCGGTTTTTGAGGTGGTCAACGTGCGGAAGATCTGAAACTGAATCGAAGTTCAGTACTGAACATCCGATCGGGAAAAGGAAGGACGTCGACGAACTGCTCGCCGCGGGCGAGGGCGCAGGGGGTGCGCGGGGCGCTGGGCGCGGGGTGGCCCTGCTCGCGGAGGGGAAAGGAGGAAGGCCGAGGGGAGGAGGAGAGAAGGGGCAGGGGCGCTCACCTCGAGCTTGGCGAGCGGGAGGCGGACGAGGAGGGAGATGGCGGCGAACGGAGCTCGGCGGTGCGGTCGCCTGGCACCCCCTCGGTCCACGCCGTCTTCAGCAAAAACGGAGATGGTACTGCGGCGATTCATTCCCGCGAGGAAGAACCCCCGTCGACGATCACAACCACCTCACCATCACGCCAAACTTTCTCCCATGGAGCTGTCTTCAGGTTCAGAACAGGGAAGAACTTCAGAGGCAGGGCAACTGAGAGGAGGAAAGAGGAAAGGGAGAGGGTGGCGGCGGCTGTGGAGGAGGAAGAGGGAGAGCTAGGGTTTGGAGGGGAGAGGGGAGTTAAGTAGGTGGAGGGGGAGGAGGAAAAGCTTGCAGGTGGGGGAGCCTCCCCTTTTCTCTGTCTCCGTACAGAGGTAGAAGATGACAGCAATGGGGGGTCGCTTGGGCCTCGTGGGGGTGTGGTGGGCTCAGCCCACTTGGGCTGGCCTGCCCCCTTCTTTTTTTTTGTTTTTTCTCTGTTTCTATTTTTTTTGTAGAAGAGAAAAGGGAAGGAAAAAGGAAGGGTTTTGGGATCCAAAATTTTATGGTGATAAATTTTTATGGGTTCTTTATTGCAAAAGCCCAGTTGCATGATGTTTTGTTTTCGAAAATTTTGAATATTTGTGGATGTTTGAATTTTAATTGAATTTGAGTGAATTTTGCAATAATGGAAAATATTGAAATTTTAGCAAGTTAATTATTTGGAAATTCAAGTTTATTGGAAACAAATAAATGGTTTGATTTGTATGTTTTATTTGAAAAAGTTGTAACAGACCAAGTGTGAAACATATTGATTTGTCATTTGATTTGAAATTCAAAATCAACACATGTGTGGATATGATGACATGATGCATTTGAAACAAAAACAAGAAACAAACATTCTAAGTTGGGAGTTTTTCATACTTGGGATGTTACACATAGCCAAGTAGTTTGCGTTAGGACTGGTAATTTCACACACTATCGATCTGAGCTTAACCTAGACACGGCAGTTCCAAGTTGCTGGCAGCCTAAACTTCAGCCGAGCGGATAACTTACCGTAGTGCTTCAATATGGGAGATTCAATGCCTCCCAACATTGCGCCTTCCTCTTCTCCCCTCTTCGCAAACTCCTCATGTTCTAGATGTCCCATGATGGTGAACCTTGCGGTGTTGTGCACCAAATCCGTATGAAGACATAAACCTGACGTCTTCATCTTCACCATTGCTTTATGATGGAATTGGACCACACCCGTTAGAATACCCCAAGAGGAAGGTATGATGTTGTCCAACAGTAGATTCCCCCAGTTAAGGAACCAGGTTGATCAATCCAGTAGGACTTTGAAGTCTCTCGGTAGGTTGCTTGTTGTCTGGTGCTTCAACAAGCATGGACCTACACACAAACTCAAACCCTTTCTTGCTCCTAACTTTCCGAGAAGGTTGTCAATCTTCCCGTCTTGCTGAAAACTAGAGAATTAATTGTATCGAATGGTTGGAAAATATTAAGTGAAAATGTAACAGTGAGAAAGTGATGATGAAAGAAAGTAAACAAGATTGCAATCAATGAGGAAAATAGGACCGACGGCCATAGTTTCACTAGTGGTGTCTCTCCTAAGAACAATAAACATGTTGGGTGAACAGATTACGGCTGGGAAATTGACAAATTATGAGCGCATGACAATACTATTATGAAAAAATATAGTTCATGGGTTCTAACATCGTAGGCATTACATCAATGTAAATGGACCACCGTTCGAAATCATCTATTACTAAAAGTCCACCTTGAGACAGAAATCCATCCAATCTCGCTGGGACTAACTTGCAGCAATCAAGTGATTTCTTGTGTTCAATAGACAAATGCAATAAGACCAATACGTAATGTAAGAAATAATCCTCGTCCGTAGAAAAGAACACCACTGTTTTTTTTCCTAGTGGGAACAACACATCCTCCATCTGTCATGTTTCTGTCATTCGATAACAGATGCAAAGGAGGCATGAGCCCACTATCTGGCATATAAACCCTCTCTTGGAGGTGCATACAATAACTTGGCCAAGGAAATCATACACATCCGAAGAGCATTGCAAGACAAGATTAAAACACTCTAAAGATATAAGTGATGCACTCAAAAAGACATGAACAAATTAATCATAATTTAAATGGTTCATTGGATCCCAGCAAACACAACATGTAGCAATTACATAACAGTGATCTTGATCATGTAGGACAGCTCACAAGATCTAAACATGGTGTCACAAGGAGAAGAGAACAACATCTAGCTACGAATATGGACCCCCGTAGTCCCGGGATGAACTACTCATGCATCTGTCCGGAGGCAATTATGGCGATGTAGAGGCCTCCAGTGACGATCCCCCTTTCCGACAAGGTTCCAGAGCAGGACTCGAGAAGCCATACATTGGAGTTTTGAGGTGACGGCACCTATGTATCTGTTTCATGGAAATTTTCTCCGTCCTGGAAGTTTTTAAGGTTAAAGACAACTTATAGGAGAAGAGGCGGTGGCCAGAGCCCACCAGGCAGGGCCTAGGGGGTACCTGCACCTGGTACCCCGTGGTGGCCCCATGGATCCCCTCCGGCTCTCCTTTGGACTCCGTCTTCGTTCCGGGTAAAAAATGACTTCCGTGGATTTTCACGACTGTTGGCGAATATTTTCTTCAGAACTTTTCTGAAACATAAAATCAACAGAAAAAATTGTCTCTGGCATCTTGTTAATAGTTTAGTCCATGAAATCATCCGGAAAATGAAGTAAAACATGTAAGAACGTAAAGAAAACAAGCATGGAGCAACAAATATAAATACATTTGGGACGTATCAGCGCCCCCAATCTTAACTCTTGCTCGTCCTCGAGTAGGTATGTGACAATAAAGTAATTTTTGAAGTGACATGCTACCCACATAATCTTGATCAAGTAGTAATTTAAATCATGTAAACTAGGATAAAATGAATAAGATCTGAAATTTATAGTTGACACCAAATGAATAATGTCTAAACCATTTGGAACAATAAAGTAAGAACTTTCAAAGAATCAATACTAAAAGACCATCAACCATGCAAGGTATATTAAAGATGATATAAGCATCAAACATAATTATATAATCATCCAAAGCATCAAAAACCCACACTAATTTTTTTTAGGATCAATTCAAGTGATAACAATATGTTAGAAGATCATTGTGTTATTTGTGCACTAAAAACATGTAAGTGTTTAGCATTGGTTCCTAGCACCAGGACTAAAATAAAATTATGGAGGGCTTGGATGGTCAATGGAAGAAACCGTCACACGGCTGAAAATGATCATTAGATAAGAGAAAGTCTTATAATCGAAGCTATGCAAGGAGTTGTGATTGCCACACAACGGATGCACATAGAGCTATAAGTGTATGAAAGCTCTCCAATGGAACTAGTGGGGGTGCATCCAACTTGATTGATCATGAAGACCTAGAGCACTTTTGAGGAGGCTCTTCATTGGAATGTACAGGCCAAGTCCTATAATGTAAGGATTCCCACATAGTTATACAAGTAATAATATGAAAACTCTCCCCAAGCTGAAGTATATGTGCTAAAAATAAGCACAAGTGTGGAATAAAGGATAGTAATGCTGCCCCCTCTCTCCCTTTATATATATTTTTTTATTATTTTTGGGTGGCCTCCATGGCTCTTTAATATTTCCTCTAATTTGTCCTCTATGGGATCTTTCTATTGTGGCCTCTTTGTGCTCTTTTGGTGGCCTCTTTGGATTCTTTTAAATCCTCACCGATAGGGGCGACATTCTATATTACAATGAATCATCACACTTTTAGTACTCATAACTCATAATGAAATATCTATGATGTATCAAATTAAGTATAACAATGAAGCACGTTGATACGTCAAAAACATATCTCCTTTTCCGAATAATTTTCTTATTGTTTTCCTCTAAACTTGTGAGTTTTGGATACCACTAACACGGACTAACGCTGTTTTCAGCGGAGTTACCTTGGTGTCTCGTTTTTGTGCAGAAAAATCAACTTTTGGGAAATTGCCCAGAAAAGACCCCATTGTCCCTAAAACACCAGAAGAACGCGGGAGCCAGAAGGAAACCGAGAGAGGGGCCAGAAGGTGGTCAAACCACCCCAGCGCCCCCCTAGGTCGCGCCACCTAATGGTGTGGGCCACCCCGGGACCCCCTCGGACTCCCCTTTCGACTACATATTTCCTTCAACCCTAAAACACAAGGGGGTTCGTCATATTCCACAGAAACACAACAGAGCGATGCCGCCACCCCGAACCTCGATTCGGGGATCAAAAGTTCCTGTTCTGGCACCCTGCCAGGACGGGGATTCGAAGGAGATCATCGACACCACCACTCCTTCTCCATCAACCATCCATGTTTCCCCCGTCCATGTGTGAGTAAACACCACTGTAGGCTGAGAGGGATGGAAGGGGTTGGATGAGATTGCTCATGTAATAATGCCAGATTGTTAGGGCATAGTGCCTAGTATTCGTTGTTAGTGTTTTCTACCGTTGTTGCAACTTGTTATGCTTAATGCTTGTCACTAGGTACCGAGTACCATGATTTCATATCTGAACATGTTGTTGTTTCATGAGTATAATGTTGTTTCTTGATCATATCTGCAAGTTGTTTTACACATGTCATTGTACGAAACCCGAGGCCCCAAAGTGACAGAAATTGGGACAACCGAGGGGATGGTTGTGATGTGAGGATCACATGTGTTCACGGAGTGTTAGTGCTTTGCTCCGGTGCTTTATTAAAAGGATCACCTTAATTACCAGTAGTTTCCCTAGAGGCCCGGCTGCCACGGGCTGGTACGACAAAAGATGTTGTGCAAGTTTCTCATTGCGAGCACGTATGACTATATTGGAACACATTCCTATGGTTTGCCTACATGTTTGATGCTTTATATTATTATCTACAATGCCCATGTTATTATTATTACATGACCCTTGTTATCCATGAAACGCCCATTCATCCATTCCCTCTATGCCTACGGTACTCCCATCCTGCTGTTTTTCGCGATTGCTATTGTTGTTACTATTTTACTACTGATGTTATTTTATTTCTACTTCTGCTATAAAACTGTTACCACTGATAAATTGTTGCGAGCAAGTCTACTTTCAGGTGCAGCTGAATTGACAACTCAGTTGTTAAGTCATATGAGTATTCTTTGGCTCCCCTTGTGCCGAATCAATAAATTTGGGTTTTGCTTCCCTCAAAGACTGTTGCGATCCCCTATACTTGTGGGTCATCAAGACTATTTTTGCCGTCGTTGCCAGGGAGGATAGCTTTATTTATTTTCTCACTTGATCGTGATATTGTTTGTTGCAAGCCATTCATCATGGGCAAGACTCGTGATGGAAAAGTTCCTATATTACCATCCACTAGAAGAAGAGGTACAACTCTTAACACCTCTGCTGCTCTTGATTCACCGTCTGTTATGAGCAAGCTTCTTACTCCTCCCCACGCTACACGTACTGTTACTTCTGATAATTTTGAGAATGTTTCTGATACTTTTGATGATGCTTCTACTGTGCTTGATGATACTGGTTCTCTAGGTCCTTTCATAGATGCTACTATTGCTAGATCCAAACAAATTAAAAATGATGAAATTTCTGTTGAAAATATTGGTACACTTGTTAATTCAACTGAGCTTATTGATGATCTTGATGAAACCTATATTGAACCGAGTGATGATATTATTGAAGAAGATCGTGCTAATATTGGTGCAAGTGCTCTTAAGAGTCTTCTTGCAAGACATGTTGTGAAATATAAATCTTAAGTTGATTATAAGTTTGCCACATCTCCCATACACATTGTAGACAAGGATTATGATTTCTCTTTAGATTTATCTTATATATCTATTGCTGAGAAGGAACCTTTTTGTGGAACTGACAGTAAAAGTATCATGGAACACATGAATGAGCTTTCATCTTTGAGTAGTTTATTTTCTGATGATACTAAGTTGCGTACTTATTTTGTTACCAAGATCTTCCCTTTCTCATTGAAATATGAAGCTAAAATTTGGTTTAACAATCTGTCACCTGGGTGTATTACTGATCCTATGGATTTGGTTGATGCTTTCTTTCAAAAATATTTTCCTGCTAGTGCCCAACATGTTGTTGTGAAGGACATCTTTAACTTCGAGCAAATTGAAGGATAGAAATTGCCTGAATCTTGGACACGGTGTTGTTCTTTAATAAGAGCTAGCCCTGGCTATCCTTTACCTAAAAATGAGCTCCTAGATATATTTTATAATGAACTAACTGTTGAATCTAGGACATACCTGGATAGTTGTGTTGGTTGTGTTTTCAGGAAAATAACTCTAGAAGAAGTTGAGGAATTAATGGCTAAAATAGCCAAAAATAATGATGATTGGAATATACCTGAGCCTACACCTACACTAGAGCCAACACCAATACCAACACCCAAGAAGAGAGGGATGATTGAATTAAATGATGAAGTGATGAAGGAAGCCAAGAAATCTCTTAAAGAAAGGGGTATTAAATCTGAAGATGTGAAGAATTTACCTCCTATAGAAGAATTATGTAAGCCTATTCCTCATCCATCAACTGTTGAGGTACACTCTCTCCAATACTTTGATAATAGAGTATTCCTTATTCTAAACCACCTGATCAATGCTTAGATGATTTTGATAATTATGTTGTTATGCAAGACAACTTTAATATGAGAGTGCAAAATCATCTTATGGAAAACTCTAGAGCTATTGATAATTTGCATGGTATTATTGAAAGAACCTCTAATGATGTTAAAATGTTTGTTAAACATTTTCAAATGGTTCAAACTCAAATTGATCAACTTACTAAAGTGCAAAAAGACATGCTGGCTAATGCTTCTAGAGATAAACATGTTTGTGAAATAATTACTAGAAGTGGTATTTCTACTGAGGACCCCTTGTATCCTGAAGGACATCCTAAAAACAATAGTTCTCCTTCTAAGAAAAAGAAGAAGATACATAAAAATGTTGTAGAATCTCCTGAACCTGCTAAAGATCCTAATAGTATATCTATTTCTGATGCTGAAACTGAAAGTGGTAATGATAAAAGTGATGCTTCTTATAAAGAAGTACCTGTAGCTGAACTTGAAAAGCAAATTAAAACTGCAAAGTATACTAAGGAAGATTTCATTTCCAATAAACATGGTAAAGAAAGAGAGCCTTGGGTACAAAAAGCAATGCCTTTTCCTAGTAAGAAACACAAATCTAAGCAAGAAGAACATTATAACAAGTTCTGTGAGCGGATGAAACCTTTGGTTTTGCAAATCCCTTTGACT
The DNA here is from genome assembly GCA_028641055.1 of Alopecurus myosuroides. NCBI lineage: Eukaryota > Viridiplantae > Streptophyta > Magnoliopsida > Poales > Poaceae > Alopecurus > Alopecurus myosuroides. The sequence continues at coordinate 170,948,272 of CM054060.1, read as the reverse complement.
GATGCTATTAAGTTGCCTCCTTATTCTAAATATATGAAAGATATTATCTCAAACAAAACGAAAATTCCTAATGATTAAATTTCCACTATGCTTGCTAATTAATCTTTCAATGGCAAGGTTCCAAAGAAGCTTGGAGATCCTGGTATTCCTACTACCCCTTATTCTATTAAAAATAATTATGTTAGAACTGCTTTATGTGACTTGGGAGCTGGAGTTAGTGTGATGCCTTTCTCTCTTTATAAGAGACTCTCTCTTAAAAAATTAATACACACTGATATATCTTTGCAAATGGCTGATAAGTCCACTGCTATTCCTGTTGGTATATGTGAGAATGTTCCTATGCAAGTTGCTACTAATTGTTTGACATTAACTGACTTTGTTGTGTTGGAAATGCCTGAAGATGATAATATGTCTATTATTCCTGGGAGACCTTTTCTTAACACAGCAGGGGCTGTTATTGATTGCAATCAAGGAAAAGTAACTTTTAATATTAATGATAAAGAGCATACTGTTTATTTTCCCAAGAAGATTGATAGAAGATATGGTCTAAATTCAATTGAAAATATTGAGACCATCAAAATTGGGGAATTCTATTGCCCCATTCCAGTACCACCAAAACAATATGAAATTATTATGATTGGTACTATGTCTATCAAGGTTTAGGTAACATAATTATTTAGTGATTAGCAAAGTTTTGCTTCATATGAAAATTGTTCTGGTAACAAGACTTGATCACCCTTGTTAACAAAATGATTTTAAATGAAGAGGACAATGTTTTCATTATGTTTTCACCTTCCCCATTATGTTTTCACATGTTTACTCCTGTTAGCACCTTGCCACTTTAGTAAAATCATGTTTCCATCATCCATAACCTTATTTGCACCATCCATACTTTTGTTTTTCACAATGATTTCTCTTGTTTTCACCTTGTTATGTTTGTTTTCACCACCCATACTTTTGTTTTGACCACTACCACCTTTGTTTTATTTGGATATTTTCCCATTAGAGTGTCATAGAACCTTTGTAGTTATGGTTTTGGTTTTGTTTTCCACCTTTTCACTTTTGTTTTTCTGGTTTTTATTAATTATTAAAATTCTAGAAATACCTCAAAAATAAAGTTCCTCGAAAAATTCCAGAAAAATTATAATAAATTTTTACGTTAAAAATGAGGCTGAAAGCCACCTGGGAGACCCCAGGGGGACCCACCAGTGAGGCACACCATGGGGTGGTGTGGCCTACCCCTGGTGGCGCCAGCACATGGTGTGGGGCCCCCTGGCCCTCCACTTACTCTCTCCCCTGCCAAAGTCTTCTCTCTCACCCACCAAACTCAGAACATTTTCTGGAACCCGTGTTCTTGCTGTTCTTCCTCGAGATTTTTCGATCTCTTTGCTCAGCCCATCTTTTGTGCTAAAATCTAGTGCATTTGCTCTCCGGTATGTGACTCCTCCGATGATCCAAGTAGAATCTTATTTGGTGAAGTATTTCTTGAGTATTTTGGTACTGTAGGTGACAGCTTATGTGAGCTTGCATGCTTGATTTGGGTGAAAATAATTTAGTTTTGATGCATGTTTAGCTCTCCTATAAGTCTCTATAGTGGTTTCCACCATATAGTTGCTTGAAATCAATTTTTGTGATGGTTGTTGAAAAATTTCAGAGATGGAGCATAATGTACATCAACTAAACCAGCATGAGTTGGAGTTGGATGAAGTCATGCCTGTGCACCATGAAGAAAGAGTGTTCTCGTCAATCTATCCGTGCCAGGAATTCATGCGTATTACGGAAATTTCGCAGGATTTCAACACTCTTGTGCATAATGCAGGCTTGGACCATTTCATTGAGGATGAGCCTACCCAACACATCAAACTAACCATGGTTGTGGTGCAAGGTTTTCGTTTTAAATGGTCTTCAACTAACCCTATGGTCCACTATAAAATTTATAATAAAGTTGTAAACTTGACTTTCAGTGATTTTTGGGCAGCTATTAAGGTACAAGAGTGGGGTTCATGTGAAAAATATAAGAGGGCAGCCTAAACTACTGCAGGAACTATATGAGGAGATTTGCCAAGGCAGAAGCTTCACAGGGGAAAGTGATAAAATTCAAGAAATTCAATTCCCTAGCATTCGATACTTTGCATATTTTATTAGTAAATGTGTGCTAGCTAGGAAATATGCCAACAAGATGTCTGTCTATGATATAGATTTTCTCTCAGCTGCTTTGAAATGTGATAGGTCTTATAACTTTGGTGCTTTAATATCTTACCGTCTCTCGCATAACCGTGAGAAGGGCGGAATTTGTGGCAGTCTTATTGCCTCACGCTTGCTAGCGTTGCATGGTTTGGAGCCACACCCTCTAGACTTGCAGTTTCCTTTAGAGAGGCTGGATCTTGTTTCCATGATTCAACATAAGTTTCTTTCTACCCATGCTCACTTACATAATTTATCTTTTGAATTAACCTTGTCCAAACAATCCGGGTGGAGAGTTATTAAAACTGTTAGGAAAATACTTTTGCCTGCACCTCTTTTGTTTTAATCTTAATAGCAGGCAAGGATGGATGCTTTCTGAGAGTGAGCTGGACACATACCTTGAGCATCACCCCCGGCAAGGGGAGGATGGCGGAGAGGGGGACGATGGTGATTTCGTCTAGCCCTACGACGCCACGGGGATCCCATACCAGCACCCCGGTTATGACTATGCGCCCGCTGCTTCATCTTCCTCTTGGGCGCCCAAGTATGACTACGCGAGGGACGACCCACCACAGTGGGGATATTTCCCGCGCCATGATTGATCTCCACTTAGGCCAAAAGCCTAAGCATGGGGGATGTATACCGACATCACACTCATTTATATATCATGTTCGGTCGGTCCTTTGTATATCCATGTTTTTGTTTCTTCCGTTTGTTTTCATTTCTTTCGTTTCTTTTTGCTTTTATTGTTTTGTTCTTGTTTTCCAAAACACAAAAAGACCAAAAAAATATTTCCGTTGTTTCTCTTTGTTTGCTTCTTTAGTTTCTTTATTTGGTTTTTTTTGTTTTCTCGTTTCGGTTTAGTGTTCAAAAATCCAAAAATATTTTGCTTCATTTGCTTGTTTCTTTCTATTCTTGTTTTAAATCGAAAACCCAAAAATATTTGTTGTTCTTCTCTGGTTTTGTAAAGTTATTTGCAGAGTTCACCAGACTTCCGTGTCTCCATTGTAGCTTGATTATCATTCTATATTATTCAATCCACAACTGAAGAGCAGTAATGATGATTTACAACAATCCTAGTTGTGGTGAGAGGCTGGTATGAACTCTATTTGTTTTATTTTTTTACATATACTCATTGTGTGAACATGCTTAGTCCGTTCATGTAAGGTATATGTTATTTAATTTATGCTTGGTAGTTCGTGCTCTCACGTGTTAGTTCCAACTTATTAATATAAGATAGCATGTCGTATGAATGTTTGCTTGCATTGTTTTAATCTTAGAAGAGTATGACATTGTGGTATCCCCCTCTGATTGTTTCGCTTGGATCGACTTGGCACATGCTCACGCATGCTATGACTGAAAACAAAAAGTCTCTTAAGCCTCGATGATTTATTTTGCCTCAGAGTATTTGTATTATTTTTATGCCTCTGTTAATTTTGTTTTGTCGCAAGCATGATTATGATAGTTGTTGCTCTCTTGATTGTCGCTCCCCGTCTATTTCTAGCCTCCACCTATACTGAGTATGAGCTCTACTCGTGTATCCAACTCCCTAAAACCAAAATTATCCCATTGTGTCCACGATACCTACCTATGTATGTGGTATTTAACTGCCACTCTAAGTAAATTTCTCATGTGCTACCTTTAAAACCTGCTAAAAATTATTCCAGTTTTGTGCCCCTGTTTTAGCTCATGAGGATGTAAATAGAGAATCTTTATCTCACTTGTTGATTGGATTTCACACCCTGGACTAGTGGCTTCATCTGCTTATCCAATGATGGAAGAGCCAGCAGTGGGTGCCCAGCCCGAAATTAATACAACAAATTCTCTTCACTCTTTTTCCCCCTGATTTATCACTCAAAGCATAATTGTGTAAACAAAAGAGAAAGAGGGATGACCTTCTACCCAGATGCGTCCTTCTATGGGATCTGCTCTTGTGAAGTCTAGTTGGCTTGTGACGTACTGTATTGTCTGTTTACCATTCGTTGACATAAGCATACACCTCTCTCAAAAATGTTTTCAATACCTCTGTTTAATAAAATAAAAGGCTCTAGCACATGAGTTAATCCCTTCTTCCCTCTGCGAAGGGCCTTTCTTTTACTTTTATGTTGAGTCTTCACCTTCTAACTTTATGCACCTTCTTGAGAGCATGGTTGTTATTCTTAGTGTAATGTGCTTGTCCCAAAACACGGTTGATAGTGGTATAACTTTGATGCTTGTTTCTTTGATATCTATATTTCTAGTCTTCATTTGAACTTCAGAGATGCCCTGGCATTTATGTTTTTATCCACTATTAAGGTAAAACGAGTACACTTTATCATACCCTATTATGAGCATTGCAATCTTGTAGATTGAAGTACTTCATGTTGTCTATTATTAGTTGGTTGGCCTCTTTTCATGGTTTGCATAACTGTTGGGTGACTTTTATTTACCATATATCTTATTATGAATTGCCTCAGCACTTGATCATATAGTGAGTATATTTACATCATATGAAACAAATGTGTTTGTAAAAGTCTTTTATCGCACTCAGTTGTCACTGAATTTCTTGAGGACAAGCAATAAACTAAGCTTGGGGGGAGTTGATACGTCGAAAACGTATCTCCTTTTCCGAACACTTTTCTTATTGCTTTCCTCTAAACTTGTGAGTTTTGGATACCACTAACACGAACTAACGTTGTCTTCAGCAGAATTACCTTGGTGTCTCGTTTTTGTGCAGAAAAATCAACTTTCGGGAAATTGCCCAGAAAAGACCCCATTGGCCCTAAAACACCAGAAGACCCCAGGAGCGAGAAGGAGACCCGGAGAGGGGCCAGGAGGTGGCCAAACCACCCCCAGGCACCCCCTAGGCCGCATCACCTGGCGGTCTGGGCCACCCCGGGACCCCCTCGGACTCCCCTTTCGACTACATATTGCCTTCAACCCTAAAACGTGAGGGGGTTCGTCATATTCCACAGAAACACAACAGAGCGCCGCCGCCACCCTGAACCTCGATTCGGGGATCAGATTTTCCTGTTCTGGCGCCCTGCCGGGACCGGGATTCGAAGGAGATCATCGTCATCGACACCGCCACTCCTTCTCCATCAACCATCCATGTTTCCCCCATCCATGTGTGAGTAAACACCGATATAGGCTGTCGGGGGGTTACCCTCGAGTAGGGTAAAGGCAAGTGGTAAAGGCAACAATCAGAATAGAGGTTTGGTCGAGTAGCCGCCTACCCGATACTTGCTACCCGGTCGACTGCTACTCGGTCTCACAAAAAAGATGACCAGAAGGAGATATCAAGCAAGATATATCTGTTCGAGTAGAAGAGTTGGCCCGAGTAAAACTGGCGGGAACCTACTCGGGCCAGAAGTCAAAGGAGCCGTTCTGACACAGGATCCCGCATATCCCGGGTCCGTACTTGGCACTATTCACGGCACTGTTCATCTGGGGACGGCGTGCCTGACAGCGACAGTGTGGCAGCAGGGCGTCGCAGGATAGGGGGGACCTACTCTGTGTTCGCACAGTGATAACAGACTGGTTACTTGGTTTTGCCCAACGACTTTCTGCATCAGGACAAGCTTAGAAGCCAAAGCTGTCAGCGGGAACTCGGAAGAAGGACGATGTGCACACAATGTCGACACTTGTTATATTTGGCTGTATCCGGCAGGGCACCGGGTATATAAGGTGCCCAGCCGCCTCCTGCGCGAGGAACGAACACACACCAGACAGCGTTACTAGAACTCACGTAGAGATTCTTGACCTTATCCTACCCGGAGAGGGAAGAGTGGCTACTCGGTAGCAAGAGCATTTGTACTGTGGCTACTCGGTGAGACACCAGAATACAGAGAGAAAGGCAGGAGTAGGGGTTTTACCTCCTCACGAGGGCCCTGAACCTGGGTAGATCGTGTTGTTTGCAGTGTTTGATCTTCACCTCACGCGTCTACTCGTCGCGTGATCCCTCCCCGAGCACCTCCAGCATCCTTCGTCCCCACATCTTTAGCCATCCTATGGCATCTGCCGTGACACCACCACGACAGTTGGCGCCCACCGTGGGGCAACCAGCGGCGCTGGCTGGAGTTTTTGTTCGGACGGGATCTTCTTCAGCGGAGCGCGTAGTCTGTGGCCTTGTCCACAGATTCGGCTCCTTCGACTTCGTCACCGACAACGCAGGCGACTTCGGCGGCAAGGCCATGCCGGAGGGCGGCACGGTGATCTCCTTCGGATCGCACCTCGTCTACGTCGCCACCGTCATCGACCGCGACTACCCCGAGCTGGTGCATGACACGGAGGATCCTCCTGCTGTGATCACTGCTCACGGAAGGCCTGCGCGCCGCTCTGCGGACCGCGCTGAGGTGATGGTGACCGGCTTGGCGGCAAACGCCGGCGCAGCTGCTGCTGGCGCCGCGGTCGTCGTCGAGGATCTTGCTGCCTCGAGCGCTGGTGGCAGGACCCACAGGCCTTACGAGAAGGACTGCAACCTCCCTCCCTCCACCACTCCGACCATTCCCACGTCGGCTGGGCGGAATGGCATGCCGCCTCCCACTGACCTCGAGCTCTTGACCATGAAGGAGCAGCTCGACAGGCAGCGCCAGGAGTTGCTCGCCGAGCAGGCGGAGTTGGAGAAGGTTAGGCTTGAGTTGAGTCTAGACCAGCTTGAGTACAACAAGGCTCACGGCTTCACGCCAGTCACTAGGAGAGCTAGCAGAGTAGGCGCCACGCGGAGCAACCTTGGTGCCGAGATGGCGACAGTTGTAGAGGTTCCCGCTCAGTCCGCCACCGCAAACACCTCCACTAGGCCTAGATACAGCACACCCGCCAAGACACTTAGAGCTGCAGAGGCCGTGGCCGCCGATATGCCTCGTCTCGACGGCGACACGCGCGTTAGGCAGCAGGAAAGGCTCAATGAGTTGGTGTTAGAGGCTGCTAGGCAGAATGAGGAGTTCCGAAAAGCCAACCCGGGTGCTGGGGCCTCGCAGGTGGTGCACTCGCACGTGGCTAGATCTAACGATCAGGCCTCATCTCCGCACCCCAGCCGCGAGAAGAGCCGCAGCGGACGTTCCGCCAGAGATAGGCAAATGCAGGTGTACGACCCGGCTGCTGCCGCGAAACAGCTCGCTGTGCCGCAGCAGCCCGGGCAGGAACACAACGCTGCAAGAGCAGGCTCCCAAGCCCATCAAGCTCAAATCCAGGCCCGAGGTGGAGCGCGCCCAGGTCCTTCTCAGCGTCCCGCTGCTCAGCCTACTCGGCAGAGGCAGCAACCGCGCGCAGTGGCGCCAGTCGCCAACCCGGTGGAGCAGCCTGCAGCGGTGCAGGTGGACAGATATGATGACGGCTACTCGGCCATGGAGATGGCTGGTTATGACATTCTGGACCGTGTTGGCGAGCGCGTGTTGGCGCCTGGAGACGCAAGGCATCAGCTGGACCGGATCAACTTGTCAGCCCGGCTGGAGAACACGGGTCCTCCTGGCCCCGAGTACTTTGGCCCGCGCATCATGAACGAGCCGTCCGTGAAGAACTTCCAGCTCGCAAGGGGCACCAAGAGCTACAACGGCAGCACCAAGCCGGAAGATTGGCTCAATGACTATGTCACCGCGGTTCATATCGCGAACGGCAACAGGAGATGGGCGGTGCGCTATGTCCCGCAGATGCTAGAGGGTCCAGCTCGCACTTGGCTCAACAACTTGCCCAAGAACAGCATCAATTGCTGGCTGGACTTCTCGGACGCCTTCATCAGCAACTTCACAAGCACTTACAAGAGGCCGAATAGGCCACAGCAGCTGTCCGCTTGCAGGCAGCGAGAAGACGAGACAGACCGCGAGTACCTTACTCGGTGGAGCACATTGAGGAACACCTGTGAAGGTGTGAACGAGGCCCAGGCCATCACTTGGTTTGCGCAGGGTTGCAGACATGGCAGCATGCTGTGGCAGAGGTTGTAGAGGGAGATGCCAAACACTCTGGCGGAGACCATCAAGATTGCGGATCAGTACGCACTCGGTGATCCTACCCAGCCCCTGATGGACTCCTCTGAGCCGAGAAGAAACTTCAGCAACAGCAAGCGCAACGAGTTCCGCAACAAGCGCAGGGGTGACCGAATAGATACTCGGTACGACCCTGAAGAGGTGAATGCAGTGGCTGTTGGAGCTGGGGGTAGCCAAAGGCAGAAACCTGCTGGAGCCTACGGGCAGAACCAGAACCAGGGCCAAGGTAACAAGAAACCATTCCGTGCTCCTCAGTCGGGTAGCGGCAATTCCGAGCAGCCGAGGAAGTTCATCTTTGACGACATGAAGGATGGCCCATGCAGTTTTCACACTCACCACCCCTCAAGGCCTGCTAACCACACTACTAGGCAGTGCGAGTGGTGGGATGTGATCAAGAATGATGGCTTGCCTCCTCCTCCTCCTCTCCCAGCGGACAATGCCAATGTGCAGCCTACTCGCGCACCCGCAGCTCGGCCGCCAGTGTTCCCGAGAAGAGAAAATGTGAACCAAGTGGCTTTAGGAGCCAACCGACACTTCAACAATGAGAGCTACCGCAACAACAACAACAACTACAACCGCAACAACAACAGAGGCAACAACAACTACCAGGGCAACAACAACAACGGCAACAATGGGGGCGGAGGCTCCAACCAATACCAAGAGCACCACGAGAGCTACATGATCTTCACATCTGAGCCAGTCGACAAGCAATCACAGCACAGGCGTGCCATGGAGGTCAATGCAGTGATTCCTGCTGTCCCTCACTACATGTATTGGTGTGACCAGGAGATCAGGTGGTCCCGAGTAGATCATCCCAAGGTGATGCCCAACCCGGGTAGCTACGCCTTGGTGCTGGATCCTACTTTCCTGGGTCCCGAGAAGAATGTGAGGTTCAGCAAGGTGCTAATCGACAACGGCAGCAGCATCAACATCGTGTACAAAGACACACTCGAGAAGCTTGGGCTGGCCGAGAACATGCTGCTGCCCAGCAAGGCCACCTTCCATGGTATTGTGCCCGGGATCTCGTGCAACCCGATTGGCCGAGTATGGATAGATGTGCTATTCGGCACCAGGGAGAACTGCCGAACAGAGCGCCTGCAGTTCGAAGTGGTTGATCATCAGAGCCCTTACCATGCTCTACTCGGCAGGCCCGCTCTGAGCAAGTTCATGGCCTCTACTCATGTTGCATATCTGAAGATGAAGATCCCTGGTCCCAATGGCATAATTACTATCTCTGGTGATTACAAGAAGTCCATGGAGTGTGCCTCTGCTGGTTCCCAGTTGGCGGAGTCGATGGTGATTGCTGCCGAGAAGAAGAAGATGTATGAGGTGGTGGCCATGGCGCAATCCGCACAAGCTGGCGCGCAAGGCGTGCCGAGTACCCAACACGGGACCGCGTTCCAGGCATCTCAGGAAACCAAGAAGGTCCAGGTCGACCCCGAGTTCCCCGACCGCGTAGCCATCATTGGCTCCGGGTTGGCGGAGAAATAGGAAAGCGAGCTCATCCACTTCCTCCGTGAGAATCGGGACGTGTTCGCCTAGTCCAATGAAGATCTACCAGGAGTCCCGAGGGAGTTGGTTGAGCACTCATTACATGTGCGTCCTGACGCCAAGCCAGTGAAGCAGGCTATGCGCCGCTTCGGAGATGAGAGAAGGAAGGCCATTGGTGACCAGATCACCAAGCTGCTGATAAGCAATTTCATCATGGAGGTGATGCATCCGGATTGGCTAGCCAACCCGGTCATGGTCGAGAAGAAGAAGGAGGATCCCAAGGCTGCTACTGCATGGCGCATGTGTGTCGACTACACCGACCTGAACAAGGCATGCCCCAAGGATCCCTTCCCGCTACCTCGCATCGATCAGGTGATCGATTCCACTGCTGGTTGTGAACTGCTGTCTTTCATAGATGCCTACTCTGGTTTCCACCAGATTGCACTCAATCCTGTTGATCAAATAAAGACTGCTTTCATTACCCCGTACGGGGCTTATTGCTATCGTGTCATGTGTTTTGGCTTGAGGAATGCGGGTGCAACCTATCAGAGATGCATGCAGAAATGCTTGCACGACCAGCTCGGCAAGAATGTGCAGGTGTACGTAGATGACATTGTCATCAAAACGAATAAAACACATACTCTGCTTGCTGACCTGGAGGAAACCTTTGCTAACCTACGCAAGTACAAAATGAAGCTGAATCCGAGTAAATGCACCTTTGGTGTCCCGGCTGGCAAGCTACTCGGCTTCCTGGTGTCTAGTCGGGGCATTGAAGCCAATCCTTCAAAGATAAAAGCTATCGAGAGCATGTCTTTGCCGAGATCCCTGAAGGATGTACAGAAGTTCACTGGTTGCTTGGCATCTCTGAGCCGTTTTCTGGGTCGAATGGGTGAGAAGGCCCTGCCTCTGTACCAGCTGATGAAGAAAAGTGACAAGTTTGTCTGGACTCCGCAAGCGGATGTGGCATTCAACGAGCTGAAAGCAATGCTGGCTAGCGCTCCCATCTTGGCTAGTCCGCTACCCAAGGAGCCAATGCTGCTGTACATTGCTGCCACTAACCGAGTAGTCAGTGTGGTGATTGTGGTGGAACGAGAAGAAGAAGGCAAGAGTGTGCAGCGCTCAGTGTACTATCTCAGTGAAGTGCTATCTAGCTCCAAGCAAAACTACCCGCACTACCAGAAGATGACCTACGGCGTGTACATGGGCGCCAAGAAGCTAAAGCATTACTTCCAAGAGCATCCCATCACGGTTGTGAGCTCTGCGCCCATCTCGGATATCATGGGCAACAAGGAGGCGAGCGGCAGAGTAGCCAAGTGGGCGATTGAGCTAGCCGCATACGCTCCTGCGTACGCGAGAAGAGAAGCCATCAAGTCTCAGATTCTGGCGGAGTTTCTTGTGGACTGGGCTGAGGTGCAATATGAACCTCCTGCTCCAGTTTCTAATGACTGGAAGATGCACTTTGATGGCTCGAAGGTGAAGGAAGGCCTTGGTGCTGGCGTAGTGCTTACGTCACCCAAGCGGGATCAACTCAAGTATGTGCTGCAGATTCACTTCAAGGCGTCCAACAACGTAGCAGAGTACGAGGCAGTGGTGCATGGCTTGCGAGTAGCCAAGGAGGTTGGCGTGCAGCGTATTATATGCTATGGCGATTCAGATCTGGTGGTGCAGCAAGTCTCTGGCACCTGGGATGCTCTAGATGCCAACATGGCATCGTATCGCTTCCTAGTACGGTCTATGACTGGATTCTTCGAGGGCTGCGAGTTCCAGCACATTCACCGAGCAGAGAACGAAGCGGCAGACGAGCTGTCCAAGTTGGGATCTTCTCGGCAATCCATCCCGGCGGGGGTTGCCTTGGAGCACTTAAGGAAGCCATCCATCAAGCCCTCTCCCAACTCGGAATCCATATTTGTTCCTTCTCTGCCAAGCGAGGAAACTGATCCCATGGAGATTGACTGGGAGAATGCTACAGGAAACCCGGGGACTGCCGCTCCCGACTCGGGGACTGCCGTCCTCTACTCGGGGACTTCCACTCTCTACCCGGGGACTGCCACTCCCTGCTCGGGGACTGCCACTCCTTACTCGGGGACTGCCACTCCCTACTCGGGGACTGCCACTCCCTGCTCGGGGACTGCCACTCCCTACTCGGGGACTGCCACTCCCTACTCGGGGACTGCCACTCACTACTCGGGGACTGCCACTCCCTACTCGGGGACTGCCACTCCATACTCGGGGACTGCTGTCCTTAACCTGGGGACTGTCGCATTCATTGAGGAGGTCCTCGCCAATCGATCAGGGCTCCAGAGAAGTGCTCCCAACCCTAAAGAGCAACCAGAGGTGCCTGTCCCAATGGAAGTGGACGAACCAGTGTTTCCCACATGGGGGACACCGAGTTGGGCCATGCCCATATTATCCTTTCTAAGGGACGGTACCTTGCCAGAATATGAAGTTACTGCAAGGCAGATTCAGAGAAGATCCAAGGGATACACTATATTCCGAGATGTGCTGCACAAGAGGAGTGCCACCGGCGTGCTGCAACGCTGCGTAGAACCAGAAGAAGGAGAAGAAATTCTGGTAGAGATACATCAAGGAGAATGCGGGCACCACGCCTCTTCTCGGGCATTGGTCAAGAAAGCTTTTCGGCATGGTTTCTACCGGCTCACAGCTCTGCAGCAAGCTGAAGATATCGTGAGGAAGTGCAATGGCTGCCAGATGTTCGCGAGTAAGATTCACATGCCTGCTTCCAAGCTGAAGACAATTCCTATTACATGGCCGTTTGCCGTTTGGTGCCTGGATATGGTTGGCCCCTTCAAGCCGGCTAAAGGCAACATGACACACATCTTGGTCATGGTGGACAAGTTCACCAAGTGGATCGAAGTGAAGCCTATTCGGAAGTGCGATGGGGCCACGGCTGTGAAATTCTTGAAGGACGTGATCCTGAGATATGGCTACCCGCATAGCATCATCACCGACAATGGCACAAACTTCGCAGAGGGGGCAATGGTGCGGTTCTGCAGAGATAAGCACATCCGACTAGATGTTGCGTCTGTTGCACATCCAGCCTCTAATGGGCAGGTTGAAAGAGCAAATGGCATGGTGCTGGCAGGCATAAAGCCAAGGCTGATGGAGCCACTGCTGAAAACACCTGGGTGTTGGCTAGACGAGTTGCCAGCGGTGTTGTGGAGTCTAAGGACTACCCCTAACCGGTCAACCGGCTACACGCCATTCTTCTTGGTATACGGGGCTGAGGCTGTGTTGCCAATAGACCTAGAGCATGACTCCCCCGAGTAACCCTCTACACTGAGGTGGAGGCGAGAGAAGCTCGAGAAGACGACGTTGACCTGCTTGAAGAAGCAAGAGAGCTGACTCTGTCACGTTCGGCTATCTACCAGCAAAACCTGCGGCGTTATCATAGCCGAAAGGTGAACCCAAGGGTTTTCCGAGAAGGAGACATGGTCCTTAGGCTTGTGCAGTGCACAGCCGGGATGCACAAGTTGTCTCCTCCATGGGAAGGGCCCTTCATTGTGAGCAAAGCGCTGCACAACGATGCATATTATCTTGTAGATGCGCGCCCACCACAGGCGAACGGGGCAGACAAAGCTGGAGAGGAATCTAAGCGTCCCTGGAATGTAGCTCTACTCCGTCGTTTTCATTCGTGAGCAAAGATGTGTATGTACCCTCTTATCCGAGTTGAAATTCTATTCTGCAATCTGAAATTGAACTCGGGGACTGCCCTCGTCCAAAATTGCTCCAAGTGTTTCTACTTGGCTTTACCTTTTGCCTATTCGGTTGCTCTACTTCAAAATTCAAAAGTACATTGAGTATTGTGTTTAAACCTACATGCCAACTCTTCGACTTTGCTGCTGTCCGAAACCCGGCTTCATGGCAAGCAAGAGAACAAGCAAAAGGTCCATGAGCACAAGAAAAATTACTAAGGAAAGGAAGAGTGCAGGAACCGAGTAGGGTGCTTTTACTACTGTTCTTTGTCTTATCTTTTCAGCTAAGTGATAGGCTGCGTTACTATGATTGTTTCTAAGCGGCTAAGTATTTGCAGCTCTGCTCTTTAACTCTTGTGACTCGAATACCAAAAAAGCAACAAGTTGCGGGTAGAGCTGAGACGAAAAGAGAGAGTGAATAAGAAATGCAACTCGGGGACTCGCATGATAACGCAACCCGGCATCGAGCCCAGGCTGAACAAATTGATTAAGTTGAAAATAACAAGTGGGAATAAAAATGAGTAGCAACGGCATAAATAGTCTGATACATTTGCACCCGGCATTCCGGGGACCTGATAAGTGTTTGAGAAATAAGCTGCAGGACAAATTCAGGTCGAGGCGGCGTTCTCGGTGCTAGCCTTAGCTGCCTCATCTTCAGTAGTGGCCTTGGTCGCGTCCGCCTCCGAGCTGGCGTCAACAGTCTTCGCAGCTTCATCCTCGGCTCCGGCCTTGGTCGCATCCGCTTCCGGGTTGACGGGGAAGGTCTTCGCTAGCTCGGCGTCGGGCTCGGTGGCCTGGGCGCGAAGGCTGACGGTGTCGTCGAGGGCAGCCCCTGACGAGGTGCCGAACAAGAGCGCGGAGGTGTCAATCGACATCTTCTCGTTCTCGCCCTCTTCATCGCTACCCGCGACGACCGTGGCCTTCCCCTTCCCGGTCTTGCCATCAGAAGACTCGAAGCAGCTCAGGTCCAGCTCCTCTGTGTCCGTCTCTTCGTCTTCGTCCTCCTCCTCGCCTTCGTCCACCTCGGTGTCGGGCTCGGTGAGGCCGTCGATGAAGGTTGCAGTGTCAGCATACTGAGCGACCTCGTGAGCGACCAGCTGGCGGATAGCCACGCAGTCGGGGTTCTTCTCCCACTTGGAGTCCTGGCGCATCTCGCGGATAATTTGCATGTTGAGATTTTCATACCAGCTGGTGACAAACAAAAGCATCATGTCCGCACCGGCCCGAGCTCCCGATGCTCGCCACTTCTTCAGCTCGGCTTTCACGAGCTGCAACTTCAAGGCAGTCCGGAGATGGTTGTCAGCGCAGAGTCATCAGGCCAGAAAAGGCTGTGGATCTGGAAGGCGACGCGCACCAGCTCGGTGCCCACGCCCGCTAGCCGCGGAACCTGCCCTTGCATAATCAGGATGCTCTCCTCGATTTCTGCTCTGGTGTCCAGAGGCTCGCCCTTCTCAGCGCGAGCTGCTCGGACCTTTGCCAGGGCAGGCACGCAAGAAGACTCGAAGTCGGGGAAGATTCCTGCAAGAGCTATTGAGAAGATCAGAAACAATAGCAGAGTGGAAACGTGAAACGAGAAGCAGAGAAGAAAGGCGCAGCCGAGTAGCAGAGAAGCAGAGAAAAAAGAGCACTTACTGTTCAAGTCATGGCGCAGCCCTTGCGGCTGGGTCTTCCATGTTTCCTCGTTGGATAGATGTTTATCTTCGATCAAGCGGAGCTCCTCTAGCTGAGTGAAGAGCCCAGCATTGCTCTTCTTCAGCACCTTGCACTCCTGTTCGAGGGTTCTCTCCCTGGCCTTGGCTGTTGCTTCGTTCTTCTCCTTCTCGGCAAGCAGCTCCTTCTTCTCGGTTGCTAAGTCTAGGGCATCTTGAAGTGCAGTGCGCAGCTGGAGTTGGAGCTTCTCCATCTCGGTAGCATGTTCCTTCTGCAGCGCGACAGATTGGCTTGATAATTGCTGCTGCACCTCAGCAGGCTTGAGACAGTCTTGATGTTCTTCGGCAAATTTCTTATGATCTTCTGAAAAGAGCAAAGCACAGTCAGCAAAAGTAGCGAAGAAAGAAACACAAAGACAAGCCGAGAAGATGGCAACGTACCTTCCAGTCTTTTGATGGTGGCTTGGCCATTCTCAACGAAGGCACGGCAGTTCTCGTGCTCGTCGGACAGGGCCTTCAACTTCCCTGAAGAGAAAGATTGGTTGGCGCAAAAAGTAGAAGCGGGCGTAAACACCAAACGTAAGAACCGCGTAGCTAAAAGCGTACCTTCAACTTCAGAAAGCCTCAGGGTGCTATTCATCACTTCTTTATCAGCCTCCTCGGCGGCTATCTTCTCTTTCTCCAAGGCGGCAATGCGCCTCTTGGCAACAGCGTGATTCCAGAGTAGCCGACGATGCAAGTCGGTCCGCTTCAGTACGCTATTCTGAGAAGCAGAAGAAAAAAGAGTCAGGCAAAGTAGTAGAGATTCAACCCGAAAATGCGGCTACTCGGGAGAGTATCCGCCTACTCGGCCAGAATCTCGGGGACTGGGTGATGGATAAGGAAAAGAAGAAGAGTAGAAGAAAAGTGAAAATGCAACTCGGAGAGGATGAGTAGAAACTTACCGCGTAGGATTGCTCAAGATCTTCGGCGTTCTTGCGGTGGACAAACATCTTGGCGGCAAGCGTAGCAGAGGTGGATGAGACAGTCATGGGTTTGTAACCCAGGTCTACCTTGTTCCAGTCGACACGCATATGGTCTATGTCGCCCAGATCCGTGCCGTTCCAGTTCGTGTTGCCAAGGACCTTGCTGTACCACTTGGCATCGATGAAGCCGACCAGATCCAGTACTTGCTCAAGGCCCTGGGACGTTACTGCCTGGTCCTGAACCCCGCGTGAAGAAATGGAGAGGGATTTGTCTTGATTTGGAGCTGGGGGTCTGGAGTCCACTGCCACGGCCTTCTTCCCTTTCTGAAGAGCAAGTTTCTGTTCCTTGGAGGTGAAGCCGACCTGGTGCTGCTGGCTAACCTTCACCATGTAAGGAGGGTAGCCGGGCTGATCTGAGACGGTGGATGCAGCAGCGGCGACAGCAGCCGCGCCAGGCTCGCGGATAGCCAGTTGACTGGACTGGACAGTTGATGTTGGCGGTGGCATCTCGGCAGCCCGCTTCTTAGCTTTCTCCTTCTGAGCGGTTGGCTTCTCGGCAATTGGCTTCTCAGTTTTCTTCTTCTCGGTATTCTTCTTCTTGGCGGCCTCCTTTTCTGCAGCATCCTGAGCGTTCTTCCTTGTAACCGGCCTGGCCGGAGGGCTGGCTGCAGCCTTGGTTGTCTGGACCAAGGAGGAATCTGGCTGGGCGCTACCTTGATCTGTTGGTGGCGCCAGGGGCGCGCTATCCGGTGCGGCATCCGGCTGGGCGCTACCCTGCACGGCGACTGGTTGCGCGTCGCTCAGAGGGTACTGACCAGTCGCGTCTTCTACCCGCTGCTCGGCAGCGGGATCCGGCTGTGAGACATCCATTGCTTCTACCCGTGCCTGAGGCGCGGGGTCTTCTTGTTCAGCAACCCCTGTGGCTGGTTGCTCATGTTCTGTTCCCGGCCGCTCAAGGGCGGCGTCGTCGTGCATCTCTTGATCTTGATCTTGATTCTCCTCGGCGGTGGTTGGCGGAGGAGATGGTGGCATCTCTTGGTGAGCAGCATCCTGCGCCTCCTGCTCGGCGCGGGACTGCTGCTCCGACTCAGCATTCTGGGCATCGGTGCCCTCTGGTGGTGCGTTGGCGGCATCATTCTCATCGCCGTCGAGGTCGATAAGCTCGTCAACGTCAATGGCGGCCTTCTTCTGGGTCTCAGTGGACGCAAGAGCTGCGTCCGCGTCCAAGGGGGACCTGAAGAGGAAGGTGCGTTCAGGAATTAAGAAGAGGAAAGAGGAAGCAGCGAAGCAAAAAGATGGGGAATCAACCGAGAAGAACGAAGTGAACCAAAGCGTATGATCGAGAAGGAACTTACCCCTTGCGGCTAGGGATCGGTGGTCGTTTCCTCTTCACGACCTTCTTGGTCGTCTTCTCGGTGACTGGCTTCTCGGTTTTCTTCTTCTTGGCGGGGGGTTCTTGGGCGCCACTACCCGCCCGCTTGCGGGTGACAGGAGCGGCAACTGAAAGAGGTGGGACGACCAGGGTTGCATCGTCCTCGTCCTCACCTTCATCGTCGTCCTCATCCTCGCCTCCGTCCTCAGCATCAGCATCACCTGTGAAATAGAGACGAAGAAGGGCGATTCAGAAGCAGGAAGCAGTTAGTTTGTGCAGCTTGCGACCAGACAGGATGAGTTCAATTACCTTCATCTTCGTCCTCGGTCCAGTCGCGGACGGACGCATCGACACGGTGCCTACTCGTCTGGGCGGCCTCAGGAGGATTGAGCTTGTCCGCGGTCTCGAAGGAAACCACGTCATCTTCGTCTCGGTCATCTGACCAGTTGCCCTCGAAGCGCTCACAGCTCTCAGCAAGCTGGCGGTCAAGGACCTGAAGAATAGAGAAACATCGCAGAGTGAGTCGAGTAGCGTGAAGACACTCTATCCGACTAGGCGTGCAAACACCAAGCACAATGAGCCTAAACGGTTAGGCTAAGTGTCCTACTCGGCAAGGCGTGCAAACATCAAGCACATTAAGCTTAAGTGTTTCTCCTAAGTGTGCTACCCGACAAGGCGTGCAAACAACAAGCATACTAAGCCTGAGCAGTTCCGCTAAGCGCCCTACTCGGCGCAGAATGCGAATGCTAGTCGCAGCAAGGAGAGGAAGCTATCTACTCGGATTGCATGTATTGGAAGCAGAATAAGAGGACCGTGCCCATGGAATCGGCTTCGTGCGGCTGTATGGGATGAAGCCATACTGCCAGTTATCTCGGAGGCCTATGGTCAGGATGGACCTTGCATGCGTGGCGACGTCCGCGTTGCTGAGCTTGAACGTAGTCGTCCGAGTACAGTCGCGAGGGCCGCCCATGTAGCACATGGGGTGGGAGCGTCGTTGCAGAGGCAGCACTCGGTTGCGGATCCAGTAGGCGACTGGATCGTCGCTCTTCAGCCCTTCTCCGATCAGATAGGCGAGCCGTTCCTCCATCTGAGTCAGATTCCTGCTGTTGGATGGCTTGCTCTTCCAGTTCTGCCCGGTAGGAGCTCGACTGCTCCAAGGGGGCAGATTGATGCGGTCCTCGATCTTGGCATCCTTCGTAGCGGGGATGTTCTTCACGTACAGGAAGGATTTCTGCCACTTGCGGACAGAATCCAAGCCCTTGATGCGAGGGTGATTGGTTCCCGTCCGCTGCACCATCATGGCACTGCCGGTATCGGTTGTCCGGCTGCTGGCGGCCGCCCCGTCCTTCTTGCCTTGGCTCTGTTGGCGGAATAAGAAATACTTCGACCACGTCTCCGTTTTGGGGCGAACGCCGAGGAAGGCCTCGCACACCACGGCGTGGTAGGAGAGGAAGACGACCGCGTTGGGTGGAAGGTGATGCATACGGAGACCGTAGTGGTCGAGAAGGGAGCGGAGGAAATCAGACGCAGGAAGGCCAAATCCCCGCTCGAAGTGAGCGAGGAAGACGACGTGCTCCCCCTCCTCGGGAGCCGGGACGATCTCGCCGTTGGATGGCCGGCAGCGAACACCGGGAGGAACTCTCCGGGTGTTCACGAGCCATTGGCAGTCCTCGGCGGTGACGTAGGAGCCGTCCCAGCCGGCGCGAGCGCTGTCACCGCGAGCCATGGCGGCGAGTAGGAAGTGGTGAATGTATGGAAGAGGTTGGTGGAATGGTGGAATCCGCGGCGGCCCAAAGAGTTGCGCGGCGGCGGAGAGCTCGGCAGCGGCGGAGAAACAGAGAGGCAGAAGAGGACAGTGCAGGGGAAGGAGAAGAGGAAGTTACCGTGGGGGTATTTATACCGCACCATGGATTACCGTTACGATTGGAGTAGTGGGATCGATCGTGGCAGTAAATCGTGCGGCGTGGGGTCTGTGGCCGGTTAGAAACGCACACAGCGCGGAACGCGCGCGTAACGGCCGCAATTGATCCCACGACGAGATCGTGGGCGATTACTGCGCATGATGGGACATTACGAGCCAGTGGGCCCACTCCGTGAAAACTAAGCGCGTGGCCTGTCAGGTCCTGGGCAGCGAGGCGTCGCGGTCTTGGATGCTTGACACGTGCCCCGTTACAGTACGGACAGCCGGATTGTGCTCTGTGCTGCAGAGATTCGATTGAAGAAATTCCCTAAGTCTTTTTACTCGGTTACAGAGAAGGAGGCTAGCTCTATTCGGAAGAAAGGAAACTCAAGGTACTCTTCGAAATGCTACTCGGAGGTCTTACTCGGCATATTGAGGTTCAAGAGCAAGGTTGCCAAGCTTGGTTTTTAAGCTGGCAGGGCCCAGTGAACGAGTTCGCAGGGCTCTACCAGCTTCGGGGACTGCTGTCGGGGGGTTACCCCCGAGTAGGGTAAAGGCAAGTGGTAAAGGCAACAATCAGAATAGAGGTTTGGTCGAGTAGCCGCCTACCCGGTACTTGCTACCCGGTCGACTGCTACTCGGTCTCACAAAAAAGATGACCAGAAGGAGATATCAAGCAAGATATATCTGTTCGAGTAGAAGAGTTGGCCCGAGTAAAACTGGCGGGAACCTACTCGGGCCAGAAGTCAAAGAAGCCGTTCTGACACAGGATCCCGCATATCCCGGGTCCGTACTTGGCACTGTTCACGGCACTGTTCATCTGGGGACGGCGTGCCTGACAGCGACAGTGTGGCAGCAGGGCGTCGCAGGATAGGGGGGACCTACTCTGTGTTCGCACAGTGATAACAGACTGGTTACTTGGTTTTGCCCAACGACTTTCTGCATCAGGACAAGCTTAGAAGCCAAAGCTGTCAGCGGGAACTCGGAAGAAGGACGATGTGCACACAATGTCGACATTTGTTATATTTGGCTGTATCCGGCAGGGCACCGGGTATATAAGGTGCCCAGCCGCCTCCTGCGCGAGGAACGAACACACACCAGACAGCGTTACTAGAACTCACGTAGAGATTCTTGACCTTATCCTACCCGGAGAGGGAAGAGTGGCTACTCGGTAGCAAGAGCATTTGTACTGTGGCTACTCGGTGAGACAACAGAATACAGAGAGAAAGGCAGGAGTAGGGGTTTTACCTCCTCACGAGGGCCCTGAACCTGGGTAGATCGTGTTGTTTGCAGTGTTTGATCTTCACCTCACGCGTCTACTCGTCGCGTGATCCCTCCCCGAGCACCTCCAGCGTCCTTCGTCCCCACATCTTTAGCCATCCTATGGCATCTGCCGTGACACCACCACGACATAGGCTGAGAGGGATGGAAGGGATTGGGTGAGATTGATCATGTTATAATGCCAGATTGTTAGGGCATAGTGCATAGTATCCATTGTTAGTGTTTTCTACCGTTGTTGCAACTTGTTATGCTTAATGCTTGTCACTAGGGTCCGAGTGCCATGATTTCAGATCTGAACATGTTATTGTTTCATGAGTATAATGTTGCTTCTTGATCATATCTGCAAGTTGTTTTACACATGTCATTGTCCGGAACCCGAGGCCCCAAAGTGAAAAAAATTGGGACAACCGGAGGGGGTGGCTGTGATGTGAGGATCACATGTGTTCACGGAGTGTTAATGCTTTGCTCCGGTGCTTTATTAAAAGGAGCACCTTAATTACCAGTAGTTTCCCTAGAGGCCCCGCTGCCACGGGCTGGTAGGACAAAAGATGTTGTGCAAGTTTCTCATTGCGAGCACATATGACTATATTGGAACACATGCCTATGGTTTGCCTACATGTTTGATGCTTTATATTATTATCTGCAATGCCCACGTTATTATTATTACATGACCCTTGTTATCGATGCAACGCTCGTTCATCCATTCCCTCTATGCCTACGGTACTCCCATCCTATTGTTTTCCGCGATTGCTACTGCTGTTACTATTTTACTACTGGTGTTTTTTATTTCTATTGCTGCTATAAAACTGTTACCACTGATAAATTGTTGCGAGCAAGTCTACTTTCAGGTGCAGCTGAATTGACAACGCAGTTGTTAAGGCATATCAATATTCTTTGGCTCCCCTTGTGTCGAATCAATAAATTTGGGTTTTACTTCCCTCGAAGACTGTTGCGATCCCCTATACTTGTGGGTCATCACACGTCATCAAGTAACATAATGTAGATGGATGTTGCATGGCAATATATCTTGGAACGGCTATGGAAATGTCGTGGTAGGTAGATATGGTGTCTGTTTTGAGGAAGATATATGGGATTATGTGTAGGAGAACAAGATGGGCTAGCAAATATGGTTAGTGGATGTGTCAGAAAACCGCAACTTAACCTGAATAAAAAATAACTCAGTAGTTTAAAGATTCCAACTAGCATATGTTCTTGCAAGACGTAATGAATATGACTCCAAGAGGGTCTATGGCAATTAAAAGTAACTGTTGGCTACCCCGACTAGCGCGTGACAAAAATTATCATCGTTGCTATCCACAATGAAAGTCATATAAGATCATGCTATCAACTGATTATTCGAGTATGGCACAGTTTCAAACTTTTAGACCAACCATTAATTGTTTTTACTTTACTAGACCAACATGTTTACCCATTACGCATATTAATATCTCAAAACTCCAGCAATGATTCAAGTGAAACAATTTAATGATCTACAAGGTTATGTAGTTTCTTCTCATACCACTACCACAACCATGATAATTTTCATCCCAATCAATACCAAGAAAGTTGAAACAACTCAATATTCAATAAAGACAAGAGAGTTAATCATATCTAAATATAGCAAACATACAATCTTTGAACAAACTAAGCAAGAAAACAAGAGCTAATAAAAGCAGTAGCAAAAACTGAACACTCACAAAGGAATAAGAGTGCAAACTAGAGTGTTCTAAACAATAAAACAGAGTGTGTTTCTCTCTAACAAAGAATGGTAGGATCCAGCCAATTATGACCAACAAGCAAACAAAACACAACTGAAATAAAAAAAAAGATGCTCCAAGAATAACACATAGTATGTGAAGCAATAAAAATATAGTGTCTTGAAAGATTATGACCTGGTAAATTTGGTGACGAAGAAGGGGATGCATTTGGCATCCCCAAGCTTTGACGCTTGTACTTCTTGAATATTTCTTGGGGGTGACATGGGAATCCCAAAGCTTGAGCTTTTGTCCATCCTTCATCTTATCATATCATCCTCCCCTCCTTACATTAGAAAACTTCCTTCACATAAAACTTCTCACAATCTTCATAAGCGGGGTTAGTGCATCAAATAAATAAATCTACTTGGTTCAGTTTCGACACAAGACAAACACAAAATTTAAACATTAGCTATTGTTACAACTTATTTCAAAACTCTTCCGATCAAGATAATACAAAAATAAAAAGATTAAGAGGCAAATACAAATGAAGGCGCACATCTGTCAAAATAGAACTGACTGTAAAGATGAACTTTTTCTAGCCACTTCTATAGCTCAAATAAAAAAGTGGTCACCTAATGAAAGTTATATAACAAACTGGGTCAGACGCCTGATTCTTTTCAGAATTTTATCGCACTCTGGCTGAGAGATACAAAAAAATTGTGAAACCTAAAAACCTGGACAGTAAACAACAAAATGCACTTCCTTTCAAATAGGGGTTACTCTTGGCACAAAAACGAAATAAAAAGGATAAAGATCGGTTTTTACAGAGTAACAACTTCAAAGACTCACATAAAATGAAAGAAAACAAAAATAAAACAAGAGAAAACAAGGTGGGTTGCCTCCCACAAGAGATTTTCTTTAACGTCTTTTAGCTAGGCATAAAGCAAGAATCAAGTATTATCTTATTTACCATTCAAATCAAGGTAGGAAAAATCATCATACAAGCATGGTATTTTCCACAGACATGGCTCAGAATCTCCCTTTTCACTTCTTTTAGGTTTACTATTTTCGTCAAAAAGATTCTCACGAACAATCTAACTAAAATTATTCTCTAGGGAATTAGAAATTGCTAGAAGTTTGAATGGAATGGGTATGTTAATTTATTTTTCACATTCAGCTTTACCCATATATTTCATCTTTGTAGTATCCAAAGTTCTCATGATATGTTCAAAAAGCAAGACCATAACCAAGTAATTCATAATGAGCAAAAACTTTCCTAGCCTTAATAGCAATGCTCTTAAATTCCCTAAGCAAAGTTTCTGAAAAAATATATTTTATTCTCCCCTCTCCATACTTTGATGTTATTTCTCCCAATAATAAAATCACTTCCTATGTACAGATCCTTCATAGAAAATTTACGAAGAGGCATTGTAACAAGGTAACAAGGAAAACTAAACAAAGGTAAAAGCAACCTAACGAAGCAAGCAAAAGACTAGAAACTACAGAACTATTTTTTCCGATATAAGAGAAGCAAAGCTAAACAAAATTAAACTAAGCAATAATAAAACAAAAGAGAGAAAGTGGAAGTGTGTAAATACCCTAGCTGAAAGGTTGAAGTCCCCGGCAACGGCACTAGAAAATTCTTGATGGCGTAGGAACACACCCGTTGGGATACCCCAAGAGGAAGTTATGATGTAGTCGAGCGGCAGATTGCCCAGTTAAGGAACCAGGGTGATCAATCTAGTAGGACTTCGAAGTCTCTCAGTAGGTCGTTTGTTGTCTAGCGCTTCAATAAGCATGGACCTACACACAAACACAAACCCTCTCTTGCTCTCAACTTTCTGAGAAGGTTGTCAATCTTCCCATCTTGCTAAAACTAGAGAATTTATTGTATTGAATGGTTAGAGAATATTAAATGAAAACGAAACAATGAGAAAGTGATAATGAAAGCAAGTAAACAAGGTTGTAATCAATGATAAAAATAGGACCGGTGGGCATACTTTCAGTAGTGGTGGCTCTCCTAAGAACAATAAACATGTTGGGTGAACAAATTACAACTGGGAAATTGACAAATCATGAGCGTATGCCAATACTATTTTGACGAAATATAGTTCACATGTTCTAACATTGTAGGCAACACGTCAAGGTAAATAGACCGCCATCCGACATCATCTATTACTAAAAGTCCACCTTTAGAAAGAAATCCATCAAATCACGTCGGTATTAAGTTGGAGCAATGAAGTGATTGCTTGTGTGCAACAGACAAATGCAATAAGAACAATAAATAATGTAAGAAATAATCATCATTAGTAGACAAGAACATCATTCTTTTCTCCCCAGTAGCAACATCACATTCTTCACACGTCAAATTTCTGTCACTCGAGCACAGATGCAAATGAGGAATGAACCCACTATCTAGCATATAAACCCTCTCTTGGAGGTGCATACAATAACTTGTCCAAGGAAATCATACACACCGGAGAGCATTGCAAGACAAGATTAAAACACTCTAAGGATGTAAGTGAAGCACTCAAAAAGACATGAACAAAGTAATCATAATTTCAATGGTTCATCTGATCCCAGCAAACACAACATGAAGTAACTACATAACGGTAATCTTGATAATGTAGGGAAGCTCACAAGATCTAAAAGTGGTGGAACAAGGAGAAGAAAACACCATCTAGCTACTGCTATGGAACCGTAGTCCCAGGATGAACTACTCACACATCTGTCCGGAGGCAATCATGGCGATGTAGAGGCCTCTGCTGACGATCCCCCTCTCTGGCAGGGTGCCGGAGCAGGACTCCAGAAGCCCTATATTGGAATTTTGAGGTGACAACGCCTCTGTATCTATTTCGTGGAAAATTTCTCCATCCCCGACGTTTTTTTTGGGTTAAAGGCAACTTATAGGCGAAGAGGCGGCGTGATGTGGTGGCCAGGGCCACGAGGGGCCCACCAGGCACGGTCTAGGGGGCGTCGCGTCTGGTACCGCCGTGGTGGCCCCCTGGCTCCCCTCCGGCTCTCCTTTGGACTCCTTCGTTCCAGGTAAAAAATGACTTCTGTGGATTTTCAGGACTTTTGCCGAATATTTTTTTCCAGAACTTTCTTGAAACATGAAAACAGCAGAAAACAGAAACTGGCTCTAGGCATCTTGTTTACACAAAACTGAAATCATCTGGAAAATCAAGTAAAACATGTAGAAAACATTTAATAACATAAAGAAAGCAAGCATGGAGCTTCAAAAATTATAGTTACATTTGGGACGTATCACTTTCCTCCGAAGTGAGGGCCCTGTTGCCTATAGTCATTCTTATCTATGCATATTAAGTAGCAACATCTCTATATGAGTTGTGAATGCATCATTCCGGTGGCTTGCCTATGTATTTGCAATGCTCGATAGTTTTGACGCAGGAATTTATGTATGGTTTTCCCATGGTATTCTGGGTGAACAACATGGGTTGTGGATTTCGTTGATACCCAACAAAGTATATAGATAGATCCAGTCAACAAGGTCCATTGGTTCGCTTTTGAAAGTTTGACGCCTAATGTTCCTTATTATTATTTGGTTATGTGGTGTGTAGCCTCCATGAAGTTGGGATGTGTGTTATGTGGTAATTTTATATGAACTCGGCTTCTCTTTTTTTACTTTTAAGTTTTTAGCTACTTTTTTCTTGTGTTGATCATGTGCATCCTCAATATTTTTTCATCCTATTATCACACTAGCCATGTTTTACTACATGCATCAATAAAGTAGTCCTTTATAGGAAAAGCTTGTTTTTACATAGTATTTGTCAATTCAAACTACCACAACATATAGTTACCCAGTGTAGATTTTATGTAATGTGTCCAATAGTGTAGTGGGGCTAACCGAGATGCATGAGCACCTAAATTCTGATTTACTTTTCTTGGTAGTTATGCAAAGTCACCCAGTAATATCTAGACCATTTAGTCGTGGTTCGGAAGTCAGATTTTGATGAACATTGCTTGGTCTCGGTCTAGATCTTTTGTGAATATAGTTTAAGACCAACTTATGCCAGATAAGTTGAGCCTCTAGCTAGGTTGACCGATAACTAGAGTAACATTAAGCTTGCTCATTCTTTAACCCTCGAGCAAATAAAAAACCCTAATGATCATCAAGAAAGAAAAACAATGTAGAATATTTTACTCATTTATATCCTTGATGGTATGCCACGTTTACCATGAAACGGGTCTTTGCCTTTGTCATGATTTCCATTCAAAAAGGATTCCCCTCGCTGAGGTGTTTCAATTGCAAGCAAGGTTTATCCTCATATGCACGCTAGGTGGGAATGACGACATGCACTCTTGGTGGATATTAACATTGCTTCTCCGCGAATAAAAATCAAGCTTACTAGTGGCACGATATTCTATGTCATATATATATATATATGCGTGTGTGTGTGGGGGTGGGTGGGAGTTGCTAGAGTTTTTTTTTTAACTGAACATGTCCTTTGAGGGACTTCAGGCACTTAATTCTCGGATAGGCCCAACAGGCCGATTCATGTCCCCAAGTCAACAATGAAACTTACATAATCCTAAGAAGTCGATGGGAAGATCAAGGAGTCATGGAATGTGACTTATATGCTCCACCCGCCAGGTAGCCTTCAACAGCCTAATACCAGTATGACATTAGGTGAAACTCGTTTACACAAAACTGAAATTTCAATGCAAGTCCATTTTTAGTTGTTAGTGAGCGTAATTTTATTATTCTAGGTGTATGTTCGGTTTAATAGTCTCCACCAAAAACACTAGCATGTTAAAACCGTGATTTGGAACGAAAATAACATGACGAGTCTCTAAAATCTTGTCGGGGATTGTTCAAATTTACAGATGGGCTAAGGCCCACCACCAATTTTACTTCAAGAAAAATATCTTGAGACCCATTCATCCATGGCAAGCAGTCGGATTAAAATTGTGTCCCACATTGTTAGTTAAGAGGGAGTTGGACCTATTTATATAGGAGTCTTCTACCACTAAATAAGGAATCAGAAGAGAAGTGGCTCACGCGCTCCTCCTCCGGCGCCCCACCCCACAACTCTTGTGTGTGTCATGTTTCATGAATGAGTTGGGTGGGGCTCGGATTTATGCATATTTCGATTTATTTTTCTGCTCGGAAACATTTTTAGTCATTAACGGGTGCGTTAAACAGTCAGAATATCTAGACTTACTAGATCGTGGGCAGTTATCGACACGTGGGGTTACTTCCCCACATATTATTTGGATTGTCGATTACTCATATCAACAAGTCCCTCGGATGACCCGATAGGGTTTCGATTAAGAGAACGAGTAGGCGCTGGCGACAATCGTCGGCTAGCAGGGGTCACGGTTTTACCCAGGTTCGGGGCCCTCATAGAGGTAAAACCCTTAGTCCTGCTCTTGAGATCTGTATTAGCAGTAGATCAATTACAAGGTGGGTGTGTAAGCCGAGATATTGATCTCGAGCTTATGGCTATGGTGGTGGAAAGTAGATTGGATTCCCCCCCGGTGGTTCTCCTCGCCTTTTATAGGTGTCTTAGGTCCCAAACCGTGTCCGGGGGGTGGGTTACAAACCCTAGCTCTAGGTCGGTAGAAGCTTTCCTTCTTGACCCGCAAGTCTTTGCGGGTGGGCTTCTGTTGGGCCTTCTAGAACCGTGGGGTAGCACCTCTCTTTGGTCCTAGGTCTTGGGCCTTAGGCTAGGTAGGCTCACCCGACAGGTCCGGGAGTCATCCCCACATCAGTAGCCCCCGAGTGTTTATTCGACTGATAATCAGTCGGGTAAGCACCCAAGGTGAGTTCTTGGATTCTTTTCGACTGGTCATTCAATCGCTTGATTTTGAGGGCGTATACCCTGTCCGCGACACGCTCACGTACTCGAGCATCGAGTGGTAAATGTGCCTTGTGTTGGCTGTTTTCGCAGAAGAGTGTGGCTCTGTCGTTTGGCTCTCCCAAAAGATCAGGGCCAATTAATTGCATCTAGGGCAAAAACAGTTCTGGCCTACACGAATTCGAGACCTCCGACTCGAATCCGGCGAGATGGTCGTTGCGACTGAGCCGTGGAGGTCTTATGAGTCGAACTTAACCTTTAAAGGGGGTACCAGGCGCATCTGCTAGGATTTTCTTCGTGTTGTTGACACGGAAAATTTACCGGAGGACACAGCTTGAGTGCGATTCCAGGCCCACAGGAGAGATCCTTGGGGTCTTACCTTCGTACTCGAAAGAATACAGCATCCACATGTGCCTAGTCGGCCGAATGATCCAGGATAAGGATGTCTAAATACATCGTGTGGTAGAGTTGCGGGAGCCGCACACTCGCGATTTTACCTTAATCATGTTCCTGCGATCCTTCGGGTGCAGAAATCTTCCTTTTTCTTGATCTTGTGCGGAAGAGATTTCGCGTTATGAAGTTTATACGAAAGAAGTTTCGTGTCAAGTATGTTTATACGAAAGAAATTTCGTGTTGAAGTGCCCATAGGAAAGAGATTTTGTGTCAGGGTATCCATGCGAAAGAAATTTCGCGTCTTGATGCTTATACGAAAGAGATTTCGCGTGTCGTGAGGTGCGCAGTGACATCATTGCGCACTCGATCGCTCCGACTGCTCCCGACGGGACGTGATGAAGTGGGGCAGAGCGCGCGGGCCCATCGTGTCGGCTTTTTTTTTACCGGAATCGATCGGTCGTGTCCCGGTTTTTCCGCTTGTTGCGCGCTATAAATACGCACGATCTTTTCATAAAGATCGTGCAGGGGTAACTGTCCCCCGCCGCCTCGTTTCTGTTCACGCGTGGTGGCTGCAATGGATGCCATGTTTGCATATCTACGGCTCGGATTGGCCTAGCTCGGGTAAGTATTGTGCCTTAGGGAAAGGGTAAATTTCCCGACACTTATTCATCTTCTTCCTACTTCGCGCGCACCTTCTTCTCCCGTGAGCACTAACGCACTCTCCAATGGCGGGGGAAAAGAAACGCGGCGCCGCTGCAGCATCTTCCAAGAACATGGCGAGCGCTTCCACTGCGGCTCCCGCAAAGAAGACCGGCGACTGGCGCTCGGTGAACACCACGAAGAAGAGCATCGTCGAGATGCAAGGGGAGGGGATTCTGCCTCCGGACACCTCCAGGAGCGTGCACATGTATAGGAAGATGGAGGAGACGCCCAACCCTCTCGCCACCGAGCGTGTCGTCTTCTCGGAGCATGTTGCCCGAGGTTTGTCTTTCCCCCTCCACCCATTTCTTGTCGGGTTTCTGTATGTATATGGCATACACCTGCACGACCTTCCTCCAAACGCGATTCAGCACATTTCGTGCTTTATCGTGCTTTGCGAGTGCTTTCTGGGGATTCGTCCGCACTGGGGGCTTTGGAAAGCCATCTTCAAAGTGTCGATCTTCCGGGAGAATAAGCAGCCAGGCGAGAGAACTGGCGAGCCACTGAGGACCGGCGGCTTCGGGATTCAGGCTAATAAGGACATCCCCTACTTGGAGATGCACTTCGTCGACTCGGCCCAGGGATGGCGCCGAAAGTGGTTCTATGTTGTGGACGACGGCGCGGGTGGTGTGCCTGAGTTCCAGCCATTCGCCGTTCTAAAGCGGCGGAAGTCCTGGCTGCACTCCCTCTCAGCCGAAGAGGGAAAGGTCGTCACCCCTCTACTCGTAAAGGTGGCACGCTTCCGCGAGAAGGAGCAAGGGACCCCGTTGAACGGAATTCATCTAGCGGGTGTGTTTCTGCGCCGGAGGATCTAGCCCCTCCAGCCGAGGCCGACTCCCATGTGCGAATACACCGGCGTTGATGACCCGAGCCGCGTACGCGACGATATTCTCTCGAATGCCGAATTCGACAAGAAGATCACGGACATCACCAGTTTGAAGAAGGGAGAGGGCTACTCGGCGTGCCCTCTTGACCCATTCGAAGCATCGAAACTTCCCCCGGCTGAGGTGAGTTCTTTGTTCTTCTCTTTTGCCTTTTATTTCTTCTAGTTTGAGTTTTCATCGGTTGAAAACTTCTCTTCTTTTTCTCTTTGCTTTTGTAGAGCCAGAGCGTGGCAATGTGTTACCCACCAGTTTTTGTAGACGATGTCCAGATCTTTTGGCGAGTAATGTTGAAGCTCCTCCCGAGACCAGCGTTGCGGAGGCTGGGTCGAGCTCCGAGCGGGACGATATGGAGGAGGAGGAAGAGTCGGATGGAGATCAGCTTCGTCACCGCAAGCGCCACAAACAGGAGCAGGAGGACGAGGAAGTCACCTCTAAGGACAACTCCTTGGGTGATGCTCCCATCGCGGTAGCTGGGCCTCTTCGGGTGACTCCTCTTAACATTCTTCCTCCTGTGATTCGTCAGTCGAAGATCTCCACCGCCTGGAATCCCGACAACCTCGATGATGATGATGAGGATGAGTAAATGCCGCAGATTCTAGCTTTTGTCGTGGATTTTCTTCCGTCTTTTCTTTGTCTGATTTTATCTTTTGCAGCAGTCTTGCGACTATCAGCGTGGGCCAGTTAACTTCCTCGATTCCATCCGTGAAGAGGAAGGAGGCCGCCACGAACCCCGCTCCAGCTGCAGATCTTACGCGAAGATCTTTGAGCCCAACAAAGGAGACCGGAGCTCCGGAGTATGGGATGCCCAGCTTCGCGGGTGGACGACCTGCAGATGCTGGAGTGTCTGCTAGCCGGGAGGTCTCGGGTAGCTCGGCGGATCCCTTGTCCACTGCTCAGGGAAAGGTAAAGTTTCTTTTCCTTTCTGACGACCTGCCTTGCATGTTTTCGTTTATCGGGTGCACGACAGTGCTCCCTATGGGAGTAGCCCCCGAGTCTATGGTCAATTGTTTGCAGTTGGCCATGGACTCAAGTCGAAGTTTTCCTTTTCAAGTTTGTTTTATGATTTTGTTTTTCATCGGGTGCACGGGATGCTCCCGATGGGAGTAGCCCCCGAGGCTATACTTGACTGTGTACAGTCGTGTATATGCTCAAGTGCCATCTCTCTAATTTTGACTCGGAGTTTTTGCAGGCCCTTCTTGATTCCCTTGCTGCTTTCGGGCGCCGAGTTCTTTCGGCTGAAGCGTATTGCGTTTATCTTCGGAGGGATCGCAACCAGCTCGTCCAGGACAGTCGCTCCCTTCAAAGTAAGACGGCATGCACTTTGTGCCTTCACCGTTTCTTTCTGGCTGCAATTGTTGTTTCAATCGCGTCTTTTGAACTGCAGATGAAGTTAACCGCTTGATGGCTGAGAAGGCAGAGGCTCTCTTTCGGGTGAAACCCCTTGAGACGGAGCTGGAGTCCACCCGAAAGGAATTGGAGTCCATACGCAGGCGCTCGGCCGACAATCTTGCGGAAGCCCAGGAAGCTCTGAAGCAGCTTGAGGAGGCGAGCGTGAAGCACGAAAAAGATCTCGTCGACGTCATCCGTCCTTTGGCTCAGAAACTTGCTGGTGGGTTGCGTTTTATCTTCCTTCAACTGTGGCATGTCTATTTCCTTTTCTAATACTTGTTCTATCTCTGTCTTGGACGCCATTGGAGTTGGGTTGGAGCTGCCCAGACAAATGCGGCTCGATGCCCTCTCTGACTCGTGTGCTCAGCTACAGGAGCATGCGAACAGGGTCTGCTCCCTCGTCCACGACGCTACCCGAGTGCTCACGCAGTTGCATGAGCGCCTGCTCGTGGATGTGGCAGTTCCGCCTACTCTGAGTGGTCTCCTACAAGTTTTCCTAGGCGATGAAGATATCTTCCATGAGTACTCGCTTGCGCAGACCGAGTGTGGGGGCAAGACAGCTATCCAGTTTTCCCTGGCGTATGGTGTCTCGGGTGACCTGGAGAAGGTGTACTCGGAGGTTCCACGAGACTCGACGGGCAAAATGGTAGCGCTCTGTCCTTTTGGCGACCGTGCTGAGGAGCTTGCGAAGATGCTTTCCGGGGTACTCTCCCGTGCTGGGCGTAAAGGACAGCCTGCTGCGAGTGGAGCTACCTGTGTAGTTCCGTAGAGTAATTCTTGTTTCTGTGTGCCTTCATATATAATGAACCTTGGGATGCATTCCCGTACTTTGTTTTGTCCAATCGAAATGTTTTCGAAAGTGTCAACATTTTATATTTGCACCTTACTTTGTATTCTCCCGATGGGAGTAGGCTCCGAGCACCCGAAAATTCTGGGTGTTATATTCTCGAGTGGGGTATTGTACTGTCCCTGAGTCTTCGTTGTTCTTTCCAGGTGGTGGATTCCAGCGGAGGTTCGTCGAGTGGAGCTGCTTCTTCGGTTGATCCGTTGGTTGCCGCTACCAGTACGTTTGCGTCACTCCATGTCTGTGTCGTAGATGGTGATCGTAAGTTTAAGGCTCTACGAGGCGTGGATGACGTTGCCAAGTCGAAGCAGAAACTTGCGGCGGAGCGCGAGCAATTTGTAGTGGAGGAGGTGGCAAGTGTTGCAAAGGGCATGCTCTGTAAGTCCAGCGAGTCCCCAGGTGTGTTTTTGCATGTTGTTGCATGTGCTATGACACTTTCGCTATTTATCCAGTTGTTGAACCTGATGGGGCGTGCGAGGGCCACTAGGTAGACAATCGAGTTGTTCAGGAATCAAGCAGCTCCAACCCTCACTTGAGTAATTTCTGGTCTGATCGCAGCTGTGGTTTTATTTTGTCCACTCTTCAGTACCGGGCGAGTCAGGCGCAACTGTTGGTAGAATCCTGCCGGGAGGCGCTTGCTTCAGTCCATCGGGCATTATACCCCTTCGACGTTGTTTCAGATAGCTTGAGTGGCCCGCTGAGGCTATTCCGTCGGGTGGGGGATGTTTGCGAGTGTGTGCGCCAACAACTCATATGTGGAGCTCAGGTGGCGCTCGCCTTCATGCGTTTGTGGCATCCTGAGGTTAACTTCAACTCTGTGGCACGACTCCCTGACACCGAAGGTCCACATGTAGATTTTATCCCTCATTATGAGGTTGTGCGTCCTTCTGCTGAGCGGATTATTCAACTGACTGCGGTGGAGACCGAGCGATTGCTTCAAGAGGTGGTGATACGTCAGAAACATATCCCTAATTTCTGATGCTCCGTGATGATATTATGCCAATTGCTACATGTTTTATCCCTTATTTATGTCATATTTATCGATTTTCTGGACTAACCTATTGACAAGATGCCATAGAGCCAGTTCCATGTTTTTTGCTGTTTTTTAGTTTCAGAAAAGTTGTTCTGAAAATATTCTCGGAATTGGAAAATTCGAAGCCCGGAAGTCCTATTTTCCCCGGAAGCATCCAGAAGACCGAAGATGAGCCGAAGAGGGGTAGCAGGGGGCCACACCATTGGGTAGCGCGACCCCTTAGCCGCGCCAGCTATAGGTGTGGGCCCCCTGGGGCTCCACCGCCTTTGCCCTTTCGCCTATTTAAGCCCCCCCCCCGGATGGAAAACCCTAGGCACCTTATCAAAATCCTTGAAAAAGTTCCGCAGCCGCCGTCACCGTCAACCCCAGATCAAGGGGGTTCTGAAGCTGTTTTCGGCACCCTGCCGGAGAGGAGATCATCACCGAAGGCTTCTACATCACCATGCCTACCTCCTGAGTGATGCGTGAGTAGTTCATCCTTGGACTCCGAGTTTGTAGCTGTAGCTAGATGGTTTTCTTCTCCTCATATGCCTCCTTGTTTAGATATCGTGAGCTGCCTATCATGATCGAGATTGATCTTATGTAATTCTCTATGATGTGTTTGTTGGGATCCGATGAATACTGACCTTATGCCAAGTTGATTATAATCTTTATTTGCATATGTTATTTGTGATCTTGCAAGATCTCCGTTGCTAGTGGTTATTCTGGCCAAGTAGTTGCTAGTGACTCCAAGAGGGAGTATTTAGCTCGATAGTGGGTTCATGCCTCTTTGTTGCCTTGCTCAAGTGACAGAAACGTGAAGGGGGAGGATGTGATGTTGCCCTTAGGAAGAAAACAATGGTGAGAGTGCCCGCGTGCATAATCATTGCTTATATTACACACTTTTTTAATGCAATTATCTGTTGCTTGCAACTTAATACCTAAGGGGTCGGATGATAACCTAAGGGTGGATTATTAGTCATAGATGCAGATGGATGTCGGCCTATGTATCTTGTTGTAATGCCCGCACTAAATAGCATAGTAATCCTCATTTCATATTGTGCACCACAGTGCAACCTCTATTTGTCAATTGCCCAGCTGTAATTTGTTCACCCAACATGCTATCTTTTATGGAAAGACACCACTAGTGAAACTATGAACCCCGGTCCATTTTCCACACTGTTAAACAAACCACAACAATTTCCTACTTTCTTTACTTACTGCAAGCTTACACTGTTTTCCACACTATATGTCTAATCTTTGTTTTCAGCAAGACCGGTGAGATTGACAACCTCGATGTACCGTTGGGGCAAAGTATTTTGGTTGTGTTGTGTGCAGGTTCCACGTTGTTGCTGACACCGGTGGAGCGCCAGTACCACCGTTAGTGGAATCAACCTTCCGGAGATTATATTTCTCCTACTGGATTGATAACCCTGGTTCTTAACTAAGGGGAAAACTCCTACCACTGTGCTCATCACACCTTCCTCTTGGGGTTCCCAACAACACGTAGGAAGGATTCAACTTTGCCAACAACAAGGATTTTTATGGCGCCGTTGCCGGGGAGAAGGAAGCCTTCTGGCAAGGGAAGTCTCTCACTCTCAAACTCTTTATTTTGTTTATTGTCTTGTTTTTGTTTTTGTCTTGTTTTGCTTCTTTATATCAAAAGCACACAAAAAATAGTACTTATTCTAGTTGTTATTTTTGTTTTATCATGCTTGCTATCAATGTTTGTTGTCTTTGAAACTAGATCTTATAGGCAAGGTGGGTTCATAGATGAACAACAAAAACATTATAAGGAACACCGCTTGTCAGAAAAAGGAATACACTTATGGGAGCAAATTAATAAATTGCATGACTATGCTAAAAACTTGTGCTCCACTTATAATGTTACTTATTACTTTGATAAATCTTGTTGTTGTAGGAGGTATAAACACCTCCCTTTTCAATGTGAGTATAATGATGATGTTACCATATCTTCTTATGTTAAGGGAAATTATGAATTATATGATGTGGAACAAATTGAAGAATTTATTGCTTGGAAGGGTGTATTTGAAATTGCATATTTGCTTGAAAGTATTGATGATGCACCTTATAAATATGAGATTTATGCTATATTTGAATATTTCTTTGATAATTACAAGGATTGTAAATGCTACATAATGGAATATCTTAATAAATTCTCTCAACCTAAGGAAGTAACTGATGCCTTGCAGGAACCTATGGAAGAAGAAACTGCTGAATCTGGAAGCTCATTGGATGAAAAAGAGGAGGAGAGTGATGATCAAGAGGGGGAAGAATGTAACCCATGTCTACCTCCCAATGATAGTAACTATTTAACTCATACATTATTTGATGAAATTGATACTTGCTATACTTGTGACCTTAATACTACTATGAATGAAACTTGTGAGAATGATATTGCTACTGTTATTTATGATAATCCATGCTACTTGGATAAATCTTATGATAATGCTCTTGTGATGGTCCTATGTTAGTTGATGTTATAAATTATAATGCTACTGAAAATAGGAATTCTATAATGTGTCCTATACCTTTTATGAGTGATCAATAATCTTGTTTTGATATTGGTAAAAGTGGGCTAAAAGAGGCGCTGGTTTTAAATTTTGATCCCACTGTTTTTGAGCTTGATATGAACTGTGTGATTTTAGACCATGACAAACATGCTTTATGTGATAATTATGTTGTTGAGTTTGTTTATGACGCTACTGAAAATTATTATGAGAGAGGAAAATATGGTTGTAGGAATTCTCATGTTACTAATACACCTCAATTTTTTGTTGAAAGTTTTGAAGTTGCTCTTGTTCTACCTTCCCATGATTTCTAGTTTGAGCTTCTTTAATTTATTTCTTTACAATATTCCTATGCATAGGACGTGGGTTATACTTAAATTTGTTTTATACTTGCTTCTTTATGATCTCTTTTTCTTAATTCATATTTCTTATGTGAGCATCTTTGCTTTTTATGCCTAGCTGAAAGGCGTTAAAGAAAAGCGCTACCGGGAGACAACCCGTTTTATTTCGCTGTTTTCTTTCAGTTTTCCTTTGTTTTCTTTGGTGTGCTTTGCAACTGGGTGTTTTCTATTTCCCTAGCAACCCCTCTGTATCTTTATTTTGTGTTTTTGTTGAGCCAAGTAAAGCCTCTAGTGGAAAGTTTAGCCTATATTTCGGATTTCTGCGCAGGAAACATATTTCTGCTATCCACTGTTAATTCCGTTAAAAATCACAGAAACTGAAAAATGACCTGAGCTTTTATTTGCTTAATCCTGAGTTATATACGCAACTTTTCCTAGAAGACCACTTTTTGATTTGAGCAACAGAAGAGTTTTGAAAAAATCGATCTTTACCTGTTGTTCTATTTTTGACATATTTCTGCCATTTATCGCATTTGCATCTTAATCTCTTTCTTTTGGTGATCTTTTGAGAAAAAGAGTTTTGAAAGAAGTTATGACAGTATCTAATGTGTTTTTGAGTGTTAGACTTGTGTTTAAACTGAACCGTGTGGATTTATTATTTCGATTTCACTAACGTTGCTAATGAAGATTGTGAGAATTTTGATGTGAAGGAAGTTTTCAAGGGTCAAGAGAATAGGATGATACGATGTGATCAAGAAGAGTGAAAAGCCTAAGCTTGGGGATGCCCCGGTGGTACATCCAAGCAAATTCCAAGAAGACTCAAGCGTCTAAGCTTGGGGATTCCCAAGGCATCCCCTTCTTCATCAACAAATTATCAGGTCACTTCTAGTGAAACTATATTTTTATGCGGTCGCATCTTATGTGCTTTACTTGGAACATCTTTTATTTTTGTTTTCAGTCTGCTTTTTCTTTTGCTTTTAGTTTTTTTACTTTCATAATAAGCTTAGTTGGACCCCAGCATTCTTTTATTGGAGAGTGACACGCTCCGCTTTTTCATGAGAATACGTTGTATTCTTAATCTCTGTCTAGCTGATGCATTTATTCAGCTCCTGTTTTGCATGCATCTCTTATTAGAGATATTATTTTTAGTAGTATTATGTGATTACTCTCGTTTTTACTTTCTGTATCATAAAGATTATTTTTTTAAAGCATGTTTTGTATGGTTCTTGTTGGGGGAAAGAAAACTGCTGCTTGAAGTAGAACTTATAACAGTGCTAGTAGAAGATTGTATAGATTGTGGCTAGAACTTTTTCATGCCATGCTAAATGTTATGTTAGTTTTAAAGCCTTTTGGTTATTGAGTAGCATGATTAGCCTCAAATAGCTGAGAGTGTTTAATATGTATTGAAAGATTCATGAGTTGTTCTTGTCATAGTAAAGCATCAATATATGGTATTCTCTTTCGAATGTTTTATTTGGTTGACTTGGCGCATGCTCACTCCATGTTTATGACTACAAACCAGTCACGAATAGCCTCCATTAACACTTAGTTTTTGAACTTGTGATACTTCTTATGTTTTAATTAATGATGCTTATGTCGCTATGCATAATTATGGTTCTTATGCTCTCCTGATTTGTCGCTCCCAGTCTTTTGCTAGCCTCCACCTGTACTGAGTATAATCTCTACTCGTGCATCCAAACTCCCTTAAACCAAAGTTTTCCCCATTGTATCCACCATACCTACCTACATGTGGTATTTAACTGCCATTCCAAACTAAATTGCTCATGTGTTACCTTTAAATCCTTCAAAATAACTCCTGATTTATGTTCATGTTTTTGCTCATGAGGACTTAAATATAGAATCTTTATTTCACTGTTGATTGGATTTCACACCCTGGACTAGTGGCTTCATCTGCTTATCCAAATGATAGAAGAGCTGGCAGCGTGGTGCCCAGCCCCAAATTAATGCATACAAATTCTCTTCACTATTTTTGCCCCTGATTTATCAGTCAAAGCATAATTGTGTAAACAAAAGAGAAAGAGGGATGACCTTCTACACCAGTTGCGTCCTTCACCATGGGAGCCGCTCTTGTGAATCCAGTTGACTTGTGACATATTGTATTTTCTATTTACCATTCGTTGACATTAGCATACATCTCCCAAAATATAGACATTCCTCCACAAATGTCAAACTTTTAATACCTCTGTTTAACAAAATAAAAGCTCTAGCACATGAGTGATCTCTGCTTCCCTCTGCGAAGGGCCCTTCTTTTACTTTTATGTTGAGTCCCCATCTTTTAACTTTATGCACAGTTGAGAGAGCATTTTTTCCATTCTGAGTTCTATGTGCATTTGTCCCATAAGCATCAATAATTACTTCATGATGTGATGTTATTTGTTCTTAAATTATTTGTTCTAGTCTTCCTCTTGAACTTTGAAGGTGTCCTGGCATTTATGTTTTGCCCCACTCTTAAGGACTATCGAAATATCACTTTGCCATGCTTTCTCTATACCTTAAACAAACGTCTACCTTTATTTGCATTATTATTCGTGATCCTTTATTTGAGTTACTCTTTGTGATGCAAAGTAATTTCTATGCTTTATTATTAAAGTTTTATTTATCATGCCTGTGTTTAAAGTTTTATGATCTCAGCGTGCATATGCTTTTACGTTAGATTGATCAAGTTTGTGTTAGTAGCATGTCACCTCAGAAATTAGTGTTTTATCGTTTACCTACTCGAGGACGAGTATGAACTAAGCTTGGGGATGCTTGATACGTCATAAATGTATCCCTAATTTTTGATGCTTCATGATGATATTATGCCAATTGCTTCATGTTTTCTCCCTTATTTATGTAATTTTTATCGATTTTCCGGACTAACCTATTGACAAGATGCCACAGAGCCAGTTCCCTGTTTTCTGCTGTTTTTTAGTTTCAGAAAAGTTGTTCTAGAAATATTCTCGGAATTGGAAAATTCGAAGCCCGAAAGTCCTATTTTCCCCGGAAGCATCCAGAAGACCGAAGAGGAGCCGACGAGGGCAGCAGGGGGCCACACCATGGGGTGGCGCGGCCCCCCTAGCCGCGCCAGCTATAGGTGTGGGCCTCTAGAGCTCCACCGCCTTTTCCCTTTCGCCTATTTAAGCCCCCGGATGGAAAACCCTAGGCACCTGATCAAAATCCCCGAAAAAGCTCCGCAGCCGTCGTCACCGTCAACCCCAGATCAGGGGGGTTCTGAAGCTGTTTCCGGCACCCTGCCGGAGAGGAGATCATCACTGGAGGCTTCTACATCACCAAGCCTGCCTCCGGAGTGATGCGTGAGTAGTTCATCCTTGGACTACGGGTTCGTAGCTGTAGCTAGATGGTTATCTTCTCCTCATATGCCTCCATGTTTAGATCTCGTGAGCTGCCTATCATGATCGAGATTGATCTTATGTAATTCTCTGTGTTGTGTTTGCTGGGATCCGATGAATATTGAACTTATGCCAAGTTGATTATAGTCTTTATTTGCATATGTTATTTGTGATCTTGCATGCTCTCAGTTGCTAGTGGTTATTCTGGCCAAGTAGTTGCTAGTGACTCCAAGAGGGAGTATTTATGCTCGATAGTGGGTTCATGCCTCCTTGTTGCCTTGCTCGAGTGACAGAAACATGAATGGGGAGGATGTGTTGTTGCCATTAGGGAGAAAACAACGGCGAGAGTGGACGCGTTCATAATCATTACTTACATTACAAACTTTGTTGAATGCAATTATCTATTACTTGCAACTTAATACCTAAGGGGGGTCGGATGATAACCTGAGGGTCGATTATTAGTCATAGATGCGGGTGGATATCGGTCTATGTATCTTGTTATAATGCCCGCACTAAATAGCATAGTAATCTTCATGTCATATTGTGCACCACGGTGCAACCTCTATTTGTCAATTGCCCAGCTGTAATTTGTTTACCCAGCCTTCTATCATTTATGGAGAGACACCACTAGTAAAACTATGAACCCCAGTCCAGTTTTCCACACTATTAAACAAACCACAACAATTTCCTGCTTTTTTTACTTACTGCAAGCATACACTGTTTTCCACACTATACGTCTAATCTTTTTTTTTAGCAAGACCGGTGAGATTGACAACCTCACTGTACCGTTGGGGCAAAGTATTTTGGTTGTGTTGTGTGCAGGTTCCACGTTGTTGCTGACACCGGTGAAGCGCCAGCACCACCGTCAGTGGCATCAACCTTCCGAAGATTCTCTTTCTCCTACTGGATTGATAACCCTGGTTCTTGACTAAGGGGGAAACTCCTACTGCTTTTCTCATCACACCATCCTCTTGGGGTTCCCAACAACACGTAGCAAGGATTCAACTTTGCCAGCAACAGGCGGCTGCTCGACAGTAGTTGTAGATCCTCAAGGTGTATGTACCTTCTGTGTTGTAGTTTTTTAAGGTGTGTTAAGGTGTATACCTTGTGACCTTATATGTTTTAATCGATTAAGGTGTTCATAAGGTGTGTACCTTGTTACCTTGTAAAGATTTTCATCGAGTGGGAGTACTCGAATATTTTGTCGATGCCAGTTTGGTGTAGCCCCCGTGTGTTGGGGTGTGACCTTTAGCATATAAAGAAAAAATAGAAAAAATGGAAAGTGCGAGTGTAGTCATTGCAGCTATGGTTGAGGAACCATGTTTTTATTGCGATGGCTAAAAATCCATGTATTTGCTCGGGCTACAAACGTGGCTGGTATAGCCTTATTTCTCGCGAGTAGTTGATGAAATACCAGGGGTAGAACTTGCGGAGATGCGCCACATTCCACGGGTTGGAATAGATGTCGCCTGTCTTTGGATTTTTCAAGCGGTAGGCGCCTCCTGGGATAACTTCGTGTATGATGAAGGGCCCTTCCCATGGTGGCTCTAGCTTGTGTCCCTATTTATGCTTGAGTCGCAACACCAGGTCGCCTACCACGAAAGATCTTTGGTGTATGAAGCGACTGTGGTGATTGCGTAGTGATTGCTGATAAACTGCTGATCTGGCCAGTGTGATGTCCTTGATCTCATCCAGCGCGTCCACGTCTTCTACGAGTGCCTTGTTGGAGGTTTCTTTGCTGTATGCGACGACTCGTTGGGCGCTGAACTTAACATCCTCGGGTAGCACGGCATCAGCTCCGTATACCATGAAGAATGGTGTGTAGTTGGTCGATCGATTTGGTGTCGTTCGCAAACTCCATAACACTGATGGTAGTTCTTCAGCCCAATGCCCTGCTGCTTGGTGTAGCCGAGTGAGTAGCCGCTTCTTTAGGCCAGCCGAAACTAATCCGTTGGATCGTTCGACTAGGCCGTTGGTTTGCGGTGAGCTACCTAGGCGAAGCTAAGGGTTATCCCCTTTTCCTTGCAGAAGTCTTGGGTCTCTTTGGCTATGAAGTTTGTCCCGTTGTGCGTGATGATGTTGTGTGGGAAACCAAACCTGCACACGATAGAGTTGAGGAATCTCACGGTGCACTCGGCATGCTGCAAGGTGACTGGCGTGGCCTCTATACATTTGGTGAATTTATCGACTGCGACCAGAAAATGGGTGTATCCTCCGGGTGTTGATTTCCGTAATGGTCCCACCATATCGAGCCCCCAATGAGCAAAGGGCCAGGAGATGGGGATCATGTGGAGTTCCGTGGCCGGTGCGTGTGGCTTGAGCGCGAATCTTTGGCAGGCGTTGCACTTCTCGACAAGATCTTTGGCGTCTCTGGCTGCCATGAGCCAGTAGAATCCTACTCTAAAAGCTTTTCCCAAGATTGCTCTCCAGCTTGCGTGGTGCCCGCAGTCGCCTTGGTGTATGTCGCGGAGCAGTTCTTTGCCGTCCTCGGGTGCGATGCACCACTGGAGCATCCCTGATATGCTTTGCTTGTATAGCTCTTCTTTGATCACCCGAAAGGATTTGCTGCGTCGTACTATCTGTCTGACTTCACAAACGTCTGTTGGGAGCTGCTTGTTTGTCTGGTAGTCGAGATATTTCTGCGTCCAGGTTGGCTCGACCAAAAAGACTTGCCTTGGGATGTTATGTGTGAGCTCTATGAGGGTGATTAGCTGATTGGCCACCATTTCTGTAGCTACGGGTGTCAATGCTTGCTTCTTGACCTTGAGTGATCGCTTGCTAATTCTCTCAAAGTAGATTCCTGGTGGAACAGGGGCGTTTGTGGACCCTATGTTTGCCAGTTGGTCTGCTTCTTCGTTGCTTGATTGTGCGATGTGCATCAGCTCACACCCTTTGAAACTTCCTTCGAGTAGGTTGTACATGTCGCGATAGGCAACCATGTTATGTGCAACAGCGTCGCACTCTTTCATCATCTGCTGCACGATAAGATTTGAATCCCCGTATATCATCAGTCAAGTGTGATAAGGGGTGGCCCAATCTTCTCAGTGAACTCACACGATAACGAGGATCTGATAACTTGTGTCTCTCCACGAACTCTCCGGCTAATTCCTGATGCCAATTGCAGCAGCAACCAATCCCTTGGATATTTGCAAATCCACACACTTGCACGAGCAGCCACTGACTACTAGTGGTCCTGTATCAACTGATTCCCAGTGGAATAGCAGATAACACGCAAAACTTGCAATGGTAACAATTCCTGATGTATGCTTCGAGCAAACAACAATGGAGTTCGAGGGTTTATGTTTAAAGGTAGTCTAACCTTTCACATGCAGGTGAACATGTATATATGAGAGGAGGGGCTGCGGCCACAAGGGGGTTGCGCAAGCACCAGCCCAACTCGACTAGGACTCAACCCTTAAGGGGTTTTGGACTCGGACCAAGGGATACAAACCGACCCATGAGGGGGGTGCGGCTAAGAGGCATGCAAGCCTTTATTCTACATGCATTGGGACACCCTAGGACTTGTCCTTGGTGCCCCCATAAGCCTAATTCACATCACACATAAACATTGGTGGAAACACCCTAAGACATGTCCTTGGTGCTCCCTTGTCCATCATGCATAGATCATGGTTTCTCCTTCTTGTTTGTGTTGCAATGATCATCTCTCTCCATGTATTCTTCCATGCATTGCTCCATGGCTCCTTGCTCCTCTCCTGCAATAATGCTTGTGTTATCAACAACCTGAATCATACATAAATGAAAGGATTTAGGTAGTATAAAATTCTTAGAACCACAAACATCATAATTTAATAAGAGTGAGTTCACCTGCTGTTCTAGTAGTTTAGTTCTTCAAATAGTCATTGGTCCAATCCTCACATCATCATGTTTCTCTTGAACAACAACATTATCATCAATGGGAGAAATAGTAGATGTACTAGGGATGTCCTCATCATCCTCCCCCCTTGAAAAGGCGTCGACCTCGACGCATCAAAGTCCTCTCCATGGTATGGTGATAGATCAGCAACATTGAAAGAATTACTCACACCAAACTCATCACTAGGAAGATCAATCTTGTAGGCATTATCATTAATCTTCTGAAGCACTTTATATGGACCAGCACCTCGTGGCATCAACTTGGACTTGCGCAATGTGGGAAATTTGTCCTTACGAAAATGCACCCACACCAAATCACCTGGCCGAAATAGTACTTCCTTCCTCTTCTTGATAACTCTCTCAGCAACATGTCTTCCTGTTCTCTCAATTTCTTCCTTGGTCTTCTCATGGATCTTCCTCACATAATCAGCACGTTTTGAAGCCTCCATATTAACTCTCTCTTGTACAGGAAGTGGCAGCAAATCAAATGGTGTTATTGGCTTGAAACCATACACCACCTCAAACGGGCATAGCTGAGTAGTAGAATGTACAACCCTGTTGTATGCAAACTCAACATGTGGCAAACACTCCTCCCACTCCCGCAGGTTCTCATTAATCATGGCTCGCAGCAATGTGGATAATGTGCGATTCACCACCTCCATTTGTCCATCAGTTTGGGGGTGACAAGTAGTAGAAAACAGCAGCTTTGTCCGTAGCTTCCCCCATACTGTCTTCCAGAAATATCTCATGAACTTCACATCACGATCATAAACAATAGTCTTGGGTACTCCATGTAATCTCACTATGTCCCTGAAAAACAGATTAGCATAGAGTTGAGGAATCTCACGGCGCACTCGGCGTGCTGCGACGTGACTGGCGTGGCCTCATACATTTGGTGAATTTATCGACTGCGACCAGCAAATGGGTGTATCCTCTGGGTGTTAATTTCCGTAATGGTCCCACCATGTCGAGCCCCCATTGAGCGAAGGGCCAAGAGATGGGGATCATGTGGAGTTCCGTGGCCGGTGCGTGTGGCTTGGGCG
The DNA here is from genome assembly GCA_028641055.1 of Alopecurus myosuroides. NCBI lineage: Eukaryota > Viridiplantae > Streptophyta > Magnoliopsida > Poales > Poaceae > Alopecurus > Alopecurus myosuroides. The sequence goes on along the minus strand of CM054060.1, from coordinate 170,903,879 downwards.
CGAATCTTTGGCAGGCGTTGCAATTCTCGACAAGATCTTTGGCGTCTCTGGCTGCCATGAGCCAGTAGAATCCTGCTCGAAAAGCTTTTCCCAAGATTGCTCTCCAGCTTGCGTGGTGCCCGCAGTCGCCTTGGTGTATGTCGCGGGGCAGTTCTTTGCCGTCCTCGGGTGCGATGCACCGCTGTAGTATCCCTGATATGCTTTGCTTGTATAACTCTTCTTTGATCACCCAAAAGGATTTGTTGCATCGTACTATCTGTCTGACTTCACAAACGTCTGTTGGGAGCTGCTTGTTTGTCTGGTAGTCGAGATATTTCTGCGTCCAGGTTGGCTCGACCAAAAAGACTTGCCTTGGGATGTTATGTGTGAGCTCTATGAGGGAGATTAGCTGATTGGCCACCGTTTCTGTAGCTCCGGGTGTCAATGCTTGCTTCTTGACCTTGAGTGATCTCTTGCTAATTCTCTCGAAGTAAATTCCTGGTGGAACAGGGGCGTTTGTGGACCCTATGTTTGCCAGTTTGTCTGCTTCCTCGTTGCTTGATTGTGCGATGTGCTTCAGCTCGCACCCTTTGAAACTTACTTCGAGTACGTTGTACATGTTGTGATAGGCGACGATGTTATCTGCAACAGCGTCGCACTCTTTCATCGTCAGTTGCACGATAAGATTTGAATCCCAGTATATCATCAGTCGAGTGTGATAAGGGGTGGCCCAATCTTCTCAGTGAACTCACACGATAACGAGGATCTGATAACTTGTGTCTCTCCACGAACTCTCCGGCTAATTCCTGATGCCAATTGCAGCAGCAACCAATCCCTTGGATATTCGCAAATCCACACACTTGCACGAGCAGCCACTGACTACTAGTGGTCCTGTATCAACTGATTCCCAGTGGAATAGCAGATAGCACCTCATGGCATCAACTTGGACTTGCGCAATATGGGAAATCTGCCCTTACAAAAATGCACCCACACAAAATCACCTGGCCGAAATAGTACTTCCTTCCTCTTCTTGTTAACTCTCTCAGCAACATGTCTTCCTGTTCTCTCAATTGCTTCCTTGGTCTTCTCATGGATCTTCCTCACATAGTCAGCACGTTTTGAAGCCTCCATATTAACTATCTCTTGTACATGAAGTGGCAGCAAATCAAATGGTGTTCTTGGCTTGAAACCATACACCACCTCAAACGGGCATAGCTGAGTAGTAGAATGTACAGCCCTGTTGTATGCAAACTCAAGATGTGGCAAACACTCCTCCCACTCCCGTAGGTTCTTTTTAACCATGGCTCGCAACAATATGGATAATGTGCGATTCACCACCTCCGTTTGTCCATCAGTTTGGGGGTGACAAGTAGTAGAAAACAGCAGCTTTGTCCCCAGCTTCCCCCATAGTGTCTACCATAAATATCTCATGAACTTCACATCACGATCAGAAACAATAGTCTTGGGTACTCCATGTAATCTCACTATGTCCCTGAAAAACAGATTAGCAATACGCGATGCATCGTCGCTCTTGTGGCATGCAGTAAAATGTGACATCTTAGCGAATCTATCCACTACCACAAATATAGAATCATGTCCTCTTTTAGTCCTAGGCAAACCTAACACTAAATACATACTAATGTCTTGCCATGGTGTAGTAGGTGCAGGAAGAGGAGTATATAATCCATGAGGTTTTAGTTTAGACTTAGCCTTGTTGCAAGTGATGCAACGTCTCACAAACCTTTCCACATCTCTTCACATTTGTGGCCAATAAAAGTGATCAGCCAACATCAACAATGTTTTCTCCCTCCCAAAGTGTCCCATCAATCCACCGCTATGTGATTCCTGCAACAATAACAAACGAAAGGACGACTCATGCACTCATAATTTGTTAGCTCCAAACAAATATCTATCATGCAAATGAAATTTATCCCATGCTTTCACATTAGTACAATTCGCATATGCATGTTTAAAATCATTATCTTGAGCATACAAATCTCTCACACTCTCCAAACCAGGAATTTTCACATCCAACTGAGTTAATAGCATGCTTTTCCTAGAGAGAGCATCAGCAACTACATTATCTTGGCCTTTCTTATATTTTATTATGCACGAGAAAGATTCAATGAATTCAACCCACTTAGCATGTCTTTTATTAAGGCTGGATTGGCTCTTTAAAAATTTCAAAGCCTCGTGATCAGAATGTATGATAAATTCTTTTGGCCACAAATAATGTTCCCAAACCTCAAGAACTCTAACAGGTGCATACAATTCTTTATCATAAACAGAATATTTCAATTGAGCACCATGCAATTTCTCAGAAAAATAAGCATCAGGTTTGTTTTCTTGCATAAGCACTCGACCAATACCAATACCACTTGCATCACACTCAATTTCGAATTGTTTATTAAAATTAGGCAATGTGATCAATGGGGATGAAATCAACTTGTTTTGTATAGTATCAAAATCAATGTCTTGTTCAACCCCCCATTCGAAATCAACACCCTTCTTAGTAAGATCATTCAAAGGTGCAGCAAGTGTACTAAAATCTTTAACAAATCTTCTATAGAAACCAGCCAATCCATTAAAACTTATCACTTGACTAACATTGATAGGAATAGGACAATTTTTAATAGCATCAATTTTAGATTCATCCACTTCAATACGATGTTTAGACACAACATATCCCAGAAATATGACCTTATCTTTGCAAAAAGTGCACTTAGCAAGATTACCATACAATTTATTGGCTCTTAACACATGCAAGACTTGTCTAATATGATCAACATGTTCATGTTCATTGTGGCTATATATGAGAATATCATCAAAGTAAACTACCACAAATCTACCAATAAACTCTCTCAAAACATGGTTCATAAGTCTCATGAAAGTACTAGGTGCATTAGTTAAACCAAAACGCATCACTAACCATTCATATAAACCAAATCTAGTTTTGAAAGCAGTTTTCCATTCACCCCCCTCTTTCATCCAAATTTGATGATAACCACTACGCAAATCAATTTTAGAGAAAACAGCAGCACCACTTAATTCATCTAACATGTCCTCCAAACGAGGTATAGGATGAAGATAACGAATAGTGATGTTGTTAATTGCTCTACAATCTACACACATGCGCCAAGTACCATCTTTCTTAGGGACTAAAATAATAGGACGACACATGGAGATAAGCTAATTCGAATATACCCTTTGTCGAGAAGCTCCTACACTTGTTTCTGAATTTCCTTGGTTTCTTGGGGATTTGTCCTGTAAGGGGCTCGGTTTGGCAATGTGGCTCCAGGGATCAAGTCAATCTGATGCTGAATGCTACGCAATGGTGGCAGCCCTGCTGATACCTCCTCTGGAAAAACATCATCAAACTCCTGTAACACATGAGAAACACCAAGAGGAATACAGGTCATGTCAGTAGAAACCAAAATTTCTCCCTTGTGTATAAGCACTATAGGAAGCATACTAGGGTCCTCGCTAAACTCTCTCAAGTCCTCTTTGGTGGCTAACATACATAATAGGCTCACTCTCTCACTTTTATTTTTACCACTCAATTTGTTTATCACTCATAGAAGGATTACTCTCTTGTTTTTCTTTCTCACTCTCCTTCTCTATATTCACTTTAGTTTTTTGACGAGACTCATTTACAATTTGTTGTGGTGTCATAGGTCTCAAAACAATGTCCTTCCCATGCCAATTCAACTGATATGTGTTAGCTCTCCCATGATGTGTCACATTCCTATCAAGCTGCCATGGCCTTCCAAGTAACATGTGGCAAACCAACATGGGCACAACATCACACTCAACGGTATCACAATAGGGCCCAATTGGGAAATCCACTCTCACCATGTAGCTCACCTTCATCTTTCCTTTATCACTCAGCCAGTGTATATAATAAGGATGAGGGTGTGGAATATATTTCAATTTCAGCTTTGCACATACCTATTTACTATCAAGATTTGTGCAACTCCCTCCATCAATTGTCACCTTGCAAGCCATTTGAGGGCCTACAATTGCGTTGGTTTGAAATAAATTAAATCTCTGATTTTCTGGAGAGGGAACAACACTCAAAGCAGCAACATTTTGTGAGCAAACAATAGTGGGGTAATGTGTGGCGTAAGTATCAATGGTACCTCCTTGCTCATCATAATCATCCTCCTCATGAGGATCAGCATCATCTCCAGTCTCATACTCATTATCCTCATTAAAAAGCATGGTCTTTTTATTAGGGCATTCTCTCTTGAAGTGGCCTTTTCCTCCACATGTGTGACATGACATATCTCTATTTCGAGCTGTAGAAGCAGTAGATCCACTAGCAATTGTTGCTGGTTGCACTTGCCTCTTAGAAGTAGAGGGGGTGCTCTCGGCCTTGGGTATAGAAACCCCACGGCTAGGTGTGGGATGTGGTGATGGTGATGAAAAACTAGAATTCCTAGGTGAAAACACCCTTCTAGCACTCATATTTGCCTCCTCGGCTAGCTATGATTCTGCCTCCCTTGCATGCTGTAGCAATTCATTCATATCATTATATTGGAGGTGCCTCACAATGCTTCTGATTTTGAATTGTAAACCTGAGAGAAAATGTTGCATAGTATGTTCTGGTTCTTCTCTCACTTTGGACCTCTGAATAATCAACTCCATCTCTCTATAATAAGCATCAACAGACAATCTACCTTGCTTCAATTGTTGCAATTTATCATATAGTGTTCTCACATAATTCTTTGGCACAAATCTGCTCCTCATGAGTTGCTTCATAGTAGCCCAAGTAACAATTTCAGAATCACCATTTTTTGCCCTCAATTGTGTAATATTATCCCACCACAAAAGAGCATAACCATCAAAACTAGAAGAAGCCAATTTGATCTTCCTATCTTCATTGTAATCATGCAATCTTCATAGCTTCTCAATTTTCAGCTCCCACATCAAATACTCTTCTACATCATCATTATCAAAGGTGAAAGGAGGAATAGAAAATTTAGGCTTGCCCAAACCATCATCTTCTCTATTATTTTCATGAACTAGTACCCCCCCTAGCAGCAAATCCTCCACGGCCATTATGAGCATGGGCTCGGTCGGGTTCCCAATCATCATCATGCACTTGATTACCTCTTTGTTCTAGTTGAGTAGACAATTGAGCAATTTGTCTAGTCAAATTTGTGAGAGATTCTTGCATAATATCAACAGATTCTTGAGAAGTAGCTTTCTCAATTTTGATATCCATCTGTTGTAAATCCCTCCTCAAGTTCTCATCATAAGTATCAAGCTTCTTGTCAGTTCGGGTTGCTACCACATCATCATAAGCATCAAGTTTCTTATCAATTCTAGATGTGATCATGTCTCGGAATTTGGAGAAATCTCCCCATGTAAGCACATCATCAACAGTCTTCTTAGTAGAAGCCTCAGCAGCTTTCCCAACAATTTTATCCACCTGCACATCATCACTAGAATCAGACTCCATTGATTAATGTGTTAGTGAAAACAAAAATATGGGATGTGGTGTTCTCTAACAACTCACTCAAAACAGCAAAGCAATGAGGTTAACTCACTGTTCCAAAGTGAATAGCAATACTTACCACAAGTAAACAACAATACTATAACTTGGTGTGAATAAGAGAAAACCCAGGGATTTTAGCTAGCACAAGGAAAAACAATATATATATAGTGGGGCTTGGAATGGATGCCTAACAACACCAATAACAAGTCCTATTTGTTGTTTGTGATGACAGAAAATAACACCTAGGAAACACACACCAAAGTGGAGACAAATGTGGCAATGCAATTATATGGATGGAAATACTGCAATGCACTCGAAATATAGTAGCTATGCTCAATGATATCACAGGCACAAGATTGCTCAATGGAATAGTGTCAATATAGTAGTGATGAAAACAACTCCAATAACAATATATAGCAATGTATCTCAAGGCCTTTTGCTTTTTCTCAATTCTGTTTTTCTCTTTTTCTATTTTTTGTTTTTATCTTCTTCTTTTGTTTATACTTATATAACTGGCCGAAAACAACTAGGAGCAAAAAAAATTAACACAAGATAATCAATGTGACACAATAGATATGAAAATGAGCAGCCTGGAACGAGGAACAAATAGCTATTCTTTTGGGTATAGGTACGTATAAATTGCTGTAGAGAGGCTCTGGCTATGGTTCACAATGATAAGACTTGAAAACCTAAAGAAAGTGTTAAAGAAAACTAGACCAAAAAATAACTAGAGCTAACAGAAAAGCTCACGTCAGAAAATTGTACCGCGGCAGAGAAACGGGCCGATTTGGTGCCCACGGCAGCGCTCGTTGGAAGCAAACGCGCCAAAATCCTGCCGTGATGGCAGCGGCTGGGCGCGCTTAAAGGCAGAGGGTGGCTGTGGTTCGGCGCGCGGCAGGGAAACGTGGGCGCGGAAGGGAGTACGGGCGCGGCATCGATTTTGCGCAAACGCGTACTGCGGCAGCGCGCGGTGTTGTGTGCGGGTAAGCGCGCGACGATAGTTTTGTGGGCGCGCGTAAGGGAAAAACCGAGCGGCGGTAGGACTCGGTAACATCGGATCCGATCACGGCAGGAACTCCCACGGCGGCAGCGATTTGGCGAATTTTTGTGCCGCGGCAGGAAAACGAGTTCGACTCGAATTGGAACAACGGCACCCGATCAGATTGGGAGTTTTTTTGTGGTTTTTTGTGGACACTGCAAAAACAAAAATAAGAACACCTAGAACCCTAAACCTATACTGAAAACAAAATACTCAAAAGGAGAAAAGGATACACGAAATCAAACACAAACCATCAACTAGGGGATTGAAAGTGGTGATGATCTACGGCTATGGCAAGAACTACTCCTATTTTTTGTGGCATTTTCGGTGGATAGGTAATAAAAACAACTAATCTACTAGAACAATGATAGCTCACCGAGTTAACCTGTAAATCTGATACCAAGATGATAAGGGGTGGCCCAATCTTCTCAGTGAACTCACATGATAACGAGGATCTGATAACTTGTGTCTCTCCACGAACTCTCCGGCTAATTCCTGATGCCAATTGCAGCAGCAACCAATCCCTTGGATATTCGCAAATCCACACACTTGCACGAGCAGACACTGACTACTAGTGGTCCTATATCAACCTATTCCCAGTGGAATAGCAGATAACACGCAAAACTTGCAATGGTAACAATTCCTGATGTATGCTTCGAGCAAACAACAATGGAGTTCTAGGGTTTATGTTTAAAGGTAGGCTAACCTTTCACACGCATGTGAACAGGTATATATGAGAGGAGGGGGGTGCGGGGGGTTGCGCAAGCACCATCCCAACTCGACTAGGACTCAACCCTTAAGGGGTTTTGGACTCGGACCAAGGGATACAAACCGACACATGAGGGGGGTGCGGCTAAGAGGCATGCAAGACTTTATTCTACATGCATTGGGACACCCTAGAACATGTCCTTGGTGCCCCCATAAGCCTAATGCGCATCACACATAAACATTGGTGGAAACACCCTAAGACATGTCCTTGGTGCTCCTCTGTCCATCATGCATAGCTCCTCGTTTCTCCTTCTTGTTTGTGTTGCCATGATCATCTCTCTCCATGTATTCTTCCATGAATTGCTCCATGGCTCCTTGCTCCTCTCCTCCAATAATGCTTGTGTTATCAACAACCTGAATCATACATAAATGCAAGGATTTAGGTAGTATAATATTGTCAGAACCACAAACATCATAATTTAGTAAGAGTGAGTTCACCTGCTGTTCTAGTAGTTTGGTTCTTGATCTAGTCATTGGTCCAATCCTCACTTCATATGTTTCTCTTGAACAGCAACATCATCATCAATGGGAGAAATAGTAGATGTACTAGGGATGTCCTGATCAGAGTGGCTCCGCACGCAATCGCCATCTTCATGTCGTGTAGGAGGGCCTCATATTCTGCATCGTTGTTGGATGCTGGATCGTCAGGAGGGAAGTCGAGTCGCAGGACGTACTGTAGCTTATCACCCCTTGGCGATATGAGGATTACTCCGGCTTCGTCTCCCTCGTTTCTTTTCGACCCTTCGAAGTACATGATCCAGTTGCTCGTGTATTCTGGAGGTCCTGGGGTTTGCAGCTCCGTTCACTCGCTCAGGAACTCCATGACGACCTAGGATTTTACAGCGTTGCGCCCTGTGTATATTATGTCCCAGGAGCCTAGCTCGATGCTCCATTTTGCGATTCTTCCGTATGCCATGGGGTTGTTGATGATAGTACCGAGTCATGCGTCATTTAGCACCGTGACGGTATGCTCCTGGAAGTAGTGTTTGAGCTTGCGGGCTGTAAGGACCACTCCATACGTGAGCTTCTGGTAGTGGGGGTATCGTTGTTTGCACGGCGAAAGACCCTCGCTGATGTAGTATATTGGCCTCTGAACGTCGTATGCTTTTCCGTCCTCTGGCCGCTCGACGATAATTACCGTGCTGACGACTTGGTTTGTTGCGGCTAGGTAAAGTTAGAGGGGTTCCTTTTCCTGCGATGTTGCTAGTATGCGTCTGCTCTGCAGCACTCTTTTCAGGTTGATGAACGCCCTTTTTTTTTTTGCTTCTGGCGTCCACTCGAACTTATCTGTTTTTTTCAACAGCTTATAGAAAGGGAGCGCATGCTCGCCTAATCTTCCGATGAATCTGCTTAGAGCGGTCAGTCGTCCTGCGAGTTGCTGCATGCCGTGAAGATTCGTTGGTTCCTTCATCGTCAGGATTGCCTGTATTTTCTCCGGGTTGGCCTTGATTCCTCGGGCGAAGACCAGATAGCCGAGGACTTGTCCCGCGGGGACTCTGAAGACGCATTTTGTTGGGTTGAGTTTGATTTTGTATGCGTTGAGGGCGTCGAATGTCTCCCTGATATCCTCGAGGAGTGTGTCCTCGACTCGAGTCTTGATGAAAATGTTGTCAATGTAAACTTGTACGTTCTTGCCAATGAGCCTGGCGAGACATTTTGGCATGCAGTGCTGATATGTTGCGCCTGCGTTTTTTAGCCCGAAGGGCATTGTCGTGTAGCAGTATACGCTGTGTGGCGTGATGAATGTTGTCTTCTCCTCGTCCTCTTGCTTCATCCTGATTTGATTATAGCCCGAGTAGGCGTCCAGGAAGGAGAGGCGCTGACAGCCTGCTGTAGAATCCACGATCTGGTCGATTTGTGGTAATGGGAAGTTATCCTTGGGGAAGTGTTTGTTCAACGACATATAGTCGATGCACACGCGAAGGATGTCAGTGTTTTTCTTCGGGACTAACATCGGGTGTACTAACCAGGTGGAAATCTTGATTACCCTGATGAACTTGGCGGCCAACAATCTGTTCACCTCTTCTCCGAGTGCTCTCTGTTTTGGCTCGGAAAAATGTCGGGTGGTTTGTTTGACTGGCTTTGCGTTATTGAACACTTCAAGTGAGTGCTCGGCGAACTCCCTGGGTATTCCTGGCATATATGAGGGTTGCCAGGCGAAAATCTCCCGGTACTCACGGAGGAGTTCGACGAGCGTGCTTTCCTATGCAGGTGATAAAGTGGTGGACACCATCGCCGTCTTCGCGGATTCTGTCGGGTGCACTTGATGTTTTTGAGTGTCGTTGTTTGGGCTGAACTCGAGTTCCGGGGCGTTCTTTTTGGTGAGTGGCATCACAGAGTGGTCCGTGGTTTTTGCCAGCTCTTCCAGCTCCTCCTGCATCCCGAAAGATTTCGCGATCTCGTTGAACTCAGTATCGCACTTGTCTGACTTTTGGAAGTCGCCGCTTATGGTGATCGTGCCGTATTTTCCAGAAAGTTTGAGCTTCAGGTAGGCGTATTGGGGTACTGCCTTGAATCTCGCGAACGTTGTTCGGTGGAGAATGGCATGGTACTGTGATGGCTAGTCGACTACCTCGAAATCGAGAAATTCTCTCCTGTAATTCCTCGGGTCCCCTAGTATCACTTCCAAGTTGATTGTTCCGAGTGGCCGAACGGCTTTCCCTGGTACTATCCCGTGGAAGGATGTTTCTATTTCTGCAGTCCGTCCAGGTTCTTGTTCATCTTGCGGAGTGTGTGCGCGTATATGATGTTGATTCCGCTGACGCCGTCCATGAACACCCGAGCAAGGTCGTAGTTGCATATTTGCGCCTCAATAAGGAGCGCGGCCTGCCCTGGTAGATATACTCGTGGAGGGTGGTCCTCTCGGGAGAAAGTTATCGGCTGCTCTGACATCTTCATGTATTCGGTTGCGGACGGTGGAGCTTTTACTGCCATATTAACTTGGCGTGTGTTTGTCTTCTGGACTCTTCGGGACAGGCAGACCTTTTGTATCATGCCTAGGAGCCCCGCTGGGTTTGGGTATCCGTTTGCTCCCTGGTTTGCAGCGGGTGGCGCCGGTAGCGCGGCTAGCGCCATGTTCTGATGTCCTGGTGGAGGCAGGGGTGGCGGATGGTATCCGGCGCCTCCTCCTGGGAGTTGCGGGTATCCCTGGTTAACAGCAGCCATGTGCTTCTTCGTGTAAGCCTCGTGGATGTCCTGGAATTTTTGGCAGTCTTTGAGGAGATGCGTTGCCTTGGTTTTGCCCGTGCGCTTATCTGTGAATAGATGTAACGAGCAGTATCCGTCAAGATCTTCCTCTGGAGTTTTATCATCTCGCTTTGGTTTCCAGTCGCGATTTCCACGGGACCCGCTGTCGCGGTTTCTTGTGAACTCCGCTGCTACCAGTTCATCTCGATCGTCGTGATCGTAGTATTTCCTCTTCTTCTTTTGGCGGTCGCCGTTGCGATCCTCCTTAGGCGCGGGTGAAGATGCTTTTTCATTGCGCAGGGATTCTTCGCCATTAGCCCATTTGTCAGCTATCGCCATTAGCTCTCCGATAGTTTTGGGCGCAGCTCATCCCAGTTCTTCTTGGAAGACGGTTCGTCGTGCGCCTTTGGTGAAAGCTTCGACTGCGACCTCTTCTCACATATTTCCCGTTGTGTTCTTGAGTGTGGTCCACCTCTGGATATACTCGCGGGTAGATTCGCTACTTTTCTTCTTGCAAGCCCGGAGTTCCTCGATAGATGTTGGCCGCTTGTATGTCGCCTGGAAGTTCTTCCGGAAGTCGTGGCTGAGATCGTCCCAGGATCCGTAGTGCGCACGCAGTCTTCCTTCGAGCCAGCTGCGGGCAGCGCCTACGAGGTGTAGGTTTAGGTACTGCATGGCCGTTGTCTTATTCCCACGTTGGCATTTTACTGCGGTGAGGTAATCTGACAGCCATGATTTGGGCTCTTGCGAGCCGTCGTACTTCGGTACCTCCGTTGTAAGCTTGAACCTCTTGGGCATTGGCGCCTCGCGGATGCTGCGGGTGAAGCATAATGCACCGCAGGCTTCCTCGTCGGAGGAAGTGGATAGCGATCGTGCGCGATTCCTGATAGCTCGGGCCCTGTCGACATTGCTTTGCGCGATATCTCCACGCGCGTTGTATTCGGGCCGGTCGCGGTTGTCCTCCTGCCACGGTTCCCTGCTGCGATGTCGTGATCGGCCTCCATGGTGCCGTGGGCTGCGGTCGCGATCTCGCGGGCTATCATCGTTGCTACGCGGGCTGTCGCTGCGGCGGCGGGCTTCCTTTCCTTGGGGGCGGCGAGGTCATTCGGTGTCTCCCCTTCTAGGAGACGTGCTCCCGTGTCTGCAAGGTGTTTTGTCTGCCCGAGGGTTTTTGTCGGCTTCTGGAGTAGTCGTGTTCCTGCGGTCCTGGGCGGCGAGTCTTGCGGCTGCCATGCCTAGACCTTTCTGAACCTGCTTATGTTGTTCCGCGTGGGGGTCATTTTCGGGCGGCTTGTTCGCCTGTAATTACGTGGCGGCTGCCAGGAGAGCCGCGGCGGGGGTCGTCGGGTGCACGTTGCCCTCCTCGTCGACATGCACGAGGGATGTGTCGAGTGATTTGTTGACCCCGTTGAGGGACTCGTGGTCCATGCGAGCAGTCTTCGAGACGTACTTCTTCTTTGGGGGTTGACTACCCATCGATTGGGTCCTTGAGAGCGCTGCGCGGCGCACACCCGAAGCATCCGTCGCTTCCTTCCATGTGTCCAGATCTTTGCGGGATTCTGCGATCAGTCGAATTGTTCGGACCAAGTGGTAGTGGTATGCAGTCAGATCATCTCGAAAAGCTCCGTCTTCTATCGGCTGGCCAGATCGTACCGCCGCCTTTGCTTTGAGCCAAGCGGCTCGCGAGACTTTGATGCGCTCTCGCTCCTTTTGGCTTGTCTCTGTTTCTTCGGGTTGTTCAGTTGATCCTGCCATGCAGACTTGGGCCAGATATGGCTCGTGAGTCCTAGGCGTGGGTCGACAACTTTCACCGAATCTGGAGGGTTCCTCAACTGCGATTGTGTGGAAATCGCGTGTGTTGCGGCGGATGGAGCCGCTGCTAGGTGCTAGGTCGTGACCAGCGTCATCAGGTGGCGACTCGAGGTTCGCCGGGCTGGAGACGGATTCAGAGTTCGACTCGCCGATCCCGATCTGGTCGGGGAAGTGCAGGATTCCCGCCTAGCTGGCGTGGAAGTGGAAGCTACCGAACGTCAGGCTGACGCTCTTCTCGAGTTTGCTGAATACCGGGCGTGTTTCCGGCGAGTGGGGCGCGTAGATGAGCGACCCGAAGCGGATCGGCTCCGATGGAGTCGATGATCCAGGGCTCCAGCTGAAGTTGGGCGAAGATGAGGTCGAAGACGCCATGGATCCAACGCCCGCCGTTCCCACAGACGGCGTCAATTGTCGATTACTCATATCAACAAGTCCCTCGGATGACCCGATAGGGTTTCGATTAAGAGAACGAGTAGGCGCTGGCGACAATCGTCGCCTTGCAAGGGGGCATAGTTTTACCCAAGTTCGGGGCCCTCGTAGAGGTAAAACCCTTACTCCTGCTCTTGAGATCTGTATTAGCAGTAGATCGATTACAAGGTGGGTGCCTAAGCCGAGAGATTGATCTCGAGCTTATGGTTATGGTGGTGGAAAGTAGATTGGATTCCCCCCGGTGGTTCTCCTACCCTTTTATAGGTGGCTTAGGTCCCAAACCGTGTCCGGGGGGGGGGGGGGGTTACAAACCCTAGCTCTAGGTCGGTAGAAGCTTTCCTTCTTGACCCGCAAGTCTTTGCGGGTGGGCTTCTGTTGGGCCTTCTAGAACCGCGGGGTAGCACCTCTCTTTGAGCCTAGGTCTTGGGTCTTGGACTGGGTAGGCTCACTCGATAGGTCCGGGAGTCATCCCCACGTCATGGATAACATTGTGTAAATAGATTGGTAGACACCCTAATCGTCGTCGAAAACTAGATCACATCTTCCTCCTCACACTCACGCACCACCGCCAGTCCATATCACTATGTTGTTCTCGGCTACTCCATCCGCTAACCACGTGCACGTCCGTATTGTGAACGCGGGCCTCCGAAATCTCGTAATCTTGTGATCCTCCATCGGGAGAGGCGCGACAAGATTTTTGGTGAGTGTCTCACTGCGACTACTCATTTTCATCTGCATCGACTATGTTTGTACTGCGACTTCATCGCCATGTTAGTTGACACCGACATGTCTTCTGTTTTTGTTGACGTTGTCAAAGGTGCGGCTAATCCTATTGTTTGATCGTTGGTCATATCATCGACTAACTCGTACATGTATGTCTCTCTATTTTTAGTTGATGCCATGATTAGTGTTATGCAATTCGCATAGTGTGTTAGACTTTTACCATCATTCTGATGCATTTCTAATTTAGGTAGGATAGTTAATCTTGGAATATCATGATTTTCACTTGGATTGAATTGATGATAAATTTCTAATTAGTTCAACGGAGGCCGAGAATGGAAGTAGAGGAATAGTAATTAATTCAACGGAGGCGTGAACGGAAGAAGAGGAATAGTACAATCTTAGAAGAGGAGCTTTAAGCCGCGGGGGGGAGGACTCCTTGAACGGAAAAAAAAACCTCTAGCTCTAGCTCACATCGCCTCCCCATGGGCGGCGGCCGGGGTGCTCCATCACTGCCACCGTCCAGACCTCCCCACCCTTCCCCTCCTTCCTCGCCGCCGCTAGGCTTTGCCGATGCGGTGCCATTGGCGGCGGATCTTCCTTCCCCATGCATTGGGAGGGCCCAACGGGGCGGATCCTGTTCTGGCGGCAGTGCAGCTCGGCCAGCAGCGCTCCAGCGTGATACTGGATGGCGGAGGGGTGATGGCGCTGCCGATTGGCAGCGAGGGAGACGTGTACGAGGCTTGGCCAGCGGATCCCTACATGCGCAAATTTGGGACAGGGACAGGGGCAGGCCGGCGTGGCCCTAGATGTGACGCCTCCGGTTTTGACGGAACAAAAGCTCGGGACGGATGTGGTGGCCACGGCGTTGTGTCCGCCGCAGAGCGACGGTGAAGAGACTAGTGGCGCATGTTGGTTGGCGGATAGCTGGGTGGAGCCGTCGGATTATCCGGGGTGCTGTTTTTTGGGGTCGGGAGGATTCCATGCCGGCTTTGCCCGTTCTGAAGGTGTTGCTTGGTACGCGGAAATTGGGAGGCTTTGGATTGTGCTGGAATTTTTTGGAGGGCACAGCAGTCGCGCGCAATATTCATTTTCGTCAATGTAGCGTTGATTGGCTTTAGTTTCTTTTTTTTCTTTTATATTTTTTTCGTTTTGATTGTGTTGTTTTGCCCTAGTAGTGATCTCGCAGTTGTATGGTGTGGTTGCTAGCGTAGCAAAAGCCTATTAAGGCCGCGCTTGGATGGTCGTTTTCGAGCCGTGTAAAATTACGGACCTTCCCTGGTCCCGCTAAAAATACGGGCCTGATAGCGTAGATGGCGGGTATTATTTCACGGCAGGAAAGCTGAACGACATTCCAATCGTCCCCTAAGGTCCCGCTTGGGAGCTTGGTTTAATTTTCCAACCGGCCCGTTTCTTAGTGCACACCAATACGGAAGTAAAGGAAACAGACCTCCCCACGTCCGTGTTGTTTAGGGGGAAAGCGCACCAAATTTGGTAGTACTTACCGGAAAATAAAAACAACGAACCAAGTGGAAAAAATTAGGTTTGCTCGAGAAAATTGTCGGTTCCGTAAAATACATGGGTGTGGGGCTAAAATACAACGATCCAAGCAAGGGAGTGCAATCTTGTGGGTGTCACGGAGGGTGCAGTGACAGTCCACGAAAAGACGTCACGGAGGGTCCTAGCCCTGTCACAGGATGAGAGAGAAGGAACGGATTAATTTTGAGTGGCTGGAGCCTCGTTGGTTCTAGCTTTTCTTTCCTTGGTTTAACACTTGTAACTAACTTTGCTTCTTTATCTAGGAGTATTCAAACGGCAGAGGCTTCTGAGGAATGAACGCTGGATGAGAAAACGGTGGTTGGCGGCACGGTACCGTGCATGGATGTGCCGCCCAACTACTTGGGCCTTCCATTAACTCCTAACTAACGGGTTCGTTAATCGCAGGGGCCAGCAGGCATGTCAACCGTCGCGTCTTTGTGCACCGCGCCCGCTGCTCTACGCCACAACGTACGTGTCGTCGTCGCTATCACTCTGAGCTTTTCGGGTAGGCCGCCCAGGAATGTAACCGACCGCATGTGTGTAGGTTGGTGAGGCTATCCGCGGAACGTGCGCGTCTCCCCGTCCATCAAGAGCTCGCGTTTCTGGTTGCGCTGCCGCTGCGTGCTCAATGTTACACTGCCACACTAATGTGTAAATGGTGCACGCGTACTTGTTCTGTTTTATAGCTTGATCGAGTCGTCGCCTAATTTGGTCTCCGCGTGGAGCTAACCTGCGGTGGCCACCACCTGCATGCCGTGCCAGACCTAGGAATAAAACGGGGGTGAGCACACACAAAAAGAAAAATGAAATTACGCTAAGCAATATGGATCATTTTTTTGCCAGATGTATAGTACAACTGTACAAGGCGTCGGCGTGGGCGTCGGCGTCGGCGGCAGGAATAGAGCAAGGCTGTCCAGGCCTCCAGGGGATCGAGGCAAGGCAGCGGCGGAAGCCACAATCGGTATCGATGTTTTCAAGAGAGAGGCATGCGGCAGCAAGAGACTAAAGAAAAAGTTTCTTATTTGCATGTGCCTTGCGCCGTATCACTTTTTGAGCATCTCCGCTGTAAATCACTATTTTCGTGTCCGGCACCCCAATTGGACCAGGTGCTGGACCTATGTTCGATTATTTGATGGGTTGGTTTTCCGGCGGCGTCCTTCAATTCGGAGCAGCTATCTATTGAGCGTAGATACAAACTTTCATTTCAACGATTACATTTGAATTTAAACTACGGAACAAAATTTAAAACTAGCCTAAAACTATCCTAGACGTCCATTTCGTCGGCGTCGTCCTCCTCGTCCTCAGGGCCGGCCCTGGCAGGGGTCCGCGGGGGCGGCCACACGGGGCAAAATATTTTTGGGGGCCCTGCATATATACGTATACTATGTATTGTACATAAATTTAGAAAAAAAATAGGTGGAAACTAGGGCCTATTCTGTGTGTCAGGTTACTACACAGGCCAAGAGACAAATGGGCTGGAGCAGCGGAGCTCTCATCACGGCGCGGATGGATTGCAGGGATGGGTCCATCGTGGCAGGCTAGCTTTCAAGTTTGCTTCTTCAATTGCCACACACACGAACGCCGGTCACCGTGACGCGATAGCTAAGGACATGAACACCGGTCCTCTCTTGTCTTCTTGCACACCCACAACGCGTGACAGACTTATGGGCTGCCACACACATCGAGACTGGTCTCCTGATTCGCGATTCCCATCTTTACAATCTTCCAAGACCAAGATCCGCCGGGCACACAGCCATACTGGTACGTCAATTGATTAATTTTAGTGATTCTTTTTAAATTTTTGGGTATTGTATGCTCTGATTTTGATTCGTGTTTATTTGTTTTCAACATTACTATGAAACCTGAATCAGTGCTGCTAGAAGAAAAAGGAGAAAAGCAGATACAAAATTGGTAGATTCACAAAGAGGATCTCTTGGTAAGTTTTTGAAGAGTAACCTAGCCACTTATAGGGCAAGGCTCCCATTTCTAAAAAAACCTAGCCACTTCACAAAATGCAGACAAGTTGGCATTAGCTCTTGTGGGAGAACCAAATAATGTGAACCTACAAGATGATATCCATACAGAAGATAATATTGACATCGACACGGACGATAACAATATGAGTGATCATGACCATAATTCATCTCACACGGGTGTGTTCGAATCGTAAAACTCATATATCATAGTGAAATTACACTTTTGTGCGTCCATGGTTTTTTCCTGTAAGTGTTTTCCACGTGAAAAGTTTGTGTCTCATTTTTTCTATTTATTTTGCTAACCTACACTATTTATTTATAAAAAGGGGCCCTAAATTTTATTTTCGCCCTGGGTCCCTGAAATCTTAGGACCGGCCCTGCTCCTCCTCGTCATCGACAGCCATGTTGGAGGGGCCAGCCTCTTCGTCGTTCTCGGCGTAGAACGACAGAGAGCTTGGCGATGGGTTTGCCACCTGAGCGAGCCAGCGCCGCTCCGCCCTGCCTTACAGCCGCATCTGGTGCAACTGCGTCTGCTCCGAGCGCTAGCGCACACGCCTTGTTCCGTCGTCGCGCCTCGTCGTCCAATGCCTTAGCTTCGCGGTATCGACGGAAGGCGTCCTTGACGCGGGCACGGTGCACGTTGTCCACGTCGCTCCGGGCAGTCTACATCACCTCTCGAATTGCCCGTGCGGCGTTCAACTCCTCGTGGGCCGCACGCTGGGCGGCCATGAACGAGGCAGACTCGCCTCCAACCGCGCAACGAGGGCCTGCTGCTCATCGGACGTCGCGTTAGTGTTGACCTGCTCGTACACCCGGCGCTCGGCGTCCATGAGGGCGCGGACATACTCCTCCCTTCAGGCTGTCTCCAGGGATGCCCGAATAGCGACAGCCTCGTCCACTACCGCCTCCTCCTCCAAGCCAGCGCGGACCCGGCGGAACGCCTCCTCGTTGCGCCATGTGGCGAACGAGTTGTAGGCCACGACCTGGTCGGGCCAGAGCGGAGGGCGCTGCTGCTCGGGCTCTGTCTCCTCTACCGGCTCGGGCTGCTGCGCTGCCTCCTCTTCCTGCGGCGGCAGCTCCGGCTCCATCGCCTCCACCGACTCCTCCCGCCAATGGAACTCGTCGGCGTCACTGTCGTCGTTCTGTGGCGGCGGGTTAGGCCACGGCGCGCCGCCTGTTGGGTGAACGTCACCCAGCTGGTATGGAGCCGACGCGGCATGGTCTCGCGTGGAGATTGGTTGTAGGGAAGCGAGTGGCAATGGCGAGTGCGGCGGCGATGACGTGCGTGCCAAGTGCGGCGAAGGCTCGGTGCCTTTTATAGCCGGCTCACTGGGTGGGAAACGATGGCGCGGGAAGCGGTGGGAGGGCGATGAAACGTCTATGCACGCGTCGGGAGCACACGTCCCGTCGGAATAAATGGCGGCGACACGTCGCCCGCACTCGCCAGTCGTGCCGCTTGGGAAGACGGGAAGGCTGCATATGCGTCCCGTCGTCCACTCGCCTGGCGGGCACTCGCGTCCCGTCGTCGTCATTACCGCGGCCTCACCGGCCTCCTGCACGACGCCTTTACACTGCCTTGGGGCCGATTTGTCTCATTGACAGGCGGGGGCCGCCTGTCGGGTGGGGTGACCGGACAATATCCGGCGCTCCAGGCAGGCCCCAAATTTGACGGGTGGGTTGGGGGCCCGGAGACAAAATTGACGATGGACACGTCTAGAGGTGCCGCTACGGCGGTTTTCCGAACCCTATTGGACCTTTGAGGGGCCGTTTGGGGTGTCCGTGGAGATGCTCTCGACCTAACCGATGATCTGTGCAGCAGTCAACGCACGCCACCACCACGAGCGGTGAAAAAGAAGTAACAAGACGCTGACAAGTTGGGAGGACAACATGGGAGCAACTAGAGCTCACTTGTTAAAAAAAAAATCTTGTTTGCGTGTGCTTTGCGCCGTAGTATGTACTTCACCAAACAATCTTGTTTGCGTGTGCTTTGCGCCGTAGCACGTATTCACCAAACGAGCACCGATGTTCTTTGCAACGCAACCCAAAGCAACGCACGCCATGACCATGAGGGTGAAAAAAATAACAAGACAATTGTCATTGTGGGAGCAACGAGAGCTCACCAATTATCGGACATTTAGATCTTTGAGGGGATAAATACCCAATCAATTCTCACAACATTTTAGTTAAATGAATGTGTTCAAAATGTGCAAGATTCCATTACAAACGGTTAAAATATTCAAGGATGGTGAAAGATACCTTAACAGTTAAATCCATGTATCGGATATGTTAACTGGCCACACCGGCTTTTCATTATATGGTTTCTTCACCGTAGAGCAATTCTTATCAGGATAACTTAGAAAATACAAATGTTGCTATTTTGACAAAGTTGAAACAATACAACACTTGTTTATTGTAACATCCCATGCTTGTAATAAGGCTAGATAGAGTTGCTCATGTCATGTCATGCATTATTTTTGAACCTAAGAAAAAATTGCATTTAAAACTTAAAGAAGCAATTATTAAAAATGCTTTAAACAATGCCCTATTTTTAAGTGTGGTTTTAAAACTTCAAATTTTCAAAACAAAATTTTGTGGAGCTTCTATACAATTTTAGGAGGCTTCATGAATTTTCCATTATTTATTGACTATTTTAAATGCCTCTAAAAATTGCTCAAAGTTCGTGTTAAAACTAACAGGGACCTCTTTGTAATTTCTTTGAAATTCCATGGAGTTTCTGCAAATCTGTTTTTATCATCTTCCTCCTCTTTATCGTCTTCCTCCTCTGCCAGGAGGCAAGCAGGCAGCTCGCCGGCGCCTTGCTTCCCTTCTGCCGAGTGGATAAGAAGGGGGCAACGTCCCCATCATTCTCGCCTTCTCCCTACCCTGCTAACTCATCCCTCTCTCCCTCTGATACATTTCCGGAAAACCTTAACCCTAACTTGTCGGTCGTTGTGTTGAGCCATCGTCTCCGGCAATCCGCAACGAACCGAGTCCTCCGTCCTCTTCGAGGCCCTCCTATCCTCGTACTCGAGCAAGCACGCAAGCAGGGAAGCCTGGAATTGCGGGAATCACATCCATCATCCTCGCCTCCGACAGAGAGCCGGCATGCTCGTCGACGTCGATTTTGACCGCCGCCGCCGCTGTCCACACCATCGTGCTCCTGGTGGGTTGCTGCATCTCGTGGTGCTCTTTGTTTTGCAAATTGTGTTCAATTTCATCATCGTCATTGAGTGTCGTCGCTGTCTGCTCGCCGGTGTCGCTTCGACGACAAAATTCGAGCGGCGCCACCCCTGTTAGGTATCCCGTGACGTGGTGCGTCAAACGCGTGCGTCCGTGCGCCTCCTCCCGCGCTGAATCGAGCGCAACGTGTGCGGCAGGCCACTATCGTCCGTTGCCGACACCGTGATGACGTCACGCGAGGCCCGCCGTCAGATTTTTAAACATTATGAAAATATATAGAAAAGAATAAATTTCTGACACGTGGGTTCCTCCTGTTTTAATGATTCAAGAAAATGATTTAATTTTGATAAATTAATATCTTTATTTCTGTTAATTTGAAAAAATATAAATAATATGTTTAGAAAAATAAACTCTACATGTTGATGACATTTTCAAACATGTTTGAATGTTTTAAAAATGGGAATTATTTAAATAATGATTTAAAATCGTTTAAATTTGGGAATTCATAACTTATTCAAATAAACACAGAAGACTGCAAATAATGAGCAAGGGCTATCAGTTAATAATGTTTTCGCTCATGTTTGAACAACTTCAATTTGCCTCATTTTTTTTAATTGACCAAAATACCTTTTTTAATGGAACTAATTTCAATACATGAAAATCATTGCATTCAAACCCTAGCAACTTGTTAAACATGTTTAGAGCTTTATTTCAATGCATCTAATTTATGCATACATTTGTGCGTATTGGATTATGGCATGGTTGAATGTTTTTCCCTTTCGGGTGTTTACTTCTTATCGGTAGAATGCAAGTCTGAAGTGAAGATCGACAACGACAATGACAAATACTCGATCCAGTGATGATCAAGTCAATCACAATATTTTCGAATCTCCATATTTGGTTATCAAAGAAATGAGACAAGCATAAACTCTTATATGCGCGTATATGATTTCAAAGTGTTTGATTCTTGTATTTGCATACGATTCCAATGTATGTTGTGTCAATACATGGAGTTATCTTATTTACTGAATAACCCAAATATCTTGATCCACTGCTCCTAGCACTCATAGGTTTTTTTGTGTGTGTCGCCAGAGTCTTGAATCTACTATGCTTAGCTATACATGCTTGTTTAGCTCAGCTCCATTCAGTTGATGAATCGGAATTGCGAATGAATATAGTAAGATAGAATGGTGTGGTAAGATCATATATACGTGATTAATATGATTTTAAGGCTTGGATTATGAGACCACATAGGGTCGGTGGTGTTTGTCTTGCTCATACGCATAGGAGAGAGTTCTCGTCTTTGAAGCCAAAACTGATCATGCATCCACACGTAGCTTGGATCCTCTTGGTATCAACTTGTCTAGTTTATTCCATGAGTCGTCTAGTTCGGATTTTCTAGTTGAATTCGAGGGATATTAAAAACGTTTACGAAAACTAGGACGTGATGGTGTATCGTCTCCCTATGGCAAGACAAGCTTCAAGCACTAGGCACAACGATAGGGGCCACCAGGAGGTGGCCAACTCTCTGTTGGCGGACCATCTCTATTCGGAGTGTCTCATGGAATAGGCAAAGCAAGGGAAAGGTTGTGGTCAACCACCCTCTGCCGGTACTTTCCAGACAAGTTCTAATCTAGAGACACTAAGAGTCGGTTGGTACGTGTGGATAAAGTTGTACACCCATGCAGGGTTAAATATTTTCGAAGAGTCGTGTCCACGGTTAAGTACGACTTGGTGATGGATTTTGTGATTATAGATAACTTGAACATGACATAAAAATTGTTGACAATGAATGAAGGATGCCTCCTCGAAGATGTTGAGAGAGGTGATCCTTGTAGCATGAGGTTCTGAGAATGATTTGGTGGATAAAAGATGATGGATTCGGTATTTTGAGTAGCTCTCTCGGTTCTTTTAAAAACATTTCATGATACGTGCTTCCTTATTTCTCAATTTGGAAAAAAAAGATTACTTTATGCAAAATAACTTTCATAACTCTTTTCTGAAAGAGCAGATATATAATAGGTTAATTAAATCTCGTTGAGTACATTCAGTACTAGCTTTGATAAGAAAGTTGAAGTCAAAATTCGTGTGGGTTTTTGTGCTTTATTTTGGGCCATATAGAACATACATAATGATTGCATTATTAAAAGTTATGAGCTTTTTATTTTTCAGATTTTCATTTGGTTACCCATTACTCCCTTCGTCCCAAATTATTTATCGTGGATTTGTCAAAATA
Organism: Alopecurus myosuroides; assembly: GCA_028641055.1. Classification (NCBI taxonomy): domain Eukaryota; kingdom Viridiplantae; phylum Streptophyta; class Magnoliopsida; order Poales; family Poaceae; genus Alopecurus; species Alopecurus myosuroides. The sequence continues at coordinate 170,881,515 of CM054060.1, read as the reverse complement.
TATATGTATCTAGACATATTTTAGTATATGGGTACATCCATATTTGACAAATCCACGATAACTAATTTGGGACGGAGGGAGTATATCTGTATATAGTCTTATCTCATGTCGTCAGAGCAACACCGTGACATGGACTATCGGTGCGGCCTTTTGAAACTGGATGCACGGGATTTTTTTTGGCAGCTCCTGCCTTCCGGCCTTTATTCAACTAATTGGTGCTTCTCTCATTGCACAAGCACAACCAGAAAGTCAGGGATTACATAATAGTTCAATACATAGTTCGTATGGAGGGCTTCTTTGGCCATAGAATGAGCTACATGATTAGTGTTACGGCTTACAGAAAGAAGCATAAATCCCATAAACTGTCTAGCAAGACTCCTCATCTCGCTAAAAATATGAAAGTTGGTTGTGTGATCCCCTGTCGTCGAGTCCCATAGCCTCTTGATGTTTGCACAATCGTTCCTACCACTAGCATCGTAAAACCTTTCTCCACTGCTAATTGCATTGCATCTCTGCATGCTAACACCTCCAAAGTCTCTGGGTCATTTATGCCATTGTAGCATGAGCCCCGGCTGAACAGCACGTCACCCCAATGAATACGAGCAACCATTCTGATGTGCCTCTTCGTCTGTCCTCATCGACTGCCACATCGGTATTGATTTTGATCCAGTCCAGTTGGGGCTGCTTCCACTTCACTCCAACTGCCACCATGGATCCCTTAGCAGTCAGTGGCACTTCTAGGGACCTCACAATGTCATTGATAATCTGCACTGAGAGATAGGGCTGGAAGGATTTCTCCCTATGCATGTACTTGTTACGACTATGCCAAACAGCCCACATCACTGTAATCATCAACTCTACCTCTTTCCTTGGCACCACGTCCGGAATCAAAAGGTCCACCGCCCAAGTATCTGGGTGTAACTTGGGCACCTTGAGTGAGAAGACTCTCGTAGCCGCTTCCCAAAATTAGTTCGCATGATCCCACTTGAGAAGGCAGTGGTACAAGTGTTCTCTCATATGTCCACACAAAGGGCATATCACATGCTCCCTAACATGTCTGCGCTCCAGCTCTTGATAGAATGGAAGCATATTCTTCACAACCCGCCACCAAAACATGTGGATCTTTGGGATATTCAATTTCCAAAGCAACTTCCACTTGCACTCACCATCAGAGGAGGAAGCTTCTAGATGAAATGATTCACTATTTTTTTCCATTAGCTTTCGATAAGATGATCGAACCATGAAGAGACCCGATCTCTCCCACGCCCAGGCCCAAACATCCTCATGTTCTCCCCTTCGTCTTGCCATATTGAGAATGGCAGTTGCGTCCGGCACAAGAAAAACCTTTTGAATCAGCGCTTCGTTCCATCCACCAACGGTACTATCAACAAGATCAGCCACCAGTTGGACAGGGTCATTAGCTAGTCGACCCATGGGCTTCATAGTATGTGTACCAGCAATCCAATTATCATGCCAGATTTCCGTTTTCCTTCCGTCTCCAACACGCCTAATCAGCCCCTTCTTAAGCACACCCCTTCCACATATAATTGCTCGCCAGATTGGCGATGCACTAGATGCAGGGGCGTAGACAGGACCTGTCTTGGGATAATCACGGCAGACGTTACCTGGGGTAACTTACTTTGGGGGAAATCGACTCTGGTGTTTGGGAGAGGGTTTAGCTCAGGGGAATCATGTTATCAGATGATCTGATAGCTCGGGCTGCAGTGTCGCCGAGTCTCTGATCTAGGTTTACAACTATTAGCTCCCGTACCACAAGAATACTCGAATATCGGGCAAAACTCTTCTCTGGTCCCTCTGTCCCAGGAGTTGGTTTATATATTACCCGGCTCTTTGGCTTCCTATACAAGGCATACCCGGAATCCTGCCTGGAAATCGCACTCAACCCTAAGTTTCCTAAACGTGACCCCCAAGATACGGGTTACAAGACCTACGTTCCCCCTTGGGCCTTCTAGAAACTCCTCCTCCTTGGGTCGGGTCTTGTGCGATTCCCTTCGGGCCGGGTTTCACCTAGACACGAGCCTACCGGGTTACCATCCCCCCATCAGTAGTCCCCAGAATAGCTTGGGCTTCTCGGGATCAACCATGAAGCGCACGCTATTCCCTGCAAAACAAAATATTCAAATTCATAATATACCGGGTTAGAGTGCTTTAATCATAGCTAGGCCTGCTCTTTGGGCGGTCCATATAATAACCCGGTTTTCTTTTCCAAGTCAGGGCATCATTTCCTGGGTCAACACTCCAAAGAAACGTAACAAGACCCGGCATTCGTATCACTATCAGTTAATCCGAATGATACGCCCGAAATCTATCTCAATCCCTATCCGGATATCTCGCAACGGATACTTTGATGCCTATCCCCAAATATCCGGGACGGATCATTTTCTTCCGAAAACTTTGCACTTACCGCCCAAACCCTAGGTCCTCTCCCCCACGCCTATAAATTGGCCCCCGGGGTCAACCCAAGATCTCACCGGCCATTTCCCCTCTTCCTTCTTCCCTTCACTCCACCTCCGCACCCACGAGCTCAAAACCAAGCCCGCGCGCATCAGAGCTGCGCCAGCTCCCGCGGGGTCGCCGCCGGCCGCCGCCGTCAACACCCACAACCGCGCCTCCATCCGCGCCGCCGGGGCCCTCGAAACAAGCCGCCACCGTCGTCGAATCGTTGTCGCCGCGCTCGCCGTTGTCCCGGATCTCCGCGGCCGCGCATTTCCACCAGCTAGCCATTCCGGTAAGTCCCTCCGTCCGCGAGATCTAGATTCCTCCTTGCCTCAATCTCGCGCTAGTTTTTTAGATTGAATCTCATTCCATAGTCATCCGCCATTTCTCCATTAGCTAGGCACACCTTTTCAATTTCCAATCTCGTATTTTTCCACAACTTGCTCTTAGCTAGATCCAATTCCATATCCTTCGCCAACGCTTAGCCGGTTTACTTTTCCTTTTCCTGCTGCATTGGATAAATGCGATCTTCAAATTTTTCGTCCTTCACTTACTTGCACTTTACCTTCATTTAGATCTACACTCCATGGCTCCCAAGGCTAGCGCTAAGCTGAAGGGCAAAAACCCGGCTGGGAAGCAAAAGCCGGGTCAGTCGATTTCCGCCAATTGGGCGAAATCGACTGTCACTAAGGCCAAGCTTGACGAGTTGGCCGAGTCGGGTGTCCTGCCTGCCGAGCCAGATATCCAGTGGAGGACGCCGGGTGAGGAGACCCGGCCTACACCAGGCCCGGATGAAGTAGTTGTCTTCGTCGAGCACGTGATCAGGGGTTTCCGCCCCCCGGGTCACCCTTTCTTCCGGGATCTCCTAGATCACTACAAGCTCCGGGTATTTGATATCGGCCCAAACTCCATGCTAAATATCTGTCACTTCATAGTCCTCTATGAGGCTTATTTATGCATTCCTACAAACATGGATTTATTCCTAGAACTATTCCAATGCAAACCCTGCCGGGAGAGCACGGTCGGGGCCGTCCTGGTTTGTGGGGGGGTCACGATTCAGAGACGTAAAAAATCTCTCATGCCGACTCTCAGTCTTAACTCTCTTGTGAAGCAATGGCAGAAGACTTTTTTCTATTGCCGAGACACAACTTTACCCGGCGAAAAGTGTTTGCCGGGTTTCTCTAACGATATTCTTTCTCTATCTGAAAATCTGAACTCTTTCGCACTCGAGGCCGATAGGCAAACTATCCAGCCTTTTCTCCACAAGCTTGTTGTGCTTTCGGCCCAAGGTCTCATTGGGCTTAACCTGATAAAAACCTGGGTCAGCTGCCGGATCCAGCCAAACAGCATCCGGCCCAAGCTCATGTGCGACTACTCCGGGCACGTCACCGATTCTCTCCGATACTCGGAGAAAAACTATCCGGCCGCGGACATAAATAAAACCATGAAGAACTTTTGGGGGAAAAGCTTGACGTCATCAAGAGCATATCCGGGCTTAGTCCCTTTACTCGCTCTAACCCGGCTCCTCCAGTAAGACTGATATTTCTTATGCACACATACTAACTTTTGTCTCTCCGCTTCTTACTCGGGAAACTGACAAATTCTGGAAGATAGTCACCCCTCCCCCTTCCGAAAACTCGGAGGAAGACGAGGAGCCGGCTAACAGCGATGAAGGTAAATCCGGGTCTTCTTTTTATTCTTACTTTGTTAACTTGTTGGACCAAAATTTTCCCTCTTCCGACAATGCTCCTTGTTCACCAGAGCTAGAGTACGAGGACGACACTCAGTCGGAAGAAAGCGAGGCTGAGCCGAAGGTTGAGGTTGGGACCAAGAGGAAGACCAGGAGAGTTGTTTTCAAGGTGCCTTATTCTTCCATGACCTCCAAGCCATACTCCTAAGTCAATATGTGCGAACTTAACAAACATCTAACCAGTTCATCATCTCTGAAGGAATCAACTCCAGCCAAACGACGGGCAACCCGGACATCTCCGGGTGACGATCCCCTTCACCCGGGTATCCCTATGTCACCCGCTCTCCGAGCCGGTACTCCCCCAACTTATAAATCCCATATCCCTTGAAAATTTCCATCTCCAAATCATCCCTTAGCCGGGCAACTCCGGGTCTCACTTTTCGATTCTTTATTATCATCTTCCGGGTCCAGCAACGATCTCCCAGCTGATTTCGTCGTGATTACCGGGTAACTCGCTACCCTTATTAACCAATATACCTTTATTTTCCTTGTCCTCCGTCTATTACTCACTAACTTTTTTCCTTTTCTTTCTCGGAGCCAAGGTCACACTTGGTGACCCGGAGGATATGCACATCGATAACCCGGCCATGGAAGACCCGGAGAAGGTTGTGGAGCCCGCAGCTGGCGGTGAAGAAGAAGAAAAGTTGGATGACCCTGTTGACCAAGAAGCCGAGTTTCCCCTACCAACGCATCAGTCGACTGACGCCGATGTCGAGTTTATGGGAACACAGAGGGGTGCCCCTGCTCCCAACACCCAGGCAACCAGAGTCGACTCGCTGAAGCAGGAAAGGACCCCGCCACCGGGTAACCAGAACCCTAGCTCCTCCAGGCCAAATCTGAGTGGCCTTGACTTTGAAGGGATGCTGGATGAACTTTTTTCTCTAAAGACCAATGAAAGAGATATTCTCGAATCCCTAGCAGCTGAGCATCAGGTAACTCTACCAATATTATTTGCGTACTCATCTAGTCCCCAAGTTCCGGGTGAATTATTCATAGTTTACCCGGTACTTATATAACCTTCCATACTCGGTTTTTACACTGCAACCGACTAATATCTCCTTGTCTATTTTTCAGGCTTATGTGACCCGGTCGGAGGAGGTGTTGACAAAAACCAACGAACTCCTCCGAGTTGAGACCAAACTTCGAGAGGAGCTGGAGGTCGAGGTGAAGGATCTTTCCAAGGACTGCAAGAAATACAAGAAAAAGCTCCACCATGTTGAGAATTTACTGAAGAAATTATCGACGTCTGTTGCCGATACATACAACTCCATAATTGGTAAAGGAACTTAACTTCCCGACTATGACTCGGATTTCTCGTTTGATAATGTCTATGACCCTGACCTTACCACTTTTCTTTTCTCTTTATTCTGCAGGTCCGGGTGACAAAGTTGATGATGAAGATGATATAGAGAAATTGAAGACCTTGAAGGCGGTTATCCGGCAATTTTCTGCGGGAACCAAGTGGACCCTTGAAGCCATAAGGTGGCCTAGTGGTTATGGCGGTGTATCCCAAATGCTTGATGCGTGCTCAACGGTCCCTGCTTGGATAGACCACCGGAAGCGCTCGACGTGTCGGGTTGGGGTGACCCGTGGCCTTGCGTTAGCCAAAGCCTACTTTCCTAAGCTTGAGCCGGCAACGCTGGTGAATGGGTTCCCCGAATTCAACACAGACGGCTCTCGTTTCTCGGCAAAGGACTACAAGGATATCCATACTCAGATACGTCACTCGGCAAGCTTGATAGCCGATAAACTTGACTTGAGCAAGCTTACCCCTCCGTACAATGCTGAAGATAAGCCGGTACCTTCTGACTTTCCGGCTCCCTTTGATATGCTAGCCCGGTGGAAGGAGGAAGTTGCCAAGAGGAAGGCCGAGGCCGGCTCTGTGCCAACGTCATCCACTCCAGTCATCCCTCCTCCAGCTCGCGCTGATACAGTGGTTGATCTGGATACAGAGGCAGGGAAGGCTACAGAAGAAAACACTGAAGACCCGGCTACCAAGACTGCTGTGAAGACTCGGCTATGGATGCCGAGTGAAGTTTTATAATTTTTCGCTCACAAACACTTATTCGGCCAATAGGCATGTTTGTAATATGCCTGATACAATTATTTGTTTAATAGTGCGCCTGTGCACTTTTGATACTATTTCCTCGGTTTGTAACACGCTTAAACTTTAGTGGCTTTGGTGGCCCTTTTGGCCATCCACCTTGATATGCTTTTTCCAGTCTTAAGCTTTTTGCCGCTTTTCTGATATTTCCTCTTTTTCCACATCTATGAGACTCAGTTTCCGGGTTTCAGGATTTCTGATTGAGTGAACTTTTGCTTCTTAAGTCCCCAAGTCCCCAAGACTCGGATTTTTGGGTTTTAAGTTTGATAGCTAAACAGTTTGTTGCTTTTCTCAAATTCCCAAGCCCCCAAGGCCCGAATTTCCGAGTCTAGGGATTTGTAGTTTTTAAGAAAAAACTGCATGTTGTTGCCAAGGCAAAAAAATATATAGCTACCCATATAAATTTTGAAGCAATGCTTAATACATTGTGAGTTTCCGGCTGTAGCCTTTTACTCCGCATAACTTGTGGTTTGGATGACCCTTTTGATCCTCTTTGTTGTAAGCCGGCTTTCGTGTGGATATTCAGTGCTGCTATAACTGTATAAAAACAGGGTCAGGCAAGTCCCAGTGGGCATCATGACTGATTGCGATTATACGTTAGCAAGACACGCCACATTATTGCGAGTCACATCAAGCTTAAACAAGAGAAACCAAGAAAGTTTGGCTCTATTGTCCAGTTATAAGATTGTAACCGTACTTATTGCAAGTAATCGGTCCTCATAACTTAATGGCATCGTGGCCGGGTCTTGAGATTATAGTTGTGCTATTCAAGCAATCAGCCCCCAAGACCTATATATGCAATCTATGAAATTTTAAACCTAGTGCGTTATAACTAAACAATAAATACTTACCTGATATGGAATAAAGTAAAACAGAAAAATTAAGAACAAACTAACAGAAAGAAATAAAAAAGAAACAATATCATAGTTTGACCATCTCTTTATTGATATGAGAAAGGTTAGGTTAGCAAGCCTCCTCATTAAAAACCCTCCAGTCCCCTTAGGTACCCTGGATAGGAAAAGAGTGCGTCTGAAACCTGATGCATGTTACATCGTGCAATTCAACTTGTAAACCTAGCCTATGCTAAGTGTAATAGGGACGTAGCTGAGCCACGTTCCATGGTCTTTCCCGCTCTTGCATAGATGAAGTGGTGTGGGTGGTGTCATTGACAGTATCCGACTCTTCCCTTGCATCTATTAAGTAGTATGATCCATTGTGCAAATTCCGGCTTATGGCGAACGTGCCTTCCCATGGTGGAGTTAACTTGTGCTTTCCTTCCTTTGACTGTACTAGGCGTAGTACCAGTTCTCCTTCCTGGAAGACCCGGGTTTTGACTCGCCGACTGTGGTATCGCCTCAAATCCTGTTGATATATAGCTGATCTCTCCAAAGCTTGCTCCCTGTGCTCTTCTAACATGTCCACGGCATCCTGCCGGGTCTTCTTGTTCTCCACCTCAACATAAGCCGCCACTCGGGGCGAGTCATGAATAATATCACTCGGAAGGACTGCCTCTGCACCATAAACCATAAAAAATGGAGTCGTCTGGGTAGATCTGTTAGGTGTAGTGTTAATTCCCCAAACCACCGATGGTAACTCCTCAACCCACGCTCCAGCAGCTCTGAGGCACGGGACTCGTAGCCGTGGTTTCAACCCACGAAGCAACTCCTGATTTGCCCTCTCCACCTGTCCATTAGCTTATTGATGGGCTACCGAGGCTATGTCAAGGCGGATGCCATTGTTTCCACAAAACTTCTCCATCTCTCCTAAGTACATGTTGGTTCCGTTGTCTGTTATTATACTATGAGGGTATCCAAACCGATAGATGATTCTTTTCAGGAACTTGACTGTTGTGACTGCTTCACAATTGGTGACTGGCATAAGTTCAACCCACTTAGTAAACTTATCAATAGCAACCAAAAGATGAGTCTTTTTGCAAGGCGACATGTGAAAGGGGCCCACCATATCCATACCCCAAACTGCAAACGGCCAGGTCAGCGGGATTGTTCGCAACTCCATAGCCGGCACATGGGTTTGGCGAGCATACCTTTGACATCCATCACACCTTGCCACCAAGCGCTCCGCGTCCGCCAAAGCCGTGAGCCAGTAGAAACCATGTCGATATGCTTTAGCCACGAGGGATCTTGTGGAGGCATGATGCCCACAATCACCTTCATGGATCTCCCTCAAAATATGTCGGCCCTCCTCTGGTGTTACACAGCGCAAAAAGACTCCTGCAACATTTCTCTTATATAGCTCGCCATTGATGATAGAATAACCATTTGCTCGTCTCAGGATTTGCCTGGCTAAAACTTCCTATGGTGGTAACTTGCCCCGTGACAGGTAGGCCAGAAACGGCTCCGTCCACTCGGGAATAGCGCGTACAGCGGCCACAAGTTCCAAATCCGGGTCTTGATTAGCCACCTCTTCTTCAGATTCGGTTTTGACAGAGGGCCGCCATAACTCGTCCAGAAAGACATTAGGCGGAACCGGCTCGCGGCGCAAACCGAGTCTTGCGAGCGCATCTGCTGCCTCGTTCTTTCGCCTGTCAATGTGTTCTACCTCATACCCAGAAAAAGACCTGGCCACCCTGTCTACCTCTCTGCGATATGCTGCCATTGTTGCATCCTTTCTATCCTAGGTTCCAGAGACCTGATGTACCACGAGATCCGTGTCTCCATAGCACCTTATTCGTCTGATATTCATCTCCTTTGCTACTCGCAGTCCGTGTAATAGGGCCTCATACTCAGCCACATTGTTGGAGCAATCAAAGTGAATTTGCAACACATAACTCAACTTATCTCCTTTTGGTGATGTAAGTACCACCCCAGCTCCTGATCCCTCGTATTGCTTAGAACCATCAAAGTGCATCACCCAAGACTCGGAACTTGGCATCATTGTGGGCATGCTTGTGTGAGTCCAATCATTGATAAAATCAGCTAAAGCCTGGGACTTGATTGCAGACCGAGGCTCGTAGTTGATGTGATAATCTCCCATCTCAATGGCCCACTTGGCTATTCTGCCTATCGCATCTGAATTTCTGATAATATCTGCCATGGGTATAGAGCTAACCACCGTTATGGGGTGTTCCTGAAAGTACGGCTTCAATTTCCGGCTGGCCATGAAGACCCCGAAAACTAGCTTTTGCCAATGCGGGTAACGCTGCTTTGCTTCTGATAAGACCTCACTCACGTAGTAAACATGCCTTTGTACTGGATGATCCTTTCCATCCTCCTTGCGCTCAACCACAACCACTGCGCTAACCGCCCGAGGCCCGGTCGCGATGTATAATAACATGGGCTCTTTGGGACCCGGCGCTGCCAGAATCGGTGCCTCAGATAACTGCTTTTTCAGAGCTTCAAATGCCTCGTCCGCCTCTTGGTCCCACACGAATTTGTCGGTTTTCCTCAAGAGTCGGTATAGAGGTATTGCTTTTTCTCCAAGCCTAGATATAAACCGGCTTAATGCTGACACACATCCTGTGAGCTTCTGAACGTGCTTCAGGCCTTCTGGCTTTTTCAGGCTCTGGATGGCCTTGATTTTTTCCGGATTTGCCTCAATTCCTCTCTCAGAAACGATAAAGCCGAGTAACTTCCCCGCAGGCACTCCGAACACGCACTTAGTCGGGTTAAGCTTCATCTGGTATCTCCTCAAGTTCTTGAAGGTCTCCTTTAGGTCATCTATGAAAGTTTCAGCTTTCCTTGTTTTAATCACCACATCATCCACATAGGCATGAACGTTGCGTCCAATTTGATCCTCAAAACACTTCTGGATGCACCGCTGATGCACTGCGCCGGCGTTTTTCAACCCAAAGGTCATGGTCTTATAACAAAAAGCACCAAAGGGGGTTATGAACGGAGTTTTCTCCCAATCCTCCTTTTTGAGCTTTATTTGGTGATACCCGGAATAAGCATCTAGGAAACATAATAAGTCACAACCTTCCACTGCATCAATGATCTGGTCTATTCTCGGAAGGGAAAATGGATCCTTTGGGAAATGCTTGTTGAGACTCGTATAATCTATGCACATCCTCCACTCATTGTTCTTTTTCCACACTAGAACCGGATTTGCCAACCATTCCGGGTGAAAAACCTCCATAATAAAGCCGGCTGCAAGGAGCCGAGCTATCTCCGCACTGCTCCAATGAATGATTAGCCGACCTATCATTCCTGCTATGACGCGGACAAGGCATCCTGAAGGCCTCTATATGGTTAGCCCGCCTCGGTGGTCCTTGGTAGTTTCCTCCATTGAAGTTTCCTCCGTTGAAATTTCCCTCTGCCCTGGGTCTTGCAAACCCGGCTTCTGTATTAGCAACAAATTCGGAATTTCCTTCGTATGGGCGCTTGTGCTGGTTATTTCCATTATTTCCTCCGTTATTACCCGGTGCAGCCCCATTGCCGGGTCTTCCGTTGTTGTTTGCGTTGGCTTTCGCTTTTTTGTCATCAACATCCTCCTCTGTTGTGTCTGTGGCAGCGTGCTTATTGCAAGTGTCCATCAATTCTCCCATTGTAACCTCCGAAGCGTGCTGACTAGATTTCATGTGTGTCAGCTTTTGCACCAAGGGTAAGTATTTGCACGTTTTCACCATAGCTTGCAATGCATCTTTTGGCTGGATATCAGTGGAAGAGTGGAGAATTTCCATAACCCGGCGCACCCAGCTGCGCGCCGACTCTCCCTTCTTCTGGACGCATCGCTCTAAATCGTCAATCGTGAATAGATTTCGGCACGTCCCATGAAAGTGTTTGATGAAGGCAGTTTTCAGTTCACTCCATGAATTGATGGATCTTTCAGGCAGGTTATTGAACCACAACTTTGCTACTCCTTCGGACATCATAAGGTACATAAACTTGGCTTGGAGATTCTCGGATGCGTTGCGAATCGACATAGCCATCTCGTAACTGCTCAACCAGGTATCCGGGTCCATGGTCGGCTCATAATTAACCACTTTACCCGGTTCCTTGAATTTATCCGGGTAAGGCTCAGCCCTGATGGCATCCGATAAACACTTAGGCCCGGCGAGGTTTGCCGGTACTGGCCTCACTTGGGAAACGTGCGATTCTGCCGCTGGCGCGGCGGGGGGTGCAACCGCTACCAGCCCTCTTACCGCAGACCCGGCTGCTGCGCGCCTGGCTCCAGAACTGTCCACGATGGCTTGCGCCGCTGATGCTGCAGGCATTGCCGGTCTATGGGGAGGAGGCGGCATTTGTTGCTGCTCTGCCCTCCGCCGTGCCGAGTTTGACTGAATATAACCGGTATTCCCATTCTGCCGACTAACGTATGGTGTTCCATGCATGCCACTCCTATTATCCGGGTAATTAGCCTGTTGAGCTATTGTGGTGCGTAACAGGTCTATCGCCCGCCGGGTCTCCGCTGCATGGGGTGACTCTCCTACGGGGATACGATCAAGTGCCAATGTTGCTGCATATACGTTATCCATAGGATTATTGAAGTGACCCGGTGGAGTATGAAATCGCGGTGGTGGTGGTGCGGTATTGCCAACAGCGATCCCAGTTTGCATCGTGGGTAACCCGGGCTGCGCGTTTTTCGGCTGCTCTCCCAGGGTTGCAGCTTGATATCCGGTTTCTTGATTCACAACCGGGATTGGTTGATCCTGAGGGGTAACGAACAACGTAGCTGGCTGTAAATTTCCACCGGTTGTTGGTAATCTCGTCTGGTGCCTCTGATTGTAAATCCTAGTTGACTGAGCTTGAAGGCGATTCTCCAGTTCTTCCAACTCGCGCTGGCGCACGGCCATCCCTTGTTTCTCGGCTTCGACATCCCTCCTTTGTTGATCCAATGCGCGGCGAGCCACATGCAGATCTCGGGCACGTTCCGCCGCGTTTTCTGGGGTTATCATTGTTGCCAACACTGTGGGATCCAAGATTAGGTTATTTTTTAACAGAGCCGGATTTCGCGGAACCGAGGCTCCCGCACCCGGTGTTCTATTTGTTATGAATCCAAACATGTTCCTTTGCCGTTCGCTTTCTCCGGTATGACTGGTAACAGAAGCCGACTCTCCATCGACCCGGGCTATAACCGGGTTTCCGTCAACCGGTGCCTGCTGTTGGGCCAGCACTCGCGCCGCTCCGACCGCGGCCGTCGACACATCCCCCTGATTAAGATTGATTGCAGGGGCCGTGTAGACCGCGACCCGGTGCGCGATGCCTGGTGAAGATTCGTATTCCTCTTCGTCACAGCTATCTTCCTCGTACCGATCTTCAAGCAGGTGCAGGATAGACTCGGTATCATCTTCTCTTGTAACCCGGCCACGCGGGGTCCATACCGGCTCCTCCGGTTGTTCCCTCTTCGTGGTGGGCTCTTCTTCCGGATCGGCTGTCCCAACCGACTCTTCTCCATCCGACTGAACGCAGGTCGCTTCTCCTGACACAGAATCATACTCAATATCATCAGGAACATAACCGGATGTACGTACCATACCGACGAAGACGTTGACCCAGCCGATCGTGACGATAGATCCGGTTTCCAGTAGATCCGACTCTGGTCCCCAACCAAAGTCGTCCACCATCTTCTCTCCTTCAAGGTTGGTGATGATCTCGCCGATGACGAGGTTCTTCATGCTTTCCCGAGATTCTCCCATGATGTAAACACCCTTGGACGTAGGCCCCACGGTGGGCGCCAACTGTCGTGGGATAATCACGGCAGACGTTACCTGGGGTAACTTACTTTGGGGAAAATTGACTCTGGTGTTTGGGAGAGGGTTTAGCTCAGGGGAAATCGTGTTATCATATGATCTGATAGCTCGGGCTGCAGTGTCGCCGAGTCTCCGATCTAGGTTTACAACTATTAGCTCTCGTACCACAAGAATACTCGAATATCGGGCAAAACTCTTCTCTGATCCCTCTGTCCCAGGAGCCGGTTTATATATTACCCGGCTCTCTGGCTTCCTATACAAGGCATACCCGGAATCCTGCCTGGAAACCGCACTCAACCCTAAGTTTCCTAAACGTGACCCCCAAGATACGGGTTACAAGACCTATGTTCCCCCTTGGGCCTTCTAGAAACTCCTCCTCCTTGGGCCGGGTCTTGTGCGATTCCCTTCGGGCCGGGTTTCACCTGGACATGAGCCTACCGGGTTACCATCCCCCCATCAGGACCCATGCTGCCCTGGCCTTGGCCTGGGTCGTGCGCACAAAACACAGGCTTGGTTGCAGCTACCGTACGCACTGTAGCTACAGTGCCCTGAAGGTGGCCTGGGTCTTGTGAATTTTCTGGCTACGCAACTGACTAGATGTACACCCTGTCGTGAGGATATCTCCATCATGGTAGTACCTTCCCTTGAGAACTCGGGCACATAGACTATCAGGCTTCTATAACAAACGACATGCCTGCTTTGCCAACATCGAATCATTAAAGAGCAGTATGTCACGAAAACCTAAGTCTCCATGATTTTTCGAGATGTCCATCTTCTCCCAACTCTGCCAATGCATTCCTTTTTTATCCAATGTTCCAATCCACCAATACTTTGACATTACTGCCGTTAATTTTTTACACAGACCTTTTGTGAGTTTGAAACAACTCATAGAATAGGTCGTTAGATCTTGAACCACTGTTTTCAAAAGAACCTCCTTAGCAGCACATGATAAATTCCTCTCACACCATCCATGTACCTTGGACCTTGGGCACTCATAAATATGAATAAGTTGTTACAAATCCAAGGCGCTTAGTCGATCTACCGAGGACAAACAATCATAGCAAAACACAAAACCGAGATTTGGTAACGCAGTTCGGCGCTCAACGCCTATATCTGCGGGGCATGACTACGGGCGCTACTCCCCATGTACTAGTCAAAGTACCACCGACGACAAGCCCGCCGAGGCAATACAGACGCACCAGATCTCAACGCCTCGCCGGTCCGGCCGCCCCTGCCACGGGCGCCGGACCGTCCCCTCGTGATCTTGTGTCTAGCCTACCAGCTTTCGTCGTGTCTATTTGGACTACTCCCGGTGTCTAATTGGACTACTCCCGGTGACTACTCCCGTTACTCGCCAACACTACTTTAGCACCCCTTGCACTCATGTCTGACCACATGTTTTGACCGCCGGTGCCCTGGTCGGTCGATGTGTCCCGTGCTTACCGCACACCTCGCCGCTATTACCGCGTCAAGCATCCGCAATCTTGGCCAAGATCTCCAGGGTTGCTAAACCCACACCACCTCAGGCCCCACTGCAGATAACCATCGGTCATACCCGACCAATGCCGAGTTCCACGCATCTCTTCGAACCCTGAGCTCCAGTCCGAAACAACGTGCTTCTCGCCTTCCCGCTGAAATAGGCTTCGACTCTATGCTAGCTTACGCCGTAGCCCCTCCATCAGCCGAGTGGAATCGTTAGACTCCAGCTCCACGTTCAACATGCCTCCATGGTAGATGATCAGTCCACCCCGCGCCCGTTGACTCCAAGCTCTCCGGTGTGCTCACCGCCTTGAGTTAACTCCGCGCCGTCGCAGGTTGAAGCACGCATAGCCATGCGCCGCGTGTTGTCACGCTACAGAATACGGACACCATCAGCCGTCACGCTCCCATGTCGTCATCGCCGATTTTCACCGTCTTCTGTCCCCACCGACTTCGTGTCGATCCGCCAGACTGTCCAGTCCGACCCAGCCGAACTTATTCGACTGCAACCATGCTCCACCTCGCGCCCAATCTACGAACCATACACTGTTCGGCGCCATGTAGAAACATGATCCTCCGCGACGTACTCCAGACTGCTTCCAGCCTTATACGCACATCGCCAATCTGTCAACCTTCTGGTAAATTCTCGTGTGCAATTAGCAACATATCCAAAGAAAATTTGCTTTCCAGGTAGCTTTCCCTGGGTGCACCTAGCGTGTGCCCCAAACTCCCAATGCACTTTTCCTCCTCAAGTTGCTATCCCATGCAAACAATACCAAGCTAGCGTACAAATCCTCCTTTTATTTAAACCAAAATCTGATATTGCTGCCTTGAATCCTTACAGTCTTCACGCATCGTTCAAGCTCCCAGCATAGCACACCTTGGACCAACCTGTGATCAGCCCTTGGACCCGAGCGACACCCGCTAGCTCACCTAGGCCAATCGTTCGGCCGCGTGCCGACCTGGGCCTATGTGCACGCGCATGTTGCTCAGCCCGCTTGGAATCAGCCAGCCCTGCTCATGGCCTCACGCGCAGCTCCCGCAGGAATTCTGCCGCCGCTTTCCATCGAAACGATATCGATCTCGCCGAGCCATGGACAGGAGCTGCCAACGCGAGTACTGCCGATTCCGATCGCTTCTCTCACATGACAGATTTCCGATGACCACAAGAGTATCCTGCGAATTCGCGATTTCCGCGTGCACCGTGATAGTCCGTGGTTGTCCATCGTCTTTTCTCTAGATCAATCTTCCGTAGCCTCTGAACCTTGCTCTGATACCACTTGTTACAAATCCAAGGCGCTTAGTCGAACCACCGAGGACAAATAATCATAGCAAAACACAAAACCGAGGTTTGGTAACGCAGTTCGGCGCTCAACGCCAACATCTGCGGGGCATGACTACGGGCGCTACTCCCCATGTAGTAGTCAAAGTATCACCGACGACAAGCCCGCCGAGGCAATACAGACGCACCAGATCTCAACGCCTCGCCGGTCCGGCCGCCCCTGCCACGGGCGCCGGACCGTCCCCTCGTGATCTTGTGTCTAGTCTACCAGATTTCGTCGTGTCTATTTGGACTACTCCCGGTGCCTTTATATATTAGGCCATATTACACGTGTTCAACTCCAACACCTAACCTTCCGTTTAATTACAAGTCCTAGCGTAGACTTAGTCGTACACATATTCGACATATATTCCAACATAAGTTGTCCTTCCATAACACGCCCATTTGTAGTGGGCATCCCAAGATACTTCTCGGACAGGGCCCTTCTATGGATTTGTGTTATGTCGCGGATCCCTCTTTGAACCGAAGCCCCACAATTTGGGCTAAAGAAGATAGAGCTCTTTTGCTTCTTCGCACGCTGCCCTGACCCAATACTGTAGTCATTCAAGATGTTGTTGAGCCTAGATGCACTCCTGGAATCTGCCTTCATGAAAATTAAACAATCGTGAGCAAAGAGCAAATGCGAGATCCAAGGTGCCATCGTGCTCATGCGGATACCTCTATCAATCCACCCCCCATCATAGTTTAGCAACATAGATGAGAGACCTTCCCCACATAATAGAAATAGATATGGCGAGATAGGGTCTCCCTGTCGTATCCCTCGCGAGGGCATAAACTGAGGTAGCAACTCACCATTCACCTTCACTTGAAAACTCACAGTGGATACACATCTCATGATAAGGGAGATCCACTCTTACCTAAACCCCAATTGATGCATTATACCTTCCAAGTATGACCACTCCTTCATCATATCTATCTTTACCGCACACCATCCATGCTTCCCCTTTCTCTTCCTCGTCGAGTGGATACACTCGTAGGCTGTTATCACATTGTCTATGATTAGTCTGCCAGGATCGAAGGAACTTTGCTCTTCTGCAATTATTTCATCTAAAATTTCCCCTCAACTGATTAGCCAACACTTTAGAACAAATTTTATAGATGAGATTGCAAAAAGAAATAGGTCTGTACCGTGTAATATTTTATGGCTTCTTCACCTTTGAAATAATCACAGTGACTGTCTTGTTAACCACACTCGGCATAAGACCCAATTCAAAAAGGACATCAGTGCCACTGTAACATCTTGTCCAATAACATCCCAGTGCCTCTGGTAGAAACCTGCGTTGAAACCTTCAGCACCTGGTGCCTTCGAGGCTCCCATTGAGAATAGAGTCGTCCTCACTTCATCCTCCTTGAACGGCCGCAACAGTTGGTTGCTCATGCCCTTCGTAATTTTTGGTTGCACCTGATGCATCACTGCATGAATATCAGTGTGTTGTTGAGCTGAATACAGTTCAAAATAAAAATTATGAACCTCGCTCTGCACTTCTTCCTTGCTCGCACACGAAGTTCCATCAGCAGATTGTAGTATCGCGATCCGGTTTTGGCTTCTTCGTGCAGACGCACGTGAATAGAAAATTTTCGTGTTTTAGTCCCAGCCTTCAACCAATCAACTCTTGACCTTTGTCTTGTCATGACTTCATCCATGTGTGCCTAGAGATCTCTTTCTCTCTATTAGATGGACCGCGAAATAGCGACCTAGCTTTCTCCCTTTCAAA
The DNA here is from genome assembly GCA_028641055.1 of Alopecurus myosuroides. NCBI lineage: Eukaryota > Viridiplantae > Streptophyta > Magnoliopsida > Poales > Poaceae > Alopecurus > Alopecurus myosuroides. The sequence goes on along the minus strand of CM054060.1, from coordinate 170,864,019 downwards.
CTCCTTACGCAGATTTTTAATTTTTCATTTTACATCCCCAAACTTCTTCTTCCTCCAGTATGTCAAATCAACTTGCATATGCATTAGGGCCTCGTCAAAACCCAGCAAACCATGCTCACCCCAACCTGCATTCCATCCATCCAGGACTGCTTGTGCATGTTACTCCTCACGTTGCCATGCATCTTCATAAATGAAGGGCCTCGACGAGGGCGCGTTCTCAAAATCCACTAACCGCCTCAATTTGCAATCACCATGCAATGATCGGAGCGAGAGGTCAGGACGTGTCTCACAAAGCTACCGTTATACATCTCCATCATTTTTAGGTTAGCTAGAAATCTATCCAGCCTAATCTTGACATCTGCATCACCATCTTGCATATTATCCCAAGTAAATGGCACCCCTTGGAAACCTAGATCGGAGAAGCCGTAGTAGTCCACGGCCTCTGGAAACCCCTCCATTTGCCACTCTGGCACTCATTCAAACCGAAGTACTCAAAATTGTCTAGTATCTCGTTAAAGTCACCTCCACACAACCAAGGAACGTCTTTCTATGTATGTAGCCATCTCATTAGATCCTAGCTATTTTTCCGCTCACTTCTCCTTGCTTTTGCATAGAAACCAGTAAAGCGTCACTCTCGCTGATCTCCACCAACATTCTTCACCATCACGTCAATATGCTGGTCCGAGTAGTTGGTTAGACTAACCTCCACCTCCCTCGACTAAAACAAATCCAAACCTCCACTTAAACCATCATTGCTCACCGGGATACAACCATGGAAACCCAGTTTTACCGTGAGGGCCTTAACACGTTCACCATCTATTTTTGTTTCACATAGAAAAAACAAAGCGAGCGCTTCCAACATCACCACATGGTGAAGCTCCTGAACTGTCGAATGGTTCCCAAGCCCTTGACAGTTCCAAATTTTGCAACTCATTGCTCATGGCGGGGCTGCATCGCAGCAACCACTTCTTCACCAGCATCAATCTCTTTAGTGTTCTTAGTTTTCTTTGACCCTCTACTGTCATTATTTGAGCCAATGGAAGCAGTTTCCTCATTGACCCTCTTCTTGTTTAAAGTCTCATGATCGAGCAACAAGAGAAGCTTTGGGGCATGTTTCGTTCTCCCATCCACATCCATGTCGACACGCCGAAACGCCCCCTTCGTCCCACGGGCTCTATCTCCACCTATATTCCCACGGCCAGCAAAATCCCTCCCCGTGAGTTAAACTGGGACAGTATCTTTTACACTAGTTGGGTTCTTCTTAGCCGGAGAAGTAACTTCAATACCATCTTCAACCTCGATCTCATCTTCTACTGAAAAATCATATCCCGTGAAGCCATTAGTCCGACCTCCAGAATTAGCTCCCCAGTTCCTGCTATGGAATCGCAGTGTTTCGGGATACAGTGGCCTTCCCTGAGCATCTCTCCTAGCCGGGCGCTAGCACATAGATTCTTCATGTCCCAAGAGACCGCATGAAAAACAAAAATGCGACAGATTCTCATACTGGATATCAAACATCTCCACTGATTTAGCTTTCGCCGATTCCAAGGGGATCCATCTCATAAGTGGTTCGTTGACATTTATCCAAACCCGAGCACAGAGGCAGTCACCCCATGCATATCCCTTAGCATCTGCATAAACCTGGATCACCTCACCCAACTGTAACATCCCAAATTTTTGGGAAAGTTCAAAAATCACAAAAATTTGAAACTTTTTGTTTTCATGTTAAACAAGTCACCAAAAACTAAATGAGATGCAGGAAACAAAAGAAAACCATACATATTTCAATGTTATTGGAAATAAAATCCAAGTGCCTCTGTTTTCCATAAAGCCTAAACCTTTTCAAATAAGTTTTCTTATTTCAAAATGGTTGCTTATTTATAGCAAACCTTATTTAAGCCATTGTTTTCTATCTAACTATTATTTTAAAAATATTTCCAAAGCCCAAAATTAACCATATCACTTTGCAACTACTATGTCTAGTATTAAGTACCAAAATGTTTTCCATCAATTTGTTTTGTGAAAAGGACTTAGATAAACATATTCTCAAAGGTCTTGTGTTTCTAATTTATATTTGAGCATATTTTCAATTAATTATTCTCTATGTGGAAAATGACAATAAGTTGCTATTTGTAAATCCCTTATTTTCTAAAAATATTAAAATAAGAAAATGAGTTGACATAGGTTTCAAAAATAGTATTTGACTATTAGATTGTTTCTATAATTTTATAAAACCCCGTTTCAGTTTATTACTATTTTTTCATTTAAAAATGGTTTTAAGTACTATTAGTGGATTAATTGTATTTTCAAAATATAAAATTTTAAATGTGTTGGAAACAACAAAATGAGGTTTCTAATTGATAGATATTTTCATTATAAAATTTTAGAAATTTAAATGAGGTCAATTGGTTTTCTAAAACAGAAATTATTAAAGAAATGGGGAAACATGAATAAAAAAATGCTAACGTCATGATGACGTGGCCACGTCTTCAACCTGAGGCAACTGCCACGACCATTTCGGCTACGATTTTGCGCCCACCGATTTCTCGCGAGTAAGGTCGTCAAACCCTCCCTGTTTCCCCCCTCGAGTCCCCACTCTCTCCTCTACCATTCCCATCTAGCCACTCCTCGAATTACACCCTGAGGCGATAGAATTTCTTCGCCGGAGATGTGCTGTCCCGTCGCCGTTTGTCGAAGATTCCGACGAGGTGAAGTCATCCCCCGGCCCAAAGTCTAGCTATTCTGCCTTCCCTAGCCAGTGCGTCTCGTTTGATGCCTTAGGGCGAATTTTCTGTCCAGCAGAACCACCGTGCCATGAAGTTCTGATGCTCGCCGACGCCATCAAGACTACGGCCGCTTGTTGCCACCATCTCGGGAAGCAGGAGATCGCGTCGTCGTCACCACCATGCTCCCCGTGTTGTACCGCACCTCGTCGACATCGCTGCTGAGATCGAGGACCGTCGGAACGGTACCCCGTCGAAAACTTCGGCGCCAGCACCACCGCGCCTCCATTTTCCGGCGACCGCCGCCGTCACTGTGAGCCCATCTTCTGTCTCGGCCGTCCGATTCGTTTTTCACGGTCCAGATTAGAACCCTAACCCGAAGGGGTACCGGCCAATAGGGTTGCGCCACGTGTGCCTGGGTCTCGTGTAGCTATTCGCCGCCCGCGCAACGCCCAACCTGGCCCAAGCCCACTTCCTGCCTGTCGCCCCCCGCGACAGATAGACATTTGAATCCCAGCCCGTCTGTGGATTTATTTTCGAAATAAAAATAGAAAACAATTTTGCAGAAAGCCCCATAGGATTTTCAACTATCATATCTTTTGATCCACTTAGCCAAATTTGATAAACTTGGACTTTTTGAAATCACCTGAACATGTAAAACTTTTGGCACTGTCCAAATTCAAATTTTACAAACTTAAATTGGTTCAAATTTAAATATACTTGTTTGATGAATTCTGGCATAATTCAAATTCTACAAATCCAAAAATTGCAAATAAAATATTTTTGGAATCCTTAGGATGTGTACTTTCATACCCTTTGTCCCAAAATATTAATTGAAACAATTAAAATGGAGTTTAGAATTTAAGTGACCATTTGAGTATTTTGCACCTACTTTAGTTTCTATAAATATTTTTAATTAGTTTTCTCCTGGAAAATTGTTACATTTAGTGACCTTAGACCAGAGAAACCAGTACCCAAACTATTTGTGACCAGAGAACCCATTCCATGTAAGTTTTGTCCTATAAAGCATCCATAGTTATCAGTCATTATAAATTAAGTGTTGTTTGATGAAACCCCCTTTTAGGAAAATTGTGGTATGATCATTTTGATCAAACCAACACCCATATCATATTGACCTTATGAAAATTAACTTTTGTACCAGAAGTCCCTAGCCCAATACCTTTTGTAAATTTACAAGCAATATTGTAAATTGCTTCAACCCTACTAAACCAAAGCCATGAAATGAATCATGTTGATCATGGATTTGTTTTCTAAAACCCTAAACCATATCACATCCACTTCTTTTGTATTTGAGTGAAGTGATATTCCTTGACAACCCTTAATAACCAATGGAAAACCCCATGACCAATCACTTAGTTCTTTTTGTACATTGAATTAAGTACTAAACCTTACCACATTAATTCCCATATAATATTGAAGAAAAGGTGATAACCCTTAGGTGAAATCTTGGAACCTCCATGACAATATGAACCCACTAGTGTTTGAATCTTTCGACCCTAAACCTTGACCAACTCATACCCTAATAGCCAGCCCTAAACCCTTTACCATAATTCCTTTTATAAATTTAATTATGTGTTAAGCATAATTCAAACAACTATAACTCCTTTTCATAAATTGAATTATTATGATAACCTTGTGTCGCACCCGGACTTCTAGAGGATACTCGCAGTTCCGTTGAACAGTAGTTGATTGGATTACGGGGCTTACCGGCACCCGCATCTCTTACGAGTAGGCCAACACACGTATGTGTGACAACCAACCCCTACTGTTCATCGTCTACGTAAACCATCCCATAGAAATCAGGACACTACCATTGACGTACTTCATACCATACACACATGGTACGTCAACGGAGTTTAGCAGAATGATAACACAACATATCTCTAAGACACAAAAGATGGAAATAAGTTGCAAATAGCTCTCGCCAGAGCAGAGATAGCAAATACAATCATCCAGAGGACACATGTCCCAACATAACATCATTACATCTCAGCGGAAGCATTCAAAGGGTCTGAGTACAGACAAATCCAAATAGGCTTAAGAAGCAGGGAATAAAAAGAAGACGGAGCCCATCCACGATGTCTCGGATCCTGTCCGGGTCCGCTACCTACTCGTCAGCAGCCTCGTCAACCTCCACGTAGTAGCCGTCACGGTGATCCTCGTAAGCGTAGTCTGCGGAAACCACAGCCCCAAAGGGGTCAGTACATAAACGTACTGGCAAGCAAGACTCACAGTTCACCAAAGTGTAACCCGTCAACACCAAGCACAGATGCTTTGGGTTCAACGGAAAGGAAGGGGATATAAAAGATGCTGCAACTGGCTGCTCTAACCAACTATAGAACATGATATAACTTCCGGCTAACAGAAAGGAGATAAGGTAGGGTATCGTAACCAACTGTAACTAACTCCAAACAAACCCATCCTGGATCTCGCCCCTTATCCAAAGAAGCAATCCGAGGATAACTCACACAGTTGGATTAATGATGGATCAAGTTATTGTGGCAATAAAGCTATTACTAGTCAAGTTATCATTAGTTAGGTGTAAGTTATTCTGAGTACTTGTTAGCCAGTACTTTCACCAAGTCAACCATAACCGCGGAAAACACAGCTTCTCGAGAAGATTTATCCCTGCAGGGGTGCACCAATTTGGCCGTACACGTAAGAATAACCCGCCAGATGGGAAGGCCTTTCCCACCAAGCGGGACACTCACACAACTCAACTCTTCTTCGCATCAAGCCCAAAGCACCACGTGATGTGCGTGCGCGGCTAATCGAGCCCCACGAAGAAAAGGGGACCCTCGTAGCACTGGAAGACCACGCCGCCCTAAATGCCGACTACAAAAGTTCCACCCTGGCCTCGGGTTCGTACCTGCATATGCGTGCATCAAATGGAAAGCCCGAACTAGGTGTGGTGATTTGGACGAGATGCGAATCGAATCAAATTGAGGGGGGCGCCCATACACGCTTCCCACATGCGGATAGTGCGCTCATCATGGATCAGTAGACAAGACCCATTTTCCTAATTAGGGTCGACACTAGCAGGCCTCAAAACCACGCCGGGCCTCCTGCCGGTGCCTTATCAGCAAAATTATTATTACCTCAAAATTAACAGGTTGTTGTTTAACATCGAGCCCCAGAATATAATCAAATATGATAACAGAAAGTAACTGATAACAGACTCGAGCAAAAACAACCCTAAGCATGCTAGTAAGACACGGGCCCAAGCAACGGGGTTATAGGACTGGAGGTGAGGCAATATCAGGATTCAGGGTATCATGTGATAGGTTCGTAACCGAAGCCACGATACATATGGCTAGCAGAAATAGACAACGGAAAGTATCGGTAACCAATGTTGAAAGGAACACAATGGTTCATGTGAGTGATAACTTGCCTGCAAACTCAGTAGCCTGGTACTGGGCTAGATCCTCAGAAGGGGTGCTGTAAATATCGTCTGTCTCAACGTCGTCGTCTATCCGAGAAGAAGCAAGCAAACAATACAGAAAGGTAAACAATCAATATCATGGCATAGTGCACAATCATGGGATGATGCATGTCAAGTTAATGGATGCATCAAAATAAACTAGTTGACATGGTAACACAATTTAAATGGACACATATGCAATTTTTAGTTGCATATGAAAAGCCCATGAATTTTGGTTGAAACAATTGTTTTCCAATTAACCAACAGGTGAAAGTGGATTAGTATGATGCATGGGTGAGGAAAACAACAAAATAACAACAATAGAACCAATTGGAAATAAGGTTTACCCATTTGAAATTCACTTATTAAGTTTTTTGGAATTTTGGTTACCTAAGGGTGCCACACAAGCATTTGGTTGTTTTCATCAAGTTAAATTGTTCAAAACAGGTAACAAAGTTCATATTCGATTAGAACACAAAATTCTAGGTGGATTACATGTTTCAAATATTGAAAAAGGAGTTAGGATGAATTTATTATGACTTAAACAAAATTAAACAAGTTTTAAATGAATTTAAAACAAGTTTGAATATTATTTGAATTTTAATTGTTCCAAACATAAATCCAAATTCATATTTGAAAAGTTTATATTTTTCTAGCTTGAAAACATATTTTACATGTTCAAGAATAATTTATTTTGAGCAAGTTATGAATTTAGCAAATTTAAATGATTTAAACAAGGTTTAAATTATTTAAGAAATTTTAATTATTCAAACCAGGAAACAAAATTTATATTTGAATAGGTGGTTTGAAATAGCATGGAAAACATATTTTATTTGCATTTTTGGGATTAAGTATGAATTACTTATGGATTTTATCAAATTACAAATGAATTGTTTGAATTCAAATTTGAAATGCATTTGGAAAATTCAAAACAGGAAACAAATGTTTTAAATAGATAGACAATTTAATTTGGATCAACACACATATTTTACTTTTATTAATTGGATTTATAAAATGAAAGTTATTAGCAATTTAAGTTTAAGGACCATTCTGTAATTTTAGGGACTTGTTTTAAAAAGAGAAAGTGCTGAAAACTTTTGTTACTCCGCAGCTATCTACCCTAGGCACTGCCAGTGGGCCTAGGGCCAGCGTGGCATGCATGCGTGGCAGCAGTGCCACACAGCAGCTGACAGGGGGGCCACCCTGTGAGCGCGCTGCGCAAAATAGTGGGATAAATCCCGCGGAAGCCAGGGTTCGAACCCGTGCCCCGCTGCGCGCTCGCTAGCACTGTAACCATTGTGTTGTTCGAATGTTTCTGTCAGTAAAGGATGTGCAGCCAAGGTAAGGTTCAGTTCGCGTAGTTAACTGAAATTTCGCGCGCGCGCTAACTAAACCCCGTCAGAGAACGTTGCCGGCGGTGAGCCGTGGTGCTAGCTGCTGCTGGGATCTGGTGCGTGCTGGTGCTAGCGGATGCGTGCGTGCCCGTGTGGCGTCTGAGAGAGAGCAGAGGGAAGTTGGAGGGCACGGTGGGCTCACCGGCGGCGTAGGAGTTGCAGAGGCCCGAGGAAGTTCCGGTGGCGGCAGGTCGATGATGGCGGCGGCGATGTGGACTGTCCTCGGGGCTGCAGAGGTGTTGACGACGTCGAGGAGGTTGAGGGGGACTCTCTAGGAGGGGTGGTGGCGCAGCGAGGTGGAGGTGGTCATGGTGGGTTCAGACGGTGGCGTTTCCGGCGAGGTACAGAGAGGAATTGCGGGCAGCGAGAGGGTGAGCGGCGGCGGCGCGAGGGAGGAGTAGGTGGTAGGTAGCTAGGGCAACGGCGCGGGGCCTAGGGGGGGTAGATATAGGGGCTAGGGTGGCGCATCGGCCGTCGGCGCGATACAGTGCCGCCGTGGCATAGCCGGATGGGCGGCCGTACGCGAGGAAGAGAGAGAGGGTGCGGGGCAAACCGGTACCGGGCCAGCGCGGGGGAGGAAATGGGCTGGGCCGGCTGCTCCCCTCGCGCGCGCGTTTTTTTTCTGTTTTAAAATTTTCTCCTGTTTATTTTTTTTTTTTGCAGAAAATAGAAATGGAAGAGAAAGAGGAGTTTTAAGGTTAGGAAAAATTTGGAAAAAATTGGGTGAGTTAGTTAGGTCAAAAACAACCAATTGTCAACTTAGTTTTCCAAAAGTTTCAAATTTTAAATAATGTTTGTGATTTAATTCAAATTGGATGGATTTTATTATTAAGTGAATTATTTGAAACAAAATTTAAATTGGATTGAACCTTTAGTTTAAAATAAATGGAAACAAAAGATTAGAATGTTTTGGTAATTTGCATAAATTCAAATTGGGTGCTGTTTGGGATTTGATTTGAATTTTTGAATGCAAATTGGAATTAATTGATTGATTAATTGAATTACTAAAAGCCATCATTTTTAATAATTGCACCTTATGGATTAAATGGAAACCATTGGTGTTTGAGTTGAACTTTTATTTGAAAAATATTGTAACATAACAAGTATGAACAAGCATTTGAAATATGTTTGAATTTGAATTGTGAAAACAGAGAAAACAGATGCAAACCAAATGAAAACAAAGTAAAACAAATGCAAACAATTCAATGAGCATGATGACATGATGCAAAACTTTAATTAAACAAGAAATCAAACATGCTAGGGGTGGTCTTTTCATACTTGGGATGTTACAAAACGCCCCCCCTTGAAGGAATCGCGCCCCGAGATTCCTACTGAGAAATGAAAAGGTCCAGATACTTCTTGCGAAGATCCTCTTCGGTCTCCCACGTTGCCTCTTTATCAGAATGATGGGACCACTGCACTTTCAAGAACTTGGTGCTCTTGTTTCGAGTCTTACGCTCGGTCTCATCGAGAATACGAACAGGGTGCTCCTCATAAGAGAGATCATCTTGCAGTTCAATGGAATCATGATCAACTGCACGATCTGGATCTTTGAAACACCTCTTGAGCTGTGACACGTGAAACACATCGTGCACCTTGGATAGTTTTTCTGGAAGTTCAAGGCGATAGGCATTTTCAGCATGCCTTGAGAGAATGTTGAAAGGACCAATGTATCTTGGTGCAAGCTTTCCTTTCACACCAAAACGATGATTGCCTATGAGGGGAGTTACACGGAGATATGCCTTGTCACCAGGTGCATAGATCATATCCCTGTGCTTGCTGTCATAATAGATTTTCTGACGAGACTGAGCAATCTTGAGATTGTCACGAATGATGCGAACTTTCTCTTCGGCTTCCTTAACAATGTCAGGGCCTAAGAGTGAACGTTCACCAGCTCCAGACCAATTGATTGGACTCCTGCATCTGCGGCCATAGAGTGCTTCAAATGGTGCCATGCCTAGGCTTGTCTGGAAGCTGTTGTTGTAGGAGAATTCAGCATATGGAAGGCAATCCTCCCATTTCATGCCAAAGGAGAGACCACATGCTCTGAGCATATCCTCGAGAATCTGATTGACTCTTTCGACTTGCCCTTGAGACTGAGGGTGATAAGCTGTGCTGAACAGAAGTTTGGTGCCCAATGCTTCTTGAAAGATTTTCCAGAAATGAGAAGTGAATATGCTTCCACGGTCTGAGCTTATTTCCAATGGAACACCATGAAGAGGAACAATCTTTGTTGTGTAGAGTTCTGCTAACTGGCTAGCTGAGATTGTTTCTTTGACAGGAAAGAAGTGAGCTACTTTAGTGAGACGATCAATGACAACGAAGATTGCATCGTTGCCCCTCTTGGACTTTGGAAAACCAGTGACGAAGTCCATTTCAATCATGTCCCACTTCCACTGAGGAATTTTCAGAGGTTGTAGTAGACCTGCTGTTTTCTGATGGACTACCTTAACACGTTGACAAACGTCGCATTCAGAAACGTATTGAGCAATTTCACGTTTCATGCCAGGCCACCAATACAGTGTCTTGAGATCCTGGTACATCTTTGTACTTCCAGGGTGGATGGAGAGAGGAGTTTCATGAGCCTCCTTGAGAATGATATCTTTGAGACTTTGAACTTGAGGAACTGCAATGCGTCCTTCGAAGAACACAGTTCCTTTGTCATCCATTGAGAAGGACTTAAATTTCTCCTTTCCTTGTTTGATGTGTTCTACCATCTTCTTGATTTCAGCATCACGAAGTTGTTCAGAACGAATCTTGTCCTCGAGAGTTGGACTGGCTGTCAAGCTAGCAAGATAGCCTTGAGGAACAAGACCAAGGTTCAGCTTCTGGAATTCTTCATGAAGTGGAGGTTGGCTTTCCATGATCATGAGATTATTGCAATACGACTTGCGGCTGAGAGCATCGGCCATAACATTAGCCTTGCCTGGAGTGTAAGAAATGGTGAGATCAAAGTCTTTAATCTTTTCAATCCATCTCCTTTGCCTGAGGTTTAGATCTGGTTGAGTGAAGATGTATTTCAGACTCTTATGATCGGAAAAGATTTCAGTGCGGTTACCCAACAAGTATTGCCTCCATTTCTTGAGGGCAAACACAACTGCTGCAAGTTCAAGGTCATGTGTGGGATAGTTTTGCTCATGGGCATTCAACTGACGTGAAGCATAAGCCACAACTTGACGTTCTTGCATAAGAACTGCACCTAGACCTTGGAGAGATGCATCGCAGAATATCTGGAAAGGTTTGGTAGTATCTGGGCCAACCAGAACTGGTGTAGAAGTGAGTTTAGTCTTCAGGAGATTGAAACTCTCATCACATTGTGGAGACCAAACGAACTTCTTGTCCTTCTTTGTGAGATCAGTGAGAGGTTTGGCAATCTTGGAAAAGTTTTGGACGAAACGACGACAATAGCTAGCCAAGCCAAGAAAACTTCTGACTTGCTTCACCGTCTTAGGAGGTTTCCAATCAACAATTGCTTTAACCTTTTCTGGATCAATGGCTATGCCCTTGGCGGAGATGACATGACCAAGGTAAGCAACTTCTGGAATCCAGAACTCACATTTGGAGAACTTGGCATAAAGACGATGTTCGTGGAGTTTCATGAGAGTGAGACGAAGATGTTCTTCATGCTCTTCCTCGGATTTTGAGTAGACAAGGATATCATCAAGATATACCACAACGAACTTTTCGAGGTATTCATGGAAGACAGAATTCATGAGTCGAGAGAATGTCGCCGGTGCATTGGTGAGACCAAAGGACATGACGGTGTATTCATATAGACCGTACCGAGTGGTGAAAGCTGTTTTTGGAATATCTTCCTTTCTGATCTTTATTTGATGGTAACCCATTCTCAAGTCCAACTTGGAGAATATTGAGGCTCCAGCAAGTTGATCAAAAATATCATCGATACGAGGAATTGGATACTTGTTTTTGATGGTTTTCTCGTTAAGAGGACGATAGTCAACAACGAGTCTCTTTGTTTGATCCTTCTTCGCAACGAACAGAGTTGGGCAACCCCAAGCGGAAGAACTAGGTTGAATGTAACCTTTCTCCATGTACATATCGATTTGCTCCTTCAACAATTTCAGTTCAGGAGGAGCTATCTTGTATGGATGCTTAGAGATTGGAGCAGTACCTGGTTCAAGCTCGATCACGAACTCAACTGCTCTGTCCGGAGGCATCCCTGGCAACTCTTCTGGAAAGACGTCAGGGAATTCACAAACCACCGGAACATTTTCAAGTAGAGGTAGAGGTTTAGCATCGAGGGTGTAAAGCTGAACAGAACTTGATTCATTTGGAGAATAGACTATCTGGCCAGAAGGGTGGAACAGAGTTATTGATTTCTGAGCACAGTCAATCGTAGCTTTATTGGCCTTCAACCAATCCATGCCAAGAATGACATCAATGTCAGAATTGCCAAGCAGAATGAGAGAAGCAAGGAATATGTGACCTCCAATTAGAATCTGATTCTCATGACTGATCTTGGAAGTTTGCATAGTTGCTCCAGGGGAGTTTACTACTAGCGGGGAACCCAAACCAACAAAAGGGATTTTAACTGCTGTCGCAAAGATCTTTGACACGAAAGAATGCGATGCTCCGGTATCAAACAACACTTTAGCTGGGTTAGAGTTTACGGGGAATGTACCGAGAACAACGTCAGCAGCTTCCTCAGCTTTGTTGACCTTGACATGATTCACCCTCGCGGTCCTCCCGACAGGCCTGTTGTTGGAGTTGAAGGCTTTAGCCGGGGGAGCACGCACCATTGCCTGGTTGGTGTTGGGGCGAGGTGGTGGTGGAGGTAGCTGCCTCTGAGTGCACTTGTCAGCGTAGTGCCCCGTCTGCTTGCATTTGTAGCAAGTGATGACACGAGGTGCATCCGGCCTTGGCTGCCCCATTGAGAATCTCTGAGCCTGCATCTGAGCTGGGTTGGGTGGGCGGGGAGCAAAGCCTGGAGAAGCTTGGGCATATGGAGCCCTAGTGACAGCACCATTTGGCACCCAGATGCGGCTCTTCTGCGGAGGGGTGGTCATGTTGGAGGAGGAACCACCCACACGCGAGTGCTTTCGAGACTCCTTGAACGCCTTGCGCCCATTTTCCTCATTGAGCGCGGTGTTCACGAGCTCCTCGAAGTCTTTGGCCTTGATGTTGGTGAGGGCGTACTTGAGTTCCGGGTTAAATCCTCGGCGGAACCTTGCCATCTTCTTAGCCTCAGTGGACACCTCATCACCAGCGTAACGAGCGAGGCGATTGAACTCATTCTGATAACCAATGACGTCCAGCTTGCCCTGCTTGAGAGAGCAAAACTCCTCACGCATCCTTTCCATGAGACCATCTGGGATGTGGTGCTTCAGGAAAGCTTCCTTGAAACAGCCCTAGGTGATTGGGTAGCCAGCTCTCATGGTCTGGTAGTTCTCCCACTAAGTAGTTGCCTGACCCTTCAGTAGGTAGGAGGCATACTTGACTTTGTCTTCCTCAGCAACGTGAGCAATGTCCAGAGCCCTGGCCATCTCACGGATCCAGTCATCAGCATCCAGAGGCTCGCGTGTTGCGACGAAAGCTCTCGGCCCCAGACTCAGAAACTCCTTGATGCTGACTCGTGGAGCATTATGGTTGTTGTGCTGATTAGCCTGGAACTGGGCCATCTGCGTCACGACCTGAGTCATCTGAGTCAACAGCTCCGTGATTGGCGGTGGCTCAGGCGGGTTGTTCCTTGTTGGCGGCATCCTGAATAGACATGCATTTTAGCACAACAACAGAAAAGGATAGACTTGGTAACCGAAAGAGAGATTATTCCGACGCATGAATAGATAACCAACAGGTACATCATCACATGTTCAAATACATCAGAATATCCAACACACCATAAATGGTTCAAATGCCAAAGGATAACTAAACATAGCTAAGAATGGATACATCGGTACTCCCATTCTCATCACGCAGGACGGCGGTGAGTAGTACGACGAGAGGTACGGTGAGGAGCACGCCCACGAAAGTAGGTAGAACGACGATCCACATAGATCTGACGTGGTCTGAGAGCGACTCTAGGTGTGGTGAAGTACATAGCGTTGACTCCCTGTGCTCCAAAGCGTGGAATCCCAGTGTAACCAGCACCGAGGTTGAGGAGTGGACCTCTGATCGGCTCGTAACCTCCAGCATCTGGCAGACGACGACCAACTGGCTGATCGAAACGTGCAAAGCGCTCATCTCCAACAAAGTCTGTGGTGTACGTCGCCAGACGAGTCAAAGCAAGGTAGAGCTGCTCTCTGACTGAGGCCAACTCCTGAGATAGTGTGGTGGCAACTGCGTCACTGTGCCTCACAAACTGAGCGGTGGTGTGCAGCCTGGTGTTATCATGCTCGTAGCCATCCAGGTTGTCGTAGAGAGTGAAGTGAGCTCCCTCCGAAGTGATGTAACCACGAGGGATGTGGCGATAGATAGAATCGTCAAATCCCCAGTAGTCAGCACGAAGGACGGTGAGACTCACATAAGCTGCCTGCTGCACGGCCATATCCACTGTGGAACCTACTGCCTCGTAGCGGTGGACGACGCTCATGCCATCATCTGACAGAATGTAGACGATAGCCTGGTAGTAGGTCTGGTCAAACTCTCGCTGCTTCTCGTAGACCTGGTACTCTGGTGCCCAACGGAACCCCACATAAGTGACCATGTCTCTCAGCATCTCCGAATAACCGGCAGTGCTCTCGCAACGAGTCATCCGAACCACCTGCGGGAAGAACCTGAGATCCATCTGCAGATGATCGGGGAATTTTTGATTAGACGCCGGTAGAGAACTGAAGTGGAAGTCAACAACAAGGTTTCAACGGACGAAAAGGATGTTGAGAAGAACAGGATATCGAAGCAACAACGGGAAACACGAGACCAAAACTTCTGAGGTACTACGGAAAACCCATCCGGGCTTCTAAAGGATCAATATCTACTGCTTAAGGGATAGAGGATTTGCTTCCGGGGCTTACACGCCTCCGTTCTCAATCATGAGTAGACAACATGATAAATCATGTCACAACCACCTCCATTCCTATGGTCTAGTAGATATAACTATCCTAGAGAACCCAGGATTCGTGAAAACCTAACTTGAAAGTTTAAGTGAGAAGGGAAAAACAACGTTGCACTTCCTTACCAGAAAAGGGAGGGTGGGTGGGGAAAGAAATAAAATGGCAGAATTCCTACTCTCACGTTTCATTTTTCCTATATAGCTACAAAATAGTTTCTAGACTCAACTGCGACCAGTAAAAAAGGGATCCTACAGGCAGACAGGCTCTGATACCATTTGTCGCACCCGGACTTCTAGAGGATACTCGCAGTTCCGTTGAACAGTAGCTGATTGGATTACGGGGCTTACCGGCACCCGCATCTCTTACGAGTAGGCCAACACACGTATGTGTGACAACCAACCCCAACTGTTCATCGTCTACGTAAACCATCCCATAGAAATCAGGACACTACCATTGACGTACTTCATACCATACACACATGGTACGTCAACGGCGTTTAACAGAATGATAACACAACATATCTCTAAGACACAAAAGATGGAAATAAGTTGCAAGTAGCTCTCACTAGAGCAGAGATAGCAAATACAATCATCCAGAGGACACATGTCCCAACATAACATCATTACATCTCAGCGGAAGCATTCAAAGGGTCTGAGTACAGACAAATCCAAATAGGCTTAAGAAGCCGGGAATAAAAATAAGACGGAGCCCATCCACGATGTCTCGGATCCTGCCCGGGTCCGCTACCTACTCGTCAGCAGCCTCGTCAAACTCCACGTAGTAGCCGTCACGGGGACCCTCGTAAGCGTAGTCTGCGGAAACCACAGCCCCAAAGGGGTCAGTACATAAACGTACTGGCAAGCAAGACTCACAGTTCACCAAAGTGTAACCCGTCAACACCAAGCACAGATGCTTTGGGTTCAACGGAAAGGAAGGGGATATAAAAGATGCTGCAACTGGCTGCTCTAACCAACTATAGAACATGATATAACTTCCGACTAACAGAAAGGAGATAAGGTAGGGTATCGTAACCAACTGTAACTAAATCCAAACAAACCCATCCTGGATCTCGCCCCTTATCCAAAGAAGCAATCCGAGGATAACTCACACAGTTGGATTAATGATGGATCAAGTTATTGTGGCAATAAAGCTATTACTAGTCAAGTTATCATTAGTTAGGTGTAAGTTATTCTGAGTACTTGTTAGCCAGTACTTTCACCAAGTCAACCATAACCGCGGAAAACACGGCTTCTCGAAAAGATTTATCCCTGCAGGGGTGCACCAATTTGGCCGTACACGTAAGAATAACCCGCCAGATGGGAAGGCCTTTCCCACCAAGCGGGGCACTCACACAACTCAACTCTTCTTCGCATCAAGCCCAAAGCACCACGTGCTGTGCGTGCGCGGCTAATCGAGCCCCACGAAGAAAAGGGGACCCTCATAGCACTGGAAGACCACGCCGCCCTAAATGCCGACTACAAAAGTTCCACCCTGGCCTCGGGTTCGTACCTGCATATGCATGCATCAAATGGAAAGCCCGAACTAGGTGTGGTGATTTGGACGAGATGCGAATCGAATCAAATTGAGGGGGGCGCCCATACACGCTTCCCACATGCGGATAGTGCGCTCATCATGGATCAGTAGACAAGACCCTTTTTCCTAATTAGGGTCGACACTAGCAGGCCTCAAAACCACGCCGGGCCTCCTGCCGGTGCCTTATCAGCAAAATTATTATTACCTCAAAATTAACAGGTTGTTGTTTAACATCGAGCCCCAGAATATAATCAAATATGATAACAGAAAGTAACTGATAACAGACTCGAGCAAAAACAACCCTAAGCATGCTAGTAAGACACGGGCCCAAGCAACGGGGTTATAGGACTGGAGGTGAGGCAATATCAGGGTTCAGGGTATCATGTGATAGGTTCGTAACCGAAGCCACGATACATATGGCTAGCAGAAATAGACAACGGAAAGTATCGGTAACCAATGTTGAAAGGAACACAATGGTTCATGTGAGTGATAACGTGCCTGCAAACTCAGTAGCCTGGTACTGGGCTAGATCCTCAGTAGGGGTGCTGTAAATATCGTCTGTCTCAACGTCGTCGTCTATCCGAGAAGAAGCAAACAAACAATACAGAAAGGTAAACAATCAATATCATGGCATAGTGCACAATCATGGGATGATGCATGTCAAGTTAATGGATGCATCAAAATAAACTAGTTGACATGGTAACACAATTTAAATTGACACATATGCAATTTTTAGTTGCATATGAAAAGCCCATGAATTTTGGTTGAAACAATTGTTTTCCAATTAACCAACAGGTGAAAGTGGATTAGTATGATGCATGGGTGAGGAAAACAACAAAATAACAACAATAGAACCAATTGGAAATAAGGTTTACCCATTTGAAATTCACTTATTAAGTTTTTTGGAATTTTGGTTACTTAAGGGTGTCACACAAGCATTTGGTTGTTTTCATCAAGTTAAATTGTTCAAAACAGATAACAAAGTTCATATTTGATTAGAACACAAAATTTTAGGTGGATTACATGTTTCAAATATTGAAAAAGGAGTTAGGATGAATTTATTATGACTTAAACAAGATTAAACAAGTTTTAAATGAATTTAAAACAAGTTTGAATATTATTTGAATTTTATTTGTTCCAAACATAAATCCAAATTAGTTTATATTTTTCTAGCTTGAAAACATATTTTACATGTTCAAGAATAATTTATTTTGAGCAAGTTATGAATTTAGCAAATTTAAATGATTTAAACAAGGTTTAAATTATTTAAGCAATTTTAATTATTCAAACCAGGAAACAAAATTTATATTTGAATAGGTGGTTTGAAATAGCATGGAAAACATATTTTATTTGCATTATTTGGATTAAGTATGAATTACTTATGGATTTTATCAAATTACAAATGAATTGTTTGAATTCAAATTTGAAATGCATTTGGAAAATTCAAAACAGGAAACAAATGGTTTAAATAGATAGACAATTTAATTTGGATCAACACACATATTTTACTTTTATTAATTGGATTTATAAAATGAAAGTTATTAGCAATTTAAGTTTAAGGACCATTCTGTAATTTTAGGGACTTGTTTTAAAAAGAGAAAGTGCTGAAAACTTTTGTTACTCCGCAGCTATCTACCCTAGGCACTGCCAGTGGGCCTAGGGCCAGCGTGGCATGCATGCGTGGCAGCAGTGCCACACAGCAGCTGACAGGGGGGGCCACCCTGTCAGCGCGCTGCGCAAAATAGTGGGATAAATCCCGCGGAAGCCAAGGTTCGAACCCGT
The DNA here is from genome assembly GCA_028641055.1 of Alopecurus myosuroides. Lineage (NCBI taxonomy): Eukaryota > Viridiplantae > Streptophyta > Magnoliopsida > Poales > Poaceae > Alopecurus > Alopecurus myosuroides. The sequence goes on along the minus strand of CM054060.1, from coordinate 170,846,135 downwards.
GCCCCGCTGCGCGCTCGCTAGCACTGTAACCATTGCGTTGTTCGAATGTTTCTGTCAGTAAACGATGCGCAGCCAAGGTAAGGTTCAGTTCGCGTAGTTAACTGAAATTTCGCGCGCGCGCTAACTGAACCCCGTCAAAGAACGTTGCCGGCGGCGAGCCGTGGTGCTAGCTGCTGCTGGGATCTGGTGCGTGCTGGTGCTAGCGGATGCGTGCGTGCCCGTGTGGCGTCTGAGAAAGAGCAGAGGGAAGTTGGAGGGCACGGTGGGCTCTCCGGCGGCGTAGGAGTTGCAGAGGCCCGAGGAAGTTCCGGTGGCGGCAGGTCGATGATGGCGGCGGCGATGTGGACTGTCCTCGGGGCTGCAGAGGTGTTGACGACGTCGAGTAGGTTGAGGGGGACTCGTTCCCGTAGCTAGGAGGGGTGGTGGCGCAGCGAGGTGGAGGTGGTCATGGTGGGTTCAGACGGTGGCGTTTCCGGCGAGGTACAGAGAGGAATTGCGGGCAGCGAGAGGGTGAGCGGCGGCGGCACGAGGGAGGAGTAGGTGGTAGGTAGCTAGGGCAACGGCGCGGGGCCTAGGGGGGTAGATATAGGGGCTAGGGTGGCGCATCGGCCGTCGGCGCGATACAGTGCCGCCGTGGCATAGCCGGATGGGCGGCCGTACGCGAGGAAGAGAGAGAGGGTGCGGGGCGAACCGGTACCGGGCCAGCGCGGGGGAGGAAATGGGATGGGCCGGCTGCTCCTCGCGCGCGCGTTTTTTTTTCAGTTTTAAAATTTTCTCCTGTTTTTTTTTTTTTTTGCGGAAAATAGAAATGGAAGAGAAAGAGGAGTTTTAAGGTTAGGAAAAATTTGGAAAAAATTGGGTGAGTTAGTTAGGTCAAAAACAACCAATTGTCAACTTAGTTTTCCAAAAGTTTCAAATTTTAAATACTGTTTGTGATTTAATTCAAATTGGATGGATTTTATTATTAAGTGAATTATTTGAAACAAAATTTAAATTGGATTGAACCTTTAGTTTAAAATAAATGGAAACAAAAGATTAGAATGTTTTGGTAATTTGCATAAATTCAAATTGGGTGTTGTTTGGGATTTGATTTGAATTTTTGAATGCAAATTGGAATTAATTGATTGATTAATTGAATTACTAAAAGCCATCATTTTTAATAATTGCACCTTATGGATTAAATGGAAACCATTGGTGTTTGAGTTGAACTTTTATTTGAAAAAGATTGTAACATAACAAGTATGAACAAGCATTTGAAATATGTTTGAATTTGAATTGTGAAAACAGAGAAAACAGATGCAAACCAAATGAAAACAAAGTAAAACAAATGCAAACAATTCAATGAGCATGATGACATGATGCAAAACTTTAATTAAACAAGAAATCAAACATGCTAGGGGTGGTCTTTTCATACTTGGGATGTTACACCTTGAACTTGTCCATACAAGATCAAACAATAACCATCTTATCATAATTATTTTTGCATATTGAATTATGTGTAAAGACCTTATCCATGTTAAAACCAACCAAATTGAATAACTGGCTATGTTTCTGTATTGAATATTTTGTTGTATTTGTTTGCATATTGGTGAATTTCTTGTTTATTGTTATTTATTTGTATTGTTTAGATTGTACGGAGAGCAACGTTCTATTTATAAAGAGAGTGTCTCTATACCAACTTCCACAAGGAAAGTGATACTCATGTCCCACTTTTGTTTTCTAATTGCATTAGTGTTTTCAGTAGTATGCATCATAGGTGATTTTATTATTTTCCAAGTATATGCTATGCTCAGAATACCCAGTAGTGTGTAGCCATCCTGAAACCCTACTAGGTACTAGCTTAGCTACACTAGATCATTATCACAACTACTGCTGCTACATTCAAGTTGTGGTATTGATGAAACTATGAAAATTAACAGCCCAATCTAACACCTAGGTGGATTGGTAATTGCTTAGTTTATGTTGACTGGCTACTTAGGGCCATGTACATGGTGGTTGTCACCTGGGTCACTCCCAGGGCCATGATATGTGGTGGTTGTCACCTGAGATTACACTTGTGGATTGCCACCTAGGAATAAAGTGGTCTGTAGGTCTTCAATGTATAGTTAGCTTCATGTGCAGCCTTGAGGTAATATTGGCCCTGCCAAGATTAAGTAAGTTGTGGGGGTTCGTCCCGTTGTATGACATGGGGTGGTAGAATTTTAGGAGCGACGAGTCATGCTGGTATGGTTGAACCCCTCGTCCCAAAGATCTTGTCTCATTCTTCTCTCGGGGAGGATGAGTCTCAAGGTGAAAGTGCACAACCTCTGCAGAGTTAAAAACTAAGATCTTAGCTGTGTCCCCGGTTATGGGCAATTTGAGAAAACTAGACATAGTTGGTGCTGAAGGATCTCCTCATCTTTTCTGAATGAATTAAAACATGGTAGAAACCTTTTCCTAGAGCACATGGTGTGGCTACCCCTCTGTGCTACCTTTTCAAACTCATGGTGTGTCTACCCATGATGACTTTTCAAACTCATGGTGTGTCTACCCATGATGACTTTATCAAACTTCATGGTGTGTCTACCCATGATGCCTTTATCAAACTACATGGTGTGTCTACCCATGTTGATTTTCCGGATATTTACAATGATTTATCAAATATAGGACAAAACCGACTTTATACAAATAGCCCAGACTCCACCAGCCAAATATCATGTAGCTAGTTTATTCCTCAAAACTGCCACCATAAAAGTGTCACTTGCCAGTACATTGTTTGTACTGACTTCCTCCCTCGTGGGGGCTGCATATTCCAACGTGCAGATATCTGAAGACCAGTGAGGATTTTGTTTAGGATCTCGAGTCTATCGCCAACATGTTCTGCCTGTGACGCATGAAGTGAAGAAGGCTTATTGAAGATTTGTTTTCCGCTGTGTTTACTTTGAACTTTGCTATTTAGGGATATTATGCCAATTGTAAGACTATTTTATTTCTTATCCAGTGGATCTACATTGTAGAATGATGCTATTGTTATGGATATTTCATTTTGTCATGTGTATGCTATCAGTGATCCCGGGAATAGCAGGTACACAGGTGTTTTATCTTTATTAAAAGGTAGGGCGCTACAAAATGGTATCAGAGCATAGTGTTGCCTATAGGATCGAGACCCTAAGTTTGGATTAGAACTAGGAAAAAGACCCTAGGATTAAAAATCTACTTTCTTCAAACCTATAGAAACAGAACATCACATTTTAATTCTTCTCATATCATCTCATCTATTATTCACCTTCAAAATATTTTTCTCTTGTTATAGATGACCTACCTCTTGTTTTCCATCAAGACATGGTTGGTGAAAATCATGGAGTGAAAGGAATAGTTTTCACATGACCCTTGGTTTCAACATCAAGATCAACACCTCAAGACAATGAGAGGAGGATTTGAAGAAACTCGAGAAGATATAGATGAGACTACCAATCTAGTTACCTTGTTAGAACAACGTTAACGTGTTAGCGTATTGATCATACAACGGTGTGTGTTATGACAATACTAGGTTGTTTGTTAAACCTTGAGGATTGGAGTGATGACTGTTTGTTATGTGTTGTTAGATGTTGTTTGATAGATGATTTTCCTTGTTATGCTATGTTTGGGTAGGAACCTTCTTTAGTCTCTTTCTAAATCTCTACTCATCCATGCTAAACCAAACCAAACCCAACACCATACCCCTTTACAAACCATAGAGAGTTTCTAAATTGGAGTGCAACTATTGACTTGGCATCCAGGAGAATATTTTGAGACAACCATCCAAATTGAGGAATACCAAAGATCTCAGAATTATGTTCTTCCGTGTGAAGGAACAATCACATCTATGATCAAGCCCCCACCATCCTAAGGAGCAGCAAGTTTATCAACACGTGATAATGGACATATGGAGTCTGATACACATGAGTTAAATTTTTGGATAACTTTCTATACCAGAAGGACTTATGAAGAAGATGCAACTATTCAACTGGAGGTGCAAAGAGTTTACGCAACTCCACTAGTTGGAGAAACGATAGTTTAGTTCAGGTTTGTCTTATAGGTGGGAAACTATCTGTTAGATAAGTAAGGTGACCTAGTGTTATCATACGAGATTTACCATACCAAATACATAGTAATGATTTGAGTGCAATATGGAGTAGCTACCATGACGACTACTCATTTCATTTGCTTTGTTATGGGGAATGTTAAGTCTAGAGTGACATACCTATTAGAGATACGACAATGTTAAGCCTGAACCATAGAATGGTAGAATATTATTATGCCCTTTGGTTAGGAAAGTTTTGCTGAAAACGCACAAAACTTCGGTGAGGACAAAGCCAATCTTGGATGAATCATGCAATGGAAGATATTGCCTACCATGAGAGTTTCGTTAGAAATAGCATGGTGTTTGCATTCAAGGTATACAACAACATGATGAAAGATCGCTAAGGAAATGGGAACAAAATTGGTATGGACTTTATCACTGGATTATCTCGAACAAATCAGGGTATGATTCTAATTGGAAAGTGGTTGATCGTCTGACAAAGATAGTACACTTTGTAACATAAAAGACCACTTACACCAGTGTTAAGTTGGCTGATATATACATGAAGAAGATCGTCTGACTTCAAAGAGTATTGTGTCTGATAGGGGTACCCAGTTTACCTCACCCTTCTGGAAGCAACTTCATCAATCATTAGGAACTAGACTGGAGTTCAACATTGTGTTTCAATTCTCAAACAGATGGCCAAACTGAGAGAGTGAATCAGATTCTAGAGGATATGCTGAGAGTGTGTACCTTAGACTATGGATCTAGTTGGGATGACAACTTACCATATGTAGAATCTTTCCTACAACAACAGTTATCAAGCTAGTAATGAGATGGCACCATTTGAAGCTCTGTATGGGAAGAAAATGCACCACACCTTTGTTGTGGAGTGGCCTAGGAGAAAGAAACTTCTTTGGTACCGACGTCATCCAAGAATCGTAATAGAAGGTTAGACTGACCAAGGACTTCTGATTGACTCAAAGAGTGACCCCTCAGTGTCAAAGGTAGTTCAACAGAAATCAGTTTGTCTACAACTCTACCGCGAGGAAAAGTTTTACTCAAGCCATCTTGAGTACAACCAGACTTCAAGCCATGAGAATAGACACATCCTATTGGAGGTGAATATGGACACATAGAGCCCTACATGTTGAAAACATGGGATCAAGATACCAAATACCAACAAGGAGTTGATGTATGCTATACAAGAATAATATGGATGATGAAGAAAGACTTCAGCTGAAGATATAGTAGACCCAGTAACCAGTTAGAGAGGAGTTTTAGACTACCTACAAAAGTTTCTTTTAAGGGTGGTAGCCCACCCAACTTGTGTAAACCCAGTTACACAAACCTATATTTCTTTATAACCTTCCCAAATCTCGGGACGAGATTTCTTTTAAGGGTGGTAGTCTGTAACATCCCTAATTTTTGGGAAAGTTCAAAAATCACAAAAATTTGAAACTTTTTGTTTTCATGTTAAACAAGTCACCAAAAACCAAATGAGATGCAAGAAACAAAAGAAAACCATACATATTTCAATGTTATTGGAAATAAAATCCAAGTGCCTCTGTTTTCCATAAAGCCTAAACCTTTCCAAATAAGTTTTCTTATTTCAAAATTGTTGCTTCTTTATAGCAAACCTTATTTAAGCCATTGTTTTCTATCTAACTATTATTTTGAAAATATTTCCAAAGCCCAAAATTAACAATATCACTTTTCAACTACTATGTCTAGTATTAAGTAACAAAATGTTTTCCACCAATTTTTTTGTGAAAAGGACTTTGAGAAACATATTCTCAAAGGTCTTGTGTTTCTAATTTATATTTGAGCATATTTTCAATTAATTATTCTCTATGTGGAAAATGACAATAAGTTGCTATTTGTAAATCCCTCATTTTCTAAAAATATAAAAATGAAAAAATGAGTTGAAATGGGTTACAAAAATAGTATTTGACTATTAGATTGTTTCTGTAATTTTATAAAACCCCATTTCAATTTATTGCTATTTTTCCATTTAAAAATGGTTTTAAGTACTATTAGTGGATTAATTGTATTTTCAAAATATAAAAATTAAATGTGTTGGATACAACAAAATGAGGTTTCTAATTGATAAATATTTTCATTATAATATTTTAGAAATTTAAATGAGGTCAATTGGTTTTCTAAAACAGAAATTATTAAAGAAATGGGGAAACAGGAAAAAAATGCTGACGTCATGATGACGTGGCCACGTCTTCAACCTGAGGCAACTACCATGACCTTTCGGCTACGATTTTGCGCCCACCGATTTCTCGCGAGTAAGGCCGTCAAAACCTCCCCCGTTTCTCCCCCTCGAGTCGCCACTCTCTCCTCAACCATTCCCTTCTAGCCACTCGAATTGCACCCTGAGGCGATAGAATTTCTTCGCCGGAGATGTGTTGTCCCGTCGCCGTTCGTCGAAGATTCCGGCAAGGTGAAGTCATCCCCCGGTCCGAAGCCTAGCTATTCTGCCTCCCCTAGCCTGTGCGCCTCGTTTGATGCCTTAGGGCGAATTTTCTGTCCAGCAGAACCACCGCACCATGAAGTTCTGATGCTCGCCGGCACCATCAAGACTCCAGCCGCTTGTTGCCACCATCTCGGGAAGCAGGAGATCGCGTCGTCGTCACCACTATGCTCCCCGTGTTGTACCGCACCTCGTCGACATCGCCAGTGAGATCGAGGACCGCCGAAACGGTACCCCGTCGAAACTCCGGCGCCAGCACCATCGCACCTCCATTTTCCAGCGACCGCCGCCGTCATTGTGAGCCCATCTTCCGTCTTGACCGTCCGATTCGTTTTTCACGGTCCAGATTAGAACCCTAACCCGAAGGGGTACCAGCCAATAGGGTTGCGCCACGTGCGCCACGCCCAACCTGGCCCAAGCCCACTCCCTTCCCGTCGCCCCGCGTGGCAGATAGACATTTGAATCCCAGCCCGTCTCTGGACTTATTTTCGAAATAAAAATAGAAAACAATTTTGCAGAAAGGCCCCTAGGATTTGCAAGTATCATATCTTTTGATCCACTTAGCCAAATTTGATAAACTTAGACTTTTTGAAATCCCCTAAACATGTAGAAACTTTTGATACTGGACAAATTCAAATTTTACAAACTTAATTTGGTTCAAATTTAAATATGCTTGTTTGATGAATTCTGGCATAATTCAAATTCTACAAATCCAAAAACTGCAAAGAAAATATTTTTTGGAATCCTTAGGATGTGTACTTTCATACCCTCTGTCCCAAAATATTTATTGAACAATTAAAATGGAGTTTAGAATTTTAGGAGCGACGATCATGGTGGTATGGTTGAATCCCTCTCCCCAAAGATCTTGTCTCATTCTTCTCTCGGGGAGGATGGGTCTCAAGGTGAAAATGCACAACCTCTGCAGAGTTAAAAACTAAGATATTAGCCGTGTCCCCGGTTATGTGCAATTTGAGCAAACTAGACATAGTTGGTGCTGAAGGATCTCCTCATCTTTTCTGAATGAATTAAAACATGGTAGAAACCTTTTCCTAGAGCACATGCTGTGTCTACCCCTCTGTGCTACCTTTTTGTGACGCCCCGGGATCGGGCACTATGCAGATTTCAGCATTTCCGCCAAAATCCACATAATAACCGATTCCAGGTTGCCACTTTTGATAACATTACAACAGTTCACGAATATTCCGCAACAACAACAGAAAAGATATATACAAGATGACTTAAACGAGTCAAGGATACAACTGATACAATACAAAGATCCAAATAACAGCGGAAGAAACAACATAGTGTCCGACTACGGACAAGATAGATGGCGTCCAAATCCCTGCCCAGGCCAAGCCAGAGGGATTCCCAAGCTAACGTCGTCAGACTTCAAACCTGTTGACTGCAATGTGGAATATGCAGCCACGAAATGGATTCGTGGGTCAGTACTATTAAGTACTGGCAAGTGGATAAACCATACTCACAAGATACCAGCGTAACCAATCATCACAAGATACAGATACTTTGGGTACAACAGAAGGAAGGGATTATTGCAAAGAAGCTGCAGCGGGCAGCACTAACAAACTACAGAGACGCGCTAAAACTTCCGGCTAATAGAAAGGGATAAGAGAGCGTATCAGAACCAACTACAACTACTCACCAAACAATACCCATCCAGTGTTACCCCCTACTAAGGAAGAAACCCAAGGAAACTCACACTGTTGATTAAGGTGACATTCAGTTTTATGGTGAAGGTAATACTATAATACTAGTCAAGTTATTATCATTAGGTGTAAATTGTCTGAGTACTTGTTAGCCAGCACTTTCACCAATTCGTCACATAACCGCGGACAACACGGCTTCTCGAGAAGATTCATCCCTGCAGGGTGCGCTACAGTACCCGTACACACTCAAGCCACCAACTAAAACTCAGGTTGACTCGACACGACCCAAACCGTCTCTACAACCTATCCTAGGAGCCACGGAGCTATAAGGTCCCAGCCACGCAGCCGAATACTCAGCGCAAGTGTGCAAAACTCCCGCAGAACGCAACACCCCGGCAATACAGGCCTCACCCTATATGCATCATCCTCATCATCAACAGTAACCATGGGGGGCCTACCCATTCAGGCGTATGAGCAAATGGAACACCCGAACTAAGTGTGGCTCTTCGGACAAGCTGCAAATCAGGTCTAAGTCGAGGGGGTCCCATACTACCTCCCGGATGCGGTTAGCGCGCTCATCATGGATCAATGGACAAGTCCCTTTTCCTAGTTTCGACACTAGCAGGCTCCAAAACCACGCGGGGCCTCCTGCCGGTGCCTTATCATCAAATTATTATTACCCCAAACATTAACATGTTGTTGATTAAATTGAAACCCAACTATCAACTAAACATGTGATACGACAAAGGACAACAAGACTCGAGCACAAACAAATCCAAGCATTCAACTACGACACGAGGGCCAACGAGGTAAACAAACAACAGTTAATAGGAAGGGGAAGGAAGGCTATATCATGGCGGCAAGGTAAACATATGATAGGATCGAGACACAAGCATCGAAAATACTAGGCTAGCATAAAGACAACGGAAAGAATCGGTAAAAAGTGAGGAAAGGCAACATAGGTAGCAAGTGAGTATACTTGCCCGAGATCCAGCAAGTAGAGGTACATCCGAACTTGTCGTTGCTCACATCATCTCAACGTCCTATCCGCGAAGAAGCAACGAACTAGAACAAACACCGGATGCAACAATTACTTCTACGGCAAAAGATCCAGCATGATCAAGATATGCATGCATGACAAGTTAAAGGGTGCATCAAAATAAATACAAGACATGATGAAACATTTTAAATGGGCCCAAATGCAAAGATAAGGTTGCATTTGGAAAATCCCAGGTGCATGCATAGTTATTTAAGTGAATTACAAGCAAACATTAGGTTGAAGTGATTAAATGGCATAGTGGATGATGAAAACAGAATGTATACAACATTAGCTTCAAAGTGATATCTCATTTGCCAAATTTGGAATTTTAAATATTTAATTATGAATTTTTGCAATTTAAAAGGTTTAATTAAAGCATTGAATTATTGCACCACTTTTAATTAGGAAAAACAGTAAACAAATTGTATATTTGAAAAGTACAGAGAATTTTGATTGGAAAACATATTTTATATGTTGAAGTTGGGTTTGAAATGAGCAAGTAATTAAATTGGCAATTTTAAATGCATTAAACAAAGAATTATTGTTTTCAACAATTTACGTTATTCAAAACAGAAAACAAAGTTTATATTTGGAAAGTTTATTTAATTCTGCATGGAAAACATATTTTACTTTGTGAAATTGGAGTTAGGGTTTGAAAGTTATGAATTAAAATAGTTAGCAAAATAAAAGACTAAAACGGAATAAAAAGCGGTTTGCTTGGGGTTTGAACTCGGAATCTCTCACTGGGAACAAGGGAACAGATCCAATAGGCTGCTGTTTGGTTCGTGTAAGGAAACAGATCTGGAACAAGATGAATATCAACTGTGCGGTGTAAATATTAAGGGAAAAAAGGGACGGAGGCATTGCCTCAAGCGGGATTCGATCCCAGGATCTCTCGCCGAGAGGCAGAGAGCCAAGCCACTGGGTTGTTGTGCTGTTTGTGTCAAGGTACCGATCTCGGCCAAAAAGAAGTTTTCCTGCGCGGTGATACACTAATGAAACTGAAGAACGAATACATGTGACAAATAGAGAGACGGTCGGTGCGATCTCAGGCGGACGGCACGCGATCTGCAACGGGCGGCGCTCGAAGGCGCTGCTCCCAGAGCATGGGGAGGGGTAGGGGATGAGTCCCGGAGGTGGAGGATCACCTTGGGGCGAAGCAGCAGGCGTTGCCGCGTGCGGAAGACGCTGATGGCGACCGCCGTCGCCGACCTGAAGTTGGGAAGAAGACGTCGACGGCGCCATCGCCACAGCCGCTCTCCGGCCGCGGCGCCTTCGGCAAAAACGGAGAGGGAAACAGGGGGTTTCCATTCCCGGAAAAGGCGTGGCCTGGCTACGACTGCAACGGCGGCGCCAAGTGCGACAACGTCCGGCCATGGAGGTGCTCAGGTTCAGAAAAAATTCAGAGAAGGATTTGGGGCAGAGGAAGAAGAGAAAGGGAGGGGAAAACGGCGGCGGCTGGAGAGGAAGGAGGGAGGAGAGGCTAGGGTTTCGGGCTTGGAGGAGGGGGTAGATAATGTAACATCCCAAGTATGAAAATCATCCTCTTAGAATATTTGTTGCATGTTTATTTAAGTATTGCATCATATCATCATATTTGATTCCATGTTGTTTGCATTTGTTTCTTAATTGTTGCAATTGTTTTCTGCTGTTTTTTACAATTCAAATTCAAAGCTTATTCAAACAATGGTTTCATACTTGCTCTGTTACAACATTTTGAATAAAAATCACAAATAAAAACAACCATTTTGGTTCCATGTTTTTCCATAGTGAACACTTGTGAAAATGATGTTTTAAATCAATTATTTATTTTCCAAACACAATTTAAAATTCAAATCCAAGCACACAAACAGAACCATTTTGAATTTATGTTGTTACCCAAAACAAACCAACTCATTTTGCTTATATTACATAGGGGTTACCCTATTTAAATAATGGGTTTTATTAATGTTTATTAATATTAACAATTTCACTCAAATTTGGTTCAAATTTCAAAAAGCAACCAAACATTTAAATTTTGAGATTAAAAGCTACCAAATGTTTGCATTTTATCTAAGGAAACTCCCCTAATTTTTCTAGATTTTTATCTAACCTAAAACCTATGATTTTTTCTACCAAAAGCAAAAGCTACAAAAAAAAACAGAGAGGAAAAAAATAAAAATAAAGCAAAACGCAGCGCGCGCGCAGCAGATAACAGAACCAGCCCTCTATCAACCGGGCGCGCAAGGCCCAGCCCGCCTAAGCCACTCGTAACGCTTCGAGATTCGTGTGGATCTTCTATTCGTCTTCGTCAAGCGGTACGGCAGCGCATCGGAGGCGCCACCGCACCCCCGCAGCGACTCCGGCGGCCACACCGCGCCTCCACGCCTATAAAAAGAGCCCCCAGGGCCCCCGCACCTAACCCTAGACCCCCTAGGCCCCTATTCCCTCGCCGCCGCCGCCATTTGTTGTTTCCCCGACGAGATCCCCTCCTCTGCTCCACCCACCGGCGACAGGAGCTCTGAACCCGACGACAATGCCGCCACCTCCCATCTCCATCTACCCCCGGGAACCGAAAGCCCTCTGCTCCCTCTACGATTTGTACACGCGAGCTCACCCGGAGAGCGACTGTGCCTTCCCCGCCATCCACGACAACGCCGCCGTCGTCGGAAACTTTCTGCCGCCACTCGCCGGTGAGCAACTGCTCCCAGTTCCCCTTCCCTCTCCTGCCCCTTGCGCATCTCGAATAGAACGTGCAGCCGCTCGTTTGCAACACAGCGCAACACTGCCGCGTAGTCCTGCGCGAGATCGTCGCCGGCCGGCGATCGCCGCGTTTCGGGTTCAGTTGTTCTGAACGAAAGTTCAGTTAACACTTTCTGAAGCTTACCTTGTTCGCCTGCCCCTATCTGACAGAAACTCCGCAGCAGTGCAGTGGCTCTGTTCCTTTCTCTCGTTGCGCAACGGCAGGGTTCGAGTCCCAGAAGCCGCAACCTTTTTTTGCGTTTTTTTTCCGTGGTGCGCGGTCCCACCCGTCATGGGCTCTCTCTGCCACGCGTGCGCGCGCGCGCCACGCTGGCAAGGGTCCACTGGACAGTGGCTAGGGGTAGAGGACCGCGTGGTAACAAAAGTTTTGCAATTTCTGTTTAATTCAAAAAAATCATTTTACATAACAGATTTGAATATAAAACTTCAAAATTTAATATCTTTTGTTCTATAATTCCAATAAATAAAAACTTTATATGTTTTCAGATCCAAATTTCCTAAACTTTCCAAATATCCAATTTGTGCACTGTTTTGGAAACTTCAAATGTATTTAAAAATTCAAACTTAAATATTTCAAATGCTAATTTCTAAAATCCATAACTAATTATTTATTAATCCAATAAATGCAAATAAAATGTGTTTTCCATACCATTTTAAATAACCTATTCAAATATAATTTTTGTTTTCTGGTTGGAATAAGTTAAATTGCCTAAATATTTTAATCCTTGTTTAATTCAATTAAAATTTGATAAAACCATAACTTGGTCAAAATAAAATATTTTTGAACATGCAAAATATGATTTCAAACCATCAAAGTGTGAACTTTTCAAATGTGAGTTTGAATTCATGTTTTGAACAAATAAAAATTCAATTAAAGTCAAACTTGTTTTAAATTCATTTAAAATTTGTTTAATATTGTTTAATTCATAATTAAATAATCCAAATTCCAATTTCAAAATTTGAAACATGTAATCCAACTAAAATTTGATGTTCTTTTCAAATATCAACTTTGTTATTTGTTTTGAACAATTTAAATGGTTGAAAACAACAAATACTTGTGTGTCACCTTTAAGGCACCCAAAATTCCCTAAATTGATAATAACATTCTAAATTGCTACACCCTATCTTAATTTGTTTCTAATGTTGTTATTTTGCTGTTTTCCTTTTGCATGCATCATACTAAACCACTAGCACCTGTTTTTTAGTTGGAAAACAAATAATCTAACCAAAATCCATGGGCTTTTCATATGCAACTCAAACTTGCATATGTGTCCATTTAAATTGCGTTATCATATCAATTAGTTTATTTTGGTGCATCTATTAATTTGTCATGCATCATATTTGATTGTGCACTATGCCATGATAATGATTGTTTATATTTCTGCCTTGTTTGTTTGCTTCTTCTCGGATAGACGACGACGTTGATACCGACGACCTTTACGACACCCCTTCTGAGGATCTAGCTCAGTACCCGGCTGCTGGGTTTGCAGGCAAGTTATCACTCACATGAACCACTGTGTTCCTTTCAACATTGGTTACCGATACTTTCCGTTGATTCTTTTCTGGTAGCCATAGTGGTAGTTGTTTCTGTTACGAACCTATCACATGATACCCTGAACCCTGATATTGCCATCACCTCCATTCCTAAAACCCCGTTTCTTGGGCCCGTGTCTTACTAGCATGCTTAGGGTTGTTTTGCTCGAGTCTGTTATCAATTACTTTCTGTTATTATTATATCTGTTATATTCTGGGGCTCGATGTTAAACAACACTTGTTAATTTGAGGTAATAATAATTTGCTGATAAGGCACCGGCAGGAGGCCCGGCGTGGTTTTGAGGCCTGCTAGTGTCGACCCTAATAGGAAAAGGGTCTTGTCTACTGATCCATGATGAGCGCACTATCCGCATGTGGGAAGCGTGTATGGGCGCCCCCCTCAATTTGACTCGATCCGCATCTCGTCCAAATCACCACACTTAGTTCGGGCTTTCCATTTGATGCACGCATATGCAGGTATGAACCCGAGGCCAGGGTGGAACTTTTGTAGTCGGCATTTAGGGCGGCGTGGTCTTCCAGTGCTATGAGGGTCCTCCTTTTCTTCGGGGGGCTCGATTAGCCGCGCACGCACAGCACGTGGTGCTTTGGGCTTGATGCGAGGAAAGGTTGAATTGTGTTGAGTGCCCCGCTTGGTGTGAAAGGCCTTCCCATCTGGCGGGATATTCTTACGTGTACGGCCAAATTGGTGCACCCCTGCAGGGATAAATCTTCTCGAGAAGCCGTGTTTTCCGCGGTTATGGTTGACTTGGTGAAAGTACTGGCTAACAAGTACCCAGAACAACTTACACCTAACTAATGATAACTTGACTATTAATAGGTCTATTGACACAACAACTTGATCCATCATTAATCCAACTGTGTGAGTTATCCTCGGATTGCTTCTTTGGATAAGGGGCGAGATCCAGGATGGGTTTGTTTGGTGGTTAGTCATAGTTGGTTACGATACGACATCTTATCTCTTTCTGATACACCGTAAGTTGTAGGATCTTCTGTAGTTTGTTAGCGCAGCCAGTTGCAGCATCTTTTATACCCTTCTCTTCCGTTGATCCCAAGGCATCTGTGCTTGGTGTTGACGGGCTACACTTTGGTGAACTGTGAGTCTTGCTTGCCAGTACGTTGTTGTACTGACCCCTTTGGGGCTGTGGTTTACGCAGACTACGACTACGGCTACGATGACCACCAGGATGGCTACTTCGTGGAGTTTGACGAGACTGCAGACGAGTAGATAGCTGGACCAGGGCTGGATCCAGGACCTACGTGGATGGGCTTCGTCTTCTTTATTTTTCTCCGGCTTCTTAAGCCTGTTGGATCTGTCTGTACCCAGACACCTTGATTGCTTCCGCCGATGTAATGAATGCTATGTTGGGACATGTGTCCTCTGGATGATTGTATCTGCTATTTCTGCCCTAGTGAAGGCCATTTGCAACCTTATTTCAATCTTTTGTGTCTTAGAGGCATGTTGTGTTATCCTTTTGTTCAAAAACCGTTGACGTACCATGTGTGTATGGTATGAAGTACGTCAATGGTAGTATCCTGATTTCTACGGGATAGTTTACATCGACGGTGAACGGTAACGGTTGGTTGTCGCACATAAGTGCTGGCCTACCCGTAAGGGGACGCGGGAGCCGTTAAGCCCCGTAATCCAACCAAAATACTGTTCAGTTCGTACGGTGAGTATCCTCTAGAAGTCCGGGTGCGACAAATGGTATCAGAGCCTGTCTGCCTGTAGGATCCCTTTTACTGGTCGCAGTTGAGTCTAGAAACTATTTTGTAGCTATATAGGGAAAAATGAAACGTGAGAGTAGGAATTCTGCCATTTTTCTTCTTTCCCCACCCACCCACCCTTTTCTGGTAAGGAAGTGCAACGTTGTTTTCTGTTCTCACCTAAACTTTCAAGTTAGGATTTCACGTGTTTTGGGTTCTCCTTAGTACCTCAGGACTTTTGGTCTCGTTTTCCCGATGTTGCTTCGATATCCTGTTCTTCTAAAGAACCTTTCGTCCGTTGAAATCTTGCTGTTGTTTTCCACTTCCTTTTTCTTCTACCGGAGTCTAATCAAAACCTCCCAAATCATCTGCAGATGGATCTCAGGTTCTACCTACAGGTGGTTCGGATGACTCGCTGTGAGAGCACCGCCGGTTATCCGGAGATGCTGAGAGACATGGTTACCTATCTGGGGTTCCATTGGGCACCAGAGTACCAGGTCTACGAGCAGCAGCGAGAGTTTGACCAGACCTGTTACCGGGCTATCGTCTACATTCTGTCGGATGATGGCAGGAGCGTTGTCCACCGCTACGAGGCAGTAGGTTCCACAGTGGATATGGCCGTGCAGCAGGCAGCGTACGTGAGTCTCACCGTCCTCCGTGCTGACTACTGGGGGTTTGACGATTCTATCTATCGTCACATCCCCCGTGGTTACATCACGTCGGCGGGAGTTCACTTCACTCTCCACAGCAACCTGGATACCTACGAGTCTGATAGCTCCAGGCTGCACACCACTGCCCAGTTCGTGAGGCACAGTGACGCAGTTGCTTCCACACTTTCTCAGGAGTTAGCCTCAGTCAGGGAGCAGCTCCACCTTGCTCTCACTCGTCTGGCGACGTACACCACAGACTTTGTTGGAGACGAGCGCTTTGCACGTATCGTTCAGACAGCTGGGTTACCGCTGCCAGATGCTGGAGGTTACGAGCCGATCAGAGGCCCACTTCTCGACCTCGGAGCTGGTTACACAGGGATTCCCCGCTATGGAGCACAGGGAGACGACGCTTTCTACTTCACCACACCGAGAGTTGCCCTCAGAGCAGTCCCGCTCTACGTGGATCGTCGTCATACCTACTTCCGTGGGATTCCTCCTCACCGTATCTCTCGTCGTACTACTCACCGCCGTCCTGCGTGATGAGCATGGGAGTACCTATGTATCCGTTCCTAGCTATGTTTAGTTATCCTGTGGCATTCGAACCATTTATGGTGTGTTGGATATTCTGATGTATTTGAACATGTGATGATGTACCTGTTGGTTATCTATTCATGCGTCGGAATAATCTCTCTTTCAGTTACCAAGTCTATCCTTTGCTGTTATTGTGCTAAAATGCATTTCTGTTCAGGATGCCTCCAACCAGGAACACCATGCCTGAACCACCTCCGCTCACGGAGCTGTTGACTCAGATGACTCAGGTCGTGGCTCAGATGGCCCAGATCCAGGCTAACCAGAACAACAACCAGAATGCTCCGCGAGTCAGCATTAAGGAGTTTCTGAGTCTGGGGCCGAGAGCTTTCGTGGCAACACGTGAGCCTCTGGATGCTGATGACTGGATCAGGGAGATGAACAGGGCTCTGGAGATTGCTCATGTTGCTGAGGAAGATAAGGTCAAGTACGCCACCTACCTACTGAAGGGTCAGGCAGCTACCTGGTGGGAGAACTACCAGACCATGAGAGCTGGCTATCCTATCACCTGGGGTTGTTTCAAGGATGCCTTCCTGAAGCACCACATCCCGGATGGTCTCATGGAAAGGATGCGTGAGGAGTTCTGCTCTCTCAAACAGGGCAAGCTGGACGTCCTCGGCTACCAGAACGAGTTCAATCGTCTCGCTCGATACGCCGGTGACGAAGTGTCCACTGAAGCCAAGAAGATGGCAAGGTTCCGCCGAGGTTTTAACCCGGAACTGAAGTACGCTCTCACCAACGTCAAGTGCAAGGACTTCGTGGAGCTCGTGAACACCGCGCTCAATGAGGAGAATGGGCGCAAGGCGTTCGAAGAGTCGCGCAAGCACTCGCGTGAGGGTGGTTCCTCCTCCAACATGACCACCCCTCCGCAGAAGCGCCGCATCTGGGTGCCAAACAGTGCTGTCACTAGGGCTCCAAATGCCCAAGCTTCTCCAGGCTTTGGTCCCCGCCCACCCAACCCATCTCAGATGCAGGGTCAGAGGTTTCCAATGGGGCAGCCAAGGCCAGGTCCTCCTCGTGTCGTCACTTGCTTCAAGTGCAAGGAGACTGGGCACTACGCTGATAAGTGCACTCAGAAGCAGCTACCTCCACCACCTCCTCGCCCCAACACCAACCAGGCAATGGTTCGTGCTCCTCCGGCTAAAGCCTTCAACTCCAACAACAGGCCTGTCGGGAGGACCGCGAGGGTGAATCATATCAAGGCCGACAAAGCTGAGGAAGCTGCTGACGTCGTTCTCGGTACATTCCCCGTAAACTCTAACCCAGCTAAAGTGTTGTTTGATACCGGAGCATCGCATTCGTTCGTGTCAAAGATCTTTGCTACAGCAGTTAAGCTACCTTTTGTTGGTTTGGGTTCCCCGCTAGTAGTAAACTCCCCTGGAGCAACTATGCAAACTTCCAAGATCAGTCACGAGAATCAGATCTTGATTGGAGGTCACATATTCCTTGCTTCCCTCATTCTGCTTGGCAATTCTGACATTGATGTCATCCTTGGCATGGATTGGTTGAAGGCCAATAAAGCTACGATTGATTGTGCTAAGAAGTCAATAACTCTGTTCCACCCTTCAGGCCAGATAGTCTATTCTCCAAGTGAATCAAGTTCTGTTCAGCTGTACACCCTGGATGCTAAACCTCTACCTCTGCTTGAAAATGTTCCGGTGGTTTGTGAATTCCCTGACGTCTTTCCAGAAGAGTTGCCAGGGATGCCTCCGGACAGAGCAGTTGAGTTCGTGATCGAGCTTGAACCAGGTACTGCACCAATCTCTAAGCATCCATACAAGATAGCTCCTCCTGAACTGAAATTGTTGAAGGAGCAAATCGATATGTACATGGAGAAAGGTTACATTCAGCCTAGTTCCTCCGCTTGGGGTTGCCCAACTCTGTTTGTTGCCAAGAAGGATCAAACAAAAAGACTCGTGGTTGACTATCGTCCTCTCAACGAGAAAACCATCAAGAACAAGTATCCAATTCCTCGTATCGATGATCTTTTTGATCAACTTGCTGGAGCC
This sequence comes from Alopecurus myosuroides, assembly GCA_028641055.1. Classification (NCBI taxonomy): domain Eukaryota; kingdom Viridiplantae; phylum Streptophyta; class Magnoliopsida; order Poales; family Poaceae; genus Alopecurus; species Alopecurus myosuroides. Next base: position 170,827,661 of record CM054060.1, on the reverse strand, counting down.
TCAATATTCTCAAAGTTGGACTTGAGGATGGGTTACCATCAGATAAAGATCAGAAAGGAAGATATTCCAAAAACAGCTTTCACCACTCGGTACGGTTTATATGAATACACCGTCATGTCCTTTGGTCTCACCAATGCACCGGCAACCTTCTCAAGACTCATGAATTCTGTCTTCCATGAATACCTCGACAAGTTTGTTGTGGTATATCTCGATGATATTCTGGTCTACTCAAAATCCGAGGAAGAGCATGGAGAACACCTTCGTCTCACTCTCATGAAACTTCGCGAGCATCGTCTGTATGCCAAGTTCTCCAAATGTGAGTTCTGGATTCCAGAAGTTGCATATCTTGGTCATATCATCTCTGCCAAAGGCATAGCCATTGACCCGGAAAAGGTTAAGGCAATTGTTGATTGGAAACCCCCTAAGACGGTGAAGCAAGTAAGAAGTTTTCTTGGCTTGGCTAGCTATTGCCGTCGTTTCGTCCAAAACTTTTCCAAGATTGCCAAACCTCTCACTGATCTCACAAAGAAGGACAAAAAGTTCATTTGGACTCCACAGTGTGATGAGAGTTTCAATCTCCTGAAGACTAAACTCACTTCCACCCCAGTTCTGGTTGGCCCAGATACTACCAAACATTTCCAGATATTCTGTGATGCATATGCAAGAACGTCAAGTTGTGGCTTATGCTTCACGTCAGTTGAACCCACATGAGCAAAACTATCCCACACATGATCTTGAGCTAGCAGCAGTTGTGTTTGCCCTCAAGAAATGGAGACAATACTTGTTGGGCAACAAAACTGAAATCTTTTCCGATCATAAGAGTCTGAAATACATCTTCACTCAACCAGATCTGAACCTCAGGCAAAGGAGATGGATTGAAAAGATTAAGGACTTTGATCTCACCATTTCTTACACTCCAGGCAAGGCTAATGTTATGGCCGACGCTCTCAGTCGCAAGTCCTATTGCAATAATCTCATGATCAGGGAAAGCCAACCTCCACTTCATGAGGAATTCCAGAAGCTGAACCTTGGTCTTGTTCCTCAAGGCTACCTTGCTAGCTTGACAGCCAGTCCAACTCTCGAGGACAAGATTCGTTCTGAACAACTTCGTGATATTGAAATCAAGAAGATGGTTGAGCACATCAAGGAAGGCAAGGAGAAATTCAAGTCTTTCTCAGTTGATGATAAAGGAACTGTGTTCTTTGAAGGACGCATTGCAGTTCCTCAGGTTCAAAGTCTCAAGGATATAATTCTCAAGGAGGCTCATGAAACTCCTCTCTCCATTCACCATGGAAGTACAAAGATGTACCAGGATCTTAAGACTCTGTATTGGTGGCCTGGCATGAAACGTGAAATTGCTCAATACGTTTCTGAATGCGACGTTTGTCAACGTGTTAAGGCAGTCCATCAGAAAACAGCAGGTCTACTCCAACCTCTGAAAATTCCTGAGTGGAAGTGGGACATGATTGAAATGGACTTCGTTACTGGGTTTCCAAAGTCCAAAAAGGGCAACGATGCAATCTTCGTTGTTATTGATCGTCTCACTAAAGTAGCTCATTTCTTTGCTGTAAAGGAAACTATCTCAGCTAGCCAGTTAGCAGAGCTCTACACAGCAAAGATTGTTCCGCTTCATGGTGTTCCATTGGAAATAAGCTCAGACCGTGGAAGTATCTTTACTTCTCATTTCTGGAAAATCTTTCAAGAAGCATTGGGCACTAAACTTCTGTTCAGCACAGCTTATCACCCTCAGTCTCAGGGGCAAGTCGAAAGAGTCAATCGGATTCTCGAGGATATGCTCAGAGCATGTGGTATCTCCTTTGGCATGAAATGGGAGGATTGCCTTCCATATGCTGAATTCTCCTACAACAACAGCTACCAGGCAAGCCTAGGCATGGCACCATTTGAGGCACTGTATGGTCGCAGATGTAGGAGTCAAATCAATTGGTCTGGAGCTGGTGAACGTTCACTCCTAGGCCCTGACATTGTTAAGGAAGCCGAGGAGAAAGTTCGTATCATTCGTGACAATCTCAGGATTGCTCAGTCTCGTCAGAAGCGCTATTATGATAGCAAACACAGGGATATGATCTATGCACCTGGTGATAAGGCATATCTCCGTGTAACTCCCCTCAGAGGCACTCATCGTTTTGGTGTGAAAGGAAAGCTTGCACCAAGATACATTGGTCCTTTCAACATTCTCTCGAGGCGTGCAGAAAATGCTTATCGTCTTGAACTTCCAGAAAAGCTATCCAAAGTGCACGATGTGTTCCACGTGTCACAGCTCAAGAAGTGTTTCAAAGATCCAGATCGTGCAGTTGATCATGATTCCATCGAACTGCAAGATGATCTCTCGTATGAGGAGCACCCTATTCGTATTCTCGATGAGACAGAGCGTAAGACTCGCAACAAGAGCACCAAGTTCTTGAAAGTGCAATGGTCGCATCATTCCGATAAAGAGGCAACGTGGGTGACCGAAGAGGATCTTCGCAAGAAGTATCCGGACCTTTTCCTTTCTCAGTAGGAATCTCGGGGCGCGATTCCTTCAAGGGGGGGCGTTTTGTAACATCCCAAGTATGAAAATAATCCTCTTAGAATGTTTGTTGCATGTTTATTTAAGTATTGCATCATATCATCATATTTGATTCCATGTTGTTTGCATTTGTTTTTTAATTGTTGCAATTGTTTTCTACTGTTTTTTACAATTCAAATTCAAAGCTTATGCAAACAATGGTTTCATACTTGCTCTGTTACAACATTTTGAATAAAAATCACAAATAAAAACAACCATTTTGGTTCCATGTTTTTCCATAGTGAACACTTGTGAAAATGATGTTTTAAATCAATTATTTATTTTCCAAACACAATTTAAAATTCAAATCCAAGCACACAAACAGAACCATTTTGAATTTATGTTGTTACCCAAAACAAACCAACTCATTTTGCTTATATTACATAGGGGTTACCCTATTTAAATAATGGGTTTTATTAATGTTTATTAATATTAACAATTTCACTCAAATTTGGTTCAAATTTCAAAAAGCAACCAAACATTTAAATTTTGAGATTAAAAGCTACCAAATGTTTGCATTTTATCTAAGGAAACTCCCCTAATTTTTCTAGATTTTTATCTAACCTAAAACCTATGATTTTTTCTACCAAAAGCAAAAGCTACAAAAAAAACAGAGAGGAAAAAAATAAAAATAAAGCAAAACGCAGCGCGCGCGCAGCAGATAACAGAACCAGCCCTCTATCTACCGCGCGCGCAAGGCCCAGCCCGCCTAAGCCACTCGTAACGCTTCGAGATTCGTGTGGATCTTCTATTCGTCTTCGTCAAGCGGTACGGCAGCGCATCGGAGGCGCCACCGCACCCCCGCAGCGACTCCGGCGGCCACACCGCGCCTCCACGCCTATAAAAAGAGCCCCCAGGGCCCCCGCACCTAACCCTAGACCCCCTAGGCCCCTATTCCCTCGCCGCCGCCGCCATTCGTTGTTTCCCCGACGAGATCCCCTCCTCTGCTCCACCCACCGGCGACAGGAGCTCTGAACCCGACGACAATGCCGCCACCTCCCATCTCCATCTAGCCATCTACCCCCGGGAACCGAAAGCCCTCTGCTCCCTCTACGATTTGGACACGCGAGCTCACCCGGAGAGCGACTGTGCCTTCCCCGCCATCCACGACAACGCCGCCGTCGTCGGAAACTTTCTGCCGCCACTCGCCGGTGAGCAACTGCTCCCAGTTCCCCTTCCCTCTCCTGCCCCTTGCGCATCTCGAATAGAACGTGCAGCCGCTCGTTTGCAACGCAGCGCAGCACTGCCGCGTAGTCCTGCGCGAGATCGTCGCCTGCCGGCGATCGCCGCGTTTCGGGTTCAGTTGTTCTGAACGAAAGTTCAGTTAACACTTTCTGAAGCTTACCTTGTTCGCCTGCCCCTATCTGACAGAAACTCCGCAGCAGTGCAGTGGCTCTGTTCCTTTCTCTCGTTGCGCAGCGGCAGGGTTCGAGTCCCAGAAGCCGCAACCTTTTTTTGCGTTTTTTTCCGTGGTGCGCGGTCCCACCCGTCATGGGCTCTCTCTGCCACGCGTGCGCGCGCGCGCCACGCTGGCAAGGGTCCACTGGACAGTGGCTAGGGGTAGAGGACCGCGTGGTAACAAAAGTTTTGCAATTTCTGTTTAATTCAAAAAAATCATTTTACATAACAGATTTGAATATAAAACTTCAAAATTTAATATCTTTTGTTCTATAATTCCAATAAATAAAAACTTTATATGTTTTCAGATCCAAATTTCCTAAACTTTCCAAATATCCAATTTGTGCACTGTTTTGGAAACTTCAAATGTATTTAAAAATTCAAACTTAAATATTTCAAATGCTAATTTCTAAAATCCATAACTAATTATTTATTAATCCAATAAATGCAAATAAAATATGTTTTCCATACCATTTTAAATAACCTATTCAAATATAATTTTTGTTTTCTGGTTGGAATAAGTTAAATTGCCTAAATATTTTAATCCTTGTTTAATTCAATTAAAATTTGATAAAACCATAACTTGGTCAAAATAAAATATTTTTGAACATGCAAAATATGATTTCAAACCATCAAAGTGTGAACTTTTCAAATGTGAGTTTGAATTCATGTTTTGAACAAATAAAAATTCAATTAAAGTCAAACTTGTTTTAAATTCATTTAAAATTTGTTTAATATTGTTTAATTCATAATTAAATAATCCAAATTCCAATTTCAAAATTTGAAACATGTAATCCAACTAAAATTTGATGTTCTTTTCAAATATCAACTTTGTTATTTGTTTTGAACAATTTAAATGGTTGAAAACAACAAATACTTGTGTGTCACCTTTAAGGCACCCAAAATTCCCTAAATTGATAATAACATTCTAAATTGCTACACCCTATCTTAATTTGTTTCTAATGTTGTTATTTTGCTGTTTTCCTTTTGCATGCATCATACTAAACCACTAGCACCTGTTGTTTAGTTGGAAAACAAATAATCTAACCAAAATCCATGGGCTTTTCATATGCAACTCAAACTTGCATATGTGTCCATTTAAATTGCGTTATCATATCAATTAGTTTATTTTGGTGCATCTATTAATTTGTCATGCATCATATTTGATTGTGCACTATGCCATGATAATGATTGTTTATATTTCTGCCTTGTTTGTTTGCTTCTTCTCGGATAGACGACGACGTTGATACCGACGACCTTTACGACACCCCTTCTGAGGATCTAGCTCAGTACCCGGCTGCTGGGTTTGCAGGCAAGTTATCACTCACATGAACCACTGTGTTCCTTTCAACATTGGTTACCGATACTTTCCATTGATTCTTTTCTGCTAGCCATAGTGGTAGTTGTTTCTGTTACGAACCTATCACATGATACCCTGAACCCTGATATTGCCATCACCTCCATTCCTAAAACCCCGTTGCTTGGGCCCGTGTCTTACTAGCATGCTTAGGGTTGTTTTGCTCGAGTCTGTTATCAATTACTTTCTGTTATTATTATATCTGTTATATTCTGGGGCTCGATGTTAAACAACACTTGTTAATTTGAGGTAATAATAATTTGCTGATAAGGCACCGGCAGGAGGCCCGGCGTGGTTTTGAGGCCTGCTAGTGTCGACCCTAATAGGAAAAGGGTCTTGTCTACTGATCCATGATGAGCGCACTATCCGCATGTGGGAAGCGTGTATGGGCGCCCCCCTCAATTTGACTCGATCCGCATCTCGTCCAAATCACCACACTTAGTTCGGGCTTTCCATTTGATGCACGCATATGCAGGTACGAACCCGAGGCCAGGGTGGAACTTTTGTAGTCGGCATTTAGGGCGGCGTGGTCTTCCAGTGCTATGAGGGTCCTCCTTTTCTTCGGGGGGCTCGATTAGCCGCGCACGCACAGCACGTGGTGCTTTGGGCTTGATGCGAGGAAAGGTTGAATTGTGTTGAGTGCCCCGCTTGGTGGGAAAGGCCTTCCCATCTGGCGGGATATTCTTACGTGTACGGCCAAATTGGTGCACCCCTGCAGGGATAAATCTTCTCGAGAAGCCGTGTTTTCCGCGGTTATGGTTGACTTGGTGAAAGTACTGGCTAACAAGTACCCAGAACAACTTACACCTAACTAATGATAACTTGACTATTAATAGGTCTATTGACACAACAACTTGATCCATCATTAATCCAACTGTGTGAGTTATCCTCGGATTGCTTCTTTGGATAAGGGGCGAGATCCAGGATGGGTTTGTTTGGTGGTTAGTCATAGTTGGTTACGATACGACATCTTATCTCTTTCTGATACACCGTAAGTTGTAGGATCTTCTGTAGTTTGTTAGCGCAGCCAGTTGCAGCATCTTTTATACCCTTCTCTTCCGTTGATCCCAAGGCATCTGTGCTTGGTGTTGACGGGCTACACTTTGGTGAACTGTGAGTCTTGCTTGCCAGTACGTTGTTGTACTGACCCCTTTGGGGTTGTGGTTTACGCAGACTACGACTACGGCTACGATGACCACCAGGATGGCTACTTCGTGGAGTTTGACGAGACTGCAGACGAGTAGATAGCTGGACCAGGGCTGGATCCAGGACCTACGTGGATGGGCTTCGTCTTCTTTATTTTTCTCCGGCTTCTTAAGCCTGTTGGATTTGTCTGTACCCAGACACCTTGATTGCTTCCGCTGATGTAATTAATGCTATGTTGGGACATGTGTCCTCTGGATGATTGTATCTGCTATTTCTGCCTTAGTGAAGGCCATTTGCAACCTTATTTCAATCTTTTGTGTCTTAGAGGCATGTTGTGTTATCCTTTTGTTCAAAAACCGTTGACGTACCATGTGTGTATGGTATGAAGTACGTCAATGGTAGTATCCTGATTTCTACGGGATAGTTTACATCGACGGTGAACGGTAACGGTTGGTTGTCGCACATAAGTGCTGGCCTACCCGTAAGGGGACGCGGGAGCCGTTAAGCCCCGTAATCCAACCAAAATACTGTTTAGTTCGTACGGTGAGTATCCTCTAGAAGTCCGGGTGCGACAGATAAGGAGGGGAAGGGAGCAGGTGGGTGCGGTGCGTGGTGGTGCTCTCTGCTTCCGTCACCACTGTACGGAGGTGGGAGAAGAGAGGGTGGGCTGCGCACTGGCTGGGGTTGTAGGTGGCTGGGCCGGCTGTTGGGCTGGCCTGGCTGCCTCCCCCAGCACTTAAAACATTTTTTTTTGTTTTAGTTGTTACTTTTATTTTCTTGTTTTAGTTGTTGCCAATTAGATTATGAAATTAGCAAAGGTAGAATAAGAGTAGGGTTTTAATATAAAACATGACAACATAATTTGTTAATAATTTTTTTTGTCTATTTATAAAGTCACATAAACATTTTGAAAAATAGTTTCACAAGCCATTCTAAAATTTTAAATTTGGGATAGGTTGATAGGAAACATTTTTGAGAGTTCAAAAAAAAATGCAATGCAAGGATGCCATGATGATGCAAAAAAAAAAAAACAAGCAAAACTATTTGGGGAAAACCCCGGGTGTTACAGCCGACACCACTAACAAGGGATTGCGCCCTCACAATCCACCCAAGGCAAGGGGAAGAGAGGTGTCAACTACGGAGTCTTCGTGCTGCGGTTGATTTCCCGGGTCAGTGGGCGGATCTCTTCTTCTCGACACCACTAACAAAAGATTCTTGCTCGGATTGATGACGATGTTCTTCCACCAGGAATCTTCCGATGATCGAACCTATTAGGTTAAAGGCTCAGAAAACGTCCACCCACGTAGATTCCTAGAACTTTGAAAGATAGATAAGAGGGGAGACTCCAAAACAAATAAGGTAGGAGGAGAAGTAGAATAGAGGAAAGGAATAAACAAGAATCCTATCGAGAGGTTTCCAAAACAGGTTTTCGACAAATAGTTTTTGACACTCTAGAAACACGACCGTTAGCGAGGTTATCCTGCAGGCTTTGCGGACCCGTTGCTTCGATAACCATTCGTATCGAAACAACTTTGGGAATCGGAAACCAGGCTCTGATACCATTTGTGACGCCCCGGGATCGGGCACTATGCAGATTTCAGCATTTCCGCCAAAATCCACATAATAACCGATTCCAGGTTGCCACTTGTGATAACATTACAACAGTTCACGAATATTCCGCAACAACAACAGAAAAGATATATACAAGACGACTCAAACGAGTCAAGGATACAACTGATACAATACAAAGATCCAAATAACAACGGAAGAAACAACATAGTGCCCGACTACGGACAAGATACAAATTGGACTAAGAGTCCTGAAGATAACCGATGGCGTCCAAATCCCTGCCCAGGCCAAGCCGGAGGGATTCCCAAGCTAACGTCGTCAGACTTCAAACCTGTTGACTGCAATGTGGAATATGCAGCCACGAAATGGATTCGTGGGTCAGTACTATTAAGTACTGGCAAGTGGATAAACCATACTCACAAGATACCAGCGTAACCAATCATCACAAGATACAAATACTTTGGGTACAACGGAAGGAAGGGATTATTGCAAAGAAGCGGCAGCGGGCAGCACTAACAAACTACAGAGACGCGCTAAAACTTCCGGCTAATAGAAAGGGATAAGAGAGCGTATCAGAACCAACTACAACTACTCACCAAACAATACCCATCCAGTGTTACCCCCTACTAAGGAAGCAACCCAAGGAAACTCACACTGTTGATTAAGGTGACATTCAGTTTTATGGTGAAGGTAATACTATAATACTAGTCAAGTAATTATCATTAGGTGTAAATTGTCTGAGTACTTGTTAGCCAGCACTTTCACCAAGTCGTCACATAACCGCGGACAACACGGCTTCTCGAGAAGATTCATCCCTGCAGGATGCGCTACAGTACCCGTACACACTCAAGCCACCAACTAAAACTCAGGTTGGCTCGACACGACCCAAACCGTCTCTACAACCTATCCTAGGAGCCACGGAGCTATAAGGTCCCAGCCACGCAGCCGAATACTCAGCGCAAGTGTGCAAAACTCCCGCAGGACGCAACACCCCGGCAATACAGGCCTCGCCCTATATGCATCATCCTCATCATCAACAGTAACCATGGGGGGCCCACCCATTCAGGCGTATGAGCAAATGGAACACCCGAACTAAGTGTGGCTCTTCGGACAAGCTGCAAATCAGGTCTAAGTCGAGGGGGGTCCCATACTACCTCCCGGATGCGGTTAGCGCGCTCATCATGGATCAATGGACAAGACCCTTTTCCTAGTTTCGACACTAGCAGGCTCCAAAACCACGCCGGGCCTCCTGCCGGTGCCTTATCATCAAATTATTATTACCCCAAACATTAACATGTTGTTGATTAAATTGAAACCCAACTATCAACTAAACAGGTGATACGACAAAGGACAACAAGACTCGAGCACAAACAAATCCAAGCATTCAACTACGACACGAGGGCCAACGAGGTAAACAAACAACAGTTAATAGGAAGAGGAAGGAAGGCTATATCATGGCGGCAAGGTAAACATATGATAGGATCGAGACACAAGCATCGAAAATACTAGGCTAGCATAAAGACAACGGAAAGAATCGGTAACAAGTGAGGAAAGGCAACATATGTAGCAAGTGAGTATACTTGCCTGAGATCCAGCAAGTAGAGGTACATCCGAACTTGTCGTTGCTCACATCATCTCAACGTCCTATCCGCGAAGAAGCAACGAACTAGAACAAACACCGGATGCAACAATTACTTCTACGGCAAAAGATCCAGCATGATCAAGATATGGATGCATGACAAGTTAAAGGGTGCATCAAAATAAATACAAGACATGATGAAACATTTTAAATGGGCCCAAATGCAAAGATAAGGTTGCATTTGGAAAATACCAGGTGCATGCATAGTTATTTAAGTGAATTACAAGCAAACATTAGGTTGAAGTGATTAAATGGCATAGTAGATGATGAAAACAGAATGTATACAACATTAGCTTCAAAGTGATATCTCATTTGCCAAATTTAGAATTTTAAATATTTAATTATGAATTTTTGCAATTTAAAAGGTTTAATTAAAGCATTGAATTATTGCACCACTTTTAATTAGGAAAAACAGTAAAAAAATTGTATATTTGAAAAGTACAGAGAATTTTGATTGGAAAACATATTTTATATGTTGAATTTGGGTTTAAAATGAGCAAGTAATTAAATTGGCAATTTTAAATGCATTAAACAAAGAATTATTGTTTTCAGCAATTTACATTATTCAAAACAGAAAACAAAGTTTATATTTGGAAAGTTTATTTAATTCTGCATGGAAAACATATTTTACTTTGTGAAATTGGAGTTAGGGTTTGAAAGTTATGAATTAAAACAGTTAGCAAAATAAAAGACTAAAACAGAATAAAAAGGGGTTTGCTTGGTGTTTGAACTCGGAATCTCTCACTGAGAACAAGGGAATAGAACCACTAGGCTGCTGTTTGGTTCGTGTAAGGAAACATATCTGGAACAAGATGAATATCAACTGTGCGGTGTAAATATTAAGGGTAAAAAAGGGACAGGGGCATTGCCTCACGCGGGATTCGATCCCAGGATCTCTCGCCGAGAGGCAGAGAGCCAAACCACTGGGTTGTTGTGCTGTTTGTGTCAAGGTACCGATCTCGGCCAAAAAGAAGTTTTCCTGCGCGGTGATACACTGACTAAACTGAAGAACGAATACATGTGACAAACAGAGAGACGGCCGGTGCGATCTCAGGCGGACAGCGCGCGATCTGCAAGGGGCGGCGCTCGAAGGCGCTGCTCCCAGAGCATGGGGAGGGGTAGGGGATGAGTCCCGGAGGTGGAGGCTCACCTTGGGGCGAAGCAGCAGGCGTTGCCGCGTGCGGAAGACGCTGATGGCGACCGCCGTCGCCGACCTGAAGTTGGGAAGAAGACGTCGACGACGCAATCGCCACAACCGCTCTCCGGCCTCGGCGCCTTCAGCTAAAACGGAGAGGGAAACTGGGGGTTTCCATTCCCGGAAACGGCGTGGCCTGGATACGACTGCAACGGCGGCGCCAAGTGCGACAACGTCCGGCCATGGAGGTGCTCAGGTTCAGACAAAATTTCAGAGAAGGATTTGGGGCAGAGGAAGAAGAGAAAGGGAGGGGAAAACGGCGGCGGCTGGAGAGGAAGGAGGGAGGAGAGGCTAGGGTTTCGGGCTTGGAGGAGGGGGTAGATAAGGAGGGGAAGGGCGCAGGTGGGTGCGGTGCGTGGTGGTGCTCTCTGCTTCCGTCACCACCGTACGGAGGTGGGAGAAGAGAGGGTGGGCTGCGCGCTGGCTGGGGTCGTAGGTGGCTGGGCCGGCTGTTGGGCTGGCCTGGCTGCCTCCCCCAGCACTTAAAACATTTTTTTTCTTTTAGTTGTTACTTTTATTTTCTTGTTTTAGTTGTTGCCAATTATATTCTGAAATTAGCAAAGGTAGAATAAGAGTAGGGTTTTAATATAAAACATGACAACATAATTTGTTAATAATTTTTTTTGTCTATTTATAAAGTCACATAAACATTTTGAAAAATAGTTTCACAAGCCATTCTAAAATTTTAAATTTGGGATAGGTTGATAGGAAACATTTTTGAGAGTTCAAAAAAAATGCAATGCAAGGATGTCATGATGATGCAAAAAAAAAACAAGCAAAACTATTTGGGGGAAAACCCCGGGTGTTACACTTTTCAAACTCATGGTGTGTCTACCCATGATGACTTTTCAAACTCATGGTGTGTCTACCCATGATGACTTTATCAAACTTCATGGTGTGTCTACCCATGATGCCTTTATCAAACTATATGGTGTGTCTACCCATATTGATTTTCCAGAGATTTACAATGATTTATCAAATATAGGACAAAACTGGCTTTATGCAAATAGCCCAGACTCCACCAGCCAAATATCATGTAGCTAGTTTATTCCTCAAAACTGCCACTATACAAGTGTCACTTACTAGTACATTGTTTGTACTGACTTCCTCCCTCGTGGGGGCTGCATATTCCAACGTACAGATATCTGAAGACGAGTGAGGATTTCGTTTAGGATCTCGAATCTATCGCCAACATGTTATGCCTGTGGCGCATGAAGTGAAGAAGGCTTATTGAATATTTGTTTTCCGCTGTGTTTACTTTGAACTTTGCTATTTAGGGCTACTATGCCAATTGTAAGACTATTTTATTTCTTATCCAGTGAATCTACGTTGTAGAATGATGCTATTGTTATGAATATTTCATTTTGTCATGTGTATACTATCAGTGATTCCGGGAATAGCAGGTACATGGGTGTTCTATCTTTATCAAAAGGTAGGACGCTACACCAACTTCTCCGCTATTCTAGATGGCCATGGAGGCACCATCAAGTTGAAGGGAAGGTTTATCACTCGCGCCCATATCCTCAACTTATCAAAACTAAGGTCCAATGGCCGAGAACGGATATTGAACTTCTCCAAAACCACATAGTTCTTCCCTACCGCCCATGGCCCCCCCTCGAGGATCCGATCTCTGTCATGTACATTTTCCAAGTTTGCCACAAAGACATTATCCCCCATAGGTCCGAATGACAATCCACACGGATTACCCCACGCAACCCTCAAAGCATCTGCAATCGTGTTAATGTGCAAAACCCTCCAATACAGCACCTTACCAACCAAGGCGATCACCTTCTCGACCCCTTCATCGACCTCATAGTCCACAACCAAGCTGTCCTTTTCCTTCTCTGTGAGATTCAATCTGTCAAGCATCTCCTCAATCTTCTCCTTAGCCTTGCTTCCCTCCTTAGGGACATAACTTGAACTCGCCATAGCCGCCCCTCCCAGCACCTCACCTCGCACCACTAGACCATGTCCAAGTGTGGGCAAGGACACAGAGGTCCCCCCTTTGTCACCCCGAGACTGAGAAACCAGATCGACGTGGAGAGCGAGCTCGCACGGTGGGGAATCGGCCAAACCGTAGTTCTTGCGTCGAAGGAAACCGCGATCGTACTAGAAACCCTAGGGAGAAAACGTTCCGGAGCTCCTGAAAGGCCGCCGGATGCACGAGATTTATTCAGTCCGTGCGCATGAAGGCTTGATCACAGGATTACACGCTGATGCGACGAGGCTTATTTCTATTTTGTCTCTTAAGATGATTGATACATGTATCAATCTTGTGTGACCCATGAGCCCTACTCAGTGAAACGACTCTTGATAGTTCAATAAAACGGTTATGCATCAATGTGCAAAGGTGGGGATATTTCCCATTTTCCAAAAAGAAAAAAAACGTGAATAAGAAATCACCTTCCTATGATTTGCTAGCTCTGCGCTCTTTCATTGTCATGAAAGCTTTAACAATGTCATCTTCACTTATTTTTAAAAACGCATCTCGCTCGATAAATATCACTAAGCAATGGTTTAAGAGCTCACGACTCATAATATTTCTCATCTTATTTTTCACAAGACTCATTGCGGAGAATACTCTTTAAACACTCGTTGTTGTCCGACGGGGACGAGGCAGGCCAAGAGAACCACACCGCATGGATGAGGAGATGGAGCTCGGCGCCGGTACATTAGTGAATTAAGTACTACACCGATGCCTTATGAGTGATGTTCTCGGTGTCATTTCGTCGTAAGAAGGAACTGATTTGATTTGCAGCGGTGAATCTTCAAAATCTAAAAATTATATTTAAGAACAATCCGTAGAACCGCACAAACATATTTATTAATACTCACCCGTCCCAAGAAGGATATCTAAACTTACTTTGTCCAAATCTGCATACTATGTAAAAAGGATGTCTCAACTTACTTTGTCCAAATCTGCATGTATCTAATTGAGACATTCTTTTTGGGACGGGGGAGTATTTGCAAAGAAAATAAATCATGAAAAGTAATGAGCGGAGGAAACTTAATTAGCGTATATATGTTGCTCCATATGCCTGGCTATATAATGTTGGTCTTCCTTGGGCCCAAGGCGTGCAGATGGACGAGCCCGTTACTACCCACGCTCGGGTGGCCCGGAGCGGATTTAGAGGCCTCGACCAGTGTGCCTAGAGCAGTAGAGCTTGTAAAAAATGGGAATAAAAAAGAGCCGGATATTAATTCGGGGTATTGAACCCGACGTGAATCGAACACGCAACCTTCTGATCTGGAGTCAGACGCGCTACCATTGCGCCACGGATCCGGTGATGCTGAATGTCATGTGAAAATTTATAGGTAATCTACAAGTACTAACTTTTTCTTTGGAAAAAAATTGGTGACCCATACGTACTCGTTTTCATGTTCCTTGTCGATTCATACATGAACGTCCATAGGGCAGTTGTAGACGTGGTGTATCTTTGTACAAGTGTGGTCTCAACAAGTCGGAGATGGCTACTAGTATTTCGCTACAGCATCTGTGTGACCGTGCATCAGTGCACTGGCACATACGAACACGGCATATCCCCATCACATGTTCACAACGGATGCTACACAACTGCCAAAAGGACACGCACAAACATAAGAAGCCTACGACCCATGAAAAAGAACGAAGAAAAAAGAAGTATAGAGGTCCGCATCTCGCCACGTGTTCTCCAAAAGAAAAAACTTTCCACGTGATCCCACCCCACCAGCAGGACCCCACAGCCGCGCCTTCGCCCAATCATCTCTTCCCACGTCAGATCGCCTCATCCTCCGTGCCAACCATGTGGCTCCACTCCCACCACCACCACTCTCTTGGCCCCTTCCCGCTTCTCGCCTCTCTCCTCCACACCACTCCCTCCTCCTCCGCCTCCCCTCTCTTCCACGGTCCACCTCCACTCCCCACGCTCAAACCCTAGCCCCCACCCCGCCATGTCCGTCGCGGCCGCGGCGGCCTCTCTCGTCGCCTCTACCTCGCTCTCCGTTCCCGACCACCTCCGTCTCCGCCGCTTCCGCCGCCCCCCTCTGCCGCTCCGCTTCCGCCACAGACCCAAGGACCGCCTAGTTCTATCCGTTCTCGAGGAGCAAGCCTCATCCGCGCTTACCGAGGAAGAAGCCAGGAAGTTCGGGCTCAACGGCAGCGCGACCAAGCTCGGGTACGACGATGCCGCGGTGGAGGCGTACCTCGGCTCCAACGGCAACGGGAACGGCACCGGCAAAAAGAGTGGGAGTGGAAACGGCGCGACTGTGAAGTCCACGGCGTTCGGGAGTAGCGTTTCCGTTGTATCCGGCCCTGCGCCGGGGGAGGACGAGAGGAGGAGGAAGAAGAGAGTGGAGGAGATCAGCAAGGAGGACGCGTGGTTTAAGCAAAGTGACGGGCAGGACATGCCCAAGGTGAACATATTTTTTTCTCAGCATCTCCTACTATGCATTACGAGGAAAAAGAAAAAAGCATCTCCTATATATGCATAAGAGTGCATATGTGAGATCATTAGGTTGTGCCATTTTTAAGGAAGTCTCTGCGCAAATGTTCCTGTAATAAGCTGATGAACTGTAATGGATGTTGCTTTGGCTGAAGCATGCGCTCAGCTTGAGTTCGATGACACTTCACTATAATGCGAGGAGTAATAATTTGTTCCATGTTTGCTGGGATGAAGTAAAATGCAGGCAGGAGCAGAGTAGTAGCATCATCAGAAATGAGCACCGTGGTGCTTAGTTGGACAAAAAGAAACAAGCGGGGGTCGGTTAGTTTATCGTGTCAGCCGGCCTTGCTTTCAGCTTATGAGACTGGAAGCATGCCTTTCCACCATGCACATTTTGGCTCCTTAAGTTGTGTTAATATTGCTGTTCATTTGCAACCAGCCAAATCATTTTTCATATGTCATCGTTGTTGTTTTCTCTTTTTGGTTGAACATTTAAATCTTGCAGGTGTCTGTTGTCCCTGGTGGTCGTTGGAATCGGTTTAAAACTTATTCAACGATTCAAAGAACTTTGGAAATTTGGGGCTCTGTTTTTTCATTTATATTCAAGGTTTGGCTCAACAACCAGAAGTTCACTTACCGAGGTTAGCGCTTGAACCAACAGAAATCATATCATATTAAATGTTACTACATATACAACCAAACTTAGATACCTAGATTTACTTATCTTTCCTATACTTCACTAAATGCCAGTCATTTTCTTCTACATTCTTTGGGTAATGTCCCATAACGTTACTTTAAGTGCCTCGTTTTTTGCACAGTTGGTTTTATCTCATAAACTGGCGTGCAGCATTGCATGATTCTTTGTGTTAGTATATGCGTTAGCAAGCTACTTAAGAGGGGCATATTTGAAATTTTTTTACTTTCGAAATAATACCAAAATCTATAGTTTTTGAGATGTGGCGTCATCGCACCAACTTAAGTTACATGTCATAAAAAGTGTACCTTAATATCTGATCATAGCACAAGTTTGTAATGAATTGGATAAATGGTGTAGGCCACTAAAATTTCCATCCTATAAAATATCATGTCTTAGATTTTTAATCAATGCACTGAACATATCTTCTTACTGGATGGTGTTCATTTGTGTCCTGAAGTTTCCTGCATATTCCTGTAGAATTGTCAGCATAAAGCATTTGTTCATGCTATGGAATTGTACCGCAAAATTGTTTAGCTTCATTAACATCTATAATTACTTCTTTTTTTTGCGAATGGACATCTATAATCACTTGTACAGGAGGGATGACGGAAGAGAAAAGGGTAATGAGGAGGAAAGTTCTTGCCAAGTGGCTGAAGGAGAGTATTTTGAGATTAGGCCCAACATTTATTAAAATAGGGCAGCAATTCTCCACCAGAGTAGATATTCTTCCACAAGAATACGTGGATCAGTTATCTGAATTGCAGGTTTGCCTCTGCACTTTCCTTTCCCTAAATAAAACTGGACACATCAAAATATCTGCTGTCGATATTGGTCAGTTGGAAGCCTGCATCTGTCATAGATTGCTATAGGAAGCCTGTAATTGCCTATTAGAAAAGCATACGGTCTTGACTCTGAAGGAAAAGTTTGTGAACTTTAAAGCAAAAGTTGTTATTAGTGACTATGGCTAAATCTGTACTACTTTTCTTGACTTGGATTGAACTTCAAAATATTATCTCTAGGGTTTAAATTGCGGCTCCATCAAAATCCCATAGTACATGCTATGGATCACCCTATCTTCATATGAAACACCATTGTTGTAGGTGTATTTCTTTTGAACCAATTGTTGTAGGTGTTTATCAAAAACAAGTACTTAGAGCTCTTAAGAACACATCTACCATCAATACTTGTGTTGCTGATCCTTCAAATCTTATGGTCTCTTGCATCTGTTAACACCGGCTAATCTTGGTCTCCTCCACTAGATTATGGTTCTTCAGCCGTCTGCGCTTGATTCTTGCTGAACGAAATTCCCAAAGGCCTCGAGTTGCAAATTTAAGCATAAATATATATATCGGAAGTTAGCTCAACTGCACATTAGATAAGCCTAGTAAAATAGTTTGCTGTCAGTCTCCAGTTACCAATGTCTGACAAAGAGGAGAAATGCGTGGTTTTATCCTGTGTTATACACTGATAGCTAAAAGGTCTCATAATTTTTTGTAATTAGCAGTTCTAAGCCTACGTTTTATATTTAACGGTGTTAGGGTGGAACACTTCCCTCTTTTTCAGGATCAAGTGCCCCCATTTCCTTCAGAGACAGCTGTGTCAACTATTGAAGAAGAGCTGGGAGCATCTGTAACTGAGATATTTGATCGTTTTGACTTTGAGCCAATAGCTGCTGCTAGCCTCGGTAATAACCTTGCAGGCTAGATATGTAATTTTGAATATCGACTAAAGATAAGGAATTTTGTTTTCTTATGCAACTTGAAACCATATAACAATATATCCCTTTATGGCAGGCCAGGTTCATCGGGCATGCCTGAATGGCCAAGAAGTTGTACTCAAAGTGCAAAGGCCTGGTCTGAAAGAGCTGTTTGATATTGATCTGAAGAACTTAAGGGCAAGTCACTTAAATGTGTACTTTTCCCTAGCATAGTGTACCTCTCTGTTTTCTTTCTTTTGAAACCATCTAAACTCAACTAATTCTCTTCTAGGTAATAGCAGAATACCTTCAGAAAGTGGATCCCAAATCGGATGGTGCCAAGAGAGACTGGGTTGCTATTTATGATGAATGTGCCAATGTATTATATCAGGTAATTTAACCTTTTGACTTAGGCACGGCAGTCTCATGTTTCACAACCTATGTTCTGTCACCATCTCATGCTTATCAAAACTCAGGGTTCTGAAAAATACCTGTTATGTCCAAGTGTGTATTCATGCAGGTTCTTCAAGCATTGGTTCTGAAAAAACTGTTCACTTATACGTCTTTCCTTGATGAAAGTAAATTCAGATCATTTGCTGAACAGATAGAGTTCTCTTTTTTTTTTTGCGGGAAAACAGATAGAGTTCTCTTGCTATAGCAACGTTGCTTGCTGCTGTCCGTGCTTTCATACTAGTGTCAGGGCGCGCTTGAGAGGCTAGCATCTTTATGTTGGCATCGTCTGTATTATTTTTTCTCTGAGTTTTCCATGTGAACATATTTTATTAGATTAAAAAAAACTCTAAGCAGCCATTTGGTTTTTGGTGTTTCTTCTTTATTTACATCAAATCAAATTATCTAATCAGCTCATGCTGGTCTTTTAGGAAATAGACTATACTAAGGAAGCATTTAATGCTGAAAAGTTTGCTGAAAACTTCAAAAACATGGATTATGTGAAGGTTCCATCAATTTACTGGGAGTACACTACACCTCAGGTTCTTTCTTAACAGAAACTTGTGAATAGATTCTCAAGCATAGGACAAAAATAAAACTTAAATTTATGTTTGTGTCATTTTCAGGTTCTAACAATGGAGTACGTCCCAGGAATCAAGATAAATAGGATACAGCAGATAGATAAGTTAGGACTTGATAGGAAAAGGTATGTGCTAAATACTAGTCAGCCCTAGCTTTAATTTGATTTGCCAACTGACATTGGTTGTTTCAATGTCTTTCAGATTAGGTCGGTATGCTGTCGAGTCCTACCTTGAACAGATCTTATCGCATGGATTTTTCATGCTGACCCGGTTAGTTGTGCTGTACTTAGTACTGAATGATGCTATAGCCTATAATTGTTTGAGTTGTAGTTCTGCGTCCAGGGGAGCTCGTGCCCAGTTTGAGCATTCCAAAATCTGATAAGGTTCATGGATACAGTCAGAAGTACCCATAAAGTAAAAAGAAACAGTTTTCGCTTTCCAAAATCTGATATAGTTCATGGATACAGACAGAAGTACCCTTAAAGTAAAAACAGTGTTCTAGCAGATGAATGTAATGTTCATTAGTTGTCTTTTGGGATTCTTGTTGATAACATGAAAGGATTTGAGTATAGCTTTTATAGGTTCGTTTTAATTATACCTACTACATCAATGATTATTTCAGAAGTTTGGAAAAGTCTTCTGCACTCGAGCACACAAACAATCAACTCTTTACTACTGCACTGGCAATAGCACGTATTGAAATGAGTCATAAAATTATTATGCATAATAGAAACTTTTAAGTGTAGTTATGTTGGTCAATGCTCTACCATATTCCAGCAGCAAAGTGCCTGTGCATCCCAAATTACTAAAAAAAATCTCCAATTCTCTAACCATGGCAATTTTTACTGCCTGCAGCTCTATCAGACATAGAGATGAAGTCAAATACAGCATTGTCTCCGAGATTAGAAATTTCATTATATCGAATCATATGTACTGTCTTGTGCTCCTTTTTAGCACCTCGATTAAATGCAGTAGGGCGCTGGTTACATTAATTTTCCTTACAGCATCCAGGGAACATTGCTGTTGATGATGCCAATGGTGGGAGGCTTATCTTCTATGACTTTGGGATGATGGGAAGGTTGCATATGATCGTTTTTCCCCCTGCAAAGTCCAATTATATAGTTAGTCTAATAATTTCTTCTTACTTGCAGTATTAGTCCAAATATCCGTGAAGGATTGCTTGAAGTATTTTATGGAGTCTATGAAAAGGATCCTGATAAAGTAAGTTCCTCTTGGTAGTTTACCTGCTGAGTGCTGACAATAATTTAGGTGAAGTTTTGCAATATCCAAATGTGTATTCATGCAGGTGCTTCAAGCAATGGTTCAAATGGGTGTCCTTGTTCCCACTGGAGATATGACAGCGGTCAGAAGAACAGCTCAATTTTTTCTTGATAGGTAGTCATGTGTAAATTTAATGTGGAGGATGCTCCTTCTAATTAGTTGCATGTAAATTTTGTCAAATAAGATGAACAATAACACTTGGCCTCACTTTGTTCTGTTTTTGTATTTATAGCTTTGAAGAGCGTCTAGCTGCGCAAAGGAAGGAGAGGGAGATGGCAACTGTGGAACCAGGATTTAAAAAACAATTAAGTAAGGAAGAGAAGTTTGAAAAGAAGAAGCAGAGACTTGCAGCTATAGGTAATTGATCACTGACTTCTGTGATCTCTCAGGGAATATGATAGAAGGAAGCATGTCAACACATTTGTCATTCTACTGGTTTTGCTTTTAGTTTTAACTTGAATAAAATTCTACAGGAGAGGATCTTTTGGCAATTGCTGCTGATCAACCATTTCGATTTCCTGCCACCTTTACATTTGTGGTCAGAGCATTCTCAGGTCTGATAAGTTTACATGTGGAGAAACATGGTTGTAACATACTGTAATAGGCTCATGGTTCCTTATGCTTTCTCTATTCTATGCAGTACTGGATGGTATTGGGAAGGGTCTAGATCCTAGATTTGATATTACAGAGATTGCTAAGCCGTGAGTATTTTCTGCATCAGTAGTATACCATTTTCTTAATTGGCACAATTTCAACATGGCCTTTCCAGGTCTGACTTGATACATCTATTTAAATTGTTAGATATGCCATGGAGTTACTCAGATTCAATGAAGCTGGTGTTGAAGTACTTGTTAAGGCAAGTATTGTTAACCTCTGGTTTATAGTTTCGACCTACATAATTGATGGCACATACACAAATGTTGAGTATGGAAATTAATATTAAGTGCTCTTCATTATACATCAGGATGCAAGGAAGAGATGGGACAGACAGTCCCGTGCATTCTACAATGTCTTCCGTCAACCTGACAGAGTTGAAAAGCTTGCACAGATCATTGAGCGTCTGGTATCCACAATGCTTCTTTCCTATATTTCTGTTGTTTACTGGTGCCATTAAACGGTGAATTTGATGGTCTAACTTTTTGTTATAACAGGAGCAAGGTGATCTGAAGCTTCGCGTCAGAGCATTAGAGTCAGAAAGATCGTTTCAAAGAGTTGCTGCTGTGCAGAAAACAATTGGATATGTGAGTTCAATCAATTAATGAAGCTTTATGTTGTGTTACTCTATGGTAACCATGAAAATTAAGGCTGTCCATGTTAAAAGTTGATAGTTGGTGCCTGCAAATCACTTAGTTTGCCTTCTAGTATCCTCGGAAATGTTTAATTGCTGTACTCTTAGTGATCATTGCATGCTTTGTTATTTGCTTTCTTCTTTCTTTCCTTTTTAGCGTGATGTCATTCTCTGTTATGAAATGCTGCTATGTGTCAACTCAGGGAGTCGCTGCAGGCAGTTTGGTAAACCTCGCTACCATTCTGCACCTCAATTCGATCGGGTAAGTCTCCAAGGAAACTGTTCATCTTCTCAGCAAACCACTCAGCACAAAATTGTTCAACAAACACTTTGAATTGACCGTTGCAGATGCCAGCAACTATCGCATACTCTGCCTGCGCGTTCTTTGGTATACAAATCTTGCTTGGCCTTCTCAAGGTGAAGAAGCTGGACCAACAGGAGAGATTGATAACTGGCACTGCCTGAGTGCATCATCAACCAGTGAGAACTGACCCATAATTTCTTCGGTGTTATCCATTGCGTTTTTTTTTTGGTTGCCCATGTGCAATTTTACCCCACGAGATGATGTAGTATAGCCATCGGTGTATGAATATGATAAATCTCTGTACATGTGGTGTAATAGATAAGGAGATGTACATATTGTACAATGGTAGGGTAAATATAAGCAGTATAGCTATAGCACAGCTCGTGCACCCCTGTAACACTTTGTTTTGCGGACACCAGTTCATCAGACGGTTGATGTGTTCTTACGGCTGCCTACTAGTCTAACACGACCTTGGTAGGACTCTGGTGCCTGGGTACTAGTCCATTGTGATTCATTATTCAGATGTTCAACTTATACATTAAACTGACTGACAGTAGCTCTGTGAGACATCCAAGAGAAAATGAGAAATCAAAGACTATGGCTCCAACAAAGAGTTTGCAGAATCTCACATTGCACACGTACATCAGATCGTTACAACAGTGTCTTGCAAATTCAACACAAAGTGTATGCCTTTTACCTTGACGAATGATCACAGCCTACCTCAAATTCTGAGTCTCGTGAGGGAAGGGGAAAAAAACTTCGTCCTTTAAAATTGTTGCTAAACAAAACCAGCTACCTTTCATATACACAAACAATTAGACTGAATGGGATGTTGATTTTCGCCCATGCAGGAGAATTGTGCCGGTCACCTTGGGCCAGACAGTTCCACGGCGCGGAGGTTATACGTGGAGTCAACAATCCAGTCATTGCGAAGAGGAGCCAGCTCGGCTTCCTGCCTGACCACCTCCACCTTCTGCCATTCCTCCCATCTCTCTGCCAAGCCATCACCTTCGAGCATCCTCACTACCTCCGACATCTTGGGGCGCTCCATCGGGGAGCCCTGTGTGCAGAGCAGCGCAACCTGGATCAGTGACTCCACCTCAGCCTCTTCGTAGTTGCTCTGCAAGTCCGGGTCCACCAGCATCTCCACCTTTTTCTCCTTCAACAATCCTTTCACCTGTAGAATTGGCAGTTAAATAATGCAATTAGCCAGTTGTTTAATGCATTGAGCAGAGTCAGCATATTTCATTGTTCTAATAACTGGCATTCTCAAATAATGCAGCATGCATGTGATACAATTGGTTGTCTGTAGCGACAGCATATCAGCACATTCTAAACATACTTGTTGTCCAGGGAGGATGAACTGCCAGCTTGCCAGTCCCCAATTAATACCCTCTATATAACAAGTTAATGTAGACTAAGGGTAGCTCATGATTACATGAACCTGGGATCGTTTAGAAAGCTCTTAAACTAGAATCCACAAACAGCCAAAAGGCATAATCGTAGGAAAAACATTAGATGTTGAGTGATAATACTTTACGCTCACTTTTGAGAAAGGATACTTACCCAGTCAAGAAGCATAACATCATCATCATTTGCAAGGCGAGCCAGATCAAATGCCCTCTGCCCAGTAATAAGCTCCAGAAGTGTGATCCCGTAGCCGAAAACATCAGTCTTCTCAGAGGACTTTCCAGTGGAAAGGTATTCAGGGGCAATATGCCCAATCGTTCCACGTACAGCGGTTGTTACATGAGTATCCTTGTAATCCATAAGTTTGGCAAGCCCAAAATCACCCACAACTGCCTCAAAGTCCTCGTCCAAAAGAATATTTGCAGCTTTGACATCACGGTGGATGATCTTGGGGTCACAGTGATCGTGCAAGTAAGAGAGTCCCCTTGCAGATCCAAGTGCAATTCGTCTTCTGGTATCCCAATCAAGAGGTGGTTCGTTTGGCTGGCGCTCTATGAAACCAAGCATCAGAGATGAAAACAGAAATACGTCAGTGTATCCTCAAGCAGAAAATGTCATATTAAAATTTCTTATTGGCTGTGGAAGCCATTTTTTTTGGAATGCATTGGTTATTACACGAAAGAACAAAGTACCTCGCAAACGTGATGCAACACTCCCATTAGCCATGTATGGATAAACTAGTAACCGTTCAGTAGGTGTCATGCAGAAGCCACGAAGTCGGAGAAGGTTCCTATGCACTGCCATGCTAATCATCTCAACTTCTGTTTGGAACTGAAGCTCACCACCAGGAGTGCGCTCCTCTTTTAATCTTTTCACTGCCACCAGTGTACCATCCGCAAGTCTCCCCTTGTACACTTTTCCAAAACCACCTCTTCCTAAAATGTTCTTGTTATTAAAATTGTCGGATGCAACTTGAAGCTCTCGCAACGAGAACTTCTTAAGCTGACCAAGATGAACTTCTGGATCTTCCTCGGCTGAAGAAAAAAGAGATGACATATGAACACAACATGTGGCACGGATTTTAACATGAGCACACAATTATTCACAAATCAAACAAATGTATCACCATAAGAAACTGACCAGGCACATCGAAGAAGTGTTCTTCAGGTTTACGACGGCGCCACATTGCAAATGCAATGGCAGGAACAGCAAACACTAATGCAGCACCAGCAGCAACACCACCGGCTATAGCTCCAGTGCTAGAGGCACCTAAAGGAATAAAAATCCACAAAACACATGTCACCCAGAGTGTGATATTTCTACTGCATTGAATAGTGATACAACACCAAATTCAAGTAGATTGAGAAAATTACCTGCTGATTGAGTTGGCGGTGTTGGAGGATTGTATGGAGGAGGTGGGGAGAAAGGAGGGTCCCCAGGGCAGGGCTTTGTGGTACCAGGACCACAAAGAAGTGGATTATTCGCAAAACTGAGATGAAAAGAAAGAATTATTATTCAAACTGCCAATGCAGTTGGCTAAACATCATTCAATTTTTTCTAGATACAAGACCTTATAGGGGTGAAGAGCGAAAAGGAGCCAGTCGATGGAACTGCTCCTGAGAGGTTGTTGTTTGAGAGATCCCTGCATTATTGTAATATATACTCATCCCAACACATAATGAAACTACATGAAAAAGAACGACAGGGCACAACGTGCAACTTACAGTACTTGAAGGGTAGTGATATCGGTCAAGGATTTGGGAATTTGACCCGACATGCTGTTGTTGTTAAGACGGCTATCCTTCCAAGTAGGCATAGTAAGGAATAAAAGTTAGAAACTTAGAAATAGAATGGAATAAATGATGCAATAAGAAAACTGAATGGGACGAGCGGCCCTCAATCTGAATAAGGTGCTTAAAATGGAAACAAAATAAAGTAACAAATGGAGTGACAAACTCAAAAATCCTAAAGTGGAGAGAAAGGAAGTACAAAGATAGATTCTGGAATTTGGATCACTTGGCTCAATGAGAATAATATATCTCCCATTCTTGACAACAATTGCAAGCCTCATTCTCAAAAAGATCGTGCAAGACTAAAACAGCTATCAGAACTCAGAGGTACAGATGAACTGAAAATAATCTGAATAGCATCAAAGTAACATGAAAACAAAAGACCTATTCTTACAGAAAGCGAAGCTTCAATAGATTGCCCAAGCTGTCAGGAATAACTCCAGTGAACTTGTTCAGATACAGATCCAAACTGACTAGGCTAGTTAGGTTCCCCAGTTCAGCAGGTATTGGCCCACTTATGTTGTTGCTGTAGAGCTCCCTATAAAAAAAAGGAAGTACATGTCAGCTTTCAGGTGTAAAGAAGCACATTTCAGCAAGCACAAAATATAAGCAAAATGTGGCAACCAAGGATATGGCATCTCAAAACGGTCATGCGCCTAAAATGTATAAATCTAAACAATCGAGTATTCCTGATAGCCATGGCCAATGTGCTAGCAAATCTAGAAGCATCGTGGAAATACGAGTTTCTGGACATCTAAGCAAAACAATGGAAGGTTCACTTCAACATTAAGTTCATATCTGCTGTGCACAAGGATCTTATATGTATGGCTGGTCCGAAGATACAGGAAACAGGTCACTTAGGCCATCTCCGCCCAAGACACTATGCTTATGGGCGGCAGTGATGCATTTGGGAGGCATGAGCAGGATCTGCGACCATTCACAACTCGTGTGAAGGAAAAGAAACATAAATAGGCCCACATTTAGTAAATCAAATGGCAAGTTAGCTTACAGTTTATCCCAAAGTGGGTGCATTACAGACTTGTGAGGTGTGACAGGTGTCAACCCTAGTTCCGGGCCAGCTACCATCCACGTGATTAGGAGGCCCTGAGGCCAAGGAGTTGACACACGTATCGTAATGGGTGGGGAGAGAATTGGGGATGAGAGAATAGAGTAATTATTGCTTTCCCTTGTTGATACGTCAAGACAATACAGGCTTCCCTAACTCAATGTATTTCCTTACTTTGAACTCCTAGCACTAACATTGCTTAGTGTTGATATTCTTGGCCCAATAAGTTAGGACTCCTGGAGTTGGATACACGTTAGGGAAGTGCTTGGATTAGGAAGCGTTGTATTAAATTAAGTGGAGTCTATCTCTGGTTATAACCCCGCTATATAAGGGGATTAAATAAAAAAAAGGGAATAGGCGATTCAAATGATAAACAAAGAGGGGTAGGGGTCTATTCTTCGTTTTTTCCAAATTGGGCAAGTTACCCATGGGTTCCTCTAGAGTAGAATAGATGCAAGCCACACCATAGACACTAAATTATTAGAGTAAAATAGACTATAAATATGTCATACGATGTGACAAGCTTTTAGTATATTTTATTTTATGTATAAACGGTGGAGGTGCCCTTATACTGAATTTGCATGCAAGATGTATTAAGTGCCATTTTACAGTTTAAAAATATATAGTGCATGGCATCCCGAACTTACAAATATTGGAGATTTTTCAGCTGTCCAAGCTGAGACACTAATACGCCAGACAATTGTGCATTTCCAAGATCACTGGAAAGAGCAAAAAGTTAGAATGAAGATGAGCAATCTTGAGCAGTTTGCAACACATGAATCAGAGTCCTTCGTCTACTTACACTCTAATTACACTGTTATCGTTGTTACATGTAACATGGAACCATGTACAAGGATTAACCAGAGTGGGATCCCAACTCTGCAGTACATTGTTAGTATCCTTCAAGCTTTGTCGAAGGTTATACAAAGCATCACCTGTTAACAACAACAGGTAACGTTAGCATGGGCAGACAGATACAAACTTGAGATGAATATATGTAAGGAGCTTATTGACAATAACATAAGCAAAAGTTTTTGCGAAGAAACAGGAATGCTGCTGGGAAAACATTATGTAACCGAAGTCTCCTAAACAACAACAAATAGACTATGGAGCAGCTCATCAATCGGTAGAACTGGTAGAGCATGGTGACACATCAAATAGTACTGTTTAATGATGAAATTGCGCAACAAAGGATTTCTTCTCTTTCCCGATAAAGAACAAATGATTTCTTATCACTAGACTTTACAAGAATATACACCCGTCTTCACCCAAACACAGATCGAATCCAATATCTTATCTCAAAGTCAAAATAGCAATTCCTCATAAAGCCCATTTCTTTTGCATTGGAATAAGAAAGGAACCAGATTTCCATCCTTACGAAAACAGATTAAAGCAATTAGCCCTCTACAGGGTTGACCTCCCCAATCTCTCATCCCAAACTTGGTAATAAAGGCAACTGAAAATCAGTAACCATCCACCAAACCAACCGACCAGCATCCCCACGTTGAAGCAGACAAAACAGAAGGACTATGTACCAGATCAGGGCAGCTTACCTTCCGTGTTGGCGACGACATGCCCCACCCCCGTAACCACCAACAACACAGCGACGGCCACCGCCCGCCACCTCCCCATCGCCGCCGCCGCCGCCATTCGCCAATTGGGCCCCACCTCACCTACGCATGGGCGGGCCCCACCAGTTCTCCCTCCTGCCCAGATCCCCTGAGCTGCACGGGCCCGATTCGATCTGCTGCGCCGCCGCCTCGCCGTCGATAGCTCGGTCTATTGCTGCGTCTACCTCTATCTCTCTCTCGGAAGCGAGAGGAATGGAGCGATAAATTTCTGTAGCTTTAAAATGTTCTGCTGGGCGACGGGACCATCTCCTATCCCGGGGTGGAGAAAGGCTACAGTGTGCGGGAACGTTAAAATGTCACCGACCTGTGGGTCAAATAAGATACGGGCCCATATGGTTGTGAGCAGGTGTTGCGGTAGAGGAGTAGGATGGGTGTCGCGGTGGGGCAGGTGAATTGATGGAGCTAGTGGGAAGAATACGCAGGGAGCAGGAGGGGTCACGGTGGCATCTGTTGACGTGGCGCAGGGGTACGCCGGGGTACTCATGGACGCGGTCCTCGTGCGCCCAGTCTCGTCCCTGGTCCGTGTGAACCACGACCGAATGACCGATCGTTCTGTAGATAATGCAACCACGACTGATCTGTAAAAATTACATGGTTGACAGCTGTGACACGTTCCAAACCCTTTTTTTATGGTCTAAGTCCGGTGCCAATGCACCACGGGCTATAGCCCCGCCACGTCAACTTTTCTCCTCACTATCACCTCACTATCACCCCACTCCCACCCCACGGTGTCAGTGCACGGGTTATAGTTCCAGCTCTCACTTCTCTCTCCTCCACATCAGTATTTCTCTCTCCTCCACATCAACATATGTTTTTCAGATTAAAACATTCAAAATAATGCAAGAAAATTATTTTATTCAACTAAAATTGTTACCGATTACATTATAAATAAAAAATTACATAAAAAATGAAAAAATTACATAATCTAGGCATTAACCCACACATGCTCAATCAAATCATGCTGGAGCTGTGTATACATCGGTGAGTCCCTCATTTCGTTGTCCATCTGAATCATGCCTGCTAGGCTTGGTGGTGCATTGTTGTGTATCGCAGAGCCGACATTGGAATCAACTGTCTCATAGATGTTCTCCAAATTGGTACCACGCTCATCGTCAATGATCATGTTGTGCAGAATGACGCATGCACGCATGATCAACCCAAGAGTACGTCTGGAGTAGGAGCGTCCCGGAACTGCTATAATGTTGAACCTAGCCTTCAGCACTCCAAAGGTACACTCGACATCTTTGCGCCAAGCTGATTGAGCAGTAGTGAACAGCCGATGCTTTTCACTTTGTGGAAGAGTAACACCCTTCATGAACACCGGCCAGGAGGGGTAGATGCCGTCGGCAAGGTAGTAACCCCTGTTGTACTCGTGTCCATTCACCGTGAAGTTCACTATGGGTGCTTCTCCTCTAAGCACATCCTGAACAACGGCGACTGATTGAGTACATTGATGTCGTTGTTGGACCCGGACACTCCAAAAAAGGCATGCCAGATCCAACGATCATACGACGCAACAGCTTCTAAGATTATGATAGGGTGTTTGATGTCTCCCCTTGTGAATTGACCGGCATGCGCAACTGGGCGGTTCCTCCACTGCCAATGCATGCAATCGATGCTCCCTAGCATGCCCGGAAAGCCACGCTCCTTGGCTTTCGCTAACAGACGCTGAGTATCCGCGACAGTAGGTCGACGGCAAAACTCTTCCCCGTAACAGTGAATGATGCCTTCACAGAATCTCTCTAGACATTCTGATGAAGTTTGTCTAGCTAGTTTAAGCCACTCATCTATTGTATCCGCAGCGGCTCCGTAAGCTAATAAACGCAAAGCCGCAGTACACTTTTGTAGGGGAGAAAAACCAGCACGGTTGAGAGCATCAACTCTTTGGGTGAAATACGGAGAGTATTCACCCAATCTATCCACAATGCGTAGAAAAAGAGATCGCCTCATCCGATACCTTCGCCGAAAGAAGCTCGGAGGATAAGCACAGTTGTCGGCGAAGTAGTCGTCGTAGAGCCGATCGTGGGCGCCCAGACGATCACGCCTGATGAACTCTCGATGGCGTCGCGGCCGTCTTGGTTCCGCTTCGAGGTTGAGCATCGCCGCCTCATACTCCGCCTGGAATGCACCGATCATCTCACCCTCCATTCCGTCGCTCGAACTGCTGCTGCTGGACGAAGACATGGCGTCGAGAGGAGTGGAAATGGAGAGTGGAGGAGATGAAGTGAGGTGTGGAAAGAGTGAAACCATATGGGGGTATTTATAGGGGGTGGGGATGAGTTTTGGGGTTTTTGGCTTTTTTCGGATTTTTTGAGGCAGCAACGGCTACTCCAACGGCTAGCTGACATGGACGAATCAGATCGCGCCACGTCAGCTAGCCGTTACAGCGCGACCCCGCTCCCACTCTCGACCCCTCTCGCCCGCACCCGCCAACGCGGCGCCCCCCACTCGCCCCCCTCTCGACCCGCTCCTGCCCCTCTCTCCTCGCCAGCGCGGGCGGTAGCCGGGCGGTGGCGGGCACTACCGCCGGGCGACGGCGCCACCGCCCCGCGCTCCCCTCTCGCCCCCCTAACGCCTCACTCTCGCCCGGGAGCGGGCGATACCGCCCCCACTCCCGCCTCCATTGGAACCAGCCTAATAGATAACAGAGTACCTCGCCTAGTTCCAAACCCTTCTTTTTATCAACAAAAAAAACAGAGTACCTCGCCCTTTTGCTGTTGTCCAGCCCTGTTAGCATCAGGAAGCACCCACAAGTGCCTCGTGAGGGAATTCTCCATCGAGAGTAGGGATGGCAATAGGGCGGGTTTTGGACGGGTTGATCTAATCCAAATCCAGGCCCGTATCCATGATTTTGTTAGTTTCCCCCATGAAAGTATCCATGGGTCATTTATGCTACCCATGGCTATACCCGTTGGATATCTTGGTCATGAAGCAATCAAAACACCGTCCATAACAATGTGGACATGGAAACATCAACGACCAAAATAAAAGGTCACATAACACAATAAACACTACAAATATTAAGTTTGAAATACACCACGGTCATGATGGACACGACATAATATGATCAATACGTAATGACTGGTATGAATTCGCAATTTACAATAATAAGACAATATAATATGATCAATACATGTGGGCCATACTTTTTAGATGGATATCCACCGGGTATCCATGGAGCTAGTTTTGGATATATGCTCAACCCGTAAGTTCGCGGATATCCATCCATGAAAATCCATTGGTAGAAGATGCCCTCTAAACTCTTACCCAACGGGCTGGATATACGTGGATATCCGGATCTATGGATAATATTTCCATCCCTAATCGCGAGTGCCCCGCCCTCTCGAGGAGCAGCCAGCAGGAGACCGGCCCCTCCGGAGAAGTTGCACCCGCCTTCCCTCAGAGAGGAGCAGACAGCAGGAGCATGGCCCCTCCGGAGAGGTTGCACCTGTCTGCCCTGGAGAGGAGCTCTACCTCGAGCACTTCACTCCTCTACGGAGGAATTTTCCCTTGCAAGGGAACAACCCATGTGTGGGTGACGCGCGCACCTCTGCGCTGAAGAAGGCACCGTAGGGCAACAGAGCGGTTTTTGCCACAGTTGCCATTCTCATGTATAAAGTATGGGCGACAACTTCCCATACCAAAGCGTCGTCCGATGCTTTTCTCTTCGATGGAAGAAGACCTGACCGGCACTACAAGATGAGGGAGACGTCACCAAGAGCCCCCACTGCTCTGCCATGGACGGTGGCGCAATCCTCGACGACCAAGACCGACAGAGCCCGCAGAGCGCTATATGTCCTCTCTTTGGCACCTTGTGGTGACCCTTTCCCGCTAAGTATGAGTGGGAAAGAGGGTTGTGGCGAATACATAAGGAGCCTCCTGACTCACGTAGGAGGGACGACTCAATTCACTCCGAGCATTCCTAGTATGAACCCGAGCACAAGCTCGCACCTTGTATTGTATCCATCGCAGTGCAATCCATCAGACAGGCAGGAGTAGGGTGTTACACCGCAAGATGGTCCGGACCTGGATAAACTCCCTGTGTCTCCATTGTCGGTTGCTCCGAGCTTTTGTCGCTAGACCTCACGAGGGGTGTAGCGAGCGTGGTTAGCCCCTTGTGTTCGAACCTCTTGAGAGTCCATGTCATTAGGAAGACCACTCTCCCACATTTGGCGCGCCAGGTAGGGGGTTAAGGCGCTCCTTCACCTTCTTATTGCCATGGTTGCCTGTCACGCTGAGCGTCCCTGCCACAAGGCCAGGTCCTGGAAGCGCGCATCCCTCGGCGGCCCCAGCTCCAGCTTCTCGAGCAGCAGACTTGTCTCTTCCGCTCCCCCACGCTATGCCAAGGGCGTAACACGACGCCTGTCGGTGTGTCCCCCGCTGACCCAACCAGGATCCTGCAGTCTCCTGCGCAGATGACTCTCGCCCTGCAGCCATTGGCTGTGCCTACGCACGGTCGACAGTATTCGCGGGAAGCCCTACCAGAAGCACATAAACTACCGCGTTGTTAGCCCGCCGCCACCGGCCGCGATGCTTGGTTGGCTCACGTCAGCAAGCTCGCCTTTGCTGCAGGAGCTGAGTCTGAGACCCCCGGCACCTCGTCCGCCACCCAAGAGCTTGTTGGAGACACTGCTGAAGCCACGCTTGTGGTCAGCACGACGGAAACTCGCGCACGCGAGACTCCACCCCATCTTGGGGCTGACGCCCCCTATGCCTCCCTCAAAGCGGCGCCCGCGCAAGCCCGGAGTACCCCACCTACCATGAGCGGCGCGCCAGCGCGAGGGCAGGGTGCTGCTACACGTTCTCCGGGGACCTCAGGGAGGCTAGATGGCCCTCCGTGTTTCGTCCTCGCCTGCCTCAACGCTATAGTGGCAATTCTTCCTACGGAGGTACGAGGCAAGCGTACTGACGGCCGGGGGTGCGAAAGGTGCCTCATGAGGTATTTCCCCCTGGCGCTCAGGGGCGCGCCTCTCCCATGGCCGATGAACCTCCCGGACGGTTCCGTGGGCACGTGGGAGGTGTTGCGCGGACGGTTCGTCCGCCGCTTCCGGCACTACGACCGCTTCCTCCACGACGAGCCCCAGGGCCGCACGGTCCTGTGGCGTTTCGCCAAGGGAGACGGTGGAGGTGACTCTCCCGAGGAAAGCAGCGCTCCCACGCCAACTCTCCACATGGCGTGCATCCTAGATGGCTCGTTGGCCCCACTCTCCAGCCGCCACATCAAGCAAACCTCACGAGAGGTCAATGTCGTCCGCCAGAAGGACGGGGCACCACCACAGCCCCTCAAGTGGTCCCAGTAGGAGATCTCCTTCGACATCACCGACCACCCCAGGTCTACCGTCTCCGTGGGAGCCATAGCCCTGGTCTGCACCCCCACGATCAACAACGTCTCCGTATCCAAGACGCTCATGGACGGGGGAGCAGGCCTCAGTGTGATCTCGGTGGAGACCTTTGAGAAGTTGTGTGTGCCTCGGGAGCGTCTGATGGCCACAAGGCCATTCACTGGAGCCACCAGCGGCACCATAGTTCATCTGGGACGGGTGCGCCTCTCCGTCTCGTTCGACACACGCCAGAACTACCGCATCAAGATCATCGACTCCGACGTGGCTCACATCGGACTCCCCTACAACGCCATCCTCGGCTACCCCGCGCTGGCTAAGTTCATGTCCGTCACGCACCACGCGTATAACCTCGTCAAGATGACTGAGAGCAGTGGGACCCTCACTGTCCACGGCTACGTCAAGGACACGGTGTGCTCCATCGAGGACGTACAAGGAGGCTCCAACATCACACCCCATCAATGAGGAAGGCGTTGAGCACCTCGTCGAGCCCCCGAAGAAGAAGCGGATGTTCTCTCAAGAGAGGGCAGCCACAAAGAAGGTCTCCATGAACACCGACGGCACGAGGGCTACCCTCACCATTGGCGCGGGGTTGCCTCCTAAATAGGAAAGCACAGCTCATCGCCTTCCTTCGGGAAAATGCTGACATATTCGCAAGAACAACGTCAGACATGCCTGGCGTACCAAGGGAGGTGATCGAGCACCACTTAGCAGTGTGCCCAAGGGCACGACCCGTGAAGAAGAAGGTGAGGCACCAGGCACGCGATAAGAAAGAGTTTATTGTCTAGCAAGAGGTCATACACGCTGACTGTATCTTCAATCCCGCCGTGTTGCCCAAGCACATAGGCGACGAGCGGCTCTACGTCGACTTCACGGATCTCAACAAGGCTTGCCCCCAAGGACCTGTATCCGCTCCCGAGGATCGACCAGATAGTGGACTCCACCGTTGGGTGTGACTTCCTCTGCTTTCTGGATGCTTTCTCGGAGTACCACCAGATGAAGATGGCCAAGGAAGATGAGTCAAAGACCGCATTCATCACGCCATGCGGCGTATCCTGCTACATGTGCAAGCCCTTTGGTCAGAAGAATGCGGGCACAACCTCCAAGAGTCTGATGCGTATCGCCTTGGGATCCAGATAGGAAGGAATGCTGAAGTTGACGTCGATGACATCATCGTCAAATCTCGCAAGGGGCACATGCTCATCGATGACCTCAAAGAGACTTTCTAGAACCTCGACAAGGTCAACATCATGCTCAACCCCGACAAGTGCGTTTTCGGAGTTGCATCATGAAAGCTCCTCCGCTTTCTGGTGTCTCACCGCGGCATCAAGGCCAATCTAGACAAGATCCGAGCCATAGAAGAAATGTAGCCTCCATGGCGGCTCAAGGACATGCAGCGTCTCGCGGGATGCGTAGCGGCGCTGGGGCGTATCATCTCCAAGTTTGGGACAAGGCTCTGCTATTCTTCAAGCTCTTGAAGCAAACGGGCCCCTTCAAGTGGACCCCCGAGGCGGCTACTGCATTTGAGGAGCTCAAGAGGTACCTGGCCAGTCGGCCCATTTTGGTCGCTCCACGACCTCGTGAGCCACTGATACGTCTCAAACGTATCTATAATTTTGTATGCTCCATGCTTGTTTTCTATTCAATACCTTTATGTTTTCACATGTTTTCCTTTGTTTTCCGGATGTTTTCTGGACTAACCTATTGATAAGATGCCATAGAGCCAGTTCATGTTTTTTTTGCTGTTTTTGGTTTCTAAAAAGTTGTTCTGGAAATATTCTCGGAATTGGACGAAACAAAATCGCAGGACCTTAGAATTCTGTCACGTACACGGAGTCCGGAGGAGACTCGGAGGGGGGCTCTGAGGTGGCCACACCACCTAGTGGCGCGGCCAGGAGTTGTTCTGGAAATATTCTCGGAATTGGACGAAACAAAATCGCAGGACCTTAGAATTCTGTCACGTACACGGAGTCCGGAGGAGACTCGGAGGGGGGCTCTGAGGTGGCCACACCACCTAGTGGCGCGCCCCTGGCCGCGCCACCACAAGGTGTGGGCCCCTCGTGCGCCCACCGAGATCGCCCTTTCGCCTATTTATTCCCCCGAGGCATAAACCCTAAAATATCCAGCCTCCATCCACAAAAAGTTCCGTACCTCCGCCGCCATCGCCGACAAGTTTCGGGGGACAGAAATCTCTGTTCTGGCGCCTTGCCGGTATGGGGAAGTGCCCCCGGAGCCATCTCCATCGACTCCACCGCGATCATCATCGTTGTTACTGGATCCCATGATGAGGAGGGAGTAGTTCTCCCTCGGGTCTGAGGGCTCTACCGGTAGTTATGTGTTTCATCTCTCTCTCCCATGGTGTGATCTTTATGTGATCATGAGCTTTGTAATCTAGTTGAATAAGTATATGTTACTCTTCATCTATTATGCTAATCAAGTGGTTTTGTTATGAGATCTCCGTAGACACTTTGATCACGGTGTAAAGGTGACAGTGTGTGCACCGTGTGTATGATTTATATATTTTGTGTTGGATGACCCTATGAAATTGTCGTGTTTGTCTGGAACCATCTAGGGCTCATAGTGACAGTGTGAGGTTATCTAGATGGTGAATGCAACTATAAGGAGTGCTTTTATAGCCCTACGCAATGATTGGTGTTTGTTATCCTACCGGAGAGTGGTTCGGAGTAGCATAGTGAAGAGATGATATTTATGCATTCAATTATGTTATTATTGTTGAGACTGTCCACTAGTGAAAGTATGATCCCTGGGCCTTGTTTCTAAGCATTGAAACGCCGTTTACAATCAGTTCTGCTACATGTTTGCTTGCTGCTATTTTTATTTCAGATTGCTACTATCACTTATAATCATCCATATTACTTGTATTTCACTATCTCTTCGCCGAACTAGTGCACCTATACAACTGACAACTATATTAGGTGTGTTGGGGACATAAGAGACTTCTTCTATCGTAATTGCAGGGTTGCTTGAGAGGGATATCTTTGACCTCTACCTCCTTGAGTTCGATAAACCTTGGGTGATCCTCTTAAGGGAAATTTGCTGCTGTTCTACAAACCTATGCACTTGGAGGCCCAACACTGTCTACAAGAATAGAAGCGTGCGTAGACATCAGCCACTGTGCCTCTACCTAGCTGCCACACCTCAGACAGCCAGTGTGTAACAACCCAATGTTTTGGAGGTTATAAGGATCAAAATATAATTTGTGCATTTGCAAGGCATGCATCTAAAAGTACAGGAAATTTTGGCACGGAAGTTTAAACGAAGCAAAGTGACCAATTTTTCACTTGACATGATGAATTAGGTCTAGATCATCTGGTCAAGAGTACATTTGGAGTGATCTTTATAACATAGTATCTCTACAAACTAAATCATTTGATAAGACAAAGCATAATTTGTTATGACCAAGCACAAACTCTCAACAACCTTAACCACAAGTCTATAAGTGACTTGGGATAATTCACTAGGTATCTAGAACTCAAAGAGGGGTGAGAATACAAATCACATAACTGATGATCATACTTTCACAAACTAGTAATGCATAACTTAATAACTTCACAATTAGGGTTATTGTATCCTCTAAAACATGAACTTCTTAAGTTATCAATCAAGTCACATAACACCTTTCTAAATCATCCCATGACTATTGAGTAAACCTTTAGAACTGAATAACAAAGGTTCAATAGAACACAAATGATATAGACAAGCATTAAATCAAAACCCTATAAGTGGGAAATGACATAATAATTGTTATTAACATATTTATAGAATATGTACATATCTCATCAACCATAAAAGAAGTGCCTAAAAGAAGAAATAAATCTTCTTAAACTACTGTTAAACCTTGATCGTTACATATGATCTTCCCAAACCTCTATGTCTGCATTATGCATGACAAAGATAATAAATAGAAGAATATAAAGTAACAACATGACACTCTGAAAAACCAACTAACAACTCCGACTTAAATCGGTATAACCCAATAAACTACATATGCTCGGTGTCTCATTAAGGAATCATTTGATCAACTTATTATCTTAAGTACTCATTCCACAAAAACTCCACGTTTCTATCCAAACCCAATATTCAACAACTTAAGTATCTCTTGATACCACTAATGAATAACAACAAGATATAACCTCTATTATAGGAATTGAATTGAAAGCTAAGTAAAACCAATCATCGATGAAATAAGTACATATCTTATGTGAAATAAGATGAGAAGCATATGGAAGGAGAATAAAAGCTTAACTAACTCTTAACCTAGATCTTATTATTTTGTCTAGATAATTTTATCTTATTATCTTACAATCTTCTCGAGGTCATTCTACAAGGGAAGCAACAACAAGAAAAGAGAAACTACCACAAGAAGATATTTAGGAAGATTCTTTTGAGTGGTTTGGAAGTTCTATTCCAATCTATCATAAGAGTATTTCGAACTCTTATATCTTAATCTGATCTTACTAATTCCTCCTGAAATAGTGTGATATTCCAATGTTCGTGTGATATAGAAGTAGTTTGATAACAAGCTTGTACACATTGTTAACAAGTCACTTTTGTATACTCAAACGATTGAGTGTCATACACAACAAACAGAAGGTTAGATAACCTAGTACATCTCAGCCAATTGTATATGAATAGTAATTTGGACAAGTTTGGCCCACTTGTTAACAAATTCTTCTTATATGCATATGGCAACTTGATGTCATAAAATACAGTTACATTCTTTCATAAGCATCTAAGAGAAATCTTTGCTTGGAGTAATTGGTTGTCTTCGCCACAAGGGTGGGACAGTTGAAGATGGAGTCCAAGAGCTGATCTTACTTGCAAGTGACAAAGGCAGTACCTGAAGACCAGTGACAACTGGAGACAAAGATATTGCAGGCAATAGAAGATCACAAGAAGCAACACTGACTCAGTAAGGGAGCATAAGAAATTATCCAATGTATCATTAGGTAACATCAGATAACCTAGAACTTCTAATCCAAGTCAAGCTCATCAAAGATGAGGAACACGTAATAATTTCTTTAGTGGAAACAATTATCAAGCAAAAAATAATAACAACCCATTGCATTAAAATGCCTTGTGTTATGTTGAGGTAGATGGTAACAAGCTTAACTACCTTGTTTTCCAAATCCTTTTCATACATAAGACAAATAGACAATAACAAAAATGCAACTACTCATAACCATGTAAATGATTACATGTTCTAAAAACAACATTGGATAATAGCCATACTTGTAAACAAGGTTGGAAAACAAACATATAGTCTCTTGATATTGGGAATCAATGTGAGCCTAAGCCACTCATGTTTTACACCTGATCAAGTACTTATATATCAAACATGGCTTACACACAATATAAGGAAATGTCCACCAGAATTGATAAGAACCTCAAATATAAAAAATAACAAAGCCACACAAAATAAAACAAATCTATTTATTACCCAACAACATTTGGTATGACATGGAATAAAATTCCCTATTGGGTGATTTTCATTACAATTCATAAAACACTACTAAGAAGCTTATAAAGTATATCCTAAAAGATTTGTATCTAAAATTTTCCAATGAAAAACACACCCTTGTGCAATAAACATGATTGTTGTGTTATGTTCATGTGATAGCATGTATGAAAGAATTTTAAAATCCATTTTAAGTGTAAATGAAGAGAAAATAACAAAAACCACTTAATGGAGCAACCTAACTATAAGATTCAAATATTGCTCAAAATTGGAAAAACAAAACATGGTGAGATAGAGTTTTTTATGAGGAATTCAAATCCTATTTTTGCAAAATTTACTCTTTGCAAAAAGACCCTGCAAACATCATCTCTGTTCTGTTTTCAACCATAGAAGGACCTCATTGTGATTATTCAAAACATTAGGGGGTTATCAATTTTTTTGTTTCTTTTCTTCTTCCTCTCCCAGAAGGCAGAGGAGATCGTCGTCGTGGCTTTTCCACTGCCACCTCCTGCTCGCCGCCGTTTCGCGAGGATAAAGACTCGTAGAGACATCTACATCGTGCTCTTCTTGCTCCACCCACTCGCACCCTCTCTCTCGTTGTCTCCTGCAGAGAAGCTAAACCCTAACCCTAAGCTTGTTTCCGCCGCTCGTCGCCGTCGAGTCTGGTCGTCCCTGGAGAAACTGGAGCCACAGGGAGATGCGCTCACTCTGCTCTCTCTCCTTGGTGAATCTCGCATGTCGGGAAGCGCTAGAACCGGAGAATTTGACTGATCCCTTTGCTCTCTGTCTCCGGCCACCGTGGACCTCGCCGTCGATTCCGGCCACACCGCGTGTCGTCGACCATTCCGTCGTGCTCCTAGTAATCTCGCGCACCTTGTGGTTCTTTCCGTTCTTATTATTGCCCATGAATTCTTCACGGTCGCCGAGTCATCATCCTCCGTCGCGGAACCTTGCCGCTGGCGATGCTCTGGTGGTCAGAAACCAACGGCTCCACCACCTATCGGTCCACCGTGATCCCCTCTAGCGACTAGAGTCGGTTAATTGCTTCAATTCGAACCAAATCGGTCAAATTGGAATCAACAAAGGAGATTCCCTCCACTGGTGATGTGTGATGCACCGAGATCGGTCACTATGCAGATTTCAGCATTTCCGCCAAAATCCACATAATAGCCGATTCCAGGTTGCCACTTGTGATAACATTACAACAGTTCACGAATAATCCACAACAACAGAAAAGATATATACAAGATGACTCAAAGAGTCAAGGATACAACTGATACAATACAAAGATCCAAACAACAACAGAAGAAACAACATAGTGTCCGACTACGGACAAGATACAAATTGGACTAAGAGTCCTAAAGATAACCGATGGCGTCCAATCCCTGCCCAGGCCAAGCCGGAGGGATTCCCAAGCTAACGTCGTCAGACTTCAAACCTGTTGACTGCAATTTGGAATATGCAGCCACGAAAAGGATTTGTGGGTCAGTACGGTTAAGTACTGGCAAGCGGATAAACCATACTCACAAGATACCGGCGTGACCAGTCATCACAAGATACAAATACTTTGGGTCCAAGGGAAAAGAAAGGATTATTGCAAATAAGCGGCAGCGGGCTGCACTAACCAACTACAGAGACCCACTACAACATCTGGCTAAAAGAGGAGGATAAGATAGTGTATCGGAACCAACTACAACTACTCATCAAACAATACCCATCCAATGTCACCCCCTACTAAGGAAGCAACCCAAGGATAACTCACACTGTTGGATTAATGATGGATCAAGTTGTGGTGTCAATAAGACTATTACTAGTCAAGTTATCATTAGTTAGGTGTAAGTTGTTCTGAGTACTTGTTAGCCAGTACTTTCACCAAGTCAACCATAACCGCGGAAAACACGGCTTCTCGAGAAGATTTAACCCTGCAGGGATGCACCAATTTGGTCGTACACGTAAGAATAACCCGCCAGACGGGGGATCAACCCACCAAGCGAGGTACTCAACACAACCCAACTCTTCTTCGCATCAAGCCCAAAGAACCCCGTGCAGTTGAGCGCACGGCTAATCAAGCCCCACGAAGAAAAGGGGACCCTCATAGCACTCTAAGAACGTGTCTCCCTAAATGCCGACTACAAAAGTTCCACCCTGGCGCCAAGGGTTCGCACCTGCATATGCATGCGGCAAATGGAAAACCCGAACTAAATGAGGCGATTTGGACGAGATGCGAATCGAATCAGAATTGCGGGGGGCGCCCATACTCGCTTCCCACATGCGGTTAGTGCGCTCATCATGGATCAGTAGACAAGACCCTTTTCCTAATTAGGGTCGACACTAGCAGGCCTCAAAACCACGCCGGGCCTCCTGCCGGTGCCTTATCATCAATTTATTATTACCCAAAACATTAACATGTTGTTGATTGAATTGAAACCCAACTATCAAACTAAACAGGTGATCAGACGGACAACAAGACTTGAGCGCAAACAACACTAAGCATGCAACTACGACACGAGGGCTAACAAGGTAAACAATCAACAGTTAATAGGAAGTGGAAGGAAGGCTATATCAGGGCTTCAAGGTAAACAGATGATAGGATCGAGACACAAGCATCGAATCATAAGGCTAGCATAAGGACAACAGAAAGAATCGGTAACAAGTGATGAAAGGCAGCCATCGGTAGCAAGTGAGTATACTTGCCTGGAATCCAGCAAGTAGAGGTACATCCGAAGAACTTGTCGTTGCTCACATCATCTCAACGTCCTATCCGGGAAGAAGCGATGAACCTCGAACAAACACCGGATGCAACAATTACTTCTACGGCAAAAGATCCAGCATGATCAAGATATGGATGCATGACAAGTTTAAAGATGCCTCAAAGATAAACTAGTTGACATGGTAAACATATTTAAATGGGCCCATATGCAATTTGGATTGCACATGGAAAAGCCCATGGATTAATGTTGAATTAAATGATCTACAAATAACCATCATGTGAAAGTTAATTAGAATGATGCATGGATGATGAAAACAATAAGAAAACAACAATAGCTTCAATTTGATATGTTGTTTACCAAGTTTGGAATTTTATTTATTAAGTTATGAAATTTGGCTTCTTAAATGAGTTACACAAACATTTATTGTTTTCACCCATTTTAATTGTTCAAAACAGGTAACAAAATTTATATTTGGAAAGAACACAAAATTTTAGATGGAATACATATTTCATTTGTTGAATTTGGATTTTAGATGAGCAAGTTATTAAATTGACAATTTTAAATGCATTAAATAAGAAATAGTTGTTTTCAGCAATTTTATTTATTCAAAACAGAGAACAAAGTTGATATTTGCAAAGTTTAGAGAATTTTGATTGGAAAACATATTTTATTTTTCAAATTTGGAGTTAAAATGAATTAGTTATGATTTATGCAATTAAATCAATTTAAATTGAGCCGGAAGCCCAACATCTAATTTAGGAGGTTCGAGTTATTTATCTACCCATCAATATTAAGCGTTGAGTTAACATAGTTAGATGACATAAAGATGAGCTATGCAATTTAAATGGAACCGGGATAATATTTAATTATCCCAACTCATTCCATATTTATTAATTAGGTGACATGCATAATACTACTAAAATGCCAGATGAAAGATGCAAACAGAAACATGGATGGTATACTAATATTCCTTGCATTTTTCTGATAAAAATAGACATAAAGTTTGTGTTCTTTGGGTTTATAGATTGGGAGATATGAATAGACAATTTTGTAAAATAAATAAATAAATAAAAAGACAGAGAAACTATTCAGAGAGTTGGGAATCGAACTTAGGTCTCCTAGGTGGATGATTGGGCTGTGAACCAGTGGGGCTGAGCCGATTTGGTAATTAGCTCTGGCTGTGGATTAAGAAGATCAAGCAGCTCGGGTAACTGAAATCGACACAAGTCAGAAACCTTCAAGAGAAAAATAGAAGTGTTGCATCTGACGGGAAATGCACAGATGATCTGCTACGTGACAGACAAGGGTGCTGGCCACTAGGCTAGCATCAGGTTTGTATTTGGCTATGAACCATATACAACATGAAGCATGAACACGCACTAACTGAACTTGGCAGGGAACAAATTCAGACTTGCAGCGTGTAAATGCACAGACAATAAAAAGAAAAGGATTGGGCATCAGATGTGATTTGATCCAGAGATCTCCTAGGAACGAGATCGGA
This sequence comes from Alopecurus myosuroides, assembly GCA_028641055.1. Lineage (NCBI taxonomy): Eukaryota > Viridiplantae > Streptophyta > Magnoliopsida > Poales > Poaceae > Alopecurus > Alopecurus myosuroides. Next base: position 170,785,146 of record CM054060.1, on the reverse strand, counting down.
GTAACAACCACTGGACTAGCTAGCTGTTCGTGAAAGGATACGGATCTGCAATGAAGTGAACTGTAGCAGAGCGAGGTTTCTCTGACGAAACTGAATGTGCATCTCCGGCTGACAGATAGCAGCACGGTGGGGACATTACAGGGCCTCCGACGACACAGATCGGGCGGCGCTGGTGCGCGTGGTTGCGGCCGCGGGTATGTGTGGGTGCTGCACTGCATGCGGGAGTGTGTGGGTGAGGATTCCAGCGTGATCGTTTACAGGAAACAATACGCACTTGCAGCAGCTTGGAGATGAGCTGACCGTCCCGGCGGCGCAACGGACGAGGCTGGACGCCGCCGGATCCGTGCGACCATGAGAGGGGAGGGTCAGCGAGGATGTCTACGAGGTTCGGCTGCTCACCGGGAGTGGTGTGGCGCAGCAGCTCAGCTCGGTGACGACGATGTAGACGGGACGGAGGAGAAAAAGATGGCGCCCTGGATGATGCTCCTCGCGGACGGACGGCGAGGAAGAAGACGCGGCTGGGACAGGATCTTTGAGGTTCCCATCGGCCAGGCCTTGTAGACGGAGGTGGAGGAAGTATACGTTCATCTCCTAGTGTGAGGGAAGAGTCACAGGTGACGCGGAGAAGCGAGACGACGAGCTTGAGGAGCTCCGAGCCATGGCGGACACCAGCTTGGTCAGAAAACGACATGATGATGCAGAGCCTCAACGACTCGGATTTTTCGTGGAATCAGCAGAGAATGTCACCGGGATCATGCCGAGACAGTAGTTCGTGCTCGGTGACGTTCGTGGCGGCGGGAAATTGAGGAAGACCTCCAGCGACTGAACCGAAGATGATGATGTTGCGGTTGTCCTAGAGATCCTCCGCTTTGATATTGGTGTGGACGAGCAATAGGGAGGCGAGACGCGTCTTCTAGACTAGTCACTCGGGTGACTGGTGGTCGTCGTCGACGGGGATTACGATGGGCAGTGGTGGTGTTCTGGTTCGTTACAGAGGACAGAAACAGAGAGCTGAGAGGCAGAGGGAGGAAACTGGCGGCGGCATGGACGGGGAGGGGTCTAGGGCTAGGGCGAGCAGAGGGGGTGGCGTCGTTTTATGGGGGGTCGAGCCTGTACGGCAGCGCATCGGCTGGAGGAGAGGGGATCACACGGTTGACAGCGACAACCCCTTCTCGTTGTTCTGTCCGTACGAGGAAGAACCTGCGTGTTGGGCTGCTGGGTTAGGGGAAATGGGCTGGAGTGGTGGGATGTGGTCTGCCTCCTTGTTGTTTTTAATTTTTTTTTGTCTGCACACATTTCTTTTTGTAGAAAAGAGAGAGATAGGGAGAGAGAGAAAAAAAGGTTTGGGTTTTTTATTTTATTTTTATGAATCAATTTTATTAATTTGCAAAACAGTAATTCAAGCAATGTTAACATTATTCCCCAAACTTTGAAATGGCCAAAAGGTTTAAAATGGCTATTTGAATTTTAAATAGGATTCATAAGGATTTGGTTTTTAAACAGTTTATTCCATAGACTCAAACAATTATGAAAACATTATGGAATTTAATTGTTTGCAAGACTTTATTTTTTAAACCTCAATTGGATCGTGTCAATTATGAATGAATTGATTTGAAATTTAATTTGCCATTGGGGTGTTGATAAAAAGGAATTTTTAGTTAATAAGCAATTTAAATAACTTCGAACTAATGGAAGCAATTTGAGTTGTTTAGTTGGCAAATTTTAAATTGGAAACTTTGGACATGTGTGAAAGTTTAAAGTGGTTTGAATTTTTGAGTTGTTTTGAAAACATGGTGCAATGCATATGATGCATGTGATGCAAAGCAAAAGGAAAACAACCAACTTTTTCTACTAAGGGGGAACACCCCAGGTGTTACAGACGACACCACTAACAAGGGATTGCGCCCTCGCAATCCACCTGCTAACCCGGGAGGGGGAAGAAGTTTGACTACCGATTCTTCATGCTTCCAGTTGATCTCCTCGACACCACTAACAAGGGAATCTTGCTCGGGCTGATGACGATGTTCTTCCACCAGGAATCTTCCGATGATCGAACCTATTAGGTTAAAGGCTCAGAAAACGTCCACCCACGTAGGATCCTAACACTTTGAAAGATAGACAAGGGGGGAGACTCCAAAACAAATCAGATGGGAGGGGAAATAGAATAGGGATAAGGAGAAAACAAGAATCCTATTGAGATGTTTTTCCAAAATAGTTTAGCAGAAAGAGTTTCTGACATTCTAGAAACAACGACCGTTAGCTAGGTTATCCTACAGGCTTTGCGGACCCGTTGCTTCGATAACCATTCGTATCGAAACAATATCGGGAATCGGAACCAAGGCTCTCATACCATTTGTGACGCACCGAGATCGGGCACTATGCAGATTTCAGCATTTCCGCCAAAATCCACATAATAGCCGATTCCAGGTTGCCACTTGTGATAACATTACAACAGTTCACGAATAATCCACAACAACAGAAAAGATATATACAAGATGACTCAAAGAGTCAAGGATACAACTGATACAATACAAAGATCCAAACAACAGCGGAAGAAACAACATAGTGTCCGACTACGGACAAGATACAAATTGGACTAAGAGTCCTAAAGATAACCGATGGCGTCCAATCCCTGCCCAGGCCAAGCCGGAGGGATTCCCAAGCTAACGTCGTCAGACTTCAAACCTGTTGACTGCAATTTGGAATATGCAGCCACGAAAAGGATTCGTGGGTCAGTACGGTTAAGTACTGGCAAGTGGATAAACCATACTCACAAGATACCGGCGTGACCAGTCATCACAAGATACAAATACTTTGGGTCCAAGGGAAAAGAAAGGATTATTGCAAATAAGCGGCAGCGGGCTGCACTAACCAACTACAGAGACCCACTACAACATCTGGCTAAAAGAGGAGGATAAGATAGTGTATCGGAACCAACTACAACTACTCATCAAACAATACCCATCCAATGTCACCCCCTACTAAGGAAGCAACCCAAGGATAACTCGCACTGTTGAATTAATGATGGATCAAGTTGTGGTGTCAATAAGACTATTACTAGTCAAGTTATCATTAGTTAGGTGTAAGTTGTTCTGAGTACTTGTTAGCCAGTACTTTCACCAAGTCAACCATAACCGCGGAAAACACGGCTTCTCGAGAAGATTTAACCCTGCAGGGATGCACCAATTTGGCCGTACACGTAAGAATAACCCGCCAGACGGGGGATCAACCCACCAAGCGAGGTACTCAACACAACCCAACTCTTCTTCGCATCAAGCCCAAAGAACCCCGTGCAGTTGAGCGCACGGCTAATCAAGCCCCACGAAGAAAAGGGGACCCTCATAGCACTCTAAGAACGTGTCTCCCTAAATGCCGACTACAAAAGTTCCACCCTGGCGCCAAGGGTTCGCACCTGCATATGCATACGGCAAATGGAAAAACCGAACTAAATGAGGCGATTTGGACGAGATGCGAATCGAATCAGAATTGCGGGGGGCGCCCATACTCGCTTCCCACATGCGGTTAGTGCGCTCATCATGGATCAGTAGACAAGACCCTTTTCCTAATTAGGGTCGACACTAGCAGGCCTCAAAACCACGCCGGGCCTCCTGCCGGTGCCTTATCATCAATTTATTATTACCCAAAACATTAACATGTTGTTGATTGAATTGAAACCCAACTATCAAACTAAACAGGTGATCAGACGGACAACAAGACTTGAGCGCAAACAACACTAAGCATGCAACTACGACACGAGGGCCAACAAGGTAAACAATCAACAGTTAATAGGAAGTGGAAGGAAGGCTATATCAGGGCTTCAAGGTAAACATATGATAGGATCGAGACACAAGCATCGAATCATAAGCCTAGCATAAGGACAACAGAAAGAATCGGTAACAAGTGATGAAAGGCAGCCATCGGTAGCAAGTGAGTATACTTGCCTGGAATCCAGCAAGTAGAGGTACATCCGAAGAACTTGTCGTTGCTCACATCATCTCAACGTCCTATCCGGGAAGAAGCGACGAACCTCGAACAAACACCGGATGCAACAATTACTTCTACGGCAAAAGATCCAGCATGATCAAGATATGGATGCATGACAAGTTTAAAGATGCCTCAAAGATAAACTAGTTGACATGGTAAACATATTTAAATGGGCCCATATGCAATTTGGATTGCATATGGAAAAGCCCATGAATTAATGTTGAATTAAATGATCTACAAATAACCATCATGTGAAAGTTAATTAGAATGATGCATGGATGATGAAAACAATAAGAAAACAACAATAGCTTCAATTTGATATGTTGTTTACCAAGTTTGGAATTTTATTTATTAAGTTATGAAATTTGGCTTCTTAAATGAGTTACACAAACATTTATTGTTTTCACCCATTTTAATTGTTCAAAACAGGTAACAAAATTTATATTTGGAAAGAACACAAAATTTTAGATGGAATACATATTTCATTTGCTGAATTTGGATTTTAGATGAGCAAGTTATTAAATTAACAATTTTAAATGCATTAAATAAGAAATAGTTGTTTTCAGCAATTTTATTTATTCAAAACAGAGAACACAGTTGATATTTGCAAAGTTTAGAGAATTTTGATTGGAAAACATATTTTACTTTTCAAATTTGGAGTTAAAATGAATTAGTTATGATTTATGCAATTAAATCAATTTAAATTGAGCCGGAAGCCCAACATCTAATTTAGGAGGTTCGAGTTATTTATCTACCCATCAATATTAAGCGTTGAGTTAACATAGTTAGATGACATAAAGATGAGCTATGCAATTTAAATGGAACCGGGATAATATTTAATTATCCCAACTCATTCCATATTTATTAATTAGGTGACATGCATAATACTACTAAAATGCCAGATGAAAGATGCAAACAGAAACATGGATGGTATACTAATATTCCTTGCATTTTTCTGATAAAAATAGACATAAAGTTTGTGTTCTTTGGGTTTATAGATTGGGAGATATGAATAGACAATTTTGTAAAATAAATAAATAAATAAAAAGACAGAGAAACTATTCAGAGAGTTGGGAATCAAACTTAGGTCTCCTAGGTGGATGATTGGGCTGTGAACCAGTGGGGCTGAGCCGATTTGGTAATTAGCTCTGGCTGTGGATTAAGAAGATCAAGCAGCTCGGGTAACTGAAATCGACACAAGTCAGAAACCTTCAAGAGAAAAATAGAAGTGTTGCATCTGACGGGAAATGCACAGATGATCTGCTACGTGACAGACAAGGGTGCTGGCCACTAGGCTAGCATCAGGTTTGTATTTGGCTATGAACCATATACAACATGAAGCATGAACACGCACTAACTGAACTTGGCAGGGAACAAATTCAGACTTGCAGCGTGTAAATGCACAGACAATAAAAAGAAAAGGATTGGGCATCGGATGTGATTTGATCCAGAGATCTCCTAGGAACGAGATCGGAGTAACAACCACTGGAATAGCTAGCTGTTCGTGAAAGGATACGGATCTGCAATGAAGTGAACTGTAGCAGAGCGAGGTTTCTCTGACGAAACTGAATGTGCATCTCCGGCTGACAGATAGCAGCACGGTGGGGACATTACAGGGCCTCCGACGACACAGATCGGGCGGCGCTGGTGCGCGTGGTTGCGGCCGCGGGTATGTGTGGGTGCTGCACTGCATGCGGGAGTGTGTGGGTGAGGATTCCAGCGTGATCGTTTACAGGAAACAATACGCACTTGCAGCAGCTTGGAGATGAGCTGACCGTCCCGGCGGCGCAACGGACGAGGCTGGACGCCGCCGGATCCGTGCGACCATGAGAGGGGAGGGTCAGCGAGGATGTCTACGAGGTTCGGCTGCTCACCAGGAGTGGTGTGGCGCAGCAGCTCAGCTCGGTGACGACGATGTAGACGGGACGGAGGAGAAAAAGATGGCGCCCTGGATGATGCTCCTCGCGGACGGACGGCAAGGAAGAAGACGCGGCTGGGACAGGATCTTTGAGGTTCCCATCGGCCAGGCCTTGTAGACGGAGGTGGAGGAAGTATACGTTCATCTCCTAGTGTGAGGGAAGAGTCACAGGTGACGCGGAGAAGCGAGACGACGAGCTTGAGGAGCTCCGAGCCATGGCGGACACCAGCTTGGTCAGAAAACGACATGATGATGCAGAGCCTCAACGACTCGGATTTTTCGTGGAATCAGCAGAGAATGTCACCGGGATCATGCCGAGACAGTAGTTCGTGCTCGGTGACGTTCGTGGCGGCGGGAAATTGAGGAAGACCTCCGGCGACTGAACCGAAGATGATGATGTTGCGGTTGTCCTAGAGATCCTCCGCTTTGATATTGGTGTGGACGAGCAATAGGGAGGCGAGACGCGTCTTCTAGACTAGTCACTCGGGTGACTGGTGGTCGTCGTCGACGGGGATTACGATGGGCAGTGGTGGTGTTCTGGTTCGTTACAGAGGACAGAAACAGAGAGCTGAGAGGCAGAGGGAGGAAACTGGCGGCGGCATGGACGGGGAGGGGTCTAGGGCTAGGGCGAGCAGAGGGTGTGGCGTCGTTTTATGGGGGGTCGAGCCTGTACGGCAGCGCATCGGCTGGAGGAGAGGGGATCACACGGTTGACAGCGACAACCCCTTCTCGTTGTTCTGTCCGTACGAGGAAGAACCTGCGTGTTGGGCTGCTGGGTTAGGGGAAATGGGCTGGAGTGGTGGGCTGTGGTCTGCCTCCTTGTTGTTTTTAATTTTTTTTTTGTATGCACACATTTCTTTTTGTAGAAAAGAGAGAGATAGGGAGAGAGAGAAAAAAAGGTTTGGGTTTTTTATTTTATTTTTATGAATCAGTTTTATTAATTTGCAAAACAGTAATTCAAGCAATGTTAACATTATTCCCAAAACTTTGAAATGGCCAAAAGGTTTAAAATGGCTATTTGAATTTTAAATAGGATTCATAAGGATTTGGTTTTTAAACAGTTTATTCCATAGACTCAAACAATTATGAAAACATTATGGAATTTAATTGTTTGCAAGACTTTATTTTTTAAACCTCAATTGGATCATGTCAATTATGAATGAATTGATTTGAAATTTAATTTGCCATTGGGGTGTTGATAAAAAGGAATTTTTAGTTAATAAGCAATTTAAATAACTTCAAACTAATGGAAGCAATTTGAGTTGTTTAGTTGGCAAATTTTAAATTAGAAACTTTGGACATGTGTGAAAGTTTAAAGTGGTTTGAATTTTTGAGTTGTTTTGAAAACATGGTGCAATGCATATGATGCATGTGATGCAAAGCAAAAGGAAAACAACCAACTTTTTCTACTAAGGGGGAACACCCCAGGTGTTACATGATGCAACTGTGACGTCATCATGACGTCAAGCCATTTTTTATTTTTATTTTTCTTTTATTTCTGAATTAAAATAAAACTGACAGGTGGGTCCCACGTGTCAATTTAAAATAACAGATTATTGAATAAACTTAATAAATCAATATATCCTCAATTAGTTATCAGAAAAATACATATAAAATATAGATTGTTTAGAAAAAAAATATAATCTTAATGTTTATGAACTTTTCAAAAATGTTTGATAAAGTTTAGATTTTTTTTTGAATTTGAATTGATTCATTTAAAATTGAGAAAAGTAAAAAATAATTCAATATTTAAAAAAAATAAAAGTTACATACCAAATTGCTCAAAATGAAAAATCCAAACCCTCTATGATATTTTCAAAGTAATTTGAACAAGTTTTCATGTGTGCAATATTTTTCCTAGTCATTTAATTCATTTAAAATTAAGAAATTAATAACTTATTCAAATATTTTCAGTAAGGTTCAAATGTTATGCCAAATTAAAGAGAAAAACAGTTTCAATTCAAATATGTAAAACATAAAACATTTTCTTTAACTTATGAACTTGTTTCTAAAAGTATGATGGAATTCTATCATGTTTTGTTATAACCAGAAATAACTATCACTACATTATTTTCCTTATTAACGAATCTCTAATGTTTTCACACCTACTAAACCTATCATCACCAGTCGGTATCAAATTATGTGATGATAGAGTTGGTGGTATTAGCTACTCATTTTCAATTAAACTCTTTATCATTAGCTCTACATTTATTTAACATAAAATAAAAGGTGTTTGTCATCTTTTCAATTGTTGTTTTCAATGTGACATTGTTTTCTTGCCTAACCATGTGATAACTACTTACTCCCTTCGTTCCTGAATGTAAGGCCTATAGTTTTTTGGGAAAAGTTCCAAAATATATAGCTCATTATTATTTATGGACAATATTTTCCATTCACAAATGAGTTCCAATAAGGAACGATATATTGTGTTCAATTTGTGACTAGTAGGGAATCTCCTTTCGCAATTTTTTGTAGGATAAAATGTGTCCATCGTATGCCAAATACCCAAGTCTTAATATTCGTGCAGAAAACTATACGCCTTACATTCAGGAACAGAGGGAGTATAACCTAAACATGATAACAATTGATTGTTAAATAAAAGTGAAACACATGTAAGTCTAAAAGAAGTAACAACATCATCACCACAAGCAATGAAACAACTCTAAGTCATCTAAAACAAATGTGATCTTAGTATCGTCTCGATCGTGGCTTACACTTGTAAGTTAGGGTGTTTTCCAGGGTATTTCACGATGCATCTCATTACGATGCATGTACCATCTTGCCAGTGTTTCCAGTATTCCTTACCGGGACTATTTTGCTATCTTTCAGATCTCGAGATTTCCACGCAACCCTCGAACCCCAAAGACATGGATAATTGTTATTACTTCTATCTCAGGCAAGTTCATCACTTGCTCATATCCTTTGCAGTACTTCCTGAAGAACTATTTGCAAAAACCCTATCATATTACCACCTATTCTCAAAAGATTACATGATCCTATTTTTATAATAATATGACTAATTGAATGACTACCCGAGTGGTAGTGTTCTATTTGGTGGGCGGATGGAACCATGGTAAGATGAATAGGTCAAAGGAAGGTTCCATCTGCATGGGAAGTATTACCTAGGAATTAACAACAAATGTCGTCAAGATTCTTGCGCCGGAAATACCGCGTTAACCATGGGTCTTGTATGGGGCGAGTAAGCCAGCTGTGATCTTTTCCCGTTCACATGTCAACGGACTGCCAGAGACGTACACTGTAGGTCTTGCGGGACTACATGCACATGGGTGGGAGCCCTTACGTCCCACAGACTCTAAGGTCTATGAGTGTGTGCCCGGGGAGCCTAGATCTCTATCGCGAGGGGTAGAATCAGGGGTTCAACCTGCGTGGCAGAAATGGGTGGGCATCTGTTGTGCGGAGAAGCATGGTTTGGTTTGGATCAACAACCGGGCCCCACACCTGAGTGGGAGTGGATAGGAATGTACACCTGGTTGTGCAACATGGTCTTGATTGCCTATGGGTAAAGTAACGCACCTCTGTAGAGTGTGAAAGGATGTGACATGTCACCCCCTGTTCCGGGAAGGAGCTGCGAATGCCGCAGGAAAGGCAACTCCATGAAGTTCTATCCCTGTGAAGATTCGGCCGGCATAGTTTTCAATATTAAAAGCAGCCTCTTGAAGAAAGATTTACAAAAACGTTGCATTAGCTTATGACTCTTTCGAGTCTAAAGCTATAGTTAGTGCATCAAACTACCCTCTATACATAATGAACTTGTTGAGTAATGCTCGTTACTCATTCGTTCCCGTTTGACCCCCCGCTTAGAGTTGAAGCCTTAAGGAAGTCTTCATCGGGAAGCCATCGCTATCTCATGAAGCTAGGAGGAGTCTTATACTACTTAGCCGGTGAAGCATCGTCATCAACAACGCCGGTAGAGGAGAAGCTATCGAGGTGTAGGTGGAGTACATTCCTTGGACCTAGATTCTCACAAGCCGTAGATTAGGGATGACATCGGCTGTAGTGGATTAGGTTCCGAGATAGAGTTCTTCTCCAGCTTGGAGCTTCGATTTGAGTCTTCTGATGTTTCATTTGCATGAGATCTTGTTTGATTCATCATAAGGAGATTCTCGAGAGCTTGTAATGAACAATGTTCGTATCCTATATCTTTTCTTAGACTTGTTATGTTTCTGTTGTACCACTCTTAGGGATGTAATATTCACGGATAAGTCCTTATGTGAGTATTATGTCAACGACTTGCGCACTACACATGCAGTGGTGTGCTGGGTCACCGCACAGTGCCGCTCTCGTCGCTGAGAGGGTAGCGACCAAGAAAAGTGCAGACCTGCCCGACAAGGAGCCCACGTCCGTCTCTCCCCAAGAGAACATCGCCGCACACCAAGACCTCCACAAGGAGGACCTCCTCGAGCCTCAGGAGAGCCCCAATGCCAACACCATAGGGTGTGTCGCGGAGTGGAAGGTTGAGCTACAACACTTTGAGTTGCAGTTCCTCACCACCAAAACAATAAAATGAGGATCTCTAGCAGAGTTCAACGCGGAGTGGACCAACCCATCGCCTAAGGAGCACCCCGGGGAGGAGACAACAGAGCTAGGGAAGCTGGCAACATGTGACAAGCTCTACTATGTCGTGCAGCTCCACTTCGGCCACGGGGCCAAGGTCTCCAACAACATCGCCGAGTACGAGGGCCTCCTTGCCGGCATCAGGGCCGCCATCACTCTCGGAATCAAGTGCATCGTCGTCAAGGGGGACTCGCAGCTCCCAGTCAACTTCTCCAACAAAATCTACAAGGATAAGGACCCGCACATGGCCTTGTACCTCAAGGAGGTCCGCAAGCTTGAGAAGCGCTTCCTCGACATGGGATTGCGGCACATCCCTTGGGCAGACAACAAAGAATTAGACGACATCACCAAGAGGGCATAAAAAAACTGGGCGCAAGCACCATGCGTGTTTCAAGAGAGGCTCGAGAAGCCATCCATCATGCCACCCGTCGACGACGACGAGACCTAGGCCACCAGCATCTCGAGGAGGAGCTCCCACCCAAGGCGCACTAGATTCTGGCGCCCCATGAGGGTGTCGCCTTATACTGGCATTCACTCATGCGGAAGCATGCTGGATCAAGAGCCTCATCAACTACATCAAGAAGGGGGGCCTCCCTGAAGATGAAGCAGAAGCGGACCGCATATCTCGCCAAGCAAAGAAGTATTGCGCCATCGACCACGAGTTGTACTGGAGGCGCCCCAACGGAGTTGCACTGCGATGCGTCCCCCTAGACGACGACATGGACCTCTTCAAGGACATACATCAAGGTAAATGTGGTCATCACTCTTCATCGCGCACGCTCGTCGGCGAGGCCTTCTGCTATGGATTCTACTAGACCACCGCTCTCAAGGACGCCACCGAGCTCATAAAGACCTGTGAAGCGTGCCAATTCCACGCCAAGCAAGTACACCAGCCCGCGGAAGGACTGCAAACCATCCCCCTCCTGCGGCCCATCGTGGTCTGGGGGCTGTACATCTTGGGCCCATTCCCACGAGCGCCGATAACCCACAAGTATAGGGGATCGCAACAGTCTTCGAGGGAAGTAAAACCGAAATTTATTGATTCGACACAAGGGGAGCCAAAGAATATTTGTGAGCCTTAACAAGTGAGTTGTCAATTCACCTGCACTTGAAAGTGGACTTGTTCGCAGTGGTTTATCAGTAGTAACAATTTTATAGTAGCAGCACTAGTGAAATAATAGCAGCAGTGAAATGAAAACAATAGCAGTAGTGTTTGAAGTAAACAGCAGGATTAAATAATGTAGGCATAGGGATAGATGAACGGGCGTTGCATGGATAAGATAGTTCATATAATAATCAAGACATGGGCATTACAGATAAATAAGATAAAGCATCCAAGCACTAAGTAACCATAGGCATGCGTTCTGTAAATAGTCGTACATGCTCGCAATGAGAACTTGCACATCATCTTTTGTCCTACCAGCCCGTTTTTAGTGGGGCCTCAAGGGAACTACTGGTAATTAAGGTGTTCCTTTTAACAGAACACCGGAGCAAAGCATTAACACTCCATGAACACATGTGATCCTCACATCACAGACACCCCCTCCGATTGTCCCAATTTGTGTCACTTTGTGGACTCGGGTTCCGGACAACGATATGTGTAAACAACTTGCAGGTATGATCAAGAAACAATAATTATCATCGTGATTCAATAACATGTTCATATCTGAGATCATGGCACTCGGGCCCAAAGTGACAAGCATTAAGCATAACAAGTTGCAACAATGTCAATAGCACTAATAGAGGATACTAGGCACTATGCCCTAACAATCACGACATTATTACATGAACAATCTCATCCAATCCCTACCATCCTCTTCAGCCTAGGGGAATTCCTCACACATGGATGGGGGAAACATGCATGGTCGATGGAGAGGCGTTGGTGATGATGATCTCCTCCAATTCCCCGCCCCGACAGGGTGCCAGAACGGAATTTCTGAACACCGAAAAAGGATTCGTGATGGCGGCGGAGTTACGGACTTCTTTCTGGAAAACGATCGAACCCCCTCGGGATTTTAGGTTTCGGGGCATATGTAGTCGAAAGGGCGACGTCGGTGGGCCACCAGGGTGGTCTCACCACCCCCAGGCGTGGCTAAGGGGGGCCCGCGCCTGGATATGGTGAGGGCCCCCGGTGCCCGTCTTCGACTCCTCTTCGGAATTCTGGATGTTTCTGGGGAAAATAGGAAGTTCGGGATTCGTGGGGTCTAATTCCGAGAATATTTCCAGAACAACTTTTCTGAAATAAAAAACAGCAGAAAACAGGGAACTGGCACTTGGCATCTTGTTAATAGGTTAGTCCTGGAAAACGTGTAAAAATGCTATAAAGAAGGGAGCCATGTAGCAATTGGCATAATATCAACATGGAACATCAGAAATTATAGATACGTTGGAGACGTATCAAGCATCCCCAAGCTTAGTTCCTACTCGTCCTCGAGTAGGTAAACGATAAAACAAAATAATTTCTGAGGTGACATGCTACCACACAATCTTGATCATAATATGCTTTCCACACGATGCAATGCTTGAATCTTAAACTATTTGTGCACTAAAAACAAGCAAGTGTTCTGCGTTGGTCCCTGGCACCGGGATGTTATGGCAAAGAGAACATTATGGGGTGTGGAAGGTTAATGGAAGAAAGGCTCACAAAGCTGAAAGTGGTCATTAGACAAGAGAAAGTCTTACAACCGAAGCTATGAAAGGAGTAGGGATTTCCACACAACGGATGCACATAGAGCTATAAGTGTATGAAAGCTCTCCAATGGAACTAGTGGGGGTCATCCAACTTGCTTGCTCATGAAGACCTGGATCTCATTTGAGGAGGCTCATCATTGGAATATACAAGCCAAGTTCTATAATGTAAAGTTCCCCAAACTGAAGCATTTGTGCTAAACATGAAGCACAAGTGTGGTATAAAGGATAGTGATGCACCCCCTCTCTCTTTGGCCCTTTTTTCGTGGGCTTTTTAATTTTTTTATATATCCTCACCGGTAGGGGCAACATCCTATATTACAATGAATCATCACACTTTTAGTAGTCATAACTCATAATGGAATATCTCTGATGTATCCAACTGCATGCTCCTACCAGTGTAGCAGTATGCATAAATAACCATGAAGCTCATCACCAAGTAACATAATGGAGGTGGATGTTGTGCAGCAATATATCTCGGAATGGCTATGGAAATGCCATGATAGGTAGGTATGGTGGCTGTTTTGAGGAAGAATATATGGGCTTATGTGTAGGAGAACAAATTCCTCCCACGGGATTTGGATGCACTGGCGAAGTTTGCACCAACTCTCAATGTGAGAAAGGGCAATGCACAATACTGAAGAGGCTAGCAAATATGGATGGTGGAAGTGCCAGGAACCGCAACATAGACTCACGAGTTAAAAGGTTGCAGAAAGCAAATCATCTTTACAAGGCACAATGCAAATCACTCCAAGTTCCGTGGTAGTGACAAGTCACTTTTAGCTACCCCGACCGTAGCGCGTAACAAAAGGCCGATCAGAAATGTATCACTCATAGCAATCATATACCATTGTTTCTATCAGCTGGTAATTGAAGTGTGGCACAGTTTCAAGTTTCTTAGACCAACCATTAAAATTTTATACTTAATAGTCCTTCCCGTTTATTCATTAAGAAAATTAATATCTCAAAACAACAGCAGTGATTCAAGTGAAGCAGTTTAGTGATTTACAAGACCATGCGAATTTTTCCACTATACCAACTACCACATAAGAATTTCTATTCTCAACCAAGCACATATATATGACAACAAAAACTCTCTCTAAGCATATAGAAATGAAAACTAGAGAGTACTAACAGCTCTAAATAAGAATGCAAAACAAGAGCTAAATAAATGCAGCAGCCAGACAAAGATTAAGAATACAAAGTATTCCCATGAAAAAGTGGAGCGTGTCACTCTCCAATAAAAGAATGCTGGGTTCCAACCAAGATTATTGCAAAAATAAAAATAAACTGAAAGCAATAATAAAAGACGCTCCAAGTAAAGCACATAAGATGTGACCGAATAAAAATATAGTTTCACTAGAAGTGACCTGATAATTTGTCGATGAAGAAGGGGATGCCTTGGGCATCCCCAAGCTTAGGCGCTTGAGTATTCTTGGAATTTAATGGGATGTACCTCCGGGGAATCCCCAAGCTTAGGCTCTTCACTCTTTTTGATCACGTCATATCATTCTCTTCTCTTGACCCTTGAAAACTTCCTTCACACCAAACTTCTCACAATCTTCATTAGCAACGTTAGTGCAATGGAAATAATAAATTCACATGGTTCAGTTTCAACACAAGACTAACACTCATAAACACATTAGCTACTGTCACAACTTCGTTTAGAACTCTTTTTCTGAAAAGAGCACCAAAAGAAAGAGACTAAGATGCAAATGCAATTATTGGCAGAAATCTGTCAAAACAGGAAAGCAGGTAAAGATGATTTTTTCGAAAATCTTCTGTTGCTCAAATAAAAAAGTGTTCAACTAAGAAAAGTTGCTTATATAGCCCAAGATTACGCAAAAGAAAACTCAGGTCGTTTTGAATTTTCTGTGATTTTATACGAATTTAACAGTGGACAACATAAATCTATTTCCTGCCCAGAAATCCGAAATATAGTCTCAACTTTCCACTACAGGCTTTACTTGGCTCAACAAAGACACAAAATAAAATATACAACGGGGTTTCTTAAGAAATAGACAACACCCAGGTGCAAAGCACACAGAAAGAAACGACGGAAAACAGGTTGAAAATGGAGAAATAAAACGGGTTGTCTCCCGGTAGCGATTTTCTTTAACGCCTTTCATCTAGGCATCAGCAAGAACTCGGGTTTGGATGAACTGGTTGAGTTTCTACGAGCAAGAGGAACGTGTGGTAGGTAGGAGAGCAAGTGGGGGGCCAGGGGGCCCCCTCACCATAGGCAGGCGCGCCCTAGGGGCAGGCCGCGCCTGGTCATGGTGAGATGGCCTGGGTGCCCCCTGGGGTCACCCCAGGTGGCTTTCTGCCCTTTTTACGCAAAAACTTCAAATATAAACTTTTCGGGATTTTTCGAGAAACTTTATTTTTCGGACTTTTCCAGAATTTTAATTAATAATAATATCGCTGGAAAACGAAGATGGAATGATGAAAAACGTCAGCAATACTAAACCTACAGCAGTTCTAAGGCACTCTACTACACGTATACCCACTGAAAATGGAGGAAAACATATGGAAAACGTGATTGAGGATAGCGAAAACGTGAGTAGACGATGGAAAACAAGGTGAAAACGTGTGTGGACATGAGTGAATATGGTGAAAACAATATGAAAACATGATATACTTTATGGAAGCACAGCGACAACGAGCATATGAATAAGAAAACGTAACGAACACGTAGTGATAACATTGTTTCCTTCATTTAAAATCACCTTGTTAACAATGTTGATCAAGTCTTGCTACCAATATAATTTTATATGAAATAAAACTTTGTTTCTCACTAAATATTTATGTTACCTCAACCTTGATTGATATAGTCCCAACCTTGACGGTCTCATATTCTTTGGATGGCTTTGTAATAGGACAATAAAATTCTCCAATCTTGATGGTCTCAATATTTTCAATTGAATTTAGACCATATTTCTTATCAATCTTCTTGGGAAAATAAACAGTGTGCTCTTTATCATTAACATTAAAAGTAACTTTTCCTTGATTGCAATCAATAACAGCCCGTGCAGTATTAAGAAAAGGTCTTCCAAGAATAATAGACATATTATCATCTTCAGGCATTTCCAACACAACAAAGTCAGTTAATATCAGACAATTGTTAGCAACTTGAACATGAACATCCTCACATATACCCACAGGAATAGCAGTGGATTTATCAGCCATCTGCAAAGATATATCAGTTGGTATCAATTTTTCTAGGAGGGGTCTTTTATAGAGAGTAAAAGGATGACACTAACTCCAGCTCCCAAATCACACAAAGGAGTTCTAACATAATTATTTTTAATAGAACATGGAATAGTTGGTATACCAGGATCTCCAAGCTTCTTAGGAACCTTTCCATTAAAAGAGTAGTTAGCAAGCATAGTGGAAATTTCCTCATTAGGAATCTTCCTTTTGTTAGAGACAATATCTTTCATATATTTTGCATAAGGAGGAAATTTAATAGCATCAGTTAAAGGAATTTGCAAGAACAAAGGTTTCATCCATTCACAAAACTTGTTGTAATGTTCTTCTTCTTTTGATTTGTGTTTCTTATTAGGATAAGGCATTGGTTTTTGTACCCAAGGTTCTCTCACATTACCATGTTTATTAGCAACAAAATCTTCCTTAGTGTACTTTGTATTTTTAGTTTGCTTTTCAGGTTCCTCTTCAATTTCTTCTTTATCAGAAGCATTATTCTCTTCATTGTCACTTTCAGTTTCAGCATTAGAGATAGATATACTATTAGGATCTTTAGCAAGTTCAGAGGATTCTACAACAGTTTTATGTTTCTTCTTCTTTTTCTTCTTAGTATGAATAACATTATTATTAGTTTGCTGAGAATCTTGTTCAATTATTTTAGGATGTCCCTCAGGATATAAAGGATCTTGTGTAGCAATACCACTTCTAGTTCTTCTTTCATAAGCATGTTTTTCTTTAGAAGCATTAACTAGCAAATCTTTTTGCACTTTAGCAAGTTGATCAATTTGAGTTTGAACCATTTGAAAGTGTTAAACAAGCATTTTAACATCATTAGAGGTTCTTTCTATAATACCCTACAAATTATCAATAGCTCTAGAGTTTTCCATTAGGTGATTTTGCACTCTCACATTAAAATTATCTTGCTTAATAACATAATTATCAAATTCATCTAAACATTGACCAGGAGGTTTATTATAGGGAATATCTCTACTATAAAAATGTTGGAGAGAGTGTACCTCAATGGTGGATGAGTGAGGGATTGGCTTACATAATTCTTCTATAGGTGGAAGATTCTTCACATCTCCAGATTTAATACCCCTCTCTTTAAGAGATTTCTTGGCTTCTCTCATCACTTCATCATTTAATTCAATCATTCCCCTCTTCTTGGGTGTTGGTGTTGGTGTTGATACTAGAGTAGGGGTTGGCTCAGGCTCAACCATATTCCAATCATCATGATTTTGGCTTATTTTAGCCACTAATTCCTCAGCTTCATATGGAGTTCTTTGCCTGAAAACACAACCAGCACAACTATCCAGGTATGTCCTAGATTCAACAGTTAGTCCATTATAGAATATATCAAGAAGTTCATTATTTTCTAGCTTATGCCCAGGTGTAGCCCTAACTAAAGAACAGAACCTTGCCCAAGATACAGGCAATTTCTCTCCTTCCAATTGCTTGAAATTAAATATATTTTGTAAAGCAGCATGTTGCGCACTAGCAGGAAAATATTTCTTAAAGAAAGCATTAACCAAACTAATAGGACTATCAATAGATCCCAGAGACAAATTATTTAACCAAGTTTTAGCTTCATCTTTTAATGAGAAAGGGAATATTTTAGCAACAAAGTAGCTACGTTTCTTAAGATCATCAGAGAATAAACTACTCAAAGAGGAGAGCTCATTCATATTTTTCATAGCACTTTGATTTTCAGTACCACAAAAAGGTTCTTTCTCAACAATAGATATATAAGATAAATCAAGAGAGAAATCATAATCCTTATCCCTAATATTAATGGATGGGAGATGATGAGGACATCCCTAGCTCTTCACCTATTGTTGAACATGAAGATCCACCAATTAAAGCTAATGAAGTAAGGATTGGTCCAATGACAAGATCAAGGACCAAGCTATTACAACAACAGGTGAATTCACTCCTACTTGAGTTTAATGTTTCTAATAATGAGAACTTTATACTACCTAAGTCATTGCATCTATGTGTTCTTAGGTTTATTGATAACACAAACATTTATGGAGATCATGGAGAGAAGATTCACATGGATGAAGATGAGCTAGAAGAGGAGAGGATGATCAAGTGCTAAGGATGGTGAAAACAAGCATTACAATTATTATTTCATAAGGGGATGAGTGCCTCCACAAGATGAAATGCACTCATACATGAAACAAGCAAGAGGAGGGCGCCCACATAGAAGATCAATGCGCCATAATAGTTAGTTTTGGTTTCCATAACCAATTTGGCCGAATTCCTTGTGTATGGAATCGGTTTGTATCCATATATGTGAGTCCTAGTCCTAGTAGGAGTCCTAGTCCTAGTAGGGGAGGGATTGCTTGCACAAGAGAGCCTTGTGGCCGCACCCCTCCACCTATATATATGTCCCACCTGCGTGTGGTTGAGGTAGACTACGATTGAATCAAACAAACCCCATAACCTCTAGTTGAAACTGCTTGTTAGCCTTTCATACTGGAAGTTCATCTGCAAACTTTACGTGTTACCTGCTGTTCCACTGGGAATATGACGGTACAGGACCACTTGTAGTCGGTGGATTACTTGTGCAAGAGTGTGGAGTTAAGAATATCCATTGGGTTGCTATCTTTTGCATTGGCATCAGGGATCAGCCGGAGAGTTCTTAGTGGCGCACTAGTTATCAATTCAGAAGTTATCTGTGAGTTCACTGAGAAGATTGGGCCACCCCTTATCATCTTGGTATCAGATTTACAGGTTGCCTCGGTGAGCTATCAAATTTCCCTTTAGATTTGAGTGTTTTTATTTCCTATCCAGAAAATTGCCCCACAAAAATAGTTTTAGTTTTTGCCATAGCCTAGATATCATCTTAGTTTTCAATTACTAGTGCTGTCTTTGTGTTAGATTTGTGTTGCTTTTTATCGTTTTTAGTTTCATCTATTTCGGCTAGGTTTAGGGTTCTTGTTCTATCTAGCCGCATCTTATCAAAAAATACCAAAAATATTCGCAGCACACCACCCTTTATCACCACCAATCCGATCCACTCTAGTTGTTCTAGCCGCACCACAAAACCCTAGTTCTACTTGGACTCGGATTCCCTCCCATCCCACCGCTGCCATCCTCCTTGTTTACATCGGATTCACACCACCCCACGCTCGCTTCCACCTACCGCTTACAAAACCCCATCGCGAGCCGCAGCACCTCTTACCAAAACCATATCGCGCGCCACACACCCACGGCAGAGAAAGTCTGCCGCCGCTGCCGCCAGTTGGTAACCGCGCGCGCTACGAAAACTGCTGTAACACGCTTACCAAACGCCGTAACGCACGCGCGCGCGCTGCCGCGGCACCGTTTCTGCGCGTTTTGCTGCCGTGCGTTCTGCGAGTCTGCCGCGGTACGATTTCTGCGTGTTTCTCTGCCGTATTGCTCTGCCGCGGTACCAAAACCTCTGTTTTTCCTGCCGTGAGGAGTTGTTGCTGCTGTAAGCTGTTGAATCTCTGCCGTGGCACAGTTTTTGACTGTTTTGGCTGCCGTACACTCTGC
Organism: Alopecurus myosuroides; assembly: GCA_028641055.1. Lineage (NCBI taxonomy): Eukaryota > Viridiplantae > Streptophyta > Magnoliopsida > Poales > Poaceae > Alopecurus > Alopecurus myosuroides. The sequence continues at coordinate 170,765,252 of CM054060.1, read as the reverse complement.
CGTGGCTCCAAATTGAGCTGTTTTCCTGCCGTGAGGGTTAAGTGCTGCCGTGAGTTTTTCTAGCTAGAATTTCACATAGATTTTTCTGTTTTCTCTTTTATTTTCCTGTTTTCATCTCTAGGACCAATATATCCGTACCCTTGTGAACCTTAGCCACAGCCTTTCTACAGCATTCAAATAGGAACTTTCCCACAAGTATAGCTATTTTGTGCTCTGACAGGCTGCTCATATTTCATCACCACCATTGTGTTCACTTGTGTTTGGTTTATTATTGCTCCTAGCTTAGTGTAAGGCCATTGAAAAATTCAAAAAAAAAATAGAAAAGAGAAAAGAGAAAAGAGAAAGTGCAAAGAGGCCATATCAATACTATTGTTTCTAGTTGAGCTTGCCATTGTGACACTTGATTTTTCTTTTGAGCAATCTTGTGCCTGTCAAAAAGAGCCTAGCTAGTGACTTTCTAGTGCATTGCAAAATTCATCCATATATTGCATTGCCACATTTGTCTCCATTGTGTGAGTTTCCTTGGGTCTTTTATATCTTCACTAAGACAGCAAATAGGATTGTTACTTTGGTGATTGTTAGGTATCCATACCAAGCCCCACTAAATAACCTTGTTTGCCATTGTGAGAGTTAAAAACCTGGGTATTCTTTTCTTCACACCAAAGCACTTTAATTGCCTCTACTTGTGGTAAGTATCTCTATTCACTTTGGAGTGGTAAGATATCCTATTGTCTTGCTAGATTTTTGAGTGAGTTGTGAGAGGCACCACAACCTATACTTGTTTTATTTTCACTAACCTTCTAATGGATCCTTCTAGTGATGAACTTGTGCAGCAAAAGAAGGACCAAACCGAGGTAGTGAAGTGGAGGGAGTATGAGGCATTAAGGGATGTGTGTAGCAAGAACTTGGATGATGCTGTTGGCCCTCTTTATGAGCAAGTTGATGATGTCAAGAAGGATGTGGCAACTACCAAGAAGTTGGCCGAAACCAATAGTGCACAATTGAGAACAATGCAAGATGCTATTGATGCTATCAACAATAAAATGACTGATCTTACAACTTTGCTTGAAGCTCGGTTACCACCCCTTGATGATGACAATGCAAGTATCCATAGTGATGCCAATAATGGGGATGATGTTATTCTTGGCCGTGGAGCAAGAGAAGGAAGAGGCCGAGATCAAATAGGCCGAGCTAGACGTGTGCCTTTACCCAATGCTAATGAAAATAGAGAGGATATCTTGGGTAAGCCAAAATTCTCAATTCCAGCTTTCAGTTTTGATGCTATGGATGTGGAAGAATATTTGCTATGGGAATTGAAGATAGAGAAACTTTGGAGATTGCATGATTACAATGAGGATAGAAAGATTAAGTTGGCATCTTCTGAGTTTGATGGTTATGCTCTTAGATGGTGGGATAATCTTGTGAGAAAGAGACACAATGCTGGAGAATTGCCCATTGTTACTTGGAATACCATGAAGAGGCTTATGAGAGAAAGATTTGTTCCTCCAAATTACATAAGGCAACAATTTGACAAATTGCAACAATTGAAGCAAGGTACCAAGACAGTTGATGCTTATTATCAAGAGATGGAGATGATTATGCAAAGAGGTCGTGTGGAAGAACAAATTGAGCAAACAATGCAAAGGTTCCTTTCTGGGTTACACTATAAAATCAAGGGCATTGTGAGGCATTATCAATATACCAATATGAATGATTTACTCCATCATGCTAGAGAGGCCGAATCACATATCTTGGATGAAGCACAAAATTTGGCTAGAGCAAAGAGTAGATTTCCTTTGAGATCATCTATTACTCCTAGTACTTCAACACCACCACCTCCATCATCAAATTCTAGAGGTGCTACATCAAATTTTCGAGGTGCTACTTCATCCAAATCCGAGGCTAGTGTGGCTAATACAAGGAAAACACCACAACCAACACCAAGTGCTTCGGGTTCTAGTGCTCCTACTACAAGGAATAGAGATATTACATGCCACACATGTGGAGGAAAAGGGCACTTCAAGAGGGATTGTCCAAATTCCAAAGTGATGATTATCAATGAGGACAATGAGTATGAGACAGGTGATGATGTTGATCCCAATGATCTTGATGATGATGATGGATATTTGAGTGATTCTCCTTTGGATGCTTATGCTACTACTATGCCTTCTATTATTTGCACCCAAAATTCATTGAGTGTGGTGCCTAGTCCTGAAACTCAAAGGTGCAATTTATTCCAAACAAAGGCTGTTATTGGTCCCAACATGGCTTGCAAAGTCATTATTGATGGAGGGAGTTGTAGGAACTTGGCAAGCAAGGATTTATGTGCCAAGTTGAACCTAAAATATTTACCACATCCAAGCCCTTATCATATACAATGGTTGAGTAGCACTGGACAAATGAAGGTATCTCATATGGTGAGAGTGGAGTTTCAAATTGGACCTTACAAGGATACTATTGAGTTTGATGTTGTGCCCATGACAGTTTGCCACCTATTATTGGGAAGACCTTGGCAATTTGATAGAAGTGTGAAGCATCAAGGGAGAGCTAATACTTATGAGTTGAATCATCATGGGAGGACTATTATCTTGAGGCCTATGACTCCACAACAAATTATAAATGAGTCCCAATCCAAAATTGCTATGAAAGAGGAAAAAGAGAGAGAGAGGGATGAGGGAACACCAAAAATACAAGCCATGGGGAGTGATAGCAAAACCAATTCGAGTGGTAAAAAGAGAGAGAACCTATTATGCATGTTAGCCACTAAAGAGGATTTGAGGGAATTTAAGGATGATCCTTCACTAGTCCCTATTGTGCTTATTCACAAGGGAGAGATTTTGGTTTCTAATGACATGACCCCTATTCCTCTTGGTATTTCTAATGTTTTGCAGGACTTTGAGGATGTTTTTCCACAAGATGTGCCCTCGGGATTGCCACCATTGAGAGGAATTGAACATCAAATTGATTTGATCCCGGGAGCATCTCTCCCAAACCGAGCCCCTTATAGAACCAATCCACAAGAAACAAAGGAGATCCAAAAGCAAGTACAAGAACTATTGGACAAAGGTTATATTCGGGTTAGTTTATCTCCTTGTGCCGTTCCCGTTATTTTGGTTCCTAAGAAAGATGGTACTTGGCGCATGTGTGTAGATTGTAGAGCAATTAATAACATCACTATTCGTTATCGTCATCCTATACCACGTTTAGATGACATGTTAGATGAATTAAGTGGTGCTACTCTTTTCTCTAAAATTGATTTGCGTAGTGGATACCATCAAATAAGAATGAAAGAGGGAGATGAATGGAAAACTGCTTTTAAGACAAAATTTGGTTTATATGAGTGGTTAGTAATGCCCTTTGGTTTAACTAATGCACCTAGTACTTTTATGAGATTAATGAACCATATTTTGAGAGACTTTATTGGTAGATTTGTGGTAGTTTATTTTGATGATATTCTCATATATAGCCACAATGAACATGACCATATGGATCACATTAGACAAGTTTTGCAAGTGCTAAGAACTAATAAATTGTATGGAAATCTTGAAAAATGCACTTTTTGCAAAGATAAAGTAATATTTCTTGGTTATGTTGTTTCTAAGCATGGAATTGAAGTTGATCAATCTAAAATTGAAGCTATTCGAAATTGGCCAATTCCAACTAATGTGAGTCAAGTTAGAAGTTTTAATGGGCTTGCTAGTTTCTATAGAAGATTTGTGCCTAATTTTAGTACAATTGCTGCCCCTTTGAATGATCTAACTAAGAAAGGTGTTAATTTTGAATGGGGTGTTTCACAAGATATTGCTTTTGATACTTTGAAAGAGAAGTTGATTTCGGCCCCATTGCTTATGCTTCCAAATTTTGATAAACAATTTGAGATTGAATGTGATGCTAGTGGCATAGGTATTGGAGGTGTGCTCATGCAAGAAAAGAAACCTATTGCCTATTTTTCTGAAAAATTGAATGGTGCACAATTGAATTATTCTGTTTATGATAAGGAATTATATGCACTTGTGAGAGTTTTAGAAGTATGGAAACATTATTTGTGGCCTAAAGAATTTATTATCCATAGTGATCATGAAGCATTGAAATTTTTAAAGTGCCAAAATAATTTGAATAAGAGACATGCTAAGTGGGTTGAGTTCATTGAATCTTTTCCATGCATTATAAAACATAAAAAGGGATTGGATAATGTAGTTGCTGATGCTTTGTCAAGGAAAAATATGTTACTCTCAAATTTAGAAATCAAGGTTTCGGGTTTGGAGGGTATTAGAGATTTATATGATGAAGATAATGAATTTTCCATGCCATTTAATAAATGTGTTAACACTAAAGCATGGGAAAAATTTCATATACATGATGGGTACTTGTTTAGAGCTAACAAATTGTGTATTCCCGAGTGTTCTTTGCGTTTATTTTTGATCCAGGAATCTCATAGTGGAGGATTGATGGGACACTTTGGAAGAGAGAAAACATTGTTGATGTTGGCAGAAAATTTTTATTGGGCACACATGAGAAGAGATGTGTATAGGTTGGTGCAAAGATGTATTACTTGCAACAAATCCAAATCAAAATTGAAGCCCCATGGATTATATACACCATTGCCATCACCAAGTACACCATGGGAAGATATTAGCATGGATTTCGTGTTGGGATTGCCAAGAACAAAAAGAGGACATGATTCTATCTTTGTGGTTGTGGATAGATTTTCAAAGATGGCTCATTTTATTCCATGCCACAAGAGTGATGATGCTTCTCACATTGCCAATTTGTTCTTTAGAGAGATTGTGAGATTGCATGGAGTTCCAAGGACTATAGTTTCAGATAGAGATGTCAAGTTCATGAGTTACTTTTGGAAGACACTTTGGGGTAAGCTTGGCACCAAGCTATTATTTTCTACTACTTGCCACCTTCAAACTGATGGACAAACCGAGGTGGTTAATAGAACATTGTCCACATTGCTAAGAGGTATGATCAAGAAGAATTTGAAGGAGTGGGAGGAGTGTTTGCCCCATGTGGAATTTGCTTACAATAGAGCTGTGCATTCAACTACTCAATTCTGTCCTTTTGAGGTGGTGTATGGTTTCAAGCCTATCACTCCTCTTGATTTATTACCACTTCCTTTACATGAGAGAGTTAATATGGAGGCTTCAAAGAGGGCTGATTTTGTGAAGAAGATTCATGAGAAAACAAAAGAAGCAATTGAGAAGAAAGGAAAACATGTGGCTGAAAGAGTAAACAAGAAGAGGAAGGAACTTATATTTCGGCCAGGAGATATGGTTTGGGTACACTTCAGAAAAGATAGATTTCCAACATTGAGAAAGTCCAAGTTGATGCCTAGAGGAGCTGGTCCTTACAAAGTTATATCAAGGATCAATGATAATGCATACAAGATTGACCTCCCAATTGATGAGTTTGGTGTTAGTAATTCTTTTAATGTGGCTGATTTGACACCTTACCATGGAGATGATTTAGCATCGAGGTCGATGCCTTTTCAAGAGGGGGAGGATGATGAGGACATCCCTAGCTCTTCACCTATTGTTGAACATGAAGATCCACCAATTAAAGCTAATGAAGTAAGGATTGGTCCAATGACAAGATCAAGGACCAAGCTATTACAACAACAGGTGAATTCACTCCTACTTGAGTTTAATGTTTCTAATAATGAGAACTTTATACTACCTAAGTCATTGCATCTATGTGTTCTTAGGTTTATTGATAACACAAACATTTATGGAGATCATGGAGAGAAGATTCACATGGATGAAGATGAGCTAGAAGAGGAGAGGATGATCAAGTGCTAAGGATGGTGAAAGCAAGCATTATAATTATTATTTCATAAGGGGATGAGTGCCTCCACAAGATGAAATGCACTCATACATGAAACAAGCAAGAGGAGGGCGCCCACATAGAAGATCAATGCGCCATAATAGTTAGTTTTGGTTTCCATAACCAATTTGGCCGAATTCCTTGTGTATGGAATCGGTTTGTATCCATATATGTGAGTCCTAGTCCTAGTAGGAGTCCTAGTCCTAGTAGGGGAGGGATTGCTTGCGCAAGAGAGCCTTGTGGCCGCACCCCTCCACCTATATATATGTCCCACCTGCGTGTGGTTGAGGTAGACTACGATTGAATCAAACAAACCCCATAACCTCTAGTTGAAACTGCTTGTTAGCCTTTCATACTGGAAGTTCATCTGCAAACTTTACGTGTTACCTGCTGTTCCACTGGGAATAAGACGGTACAGGACCACTTGTAGTCGGTGGATTACTTGTGCAAGAGTGTGGAGTTAAGAATATCCATTGGGTTGCTATCTTTTGCATTGGCATCAGGGATCAGCCGGAGAGTTCTTAGTGGCGCACTAGTTATCAATTCAGAAGTTATCTGTGAGTTCACTGAGAAGATTGGGCCACCCCTTATCAGGAGAAGTGCCAAACTTAGCATCAAGAGATAATTTATATTTAACAACACGACTTTCAATAAGACTTATAACAACATCTCTATCCTTCATAGCATGTATTTCATCAATAAGATCATCATTAAGTTCAATATAGGAATCATCAAAATCATCACTAAGATTCTCTCTAAGCTCAGGTGAATCAACAGGAGTAACTGGATTTTTATCAGGAGTTTCAGTGTTTGCAATATTTTTACCTTTAGCAATAGTAGCATCTAAGAAAGGACCGAGAGAACCACTCTCATAAAGAACAGTAGAAGCATCATCAAAAGTATCAAAAGTATTTTCAGATTCAGCAGAAGTAGCACGTGTAGCATGTGTATGTGGTGGTGTAAGCAGCTTACTCATAACAGACGGTGAATCTAGAGCAACAGAGGTGTTCAGAGTTGTACCTCTTCTTGTAGTGGATGGTAATATAGGAAACGTTCCATCACGAGTCTTACCCATGATGAATGATTGGCAGTAGATAATAGTACTCTCTGGTGAGCTCGCAAATAAAGCTATGCTCCCCGGCAGCGGCGCCAGAAAATAGTCTTGATAACCCACAAGTATAGGGGATCGCAACAGTCTTCGAGGGAAGTAAAACCCAAATTTATTGATTCGACACAAGGGGAGCCAAAGAATATTTGTGAGCCTTAACAAGTGAGTTTTCAATCACCCGCACCTGAAAGTGGACTTGTTCGCAGTGGTTTATCAGCAGTAACAGTTTTATAGTAGCAGCACTAGTGAAATAATAGCAGCAGTGAAATGAAAACAGCAGCAGTAGTGTTTGAAGTAAACAGCGGGATTAAATATTGTAGGCATAGGGATAGATGAACGGGCGTTGCATGGATAAGATAGTTCATATGATAATTAAGACATGGGCATTGCAGATAAATAAGATAAAGCATCCAAGCACTAAGTAACCATAGGCATGCGTTCTGTAAATAGTCGTACATGCTCGCAATGAGAACTTGCACAACATCTTTTGTCCTACCAGCCCGTTTTCAGCGGGGCCTCAAGGGAACTACTGGTAATTAAGGTGTTCCTTTTAATAGAACACCGGAGCAAAGCATTAACACTCCGTGAACACATATGATCCTCACATCACAGCCATCCCCTCCGGTTGTCCCAAATTCTGTCACTTCGGGACCTCGGGATCCGGACAACGATATGTGTAAATAACTTGCAGGTATGATCAAGAAACAATAATTATCATCGTGATTCAATAACATTTTTAGATCTGAGATCATGGCACTCGGGCCCAAAGTGACAAGCATTAAGAATAACAAGTTGCAACAATGTCAATAACACTAATAGAGGATACTAGGCACTATGCCCTAACAATCACGACATTATTACATTAACAATCTCATCCAATCCCTACCATCCCCTTCAGCCTACAGCGGGGTAATTACTCACACATGGATGGGGGAAACATGGATGGTCGATGGAGAGGCGTTGGTGATGACGATGGCGATGATCTCCTCCAATTCCCCGTCCTGGCAGGGTGCCAGAACGGAGTTTCTGAACCCCGAAAAAGGATTCGCGTTGGCGGCGGAGCTACGGACTTCTTTCTGGAAAACGATCGAACCTCCTCGGGTATTTAGTTTTCGGGGCATATGTAGTCGAAAGGGCGACGTCGGTGGGCCACCAGGGTGGCCTCACCACCCCCAGGCGCGGCCAAGGGGGGCGCCTGGCTATGGTGAGGCCTGCCTGGTGCCCGTCTTCGACTCCTCTTCGGACTTCTGGATGCTTCCGGGGAAAATAGGAATTCGGGATGGGGTCCAATTCGGAGAATATTTCCAGAACAACTTTTCTGAAATAAAAAACAGCAGAAAACATGGAACTGGCACTTGGCATCTTGTTAATAGGTTAGTCCCGGAAAACGTGTAAAAACGCTATAAAGAAGGGACAAAACTTGTATCAATTGGCATATAGATATGTTGGAGACGTATCAAGCGCTCGGGGGCTACCGCTACCTCTACGTTGCCAACGACAAATTCACCAAGTGGGAAGATGTGGAACCAGTCCGGACATCCTGACGAGGTCAGCCGTGAAGTTCATCAAGGGTTTGGTGTGCCTCTTTGGCGTCCTTAACCGCATCATTGCCGAAAACGGTACACAATTCACTAGTGGACTTTTAAAGTCCTACTGCGTCAACCTTGGCACGAAGATCTGCTACGCCTCTGTGGCCCATCCGCACAACAATGGTCAGGTGGAGCGCGCCAACGCCGAGGTCCTCAAGGGCCTCAAGAAGGGGAGCTTCAACAAACTCAAGGCCTACGGGAAGAAGTGGATCGACGAGCTCGTGTCGCTGTTTTGGTCCATCGGCAGAACCGCGACAAAGCCCACGGGAGAAACGCCATTCTCGCTCGTCTACGGAGCAGAGGCTATCCTCCCCGCTGAACTCAAGCTTGGTTCTCCTCGAGCCTTTTCCTTCAGCGAGGTCAAACAAGGTGAACTCAACGCCGATGACCTACTACTCTCCGAGGAGGCAAGAAACCGCGCCGCCGTCCGCACATCGCAGTACCAGCAAGGCTGCATCGCTACCACAACAATAACATCAGGCCACACACACTGGAGGTGGGCGACCTGGTCCTAAGACGAATCCTCTCCGTGGAAGGCTTGCACAAGCTCTCTCCCATGTGGTAGGGACCATTGCGGGTAGCACAAACAGGCACCCAGGAGCGGGACGCCTAGAGATGGAAGATGGCACACCTGTGCCCAACCCGTGAAACATCCAACACCTACAGAACTTCTACCCGTGACACCACGGTAAGAACAACGTCGGGACCTCTCTCCGTGAGGGTCCCATGGAGCTTCTCATCAGGCGTGCCGCATGGCCGCGAGAGCTTCTACCCACACAAGTGGGAGCCCCGTTCTGGCGGGGCAAACTTTTGTTTCTTGAGGGCGCCACAAGGCCACTACATCCTCGAGCTATGGATATGAACTCGCGTGAGTACCAGCCCCATGACGTTGGGAGTTCCATGTACGCACGGTGACGTCAAGTGCCTCTTGGGGGACCACAAGGTCACGACATCCCCAAGTGTTTTGTAATGAAAAGCCTCACCCTAGTAGTAAAACCTAGCCTTTGCCTCTAACAACACTTGTCCCCTCACAAGCATTTTCCTCCTGAGGAGTGCACGTTTGTCAATTTCCTCACGAGGTAACCTTGCGAGCGGGGGGTGGGATCATTACCTTTGCACGGGTGAGATCCCAACAGATTAAACCCAAGTGGCGGAGCTCCGTATAAACGGGCCGCTATCGTGCACGACACCTCACCAAAGTCCTTGGTACTGACTTCCTCGCGAGGCGCCCACGTTGGAATTGACAAATGTACATTTCTATTTGCTGCAAGAAGAACCACTTCCCTCATGGGGCAAAGGACAAGTCCTCCCCGAGGAACGCACAGTACCTCCACGAGGAATCGGCGGGAGGCATATGTAAGGACCATCCTCGGACACGCATCTCTCCTCGCCGAGGCCTACGACACCGCGACCAAAAAGCTAAGTCTTGTGCCTTCTTTTTCTTTATCTCTCGAAGAGGTCCCTCTGGAGTTATTCAAAAGACTCGCACAGACGTATTTTTGAGTGTTCTTAGTTAGGTTCATGGCAAGGCGTGCCATAAGCCTGCTGATAGAGCCGTGGGTGGAAACGTGGGAGTGCCGGATACGTGGATACGATTAACCCAGATTCAGTATGTCGCAACTAAGGCGGAGCTCCTACTCCGGCAATCTCACTAAATCAGGGTTGAAGCCTGAAATATACAAAATACAATGTGAGTAGGGTTGCTCTAACTCGACAAGGATGAACTTCTCGACGAACTAGCTTCTAGCTTATTTGATCTCTCCTATCTCTTCTGTCTTTCGACAGCTCCTGTCCGGCTTTATATACATAGCCGGACTAGGGCTTACAGGAAGGAAACCTAGAAAACTACGGAAAGTATTCCTATTCTTGGAAAGTAAGAAATCCGGCTTCTTCTCCAAGTCGGAGCACGTATTGGGCAATGATCCGGGTTCTTCTAGAATCCGGCTTCCTGTGCGTCAGCTTACTGGGCCGCCCAATGGACTTTGCTCCACTGCCAGTGGGCCACCCTGGTAATACGGCCTTTGGCCGATGCCGGATATACCCCCATTTGGCATATATCCGACAATAGCCCCCAAGGAGAGTTAAGACCTCCATTCGTCTTCTTTTTCTGAATTTCATACTTTCAGAAAAGTCGGCATTCAGTCTTGAATCTTCTTCTTGACACAATTTCTATGCTAAACCCGGCTTTCCAGAATCCGGCATTTCTTCCATGAATCTTCGCTTAAAAGGAATCTGTGACGTAAGCGAGAAAAATCATGCTTACGTCACGAATGTTTAGTTTCAATCAAAGGCTGAAAACGCATCTCTGCCAGATTTGGCGCGAGGAATAAGGAGATAAACATCATTACGCCAGCCCATCGCATCCCGGATTTAACTTTGAGACACGCGTCGGGCATCCAACGGCTAAATTAGCCGTTGGGATAATCTCAACGAAAAATGGCTATAAATAGCCCCTCGGCCCCTCTGTTCCATTCTCCTTCCCCTTGCGACGATTCACTCGAGATCACACTCTAGAGCTCCTACGCACTCCCGCTTCCGAGAGAGAAAGGGAAAACCTTCGTCGGTGTTCTCACCATCAGCGGATCGCGCTCCAAGCCGGTGGCGCTCTTCGACCAAATGGACGCCTGAGACAACTCCTAGGCTCCCGAGGTCACCATCGACATGCCGTCCGTGGAGCCTACCGTGGACTCTGCGGCTTTTCTCGTGCACGCCTCAGCCACAACGACAACGGCAGAGGTTTCTTCCTTGTCTGCTCCGGTGGCTCCCCCGAGCGCTGCAACGGCAACTCCGGAGATCCCCACGGGCGCTTAGGTGGCCGGAGACCCTAGCTCCCCCACCGGATTTGTGTCATCTCCACCCACTACCTATCTATCTCTTCCGTCCTCCAACACTCTGCCACCTCCCGTCCCGAAATCGGGAGACGAGGAAAATGTTCCTCGCACCGGCGAAGATGAAGAGGGCGACACCGCCAGGGGAGGCGAGGAAGACGAATGGGGAGAAGCTGGAAACTGGAGACAGTGCAATACCGCCTTGTCTCTTCTGACCAGCCTGGAAAAGGAGGAATTTATCTTTAAAGACAAATGGCGGCTGGAGAACAAGGATACAAAGCCAAAGTCGATAGTCGGAGAACGAGTTATCCTAGCTTTGCACGTTCTCCAAGGTATGGGATTTCCTCCATCTGCCTTCTTTCTGCAAGTTATCCAGCATTACGGGGTTCAACCCCACAATCTTCCCCCAAACTCCAACTTGTACATAGCCGGCTTTCAGGCTTTGTTCAAAGGTTACCTAGGAATAGAACCTAGGCTAGACTTTTTCCAATATTGCTTCTACGTGAAGCGTAATACTTTCGATGGTCTCCCTCCTGTCCGTGGAGCCATATCTTTCAACCTGCGCCATGGCAGGGAGATATGGTTCCCTAAGATCAAAACCCCGGAATCCCTCAAGTTTTGGACGGGTCCGTTTTTCTCACGAGGATGTCCCATATCCTAAAAAGGATGCCGATATTCCTGCTTTCGACAACTCCGCTGCATCTCCTAGGGAAAACTGAACTCTAGACACCGTCCAGGCTCCGCCTCCAGATCTTCTGAGGATCAAAAGGCGGATTGCCAAGATGGTCGCCTCCACTCCTCCTCTCACAAGAATGGAAACGGTTCTTTGCTGGCTTGGAAGGCGGATTCAGTCTCTCGCCTTCCACTCCGGCTGCCTTCTCTGCGAGTACTCCGACCCGGAAGACGTCATGCGGGTTACTTCGGCCGCAATGTTGGAGAAAGTCTTCCGGAAGAAGGTGAACCACTTTCTGGCCACCCACGACCAGTACGAGGAGAGCATGCGTATGTACAACGCGGAAAATCTTCCTCCCAAGGTAAAGCATTATTTTCTGCCTTTGCAAAGGATTTCATACTTTTGCATTTACAAATATATACTTATGGATTATTCGTGTTTTTGCAGCTTGATACTCTTACAGAGGACCAGCTTGTTTCTGCAACGGAGGAAGTGGCGCTGAAAGCCCGCTTTGCAGCGGCCGGCGGAAGGAAGCGCAAGAAAGCTGCCACTTCCGCCGAAGTTATTGATCTTGACGGAGTTCCCGTTGCAACTTCCAGGTAACCTAGTCTTTCATACTTTCCTCTTTTCTTGCACAAACTCTTTCATCTCTGTTTTTTCATTCCGTATTTCTTCCTTTTTAGTCTCTCTCCCGCTCACCAAAGGGGAAAGGCCGGAAGAAGCACAAGGTCACATCTTGTAGGGTCCCAAAGCCTTCCCCTGACATCGCCCCGGATACCCCAATGGCGGATGCTACAGGGGAGCATTCTGCTCCCTTAGAGGAATCCTACTTCCCCCTCCCCAGCCACCTAGCCAGACCAGCCAGCCCGATGCATCCACACCGGATGTGTGAGAAAGGGCGGCGCAACATGACGAAAGAGGGTCGCCTCTCGTCAGAATTGACGAGGAAATTCCAACTTATGACCATAAGTTTAAGGTAAACCAAGAAGCCTACTTTGACGAAGATGGATATATGCATGCATGGGGAAAAAAATAGTTCGTCAAAGACCCCTTGATCCGTCCTTGGCCACAAGGCTAATAATCCGGAATAATTACACTTTCTCGCCTCGGCAGGTCATCCAAGACGGAATTCATCACATGGGGATCTCCTTTTCTTAGTACAACAAGGAGTTCACCGAGATGCTTTCGGGGCTTCAAAAGATGAGCCAGGTATACTTCCAGCCCCCAAGTCTTAACACAAAAGTTTTTTTTTGTATTAGTACTTTCAGGATTTTCTGTTTATCTTTTGGTTTTAACTAATGTTTCTGTCCTTATGCTTGTAGAAAACCGACGAAAGCATTAACCTGGACATTCTTGGCAAAGTCAATGTGAAGAACAAGGAGGTGAAATCCCTCATTCTAATCACATAAGAGAAGGAAGCCGAAATTGCTGAGCTTCACAAGCAATTTAAGGAGAATGCATGTAAGTATGCTTTTTTCTTTTCCTTTTTTGATTTTGTTGCGAGTTTTTCCTTTTGAATTCTTTTGCATTTAACTTAACCTTCCTTCTTTTCAGCCTTACTTGCTGAAGCTAAGCAGGCTGCCGCGGATGTCGGGAATGCGCATCAGCTCCGCTCCGAGAATTTGGAGCTTCACAAAATCAATGTGAAGATCCAAAAGGACTTGGACGAAAGCCGGAAAGCGCTAGCGCTTTCCGAATGTCGGCTTAAGGCCCAAAGTGAGAAGGATAGCGCCATCATTTGAGGTCTGGAGGCTGCTCTTCATCTTCTCCTTGAGGAGGTTGCCGAGATCGACAAGCACATCCTTGGTAAGTTTTTAACATTTACCAAGTTTTTCATTCAGTGTCAAAGTGCATACTTTTCTTCTGAGTGTTTCTGATATCTGCCTTTCTGCATTTTTAACAGAAGGCGACTCGTCTTCTCGGATTGATCGCATCCGGGCGTTCAGCATCTTCGTCAACAATGTGAAGAAAGCCGGAACGAAACTTGTTAGCAAGTGCCTTCCAGATAAAAAAGACGATTATGCCGACATTGCGCAGTTTGTGGACATGTTTGTAGAGGTCATCGCCCAGAGGGAAACATGGATGCAGTCTGCTTCTCGCGGTGGAGTGCGCATGCCTCTGGGCCTCTTGAAGATGCACCACCCCACCACCAAAACCTGGCGAGTGGCGACCAGCATTCCCCAAGGGTACTCGGAAGCCCAAAGGACGGAGATTTTTTACTCCGTCAAAGGATACGCCTCCAAGATCGCTCAGATGGTCTCCACCACCACATTCTACCCAGAGGAAGAGATTCCTTCGACTCCGGTGAATCCAAGCGACGGTGATGATGACGACGACAACGAAGATTTCGTCGATGTCGTCTAGATCCATGCCCTGCGGATGCTGAAAGGGGGAAGAATGCCTTACTTGCTTTTACTATGTATTATTCATTTGTAATGCATTCTGAATGCCTATTTTATATGAAAAAGTTATGGTTTTTTATTAATTATCGTTGCAAGTCAATTTTGTCCCCTTTTAACCTTTCTTAGTGTTTGAGTGATTACAAAAGCATGAAATCTTCACGCCGAGCAACTGGGTTAAGTAACCAATCAGTCTAAACTCGGAATATCGAGTCATACTTTGGAACTTTAACTTACTAATCCAATGACCCAGCAAACAGACAATCAGATTATACTTAAGAAAATAAGGATCTAAAAGTATGAACTCCATGCACGTAGGCACAATCTAGTGTTCTGTAGCCTTATTAGTCTTAAAGCATTCAGTTTTCTTAACTCCGAGCATGCAGGAAAAATTCGGGTTAACATTGAAAGATCATTGGGAAATCGAAAAGATGGAACATGCTTTAATGGTAAAATACAAAAAATAATTTGCATGCTTTTCCGAAAAACTTTATTTCATGATGTTAATAATGTTGACATAGAATTGGACTTGGTATAGAAAGGACGCAACTGCTGGATACTCCAAGGCATGTTTGTCTCTCCTAGCTCTACATATATGCTTCTTTTCCTCTTGCGATTCGAATTTTCCGATTCATCTTCAGTATCCCGAATATCTACAAGATAATATGACCCATTTTCATAGCTTTGCTAATGACAAAAGGTCCCTCCCAGATTGGGGCTAACTTGTGTTTTCTTTCCTGCACCCGTCTTAGCACTAAGTCACCTTCTTTGAAAGAACAATGCTTGATTTTCCGGCTATGATATCGCTGTAAACCTTGCCGATAAATGTCGGACCTCTGCAACACAAGTTCTTGTTCTTCTTTTAAAAGATCGACGACATCCTGTCGTGCAATTTCGGCATCCGTCTCAACGTATGCCTGCACTCTAGTGCTATCATGGATCATGTCCGTTGGAAGCACTGCTTCGGCACCATAAATCAGGAAAAAAGGCGCCTGCACGTTGATTTATTCGGTGTTGCGCGTATGCTTCAAAGCACAGAAGGCAATTCTTCTACCCATGCTCCAGCTGCTCCGTGAAGAGGAGATTCGAGTCTTGGGCGTATACCTTGCAAGATTGAACTTTTCATACATTTAACCTAGCCATTGGACTGTGGGTGTGCGACTGCTGCTAAATCAATGCGGATTCCTGTTTGCCGGCAATATTTTGCCAGCTCTCCAATTGCAAAGTTTGTCCCATTATCCATGATTATGCTATGTGGAACGCCGTATCTCATGACTATGTCTATGATAAAATTTCCGGCAGTCACACCGTCAAGTTTTTTGATGGGTTTAGCTTCCACCCACTTGGTATACTTATCCACTGCAACGAGTAGATGTGTAAGTCCGCATGTTGCAGTTTTGAATGACCCCATCATATCTAGCCCCCAGATCGCAAACGGCCATGTTATGGGAATACTTATTATGCTTGGCGTAATACTGACATCCGGCACATGTATTAACTATGTGCTCTGTATCTGTCTTGGCTGTAAGCCAGAAAAACCTTGGCCGAAATGCTTTCTTAACTATGCTTTTTGATTGAGCATGATGTCCGCAATCTCCGCCATGGATTTCTTGCAGGATTTGCCATCCTTCTTCCGGCAAAACACAACGTTGGAAATTTCTGGATGTACTGTGTTTATACAGGTAACCAAATATCGTGTATCCTTTGCATTGGCGCTTTATCTGCCTTTGCAAGACTTCATCTACTCCGTCCGGGAATTTCTGGAGATTTTAACACCACACCCACACCGGCGCCTTCTTTCATTTTGGATCCGTTGATGCATCCAAAACGTATCTCCTTTTTCGAACACTTTTGCTATTGTTTGTCTCTAAACTTGTGAGTTGTGGATACAACTAGCACGGACTAACGCTATTTTGAGAACGGACTAACGCTATTTTGAACAGAATTACCTTGGTGTCTCGTTTTGTGGAGAAAAATCAACTTTCGGGAAAATGCCCAGAAAAGATCCGAGAGACCTTAAAACACCCGAAGACCACCGGAGCCAGAAGGAGTCCCGGAGGAGGGCCAGGAGGGGGCCACACCACCCCTAGGCACGCCCCCCTTGGCCGCACCACCTGGTGATGTGGGGGCCCTAGGCACCCCCTCGAGCTCCCCTTTTGAGTACTTGTCGCTCGAAACCTAAAACAATAGGGGGTTCGTCATATTCCACAGAAACACAACAGAGCGCCTCCGCCACCTCGAAACACAATTCGGGGATGAGAAGTTCCTATTCTGGCGTCCCGTCGGGACAGGGATTCGAAGGAGATCATCGCCATCGACACAGCCACCTTTTCTCCATCAACCATCCATGATTCCCCTGTCCATGTGTGAGTAAACACCGCTGTAGGCTAAGAGGGATGGAAGGGATTGGATGAGATCGGTCATGTAATAATGCCAGATTGTTAGGGCACAGTGCCTAGTATCCATTGTTAGTATTTTCTACCATTGTTGCAACTTGTTATGCTTAATGCTTGTCACTTTGGGCCCGAGTGCCATGATCTCAGATCTGAACATGTTATTGTTTCATGAGTATAATTATGTTTCTTGATGATATCTGCAAGTTGTTCACACATGTCGTTGTCCGGATCCCGAGGCCCGAAAGTGACAGAAATTGGGACAACCGGAGGAGATGGTTATGATGTGAGAATCACGTGTGTTCACGGAGTGTTAATGCTTTTCTCCGGTGCTTTGTTAAACGGAGCACCTTAATTACCAGTAGTTTCCCTTGAGGCCCCGCTGCAAATGGGCTAGTGGGACAAAAGAAGTTGTACAAGTTTCTCATTGCGAGCATGTATGGCTATATTGGAACACATGCCTATGGTTTGTCTAGAACTTGGATGCTTTATTATTATTATCCGCAATGCCCATGTTTAGATTATTACATGAACTACCTTATCCATGCAACGCCCGTTCATCCATTCCCTAAGCCTAGAGTACTTTCATCCTGTTGTTTCCCGCGATTGCTACTGCTATTACTATTTTATTCCTGCTGTTATTTTACTACTACTGCTGCTATAAAACTGTTACCACTGATAAACCGTTGCGAGCAAGTCTACTTTCAGGTGCAGATGAATTGACAACTCAGTTGTTAAGGCTTATAAATATTCTTTGGCTCCCCTTGTGTCAGATCAATAAATTTGGGTTTTACTTCCCTCGAAGACTGTTGCGATCCCCTATACTTGTGGGTCATCAAGACTATTTTCCGGCACCGTTGCCAGGGAGCATAGCTTTATTTATTTTCTCACTTGAACGTGATATTGTTTGCTGCAAGCCTTTCATCATGGGTAAAACTCGTGATGGAAAAGTTCCTATATTACCATCCACTACAAGGAGAGGTGCAACTCTGAACACCTCTGTTGCTCTTGATTCACCACTTTTTATGAGTAAGCTTCTTACACCACCACATGCTACACACACTATTACTTCTGCTGAGTCTGAAATTTTTTCTGATACTTTTGATGATGCTTCTACTATGCTTGATGATACTGGTTCACTAGGTCCTTTCTTAGATGCTACAATTGCTAAATCCAAACAAATTGAAAGTGCTGAAATTCCTATTGAAAATATTGGTACACCTGTTAATTCACCTAAGCCTATTGATGATCTTGATGAAACCTACATTGAACTTAATGATGACTTTATTAAAGAAGCTCTAGCTACTACTGGTGCAAGTGCTCTTAGAAGTCTTCTTGCAAGACATGCTGTTAAATATAAATCTTCTATTGATGCTAAGTTTGCTACATCTCCCATACACATTAGAGACAAGGATTATGATTTATCTCTAGATATATCTTATATATCTATTGTTGAGAAGGAACCTTTTTATGGAACTGAAAGTAAAAGTGTTATGGAACACATGAATGAGCTTTCATCTTTGAGTAGTTTATTTTCTGATGATACTAAGTTGCGTACTTACTTTTTTACAAAGATCTTCGCTTTCTCATTGAAAGATGAAGCTAAAACTTGGT
The DNA here is from genome assembly GCA_028641055.1 of Alopecurus myosuroides. Lineage (NCBI taxonomy): Eukaryota > Viridiplantae > Streptophyta > Magnoliopsida > Poales > Poaceae > Alopecurus > Alopecurus myosuroides. The sequence goes on along the minus strand of CM054060.1, from coordinate 170,746,819 downwards.
TTAAAAATCTGTCACCTGGATCTATTACTGGTCCTATGGGTTTGGTTAATGCTTTCTTTCAAAAATATTTTCATGCTAGTGCTCAACATAATGTTGTGCAGGATATCTTTAACTTTGAGCAAATTGAAGGAGAGAAATTGCCTGAATCTTGGTCAAGGTTTTGTTCTTTAATAAGAGCTAGCCCTGGCAATCCATTATCTAGGACATACTTGGATAGTTGTGCTGGTTGTGTTTTCAGAAAAAGAACTCCAGAAGAAGCTGAGGAATTAATGGCTAAAATAGCCAAAAATAATGATGATTGGAATATAATTGAGCCTACACCTACACCAGAGCCAACACCAATACCAACACCCAAGAAGAGAGGGATGATTGAATTGAATGATGAAGTGATGAAGGAAGCCAAGAAATCTCTTAAGGAGAGGGGTATTAAATCTGAAGATGTGAAGAATTTACCTACTATAGTAGAATTATGTAAGCCAATTCCTCATCCATCAGCAGTTGAGGTACACTCTCTCCAATACTTTGATAATAGAGATATTCCCTATTCCAAACCACCTGATCAATGCTTAGATGAATTTGATAATTATGTTGTTAAGCCAGACAACTTTAATATGAGAGTGCAAAATCATCTTATGGAAAACTCTAGAGCTATTGATAATTTGCATGGTATTATTGAGAGAACCTCTAATGATGTTAAAATGCTTGTTAAACATTTTCATATGGTTCAAAATCAAATTGACAAACTCACTAAAGTGCAAAAAGATATGCTAGCTAATGCTTATAGAAAAAACATGTTTGTAAATAATTACTAGAAGTGGTGTTTCTACTCAGGATCCCTTGTATCCTGAAGCACATTCTAAAAGAATTGAACAAGATTCTCAGCAACCTAAAAATAATAGTTCTCCTTCTAAGAAGAGACATAAAACTATTGTAGAATCTCCTGAACCTGCTAAAGATCCTAATAGTATATCTATTTCTGATGCTGAGACTGAAAGTGGTAGTGATAAAAGTGATGCTTCTGATAAAGAAGAAACTGTAGCTGAGCCTTAAAAGCAAACTAAAAATGTGAAGTATACTAAGTAGGATTTCATTGCTAATAAACATGGTAATAAAAGAGAGCCTTGGGTACAAAAGGCAATGCCTTTTCCTAATAAGAAACACAAATCAAAGGAAGAAGAACATTATAATAAATTATGTGAGTGGATGAAACCTTTGTTTTTCCAAATTCCTTTGACTGATGCTATTAACTGCCTCCTTATTCTAAATATATGAAATATATTGTCTCTAACAAAAGGAAAATTCCTAATGAGGAAATTTCCACTATGCTTGCTAATTACTCTTTCAATGGCAAGATTCCAAAGAAGATTGGAGATCCTGGTATTCCTACTATCCCTTGTTCTATTAAAAATAATTATGTTAGAACTGCTTTATGTGACTTGGGAGCAGGAGTTAGGGTTATGCCTTTTTCTCTTTATAAGAGGCTCTCTCTGGAAAAATTGATACACACTGATATATCTTTGCAAATGGCAGATAAATCTACTGCTTTTCCTGTTGGTATATGTGAGAATGTTCCTGTTCAAGTGACTACTAATTGTTTGATATTAACTGACTTTGTTGTGTTGGAAATGCCTGAAGATGATAATATGTCTATTATTCTTGGGAGACCTTTTCTTAACACTCCAGGGGCTGTTATTGATTGCAATCAAGGAAAAGTAAATTTTAATGTTAATGATAAAGAGCATACCGTTTATTTTCCCAAGAAGATTGATAGAAGATATGGTGTAAATTCAATTGAAAATATTGAGACCATCAAGATTGGAGAATTTTATTGTCCCATTCCTATGCCACCAAAAGAATATGAAATTTTTATGATTGGGACTATGTCTATCAAGGTTGAGGTAACATAATCATTTAGTGATAAGCAAAGTTTTGCTTCATATAAAATTTTTTCTGGTAACAAGACTTGATCAACCTTGTTAACAAAATGATTTTGAATGATGAGGACAATGTTTTCACTATGTTTTCACCTTCCCCATTATGTTTTCACCATGTTATCGCCTTGCTACCTTAGTACAATTATGTTTTCCATCATCCATAGTCATGTTTTCATCTTGATTACTGTGGTTATGCATGTTTTCACCATCCATATTTTTGTTTTCACCACTTCCACCTTTCTTTTCTTTGGCCAATTGCCTTTTGGAGTGTCGTAGAACCTTTGTAGATCTGGTTTTAGTTTTTTTCCACCTTTCCATATTTTTTTATGGGCTTTAATTAATTATTAAATTATGAAAATACCTCGAAAATAAAGTTTCTCGAAAAATTCCAGAAAAATTATAATAATTTTTTACGTAAAAAATGAGGCAGGGAGGCACTTGGTAGACCCCAGGGGGACCTACCATGCAGGCACACCACAGGGTGGCGCGACCAGCCCTGGTGGCGCCTGGGTATGGTGTGGGCCCCCTAGCCCCGCACTAACTCTCTCCCCTGCCAAAGATTCCCTTCTCCCACCCCAAACTCAAAACATTTCCTGGAACCCACATTCTTGCTGTTCTTCCTCAAGATTTTTTGATCTCTTTTCTCAGCTCACCATTGTTGCTGAAATTTGGTGCATTTGCTCTCCGGTATGTGACTCCTCCGGTTATCCAAGTAGAATTTTGTTTGGTGGAGTATTTCTTGAGTATTTTGGTACCGTAGGTGACAGCTTGTGTGAGTTTGCATGATTTATTTAAGTTCAAATAATATATTCTCTCCTATAAGTCTCTATAGTAGTTTCCACCTTATAGTAGATTGAAATCAATTTTTGTGATGATTGTTGAAAATTTCAGAAATGGACAGCCACAACTTTGGAGAAATATTTAGGAGTGATGCTCCTAGAAGAAGAAGGACCTCACGTTCATCTACTCTATTGAGGCCATCGTATAATGAAGACCTTATTACACCAAACATCGATGACGCAGAAGGCGATGGAATTGCTAATCCATCTAGTTTCCCTTGCTATACATTTTTGAGAGGTGCAGGTATACTTTATGACTTCTTGATGCTGATTGAAAGGGTTGGTTTAACCAACTACATGAAGGATGAAATTCCCCAATATTCTATTCTGACAAAGCCTTTTTTTGAAAGTTTTACATTTCATAACTCACCATATAACCCAAGTGTTTCTTTTAAGATATATGGTAGTCCTTTTTCTTTGTCCTTGGGGAGTTTTTGCAGCATTATAGGTATCAACGCCTCTGGGACAGTGTGCAAGATTCAGGAGAGACCCGCTGAACTTATGGAACTCTATCGAGGAGTTACCAATGATGATTGCCGCTCAGCTCAGCGCAGGAAGATAAGGAACGTTCAACTTCCTGCTATCAGACATTTTACTTACTATCTTGCTACTAGTGTCTTGGTAGGGAAAACACTACCAACATTTCAAACTATCATCTTGCTTTTCTTGCTGCTGCACTTAACCCTAGTGACAAGAATAACCTTGGTTCTCTCATTTCTCGCCGCCTAGCTGCTAAGGGACCCATTTATGGGGGCATTATTGCTACACGTATAACAACCGCTCTAGGATTTCCTATTTCTTCTCATGATGAATTGATAGCTCCTTATATACTTGGTCTTGCTGCCATGAAGACTCGTCATTTTATTACTGCTAACTCTATTGCTGAACATTTAGTATATAGAGTTTTATTTGTTGACGGAGATGAGAGGGAAGTTATTTTGTCGCAGCCTGTTTTGTTCAAAGTTGACAGGATGCCATGGTCGCGCCCGAAGGGAGGTCTAGATGAGCAGCTGCGCTTGATGGAGTTCCATAGGCAGCAGATGAGGCGAGACGCGCCTTCCGAGGACTACACCATGCAGTACACTGGGGCGTCCTCGAGCATATATCATGAGGGTGGTTCATCCTCGGCAAACTACGGGGGCGCCACCTCATGGCCCGCTTGGGATTGATCTCCACTTAGGCCAAAAGCCTAAGTTTGGGGGGAGGTATACTGACATCACTCATTTATATATCATGTTTCTATCGGTTCTTTGTATATCCATGTTTTTATTTCTTTCGTTTGTTTTCATTTCTTTCGCTTCTTTCGTTTCTGTTTGTTTTTATGGTTTTGTTCTTGTTTTCCAAAACACAAAAAGACCAAAAATATTTCTGTTGTTTCTCTTTATTTGCTTCTTTAGTTTCTTTTGTTGGTTTGCTTTACCTTCTCATTTTGGTTTAATATTCAAAAATCCAAAAATATTTTGATTTGTTTGCTTGTTTCTTTCTGTTCTTGTTTTAATGCGAAAACCTAAAAATATTTGTTGTTGTTCTTTGGTTTTGTAAAGTTTGTTGGAGAGTTCATCGGTCTTCCGTGTCTCCATTGGATCTTGGTTATCATTCTATATTATTCAATCCACACGAGTGAAGAGCAATAATGACGATTTACGACAATTCAAGTTGTGGTGAGAGGCTGATATGAACTATATTTGTTTTATTTTTGTACATATACTCATCCATGTGGACATGCTTAGTTTGTTCGTGTAAGGTGTATTTTCTTTAATTGATGCTTAGTAGTTCATGCTCTCACATGTTTAGTTCCAACTTATTAATATAAGATAGCATGTCGTATAAATGTTTGCTTGCATTGTTTTATTCATATAAGGATATGACATTGTGGTATCTCCCTCTGATTTTTTCGCTTGAATCGACTTGGCACATGCTCACGCATGCATATGACTGAAAACAAAAAGTCAATTAAGCCTCGATGATTTATTTGGCCTCAGAGTATTTGTATCATATTTATGCCCCTGATAATTTTGTTTCGTCGCAAGCATGATTATGGAAGTTGTTTCTCTCTTGATTGTTGCTCGTCGTCTATTGCTAGTCTTCACCTGTACTGAGTATATGAGTCCTTCTATGGGAGCCTCTCTTGTGAAGTCTAGTTGGCTTGTGACGTATTGTATTGTCTGTTTACCATTCGTTGACATAAGCATACACCTCTGTAAAAAATGTTTTCAATACCTCTGTTTATAAAATAAAAAGCTCTAGAACATGAGTTAATCCTTGCTTCCCTATTCGAAGGGCCTTTCTTTCATTTTTAAGCCGAGTCTTCACCTTCTCACTTTATGCACCTTCTTGAGAGCATGGCTGTCATTCTTAGTGTAATGTGCTTGTCCTAGAAGACGGTTGATCGTGGTATAACTTAGATGCTTGTATGTTTGATATCTTTAATTCTAGTCTTCATTTGGACTTCAGAGGTGCCCTAGCATTTATGGTTTTCTCCATTATTAAGGGCAAGCGAGTACACTTTATCATACCCTATTATGAGCATTGCAATCCTGCAGATTGATATACTTCATGTTGTTTGCTATTAGTTTGTTGGTATCTCTTCATGGTTTGCATAACTGCTAGGTTACTTTTATCGTGCATACATATTATTATGAATTGCCTAACCACTTGACCATATAGTGAGTATATTTACATCATATGAAACAAATGTTTTGTAAAAGTTCTTTTATCGCACTCAAATGTTCACTGAATTGCTTGAGGACAAGCAATAAGCTAATCTTGGGGGGAGTTGATACGTCCAAAACGTATCTCCTTTTCCGAACACTTTTGCTATTGTTTGCCTCTAAACTTGTGAGTTTTGGATACAACTAGCACGGACTAACGCTGTTTTCAGGAGAATTACCTTGGTGTCTCGTTTTGTGCAGAAAAATCAACTTTCGGTAAAATGCCTAGATTAGATATCAAAGACCATAAAACACCCTAAAGACCCCTAGAGCGAAAAGGAGTCCCGGAGGAGGGCCATAAGGGGGCCACACCACCCCTGGGCGCGCCCCCCTTGGCCACACCACCTGGTGGTGTGGGGCCCCCTAGCACCCCCTCGGGCTCCCCTTTCGACTACTTATCGCCCGTAACCCTAAAACAACAGGGGGTTCGTCAATCGTCATATTCCACAGAAACACAACACAACGCCGCCGCCACCTCGAAACGCAATTCGGGGATAAGAAGTTCCTGTTCTCGCGCCCTGCCGGGACGGGGATTCGAAGGAGATCATCGCCATCGACACCGCCACCTCTTCTCCATCAAACATCCATAATTTCCCCGTCCATGTGTGAGTAAACACCTTTGTAGGCTGAGAGGGATGGAAGGGATTGGATGAGATCGATCATGTAATAATGCCAGATTGTTAGAGCATAGTTCCTAGTATCCATTGTTAGTGTTTTCTACCGTTGTTGCAGCTTGTTATGCTTAATGCTTGTCACTTTGGGCCCGAGTGCCATGATCTCAGATCTGAACATGTTATTGTTTCATGAGTATAATTATGTTTCTTGATCACATCTGCAAGTTGTTTACACATGTCGTTGTCCGGAACCCGAGGCCCGAAAGTGACAGAAATTGGGATAACCAGAGGGGATGGTTATGATGTGAGGATCACGTCTGTTCATGGAGTGTTAATGCTTTGCTCTGGTGCTTTATTAAAAGGAGCACCTTAACTACCAGTAGTTTCCCTTGAGGCCTCGCTGCAAACGGGTTGTTAGGACAAAAGATGTTGTACAAGTTTCTCATTGCGAGCACGTATGACTATATTGGAACACATGCATATGGTTTTCCTAGAACTTGGATGCTTTATTATTATTATATCCAATGCCCATGTTTAGATTATTACATGAACTATCTTATCCATGCAACACCCGTTCATCCATTACCTAAGCCTACGGTACTTTCATCCTGCTGTTTCCCACAATTGCTACTGTTGTTACTATTTTATTCCTGTTGTTATTTTACTACTACTGCTGCTATAAAAACTGTTATCACTAATAAACCGTTGCGAGCAAGTCTACTTTCAGGTGCAGCTGAATTGACAACTCAGTTGTTAAGGCTTATAAATATTCTTTGGCTCCCCTTGTGCCGAATCACTAAATTTGAGTTTTACTTCTCGAAGACTGTTGCGATCCCCTATACTTGTGGGTCATCATCCACCAAAATGCATGATCCAATATTTCGACTTCGGCATTGGCATGTTTTCCATGGTTTCTGTCCAATCGGCTACAAAGTCTGCGAACACCTAGGATTTGATTGTCGTCCGGGGTTGGTACTTAATGTCAAACACAACAAGCTTAATGCCCCATTTGGCGAATCTTCCCGTTGCATCTGCATTGTTTATTATACCCCCAAGTAGTGCTTTGCTTACCACTATTATGGAATGCCCTTGGAAGTTATGAAGGAGTTTTCATGATGTGAAAAATACGCCATATGCCAGTTTTTGGTAATGTGGAAACCTTTGCTTTGATTCCAAGAATACTTCACTGATGTAATATACCGGATATTGATCTAGAATAGCTTGTTCGTCTTTCCGCCTTTCCACAATTATCACTGCACTGATAACCCTGTTTGTTGCTGTTAGATACAGTAACATTGGTTCTTCCTTCCTTGGGGATGTGATGGTGCAGGGCTTGCACTCGTTGGGAGACCCCACGTGTAAGGTATGAAGAGCACAACAACAAGTTTCCCTGAGAAAGAAACCAAGGTTGAATCGACCAGTAGAAGAAAAAAAATCACTTCCAAAGGTTGATGCGGAAGATATTGGCAGGGAGCACTACCGGTTCAGCAGCAACTTGGAACCTACACAACACAATCAAATCACTTTGACCCAACGAAGCATTGAGGTTGTCAATCTCACCGGTTTTGCTGAAAACAAAGAGGTTTTTGCTGAAAACAAAGAGGTTAAACGTATGGTGTGGAAAACAATATTTGTTTGCAGTAGATGAAAAGAGAACACCGATGGCAGTAGGAAAACACTAGGAACAATGTGAAAACAGTGATTGCATTATCAGTATAAAGGAAATGGACCGGGGTCCACAGTTCACTAGTGGTGTCTCCCCAAAACAGAGAGATAGCATGTTGGGTAAACAAATTACAGCTGGGCAATTGACAGATATAAAGGCTGCACCGTAGTGCATATGCATGACATGATGATTACTATGTGATTCATGCGGGCATTATAACAAGATACATAGACCCTCAGAATGTCATCCGAGCAAACCTTGGGTACTAAGTTGCAAGCAATAGATAATCGCAGTAAGCAAAGTGTGTAATGTAAACAATGTAAACATCGTTGTTTTCTCCCTAGTGGCAACAGCACATCCCCCACCCATTTACGTTTTTGTCACTCGAGCGTGAGTGAAAGGGAGGCATTAACCTACTATCGAGCATAAATACTCCCTCTTGGAGTTACTAGCATCTACTTGGCCAGAGCATCTACTAACATCGGAGAGCATGCAAGATCACAAATAACATACACATGAAAAGAACATGATAGATTGATAATCATTGGACATAGCATTCAATATTCATCGGATCCCAGCAAACACAACATGTAGCATTACAATAAGATGATCTTGATCATGTAGGGCAGATCACAAGATCTAAACATGAGACATAAAGAGGATAGAACAACCATCTAGATACGGCTATGGACCCGTAGTCCAAGGATGAACTACTCATACATCATTCCGGAGGCCGGCATGGTGGTGTAGAGCCCTCCGATGATGATTGCCTCTCCCGGCAGGGTGCCGATGAGAGCTCCAGAACCCTCCCGAACTAGGGTTGACGATGACGACGGCCGCAAATGTTTTTGGTGGAAAAGGCTTCTGTATATAGGGTTAACCCTTCAAGGAAAATATATAGGCGTGAGGGCAACATCGGTGGGCGGCCAGGGGGGCCAAACCACCCCTGGGCGCGGCCAGGGGGACCGCGCCCACCCATGGTGTGGGGGCTCCAGGGCACCCCTCCGGGTCTCCTTCGGACTCCGTGCATGCGTCAAATTTCTAAGACTTCTGGGCTTCGAAGCGTCCAATTCCGAGAATATTCTCATAACAACTTTTCTGAAACAAAAAACAACAGAAAACATGAACTGGCTCTGTGGCATCTTGTCAATGGGTTAGTCCCAGCAAATCAATAAAAATGGCATAAAGTGTAAAGAAAACATGTAGCATATAGTATAAAAACAACATGGAACATCAGAAATTATGGATACGTTTAGGACGTATCAACATCCCCAAGCTTAGTTCCTACTCATCCTCGAGTAGGTAAACAATAAAAGCAAATAATTTCTGAGGTGACATGCTACCAACATAAACTTGATCATCATAAAGTAAACACATATGTACGCTGAGATCATAGTACTTTAAACACATGCATGATAGATGTAATTCTAACAATGAAACTTAGCAATCACCTTGCATCATGAAAAGTAACACAAATAAAAGATCATGAATAATAATGCACTTGAAAGTTATACGCTTGTTTCGAGCTTAGAGAAAACATATCAAAGTGATATTTCACTTGTCCTTAAGAGTGGGTCAAAACATAAATACCAGGAAACCTTCAAATTTTAAGTGGATGACTAGAACAGATAATTTGAGGGCAAATAATAACACAATATGAATCAATTAATAATAATTTCTGGGACCAATCCACATTATACATAGAATGGAAACTACGCTCTCTCAACTATGCATAAAGTTAGAAGATGGAGACTCAACATAAAAGTAAAATAAAGACCCTTCACAGAGGGAAGCAGGGATTAACGCATGTGCTAGAGCTTTTTATTTTATTAAACAGAGGTATTGAAAACATTTTTTAGAGAGATGTATGCTTATGTCAACGAATGGTAAACAAAAAATACAGTACGCCACAAGCCAACTAGACTTCACAAGAGCGGCTCCCATTGAAGGACGCAACTGGTATAGAAGGTCTTCCCTCTTTCTCTTTTGTTTACACAATTCTGCTTTGACTGATAAATCAAGGGGCAAAAATAGTGAAGAGAATTTAATAGTAACCAATTTTGGGGCTGGGCACCCCGCTGCCAGCTCTTCTATCATTTGGATAAGCGGATGAAGCCACTAGTCCAGGTGTGTAAAGTCCAATCAACAAGTGAGATAAATATTCTCTATTTACGTCCTCATGAGCTAAAACAGGGGCACAAAACAGGAATAATTATGAAAGTTTTAAAGGTAGCACATGATAAATTTACTTGGAGTGGCGGTTAAATACCACATGTAGGTAGGTATCATGGACATATTTAGAAAACTTTGGTTTTTGGAAGTTGGATGCACGAGTAGAGATCATACTCACTACATGTGGAGGCTAGCAAAAGACTCAGAGCGACAAATCAAGAGAGCAATAATGACCATAATCATGCATAGCGACAAAAACATTATTAATCAAAGCAGAAAGGGTATTACAGGTAAAAAACTAAATGATCATAGAGGCTATAAGTGACTGGTTTGTAGTCATAAACATGGTGTAAGCATGTGCCAAGTCAACCAAATAAAGCATTCGAAAGAGAAGACCACAAATTCATGCTTCAATATGACAAAAAAACAACTAATGATTCTTTCAATGGCACATTAAGAACTCTCATCTATTTGAGACAAGTAATTTTACAATAATAACAACTAAGCATAGAATTAAAATAACATCTAGCATGATATGAAAAAGTATAGCCACAGTCTATACGAGCTTCTATTTGCACCGTTATAAGCACAAAAATTGTACTACTGCTTTCCCACACCAAGAATTTAATACTAAACAAAAACTCTCCAAGAGATATAGTAATGAAACAAGAGAGTACTAATACTACTCTACTAGAACTAACAACTCTGAATAAGCGATGCATTAAAAACATGAGCTAAAAGGGATTGCAGCAGCTAGAAGAAAAACTAAGAATACGAGCATAACGAGTATTCGTATGAAAAATCGGAGCATGTCTCTATCCTACACAAAGAATGCTAGGTTCCAACATATTTATTTTCATCAAGGAAAAAAATAGACGCTCCAAGTAAAATTCATATGATGTGACCGAATAAAAATATAGTTTTGCTAGAACTGACCTGATAAATTGTTGATGAAGAAGGGGATGCTTGGACATCCCCAAGCTTAAACGTTTGAGTCTTATTAGAATTTTCTAGGATGAACCTAGGGGGCATCCCCAAGCTTTGGCTTTGCACTCTTCTTGATTACATTATATCACCCTCTTCTCTTGACTCTTGAAAAATTCCTTCACACCACACTCAATGTAATTCACATTAGAGGGTTAGTGCTCAATCAAAAATTCATATGTTTTGCATGGACACAAGAATTATTGATACTTTTAAACATTATATACGACCACTGATGTTCCTGAAGCAAAGAAATCCATTCGACATAGTAAAAGAGAGAATGCAAGTAAAAAGGCAGAATCTGTCAAAACCAGAACAATATGGAAATATGATTTTTTTCGGGGAACTTACGTTGCTCAAATAGAAAAACATAAAGAACAAAAGAGTTTCGGAATTAACTGAGGAATAAGAACAATAAGTTTCAGGTCATTTTGGTCTTTCTGTGAATTATGCATTTTTTACGGTGGACAGCAGAAATCTGTTTCCTGCGCAGAAATCCAAAACCAACACCAACTTTCGCTAGAAACTTTACTTGGCACAACTAATACATGTAAATAAAGATACAAAAGATTTGCTATAGAAGTAAACAACACCTTGACTCAAAGAAAACAGAGAAAAACAAAGAAAAATAAAACCATGTGTTATCTCCCAAGAAGTGCTTTTCTTTAACGCCTTTTAGCTAGGCCCAGAAAAATAGAATCAAGTATTTTCAAGTGAAGAAGAATCCAAATTGTAACTTGTTATTAAAATAGAATCAAAAGGAAACTTCATTATCTCCCTAGGAAAGTGTTCCGTACCTTTCTTGAGTGGGAATTGATATTTAATATCCCCCTCTTTCATATCAATAACAACACCAACAGTTCTAAAAAAAGGTATTCCCAAAACAATAAGACAAGAAGCATTGCATTCAATATTCATAACAACAAAATTAACGGGGACAAGGTTATTGTTAACAATAATAATAACATCATCAACTCTCCCCAAAGTTTTATTTCTAACATTATCAATAAGACGAATATCCAAATAACAGTGCTTCAAAGGTTGCAAATCAAGCATATCATAAAGTTTCTTAGGCATAACATAAATACTAGCACCAAGATCACATAGATAATTACAATCAAAATAATTCACCTTCATTTTAATGATGGGCCCCAACCTTCATCTAACTTCATAGGGATAGAGGCTTCACATCTTAATTCTTCTTCTCTAATTTGTATGAGAGCATTTGTAATATGTTTTGTGAAAGCCATATTGATAACACTAGCATTAGGAAAACTAGCAAGATTTTGTAGGAACCCAATTACTTCAGATATATTGCAATCATCAAAGTCAAAATCATTTTTATCAAAGGTGATGGGACCATTGTCTCCCATATTTCGAATTTTTTTACCGCTTTTATCAGGAACAGTTGTAGTAGTTTCAGGTAGTTTTAAACGTTTAAATGCAGAAGTAGGAGAATTTCAAACGCCAATTACTTTACCATTAATAATAGAAGGTTTACTAGCATGAGAAGCTTCGGTTTTACTAGTGGTGGTAATGGTGCAAACATTAGCTATATTATTCTTTCTAGCTATTTCATCTTCCTTTTTCCACCTAGCGTGCAATTCAGCTAACATCCTAATATTGTCATCAAGTATAACTTGAATAGCATTTAGAGTTTTGCTTTCTTTAACATCATGAGGCATAACCTTTATTTTAAGAAGATCAACATCAAGAGCAAGGATATCAACTTTATAAGCAAGAACATCAATTTTGCCAAACTTTTCCTCAACAGATTAATTAAAAGCAGTTTGCGTACTAATAAAATTCTTAAGCATGTTTTCAAGATCAGAGGGTACACTTTTATTGTTGTTGTAGGAATTACCATAAGAATTGACATAACCATTATTATTATTAGGAGGATATGGCCTATAATTATTGCTACCAAAATTATTCCTATAAGCATTGTTGTTGAATTTTTTTAATGAAGTTCAGGTAAACATGCTCTTCTTGAGCAACCAAATAAGCTAAAGGAACATTGTTTGGACAAATAGGATCATGGAAATTCACAAGCATAGACATAATAACATCAAGCCTATCACTCAAATAAGAGGTTTCTTCAACAAAATTTACCTTCTTACCTGTTGGAGCTCTCTCATTGTGCCATTCAGAATAATTTATCATCATATCATCAAGAAGCTTTGTTGCTGCCCCCAAAGTCATGGACATAAAGGTTCCTCTAGCAGCTGAATCTAGAAGGTTTCTTGAAAAAAAAATTAGACATGCATAAAAGGTTTGGATGATCATCCAAGTAGTCAGTCCATGAGTGGGACAATTCTTTACCAAAGATTTCATTATTTCCCAAGCTTTAGTAGCATGCTCATTATCAAGTTGCTTAAAATTGATAATGATACTTCTCAAGGATATAATCTTAGCAGGAGGATAATATTTTCCAATGAAAGTATCTTTACAATTAGTCCAAGAATCAATACTATTTCTAGGAAAAGATAGCAACCATTCGTTAGCTCTTCCTCTCAAACAGAAAGGATACTATTCCATTTTAATAATATCTCCATCTACATATTTATATTTTTTCATCTCACATAGTTCAGCAAACTTATTAAGATGGGCAACAGCATCATCAGCACTAACACCAGAAAATTTCTCTCTCATAACAAGATTTAACAGGGCAGGCTTTATCTCATAAAATCAGTAGTAGGAACAGGTGGAGCAATAGGCGTGCTAATGAAATCATTGTTGTTTGTGCTAGTGAAGTCACACAACTTAGTGTTCTCAGGAGTACTCATTTTAGCAAGATTAAAAACAGGATAAAAAATACCAACTAGAATAAGAACTATTTTTTTGTGTTCTTGATAAAGAGAAGCAAACAAGACAAAATAAAATAAACTAAGAAAAAAAAATAACAAAGTAAAGAGATTGGAAGTGAGAGACTCCCCTTGCAGAAATCCTCTTTCTCCCTGATAACGGCGCCATAAATTGCTTGATGGTGCAGGGCTTGCACTCGTTGGGAGACCCCAAGTGTAAGGTATGAAAAGCACATCAGCAAGTTTCCCTCAGAAAGAAACCAAGGTTGAATCAAACAGTAGGATAAAGAAATCACTTCCGAAGGTTGATGCAGCTGATATTGGTAGGGCGCACTACCGGTTTAGAAGCAACGTGGAACCTACACAACTCAATCAAATCACTTTGCCCCAACAAAGCAGTTAGGTTGTCAATCTCATCGGTTTTGCTGAAAACAAAGAGGTTAAACGTATGGTGTGGAAAATAGTACTTGTTTGCAGTAGATGAAAAGGGAACAGTGATGGCAGTAGGAAAACAGTAGGAACAGTATGAAAACAATGATTGAAGTGGTTGGATTATCAGTATAAAGGAAATGGACCGGGGTCCATATTTCACTAGTGGTGTCTCTCCAAAACAGATAGATAGCATGTTGGGTAAACAAATTACAGTTGGTCAATTGACAGATATAAAGGCTGCACCGTAGTGCATATGCATGACACGATGATTACTATGTGATTCATGCGGGCATTACAACAAGATACATAGACCGTCATTCAACTGCATATATGACTGATAATCCACCCCCAGAATGCCATTGATGTTGTGTGTTGGGATACCCCAAGAGGAGGGTGTGATGAGCACAGCGGTAGGAAATTCCCCTTAGTTAAGAACCAAGGTTATCAATCCAGTAGGAGAAAGAGGACCTTGGGTAGGTTGATGCCACTGACGGTGGTGATGGCTCACCGGTGTCAGCAACAATGTGGAACCTGCACACAACACAACCAAAATACTTCGTCCCAACGGTACAGTGAGGTTGTCAATCTCACCGGTCTTGCTGAAAACAAATATTAGACGTATAGTGTGGAAAATAATATATGCTTGCAGTAAGTAAAGAAAGCAGGAAATTGTGGTGGTTGGTTTAACAGTATAGGAAAACGGACCGGGGTTCATAGGTTCACTAGTGGTGTCTCTCCATAAAAGATAACATGTTGGGTGAACAAATTACAGCTGGGCAATTGACAAATAGAGGCTGCACCTTAGTGCACATTCATGACATGATGACTACTATGAAGTGCGGGCATTACAACAATATACATAGACCATAATCGAACTGCATCTATGACTAATAATCCACCCTCAGGTTACCATCGGAACCCCGTTAGCTATTAAGTTGCAAGCAACAGAACTGCATTAAAAAAGTGTGTAATGTAAGCAATGATTATGCACGCGGGCACTCTCACCGCTGTTTTCTCCCTAATGGAAACAACACATCCTCCCCCTTCACGTTTCTGTCACTCGAGCAAGGTGGTGAGGAGGCATGAACCCACTATCGAGCATAAATACTCCCTCTTGGAGTCACTGGCAACTACTTGGCCAGAGCAACCACTAGCAACGAAAAGCATGCAAGATCGCAAATAACATATGCAATAAAGACTATAATCAACTTGGCATAGTTCAATATTCATGGGATCCCAGCAAACACAACACATAGAATTACATAAGATCAATCTCGATCATGTTAGGCAGCTCACGAGATCTAAACATGGAGGCATATCAGGACAAGACAACCATCTAGCTACTGCTATGGACTCATAGTCCAAGGATGAACTACTCACGCATCACTCCGGAGGCAGGCATGGTGATGTAGAGGCCTCCGGTGATGATCTCCTCTTCGGCAGGGTGCCGGAGACAGCTTCAGAACCCCCCTCTGGTCCAGGGTTGACAGTGACGGCGGCTGCGGAACTTTTCCGGGATATTTGATCAGGTGTTTAGGGTTTTCCATCCGGGGGATTAAATAGGCGAAAGGGCAGAGGCGGTGGAGCTCTGGGGGTCCCACACCACCCCCTGGCGCGGCCAAGGGGGGGCCGCGCCACCCCATGGTGTGGGCCCCCTGATGCCCCTCTTCGTCTCCTCTTCGGTCTTCTGGATGGTTCCGGGGAAAATAGGACTTCCGGGCTTCGAACTTTTCAATTTCGAGAATATTTCCAGAACAACTTTTCTGAAACTAAAAACAGCAGAAAACAGGGAACTGGCTTTGTGGCATCTTGTCAATAGGTTAGTCCGGAAAATCGATAAAAATGACATAAAGAAGGGAGAAAATATGTAGCAATTGACATAATATCATCATGGAGCATCAAAAATTATAGATACATTGGAGACGTATCAAGCATCACCAAGCTTAGTTCCTACTCGTCCTCGAGTAGGTAAACGATAAAACAATAATTTCTAAGGTGACATGCTACCAACATAATCTTGATCATAAAAATGTAAAGGCATATGCAAGCTGAGATCATAGAACTTCAAACACAAACATGATAAATAGAACTTTAATAATAAAGCAAAGCAATAACCTTTCATCATGAAGAGTATCTCAAATAAAGGATCATGAAAAACAAAGCAAAGAAAGATAAACGTCTGCTTTAGGTATAGAGAAAGCATGGCAAAGTGATATTTTGCTATTCCTTAAGAGTGGGGCAAAACATAAATGCCAGGACACCTTTAAAGTTTATGAGGAATACTATAGCAAATAATTTAAGAACAAATGATATCACATCATGAAGTAATTATTGATGTTCATGGGACAATGCGTGTAGAACTAAGTATGGAAAAAATGTTGTCTCAACTGTGCATAAAGTTAGAAGATGGAGACTCAACATAAAAGTAAAAGAAAAGCCCTTTGCGGAGGGAAGAAAGGATAACTCATGTGCTAGAGATTTTATTTTATTAAACAGAGGTATTCAAAGTTTGACACTCCTCCCATCCATATTTCACAAACCATGGCTAACCGAATCCTTAGGTGCCTGCCAACACTCACATACCGTGGAGGAGTGTCTATATTTTGGGAGATGTATGTTAAAGTCAACGAATGGTAAATAGAAAATACAGTACGTCACAAGCCAACTGGATTCACAAGAGCGGATCCCATGTGAAGGACACATCTGGGTAGAAGGTCATCCCTCTTTCTCTTTTGTTTACACAATTATGCTTTGATTGATAAATCAGGGGGAAAATAGTGAAGAGATTTTGTGTGTATTAATTTGGGGCTGGGCACCCCGCTGCCAGCTCTTCTATCATTTGGATAAGTGGAAGAAGCCACTAGTCCAGGGGTGAAATCCAATCAACAAGTGAGATAAAGATTCTCTATTGACGTCCTCATGAGCAAAAGCAGGAACATAAAGCAGGAGTAATTTTGAAGGTTTTAAAGGTAACACATGAGCAATTTACTTGGAGGGGCAGTTAAATACCACATGTAGGTAGGTATGGTGGACACGATGGGAAAAATTTGGTTTAAGGGAGTTGGATGCACGAGTAGAGCTCATACTCAGTACAGGTGGAGGCTAGCAAAAGACTGGGAGTGACAAATCAAGAGAGCATAAGAGCCATAATCACACATAGCGACATAAGCATCATTAATTAAAGCATCAGCAGTATCATAGTTCAAAAAATAAGTGGTCGTGGATGCTATTCGTGACTGTTTTGTAGTCATAAACATGGTGTGAGCATGCGCCAAGTCAACCAAATAAAACATTCGAAAGAGAATACCAAAAATTTATGCTTCCTTATGACAAGAATAGCTCAAGAATCTTTCAATGAAATTTTAAACACTCTCAGCTATTTGAGGCTATTAATGCTACTAAATAACCACAAGGATTTAGACTAAAAATAACATCTAGCATGATATGAAAAAGTCTAGCCACATTCTATACAAGCTTCTACTTGCACCGTTAAAAATTCTACCTCAAGCAGGAGTTTCTTTTCCCAACAAGCACCATACAAAACATGATTTAACAAAAACTCTCTAAATGCTATAGCAAGAAAACACGAGAGGACTCACATAACACTACTAAAACTAATATCTCTGAACAAGAGATGTAATGAAAACAAGAGCTAAATAAGAATTTGTGCAGCAACTAGAAGAAAAACTTAGAATACTAGCATAGCAAGTATTCAAACGAAAAAGCGGAGTGTGACCCTCTCCCAAACAAAGAATGATAGGATCCAAATATATTATTGAAGCAAGGAAAACAAAATAAAACAAAGGAAAACGAAAGAAAACAAAAGAAAAACAAACAGACGCTCCGAGTAAACTTCATATGATGTGACCGAATAAAAATATAGTTTCACTAGAAGTGACCTGATAGATTGTTGATGAAGAAGGGGATGCTTTGGGCATCCTCAAGCTTATATGCTCGAGTATTCTTAAAATATGCTTGGATGAACCACGGGGGCATCCCCAAGCTTTGACCTTGCACTCTTCTTGATCACATATATTATCCTCTTCTCTTGACCCTTGAAAACTTCCTTCACACCACACTCAAAGAGTAATTCGCATTAGAGGGTTAGTGCAACAATAAAATATCCATTGGTTCTATATGGAACAAGTGCTATTGATACTTTTAAACATTATCTACAGCCACTGATGTTTTGTGAAGCAAAGAAATCCACTTGACATCGCAAAAGAGCAAATGCAAGAAAATGGCAGAATATGTCAAAACCAGAATAGTCTGTAAAGATGAATTTTTTTGAGGAACTTACGTTGCTCACATTGAAAAAATTAAAGAATGATAAAGTTGAGGAATTAGCCGAGGAATAAGCACAAGAAATTTCAGGTCATTCTGATTTTTCTATGATTTATAATTTTTTTTGGTGGACAGGAGAAATCTGTTTCCTGCGCAAAAATCCGAAAGCCAACTCCAACTCTCGTCAGAAACCTTACTTGGCACTACTAAAACATGAAAATAAATATACAAAGGAGTTGCTACAGAGGTATACAACCCCTTGACTCAAAGAAAACATAGAAAAACAAAGCAAAAAATAAAACCATGGGTTATCTCCCAAGAAGTGTTTTTCTTTAAAGCCTTTTAGCTAGGCATGATAATTTGAGAAGATGCTCATACGAAAAATATTAACTGAAGCAAAAGAGAGAATCAAGAAGCCAAAATAAAACAAATTGAAGTCTAACCCACTTCCTATGAAAAATAATCTTGTAGAAAAACAAGTCATGAAAGCACAAAGTAACAAGCATAGGAAGATAAAATAAGTGCAACTTCAGAAATTTCAACATAAAGAGGGAAAACTTGATGTTGTTGAGATGCATAAAATTATGTTTCCCTCTCTCATAATAACTTTTAGTAGCATCATAAATAAAATTAACAATATAACTATCACATAAAACATTCTTATCATGAGACACGTGCATAAAATAATTAATACTCTCCACAAAAGCATAGTCATTCTTATCAATAGTAGTGGGAGCAAATTGAACAAAATAGCTATCATTATAATTCTCATCACCATAATCATCAAATATAGGAGGCATATTATAATAATAATTAATTTTCTCCTCAATAGTAGGTGGACTGAAAATAACATATTCATCATTGTAATCACCATATATTGGAGGCAAAGGATCATCAAAGAAAATTTGTTCCTCGGTGCTTGGGGGACTAAAAATATCATTTTCATAAAAGCTGGCTTCCCCAAGCTTAGAATTTTCCATAGAATTAGCAATCATGGTTTTCAAAGAATTCATACTAATAACATTGCTACTAGCATGCAAATAAAGCTCCATAGGTTTTTTTAATTTTCCCTTCAAACACTTCATGTCCTAACTCAAGATAAAGATTATAAGGATCTCTCATATTTTTGTTGTTTTCCATTAAGCCTAACTAGTAAAAATAAAAACAAGGAACAAGTAAAGATAAGCCTAACTAGTGAAAACAACAAACGAAAAGATATAATTGCAGAATCTAAAGCAAATAACTTCGAGCACTCACACCCGAGGATGTGAGTACCTTTTACCTTACCTCCCCAGCAACAGCGCCAGAAAAGAGCTTGATGTCTACGCACACTTCCATTCTTGTAGACAGTGTTGGGCCTCCAAGTGCAGAGGTTTGTAGAACAACATCAAGTTTCCCTTAAGTGGATCACCAAAGCTTTATCGAACTCGGGGAGATACAGGTCAAATGTATCCCTCTCAAGCAACCCTGCAATTATGATACAAGAAGTCTCTTGTGTCCCCAACACACCTAATACAATTTTTCAGTTGTATAGGTGCACTAGTTCGGCGAAGAGAGAGTAAAATACAAGTAATATGGATGATAATGAGTGATAATAGCAATCTGAAATAAAAATGGCAGCGAGCAAAATGTAGCAGAACTGATTGTAAATGGTGTTTCAATTCTTAGAAACAAGGCCTAGGGATCCTACTTTCACTAGTGGACACTCTCAACAGTGATATAATAATTGAATACATAAATATCTCTCTTCACTATGCTACTCCTAACCACTCTCCGGTTTAATAACAAACACCAATTTATTGCGTAGGGTTGTAACAACACTCCTCAAGTTTGTATTCCCATGTCTAGTTAACCCCACGCTGTCACTATGAGCTCCGTAGAAGGTACTAGACAAATACCACAATTTCATAGGGTCATCAACACAAGATATAAATATTGTGCTAAACTACACGGTGCACACATTGTCACCTTTACACCATGATCAAAGTGTTTACGAAGATCTCATAACAAGACCACTTGAGTAGCATAACAGATGAAGAGTAACATCTACTAATTCAACTAGATTACAAAACTCACGATCACATAAATATCACACCATGGGAGAGAGAGATGAAACACGTAGCTACCGGTAGAGCCCTCAGCCCCGGGGAAGAACTACTCCCTCCTCGTCATAGGAGACAGCAGCGGCGATGAAGATGGCGGTGGAGTCGATGGAGATGGCTCCGGGGCCACTTCTCCGTCCCGGCAAGGTGTCGGAACAGAGATTTTTGTCCCCCGAAACATGTCGACGGTGGCGGCGGAGCTACGGATGTTTTTGGTGGAAAAGGCTGATCCATCTAGGGTTTATGCATCGGGGGGATTATATAGGCGAAAGGGCGATGCCGGGGGGGTGGCCAGGGTTCCCACACCACCCCTTGGTGCGGCCAGAGGGGGTACCGCGCCCCCTATTGTGTGGTGGCTCCCGGGCACCCCTCCGGGTCTCTTCGGGACTCTGTGGACCCTTCGGGCTTCTAAGACTTCTGGCTTTTGAATTTTCCAATTCCGAGAATATTTCCATAACAAATTTTCTGAAACTAAAAACAGCAGAAAACAGGAACTGGCTCTGTGGCATCTTGTCAATACGTTAATCCCGGGAAATCGATAAAAATGACATAAAGTATAAATAAAACATGTGGGAAACAACATGAAAACAACATGGAACATCAGAAATCAAGGATACATTTATGATGTATCAATGAGGCAGACACGCGACATGTTGTGATTGGCCATACCGGTTCGGTTAAATGATTTAACATGGACACTTGGATTAAGATCCAACAGATAGGAAAGAGGGGGGGTTGCTCACCACGGCGAGATCTCGCCGAAAACTAGAACGCAACAACACTGTTCTCTAGGATGGACGACGGTGGCGCTCTGGTGGTCTCCTGCATGCAGAGACGCGAGAAAGAGGTGCGTCATGACGAGGGGATCCGGTTGGTGGCGATGGCACGCGTCCTCGCTTCCTGGATCGACGACGCCGAGCAGATCCTGTGCCGATGAAGGCATGGCAGCTCCAGCGACGGCGTCCTCTCGTTCATGTGCACCTGCAGACGGGGCAAGTGGTCAAGAAAGGGCGGTGGGGCAAGGGGAAGGCGATGACCTGCTCATTTGCGGCTCGGGGGACCTCGAGCGACGGCGGCGAAGCTTACTCGTGGCAGCTAGGGTTTGAAACTCCGGTTATAAACATTTTTTTGAAAACTATATTTGAATTGAAATCATTTTATGGAAATAGGGGTTGCTAAAATAAATAATTATTTTGAGAATTATTTATTTTGAAACAACCTTGAGGGTTTTGAAAATAGAGACATATTTGGATTATCATTTCCAATAACATTGGAATAATTTTTTGTTCCTTTGTGTTTGAGTTTTATTTGTTTCCGGTAGCTTGCATTAGTAGAAAACAAAATTTTAATTTTTTATGATTTTTAACTTTCTCCAAAAATCAGGTTTGTTACATTTACACCGGGGCAGAGGATGTGCGAGGTGTCTCTGCTTTGTCGGTACGAAAACCAGAGATGTCCCCTGCCTCGAGAAGCTGCCGTGGATTTCTAGCCGTTGTAGCCGCGTCTGACCTTGGCATGCTGCCGCCGCTGTCCACGTCGAGCTATAATACTTTTGCCTAAACTAGAACCAGCACACTACTTATCTTTGTCCGTAGTCGACCGTTGCCATAGCCGTGACAGACTCGCTCCACATCCAGCAGTTGCAGACACATGTGGGACAATCATCCATCCGCTGCTGCCGCCCTAAAGGCAGTGCGCTCATGCTCTCTTTTTTAACACGGAGGGGCCCCGAAGGGGCAAGAAGCCTTATCTTATTTCTTCCATACGGTAGGTATACATAAAACTTACAAGGACCCCATAAGAATGGAAAATAACACATGGTTCCCAAGAAAAAGGAGAAAGGACCTTGCTAAAAGATGCTAAATTACAATATAGTCCTCCTCTTTCCCCACCATCGAGTAGATGACCGGAGTTGCCGTCGTTGAGCACCATCACCGAGACTTCACCACTTGCTTTGTTACCGACATATCCCACACCAACCAGTAGGAACAAAAAGGGCCTCACATCGGAGGTTGAGAATGGACTAGAGCTTACCAGCATTACCGGGTTGCCATCGACCAGAATGGATGCGCTCCAGCATTTGATGTCTTCATCACTCCAACGCCGCCATGAAGCACCCCCAACTGCTACTTCGTGCTTCGTTGTCGCCACCATGGAGACATGCAGACAGAACAAAGAGGTAGAACAGAGGGAGCCTAGAGCAGCAGAGATTCATTGCGTCGACTCATGAGAAACCGGCTCGCCGTCAAAACTCTAGAGCCTGTCATGGATCAGAGGAGTCATGGCAAGAAGATTGTGGTAGATTTGAATCCACGAACCGGCCTTATGCAAGGAGCCTCCCACCATCTTCCTCATGGCCATATTTGGCTCCCTCCATGGTGAACGGATAGTATGTCCACCTAGAGGGAGGGGGTGAATAGGTGCTACTTCAAAAAAAATCGATTTAGGCTTGGCACAAAGGTAAATTCTATAGATATACATCTAAGGTGGATTAACCTATATGACAAGAGCAACACTAAGAAAGATACAAACACAAAGTAAAGGAGAGGGAACGAGGTAACCGATAACCGAAGCACGCAGAGACAATGATGTATGCCCGAGTTCCTCCCTTTGAGGGGAGTACGTATCATTCCAGGGGTGTGAGTTTTGCCACAAAGGCCCACTCAGCACCACAAAGGCATAACCCTATTCTCCGGTGAAGCTCGCCACAAATGCCTAGTTCACCTTCCACAATTGATTCCCTTCGAGGCGGAAATCGGTGCCTTTAAAATGATCTAGAGGCACACACCCACAACTGAATTGGGGGCTCCCAAGAACACCAACAATCTTTCTACAATCAACAAGTCAGCAACAATGGAGTCTAGGTTTTCCTCAAGGAAACCCTAGACTTGGATCCCTCAAGAGAATGAAAGGGGAAATGCAGAACGAGTTGGTGAAGTTGTAGATCGGGACCTTCTCCGTCAATCCTCCAAAGATCAACGAGTTTGGGTGGAGGGGTTGGGATAAATCTAGCTTTTGGCAAGTTCTAAGAAATGGATCTTGAAATCTTGGACGAATTGGTGATCTTGAAGAAGAAGAAGGAGGGGTATTTATACCCCTCAAAAAATCTGGCCGTTGGAGTGCAGAAAATAGCCGGAATTTCCGGTTCAAACTTGAACCGGATATTCCGGTTACCTTGACAACTTTAGATCTGGCTCTTTGCAGGGAGTTGACCAAACCGAAAATTCCGGTTGATGGAAATTTCTGGTTGACTCGAGTGCAAAATAATTTACGAGGCTTAGTCAAAATTAGAGTCCTTCTCCACAAACCAGATAATTCGGTTGCCTGGAAATTTACGGTTGGAAATTTTTGGTTAGCTTCTGTCCCAAAAATGCTGGGTCCTTGGCCGATTTCTCTAGGCCCTCGAGGTAACCGTATAATCCGGTTTGCCAGAAATTTGCGGTTGGAAATTTACAGCTACCTCCAGTGCCAGAGAGTTTACTTTCCTTAGCCGTTTTCGCCGTGCTTCTCCAAAACCGGATAATCCAGTTACCCAGAAATTTCTGGTTGGAAATTTTCGGTTGCCCTCAGAAACTTGCAACGGCCAATCTAACTTCAAACTTTTTTGTGTTTGATGCGTAGAATGAAATTAAGGACCTGATAACCCCCAAGAGGAGGGGATCACTGTAGTACCTCTCAATGTGGAAGTAGGGTATCAATCCGCAGGAGAAAGAAGGAAAAGTTATCTATTCCCTATAACTAAAGTGTCACAAGTTCTACTTGATTATGCACTAAACAAGTTTAAAGAACAAGATGGTTGATTTAATGGATGGAAGTTTAATGTAATAAAACAAGAATGTAAAAGTGTCCCAATCCTCTTCACACAAGAGGGCAAGACAAAGGTTTTCTCTTATAAAAACAATGGACATAGGTTCACTCAATCCTCTCTCTCCCATCTATGGTGATTATAATGTTATAGATAAAAAGTACACACAATTGGCATGCTTTAATGGTAAACTTCTATAACGGCTACATGTCATAAAACACATAGTTGAAAGAAATAATCATTTGTGTTGCTAGGTTACCCTCGTAAGGCTAGTGTGGTTTGCTCTCACTCCCACATCATACTTGTTCCTTTTTACCCCCAGTTAAAGGATGTTGGGCGGTACTGTGTCACGCAATACCTATGCCTATGTCACATTGGCCATCCCGTACACACATACATCATACTTCTTAATGGACAATATTCTAAACACTAGTGCAATGATTCATGTTTCGTGTGGATGACCACATCTCTCTCATGTATGTACACTTGGTGGTGTCAATCACCTCATGACACAGATAAACAAAGCATTATGCATAAATAAAACCATCACATGCATCAAAGAATATCTCCAAAGTATGACAAGTTATAAAAGATCCGACACAACGGTAAATGCATAACAAATATCATCTCATACCACAATATCCACAATAGTAATTACATAGATAGATCCATACTCATGCAAGGCACATCATATGGACTTCAACAATGATCATACATAGAGAGATTAGATCAAGTTACCACCACAAACCCAAAGTACAGGGGGTGGACTACTCCCCCTTCATCATGGTGAATATGGTGGAGAGGTTGGAGAAGATGGACACCACCTCGGCAGCGCCCCGCCGGAGTTCCCCCCCTCCAGTCTGCAGCTCCAGGTCTTCTGTTTCATGGTTTTGTGTTTCTGTGAAGCTCCCTTCCGAAAGTCGTCGGGGGACTATTTCTATAGTCGTTTTTAGGTCAAGACGAAGGAACGGAGATGAAAACCGACGACATTGGAGCGACGAGGGGGATATGTACAGTCCCACGCGGCCAAGGAATCTGACCGCATAGGGCCACCTCTTTCCCTCCTCGGACTTCCTTTCGTGCGCTTCCTTGGCTCCTACTCCTTCTTCCTTCCAAAAAATGATCCCCGCAAAATATTAGGTCATTTGGACGTCGTTTGGGTCCCTGAAACATCAAAATATAGAAAACAGGGTTTTCTGCAAGTGCAGGGTTAATTCCAAAAAAAATAGGGAAACCGTGAAATATTCCCAAAATCAATATAAAACAATGATATAACCCTCATATTATGAAAATATTATTGAAATGTAAGTAATGCAATGCAACGTTCATGTATGCATTTTACATGCATCAACATATCCAAGCTTAACCTATACTCGTCCTCGAGTATGGAGGTGATAAAACTAACATGAACTTTCCTTTTTAATACTATGAATGGATATCAAAGATGATTACTATTGCTACATAGAGTCAAATGATTCATTCTCAAAGGAGTAGCAATATACAAGATAGATTATGAAGTGATATCAAATATTCATTGTAAGGATGTTCAATGATAATTCACAAAGTGTAACATAGAAGAAAGTACTATGGACCAAATGTATGCATAATGAAAAGTAAAAACATCCTATAATGGTCATAGAGTATTCTTGTAAAATCTGAATATAAAAGGTGGACACTTTGGAAATATAGATAAATAAGTAGAGGTAAACCATGGATAAGTTTCATCTAGCTTCCAATTGCTTCTACTTAAGTTAATGTTTGCAATGTGGTATTCATTGGTGTGGAGCTCTCATTACCCTTATCATAACATATTGAATGTTTAAGTTGAAAGTGAAAGCAAATATGAGTAGCGTGCCTGACAAAGTATGGGTTGAATGCCTCATGCCCCGTGAATACAAGTACCTCTCCAACTGGCTACTCAACTCGGGCCACAAAACAAGTTAAAGTTAAAGTCATTGCAAGTAATAATAGAGTCATCAAGAGCGTCAACTGAGGTACCTCTTTTCCCAGGACATGGAACAAGCCCATGTCAAAATGGCAAGAGAAACAAACAAAATGAATAATCTCAACACCTCTTTATTGACCATTGGTATAGCTTTTATTGTGGGATGCATCACTGTAGGTTCACTATAGCATGTAAATAAATTTCCACCATGTATCCACATGGCTTGGGTTAGCGGCCCAGGCGTCTCTCTATCCATTTATACTCACTCCTCAAACTTACCAAGTTTCCACAATTATTTCACTCAATGTTAGGCATCCATAAATAAAAGTACATGATATCAACTAAATATAAAGAAAAGCACCGTTGAAAGCTTGCCATGTGACAGCACATATGAGCTAACTCCCAACCAAGACTCTTGTCAAGCACACAACTTCATAATTTTAAGCATAATGGTTCATGTTTACTAAGTGCAATAAAAGTAAAGTGCACATCAAGTTCGTGAGAGCTTTTTAACCAAGTTTTCCCACAACAACCAATAACATAAGCATTTTAATTTGGAAACATAGATAATACAATATAACATGATAAATATACTCGGAATAGCATAAAGATAATAGGTAGATATGGTGGACTCGCTGGAAAAACTTTGGTTGAAGGTGTTGGAAAACAAGTTTTTACTTGTTGGAATTTTTGGGCTAGCAAGAGGGAGAAAGTTGATCGTCTAAATACATGCATAAGTGTCCATAGAACTAATCAATCCATGTTAAACAAAGTAAATTAACATTCAGCATCAAGACATGAATAAAAGATAGCTCTTGATAAAACACTTGCAAGTTAATACTCATTAAAAGGCACATGAATCATGCAACTATATGTATCTTTTTGAATCAACTCAAACATCCCTTTACCAATATTTTTAATAGCATACGACTTAATTAAACCCAATTTTAAAGTAGTTATCTCATAACATAAATTAAAAGTGGTGGTCTCACAAATAAAAATCAAACCGAAATAACAAAATAAAAGATGCTCCAAGTTTATGCGATAAAGTGCATTGATAAAAAAAACAGAAGTTAGACGTGTGCAAAAAGAGGGTGTGTTGGTCCACTGGGTTTGTCTTCACATCCCCGAGCTTATGGTCTTCACCATCCTTGGATAGCTCTTGGTTCATCTCCTCTAATCCCCGAAAAAAGCTTTAAAACACCGTTTCTCCCATCTTTTTTTGTGGGGTGACATTAGTAGGCACAAAACAGTTGAATTGCTTGCTGCATCAAATCCTTAAACAAAAGTGTGAAACATGTCCCGAAAGTGTATAATGTTGTATTCCTTCTCATAAAATCAACTGGATCAAAAAGATTCAACTTAAAAGTTCAAAGAATGCATAAAACAGAATGGGGCAGAATCTGTCCAGAAAAACTGCAGTAGCAAAACGCTTTTTTAACCCCACTTAAATATGTCGAAAAAATCTGAAACAATTCACGCTTACATTGGATGGAAAGTTGCAACTCATTTCAAATTTTAGCTCATTCGGAGTTACATAATAGAAACAAAAAATCATACCGTGCATAGATTTGTGCTGGAATAAAATCTCCGAATACAAATAACAACCTTTTCAAACCAAAACGGGTAAAATTTGGCACTTTTAGTAAAAAATTCAGAAATAAAACTAAAAACTAAGTCCTTTGTTACAGAAAGAGGACACAAAGAAAATTAAAAATAAAAACAACCGGGTTGCCTTCCGTAAAGCGCTTTCTTTATAGCCATGTAGCTAACCTTCTTACTAGGTATCAAGATGGTTGCAGTGAGGTGGCTTGGCATCTCCAAGCTTGAATGCTTGTACTTATTTGATATATGTTGGGTGAGACTACTGGTAACATGCCCAAGCTTGAGTGTTTGTATCTCTTGATCTTTGTTCATCACCCTCAACTATTCCACTTGAAAATTCTCTTTACACAAAACTCAACATAAAACTTGATTAGAGGGGTTAGTGTCTCCATAAATTAAATCCTCATAGGTACAGCAAAGACATATAATGATTTGATTCTAAACACTAACTACTATTACTAAGGTTATGTTTTTCTCTTTGATCAAATGAACCACACAAAACATAGTAACGAGACAAATGCAAAATAAAGACACAATCTCTAAAAAAACTGGACATCCCGAAAGGAGCGAATTTTTAGAGGCACTTATGTTTCTCAAATCAGGAAACTTTGAACTAATGAAATGTGTAGTAACAACTAAATATTGTTGTCATAAAATATCATCTCAAATGATTTTTTAACATTTTTTTGTAGTGAAGCTTAGGAATCTGTTTTTTGGACAGTAAATCACTATTGTTTGATCCTAGCTCTCAAATGGGACCATCATCTAAACCATTATCATATAGAATATCTAAACCAAATTCCTCATCACTTCCCAAGCTATTATAAATAATAATATCATTTTAAATGTGTTGATCATCATCAGAATCAGAATCAAAAGAGCATGGTGAGTAAGGATATAGGCAATCCTCTAATACCTTTTCCTCTTCTCTATATTCATCTTGTTCCTGCAAGCCATTAGATCTCTCCTTGATAGCAACAAAATTGTTATAATATTAAGGATATAGGTATTCTTAAAAAAGAGTTTCAAGAGTTGTTCAAGCGTTGTAGCAAGTCTTGGGGTGAGGCTACGAGCTTTACCTACATTAAACATAACTATCTCAAGAATTCCCATTACAATAATAAATTCCTCGGCCGCCTCCATATCATTGTTCATAATTTCATTATTATGGTAAGAGGCAATCATAGGCATACTCTCAAGCTTACATTGAAATTTAAGATGCTTAGGATATTAATCTATGCATCAAGATACATTATACGTATCACATAATCCATGGCCAATTACATTTAATGCTTCCATTATAAACCTTTTTTATCAACACTAATTGATTCAACCATAGGGGGTTGAATAAGTATGTGACTCATACATTCCATGACCATAACAAATGATTTTTTTTTGTGTTTTTCAAATAAAGAGAGTATAAACTGATACATAACTAAAAGTAAAGCTAATGAGAAACTCACAACCAAACAAGTTTAAAGGAACCTCCCCAAGCTTAGATGATTTCAAGATTTAAAACATGATAAAATAAATCTAAAGTCTAGTGCACACAAGAATAGAAACTTAAGCGCTACGCTCCCCGCCAACGGCGCCAGAAAAGTACTTGATAACTCCCAAGAGCATGGGATCACTGTAGTACCTCTCGATGTGGAATTAGGGTATTGATCCACAAGAGTAAGATGGGAAAGTTATCTATTACCTACAAGTAAAGTGCCACAAGTTTTAGTTGATTATGCACTAAAAAGTTTAAAGAACAAGATGGTTGATTTAATGGATGGAAGTTTAATGTAACAAAACAAGAATGTAAAAGTGCCCCAATCCTCTTCAATGCAAGAGGAAAAGACAAAGGTTTTCTATTATAGGAACAACGGACATGGGTTCATGGGTTCACTCAATCCTCTCTCTCCCATCTATGGTGATTATCATGTTATATATAAAAATTACACACAATTTTCATGCTTTAATGGTAAACTTCTATAACGGCTACATGTCCTAGAACACATTGTTGAAGGAAATAATCATTTGTGTTGCTAGGTCACCCTCGTAAGGCTAGCCTGGTTTACTGTCACTCCCACATCATACTTCTTCCTTTATACCCCTACATAAAGGATGTTGGGCGGTACTGTGTCACGCAATACCTATGCCTATGTCACATCGTCCATCCGGCACCCACATACATCATACTTATTAATGGACATATTCTAAACACTAGTGCAATGATTCATATTTCATGTGCATGACCACATCTCTCTCATATATCTACACTTGGTGGTGTCAATCACCTCATGACATGGATAAACAAGGAATTATGCATAAATCAAACCATCACATGCATCGTAGAATATCTCCAAAGTATGACAAGTCATAAAAGATCAAACACAACGGTAAATGCATAAAAAAATATCTTCTCATGCCATAATATCCACCATAGGAATTACATAAATAGATCCATACTCATGCAAGGAACACCATATGGACTTCAACCATGATCATACGTAGAGAGATTAGATCAAGTTACCACCACAAACCCAAAGTCTATGGGTGGACTACCCCCCTTCATCATGGTGACGATGGTGGGGAGGTTGGAGAAGACGAAGACCGCCCCGGCAACGCCCTGCCAGAGTTTCCCCCTCTAATCTGCAGCTCCAAATCTTCTGTTTCATGGTTTTGTGTTTCTGAGGCACTCCCTTCCGAAAGCCGTCGGGGGACTATTTTTATAGTCATTTTTAGGTCAAGACGAAGGCACGAAGATGAAAACGGATGATATCAGAGCAACAAGGGGGGAGATGGACCCTCCCACGCGGCCAAGGAATCTAGCCGCATGGGGCCACCTCTTTCCCTCCTCGGACTTCCTTTCGTGCGCTTCCTTGGCTCCTACTCCTTCTTCCTTCCAAAAAATGGTCTCCACAAAATATTAGGTCATCTGGACGTCATTTGGGTCCCTGAAACATCAAAATATAGAAAATTGGGTTTTCTGCCAGTGTAGGGTTGATTCCAGAAAAATAGGGAAGCTGTGAAATATTCCCAAAATCAATATAAATAAATGATATAACCCTTATATGATGCAACTATGATTTAAATACAAGTAATACAATGCAAAGTTCATGTATGCATTTTATATGCATCAGGATCTGCACCACTTAACACCCGACTAAATATATCACTAGTTTTGTTAACTAACACACAAAACACTAGGGATCAAGAAATGCTCTTTTAGTCTCCCCATTTTTGGTGTTAGATGATAATACTAGGATTTGCAAATAAAATCATACCAAGATCATGTTTGCAATGGAAATGGAAGTTGCTCCCCCTAGAAGTGTGGATAATTTTTGTTTGCCTTTGAAATTCAAATACAAACTTATGAGGAGAGCAATTTCCAACAAGATAACAACATGATTCAAAATGATACAGTGCCAACAACTATATTGACAGATCGAGTTGAAAATCATACCTTGTGCATATAATAGATGTGAAGGTAACAACAACACACAATATAATATAATCTTCAATATAGATAACCATAAAGATCCTAAATCACCAAAGTCTCACAATAAAATAATATAGTTCCACAAAAGAAATAGTAAATAGTTCGAAGCAGAAAACATAAGGGGACACGAGCTCTCAAAGACTGCTAAAAGAATACGCTTGTTCCCGAACCCATGCAAATCCCACGTAGACCTAATAGACTAATTCTCCCCCTTTGGCATCGAACCAACAAAAACGATACAAGTAGTGATGCTAGCGTCCTAAGACGAACTAGTCGTCAGACTCCTTTGGACACTCCTCAGCTGATCCATCGCCCTGACCATCCTCTTCATCTTCATCCTCCTCATCATAAGCACAAGCACTGGAAGAAGAGTAAGGAGAATAGCAGTCTCGATCTTGGTCCAAGAGGTGACATCACTAGAGGACCACTAAGCATAGGAGTCAGGAGCCAACTAATACGTCTCCAACGTATCTATAATTTCTGATGTTCCATGTTGATATTATGCCAATTGCTACATGATTTCCGTATGTTTTCCTACGTTTTCTTACGTTTCCGGGACTAACCTATTAAAAAGATGAGAAGTGCCAGTTCCCTGTTTTCTGCTGTTTTTTATTTCAGAAAAGTTGTTATAGAAATATTCTCGGAATTGGACCCCACGAATCCCGAAGTTCCTATTTTCCCCGGAAGCATCCAGAAGTCCCGAATAGCCCCGGAGGGGGGCCACAGGGTGGCGAGGGTCCCCCTGGCTGCGCCACCTCGTGGTGTGGGCCCCCTGGCCACCCCCCGACATCGCCCTTTTGCCTATTTATAATCCCCCGATGGAAAACCCTAAAGGAATCGACCTTTTCCACAAAATACATCCGTAGCTCCGCCGCCGCTGCCGACAAGTTTCGGGGGACAAATCTCTGTTCTGGCACCCTGTCGGGACGGGGAAGTGCCCCCGGAAGCCATCTCCATCGACGCCACCACCATCTCCATCATCGTTGTTGTCTCCTATGATGAGGAGGGAATACTTCTCCCCCGAGACTGAGGGCTCTACCGGTAGCTATGTGGTTCATCTCTCTCTCCCATGGTGTCATCTATATGTGATCGTGAGATTTGTAATCTAGTTGAATAAGTAGATGTTACTCTTCATCTTGTGCTACTCAAGTGTTTTATTATTATGAACTTTGGAGTCACCTTGTACCGCGGTGTGAAGGTGACAGTGTGCACATCGTGTGTGTCTCCTCTATGAATTGTGGTGTTTGTCTAGTACCTTCTAGGGCGCTCATAGTGATAGCGTGGGATTAACTAGACATCGGAATGATTACTAAGGAATGCTTTTTGCAGCCCTACGCAATGATTAGTGTTCGTTATCCAATCGGGAAGGGTTAAGAGTAGCATAGTGAAGAGAAGATATTTAGTTATTCAATTATGTGATCATTGTTGAGAGTGTCCACTAGTGAAAGTAGGATCCCTAGGCCTTGTTTCCAAGCATTGAAACACCGTTTTCCGCCTGTTCTGCTACATATTTGCTTGCTGCCATATTTATTTCAGATGGCTATTATTACTTATAACCATCCATATTACTCGCATTTCACTATCTCTTCGCCGCATTAGTGCACCTATATACCTGACAAGTATATTGGGTGTGTTGGGGACACAAGAGACTTCTTGTATCTTAATTGCAGGGTTGCTTGGGAGGGATATCTTTGACCTCTACCTCCCTGAGTTTGATAAACCTTGGGTGATCCACTTAAGGGAAACTTGCTGCTGTTCTACAAACCTCTGCACTTGGAGGCCCAACACTGTCTACGAGAATAGAAGCGTGCGTAGACATCAAGCTCTTTTCTGCCGCCGTTGCCAGGGAGGTAAGGTAAAAGGTACTCACATCCTCAGGTGCGAGTGCTCAAAGTTATTTCCTTTAGATTCTGCAATTATATCTTTTTGTTTCTTGTTTTTATTTTCACTAGTTAGGCTTAATGGAAAACAACAAAAATATGAAAGAGCTTTATAATATTTATCTTGAGTTAGGACATGAAGTGTTTGAAGAGAAAATTAAAAAACCTATGGAACTTTATTTGCATGCTAGTGGCAATGTTATTAGTATGAACTCTTTAAACACCATTATTGCTGATGCTATGGAAAAGTCTAAGCTTGGGGAAGCTAGTTTATATGAAAATGATCTTTTTAGTTCCCCAAGCACGGAGGAGAAAATTTTCTTTGATGATGAGCCTATGCCTGTTACATATAGTAGTGATCATGATTGGGAAAAGCACACTACTTTTGATATTGAAAATGATGATATAGAAAGCTCTAAACTTGTGGATGATGTGTTTGAAAATCCTTTTGCTACTGATGTGTTTTTTGTGCGTCATCCTGGGATATATACGCAACTTTTCTTAGTTGTCCTCTTTTTGATTTGAGCAACAAAGGATTTTGGAAAAAAAATCATCTGTACCTGCTGTTCTGTTTTGACAGATTTCTGCCAATAATTGCATTTGCATCTTAATCTCTTTCTTTTGTTGTTATTTTGAGAAAAAGAGTTTTAAAAGAAGTTGTGACAGTAGCTAATGTGTTTACGAGTGTTAGGCTTGTGTTGAAACTGAACCATGTGAATTTATTATTTCGATTGCACTAACGTTGCTAATGAAGATTGTGAGAAGTTTGGTATGAAGGAAGGTTTCAAGGGTCAAGAGAAGATGATGATATGATGTGATCAAGAAGAGTGAAAAGCCTAAGCTTGGGGATGCCCCGGTGGTACATCCCAGCAAATTCCAAGAAGACTCAAGCGTCTAAGCTTGGGGATGCCCAAGGCATCCCCTTCTCATCGACAAATTATCATGTCACTTCTACTGAAACTATATTTTTATTCGGTCACATCTTATGTGCTTTACTTGGAGCGTATTTTATTTTTGCTTTCAGTTTGTTTAGTTTTCTTTGCTGTAGTTTATGGTTGGATCTTATCATACTTGTGTGGGAGAGAGACACGCTCCATTTTCATTGCTTAGAACACTCTAGTTTTCATTCTTATTGTTTTGTGAGTGTTCACTTTTTGCTAGTACTGCGTTTAGCCTTTGTTTTCATGCATCTCCTTTTCAGAGCTGTTAGCTTTTGTAGTTAGGTGGTTCTCATATTCGTGCTTGGTTGAGAATAGAAATGCTATTGTGGTAGTTGGTATAGTGGAAAAGATTGCATGGTCTTGTAGATCACTAAACTGCTTCACTTGAATCATTGTTGTTGTTTTGAGATATTAATTTTCTTAATGGATAAACGGGAAGGACTAGTAAGTAGAAAATTTTAATGGTTGGTCTAAGAAACTTGAAGCTGTGCCACACTTAAATTACGAGCTGATAGAAACAATGGTATATGATTGCTACGAGTGATACATTTCTGATCGGCCTTTTGCTACGCGCTACGGTCGGGGTAGCTAACAGTGAATTGTCACTGCCACGGACCCTCTTGGAGTGATTCGCATTGTGCCTTGTAAGATGATTTCTTTGTTGTAATATTTTAACTTGTGAGTCTATGTTGCGGTTCCTGGCACTTCCACCATCCATATTTGCTAGCCTCTTCGGTAATGTGCATTGCCCTTTCTCACATTGAGAGTTGGTGCAAACTTCGCCAGTGCATCCAAATCCCGTGGGAGGACTTTGTTCTCCTACACATCAGCCCATATATTCTTCCTCAAAACAACCACCATACCTACCTATCATGGCATTTCCATAGCCATTCCGAGATATATTGCTGCACAACATCCACCTCCATTATGTTAATTGATGACGAGCTTCATGGTTATTTATGCATACTGCTACACTGGCAGGAGCATGTAGTTGGATACATCAGAGATATTCCATTATGAGTTATGAGTACTAAAAGTGTGATGATTCATTTTAATATAGGATGTTGCCCCTACCGGTGAGGATATATAAAATAAGAAAAAAAATAAAAAAAATATGAAAAAGCTCAAAAAAAGGCCAAAGAGAGAATTAAGAGAGGGGGCGCATCACTATCCTTTATATACCACACTTGTGCTTCATGTTTAGCACTAATACTTCAGTTTGGAGAAAGTTTTCATATTATCATTCATTCATAACTATGTGGGGAACTTTACATTATAGAACTTGGCTTGTATATTCCAATGACGAGCCTCCTCAAATGAGCTACAGGTCTTCGTGAGCAAGAAAGTTGGATGCACCCCCACTAGTTCCATTGGATAGCTTTCATACTGTCGTGGTGGTGTCACGGCAGATGCCATAGGATGGCTAAAGATGTGGGGACGAAGGACGCTGGAGGCGCTCGGGGAGGGATCACGCGACGAGTAGCCGCGTGAAGGATGGAACAAGCACTGCAAACAACACGATCTACCCAGGTTCAGGGCCCTCGTGAGGAGGTAAAACCCCTACTCATGCCTTTCTTTCTGTATTCTGATGTCTCACCGAGTAGCCACAGTACAATGGTTGTTGCTACCGAGTAGCCACTCTTCTCTCTACGGGAAGAACTAGGTCAAGAATCTCTACGCAGTGATCGCTCTAGGTCAGCATCCGCAGGATCATCGCATCCCTCGCGCAGGAGGCGGCGGGGCACCTTATATACTTGGTGCCCAACCGGATACAGCCAAATACAAACAGATGTCGACATTGTGTACACACCGTCCTTCTTCCGAGTTCCCGCTGACAGCTTTGGCTTCTAGATTTGTCCCGGTGCAGAAAGTCGTTGGGAAAACCAAGTAACCAGTCTGTTATCACTAGAGTAGGTCCCCCCTATCCTGCGACGCCCTGCTGACACACTGTCGCTGTCAGGCACGCCGTCCCCAGATGAACAGTGCTGTGAATAGTGCCAAGTACGGACCCGGGATACGCGGGATTTGGTGTCAGAACGGCTCCTTTGACTTCTGGCCCGAGTAGGTTCCCGCTATTTCTACTCGGACCAGCTCTTCTATTCAGAGGAGCACAACTCTCTTGATTTATCCTTCTGGCTGTCTAGGTGTGAGACCGGGTAGCAGTCGACCGGGTAGCGAGTACCAGGTAGCCGGCTACTCGGCCAAACACCCCTTCTGATCTTGCCTTTAGCACTTGCCTTTACCCTACTCGGGGGTAACCCCCCGACAGCAGTCCCCGAAGCTGGTAGAGCCCTGCGAATTCATTCACTGGGCCCTACCAGCTTAAAAACCAACCTTGACAGTCTTGCCCTTGAACTTTGAGATACCGAGTGAAAACCTCCGAGTAGCCCTTGGTCTTGTTTCCTCTCTTCCGAGTAGAGCCACTTCTCTTCTCTGTGCCGAGTAAAATGACTTGGTGAAATCTCGAAACAGAATCTCTGCGGGACAGAGCACAATCCGGCTTTCCGCGCTGCAACTGGGCACGTGTCGTGCGGACACGATTTCGACGCCTCGGTGCCCTGTAACTGACAGGCCACGCGCCCAGTTTTCACGGGGTGGGCCCACCAGCTCGTAACGTCCCATCACGCGCAGTAATCGCCCACGATCTCGTCGAGGGATCTAATGCGGCCGTTACGCGCGCGTTCTGCGCT
This sequence comes from Alopecurus myosuroides, assembly GCA_028641055.1. Classification (NCBI taxonomy): domain Eukaryota; kingdom Viridiplantae; phylum Streptophyta; class Magnoliopsida; order Poales; family Poaceae; genus Alopecurus; species Alopecurus myosuroides. Next base: position 170,709,924 of record CM054060.1, on the reverse strand, counting down.
GTGTGCGTTTCTAACCGGCCCACAGACCCCACGCCACACGATTACTGCCACGACGATCCCACTTCCTCAACTCGTAACGGTAACTCGAGGAGTGGTATAAATACCCCCTCGGTAACTCCTTCTTCTTCTTCCGCTCGCAATTCCCCTCTGCCTTCTCGTTTCTCCGCCGCCGCAGATCTCCTCGCCGCCGCGCACTTCACTGCGCCGCCGCGAGTTCATTCACTCCACCAAATCCTTCAATTCTTTCCCAATCTCCTCCTTGCTGCCATGGCTCGCGACGACAATGCTCGCGCCGGCTGGGCCGGCTCCGAGGTCACCGCCGAAGACTGCCAGTGGCTCGTGAACACCCGGAGGGTTCCTCCCGGTGTTCGCTGCCGGCAGCCTGACGGTGAGCTCGTTCCGGCTCCGGAAGAGGGAGAGCACATCGTCTTCCTCGCGCACTTCGCGCGAGGATTCGGGCTTCCAGCGTCGAACTTCCTCCGCTCGTTCCTCGACCACTACGGCCTTCAGATGCACCACCTTCCTCCCAACGCTGTCGTCTTCCTCTCCTACCACGCCGTGGTGTGCGAAGCCTTCCTCGACGTTCGCCCCACGATGGAGACGTGGTCCAGGTACTTCTTCTTTCGCCAACAGAGCAAGGGCAAGAAGGACGGTGCGGACACCAGCAGCCGGATAACGGAGACCGGCAGCGCCATGATGGTGCAGCGCCCTGGAACCAACCATCCGCGCATCAAGGGATTGGACTCCGTCCGTAAGTGGCAGAGGACGTTCCTATACGTGAAGAACATGCCCGCCAAGAAAGGAGCCAAGGTGGAGGACAGAATCAATCTGCCCCGTTGGAGCAACCGAGCTCCTACCGGGCAGAACTGGAAGACCAAGCCGTCCATCGACAGGAACCTGACGCAGATGGAGGAGCGCCTTGCCCATCTGATCGGAGAGGGGCTCAAGAGCGACGATCCAGTTGCCTGCTGGATCTCTAAGCGGGTGATGCCGCTCCAGCAACGCGCCCACCCCATGTGCTACATGGGCGGCCCCCGCGATTGTACTCGGACAACCACGTTCGAGCTCAGCAACGCGGATGTCGCCGCTCATGCGCGGTCCATCCTGACCACCGGCCTCAGAGACAATTGGCAGTATGGCTTCATCCCATACAGCCGTACGAAGCCGATTGAACGGGTATGTACTTCTTACTCTGCTTCTTGCATACGCAATCCGAGTAGATAGCCTTCTCTCCTTGCTGCGACTAGCATTTGCACTCTGCGCCGAATAGGGCGCTTAACGGAACTGCTCAGGCTTAGTGTGCTTGGTGTTTGCACGCCTTGTCGGGTAGCACACTTAGGAGAATTGCTTAGGCTTAATGTGCTTGGTGTTTGCACGCCTTGCCGAGTAGGACACTTAGGAGAATTGCTTAGGCTTAATGTGCTTGGTGTTTGCACGCCTTGCCGAGTAGGACACTTAGCAAGTTTCCCTAGGCTTAGTGTGCTTTGTGTTTGCACGCCTAGTCGGGTAGGGTGCCTTTATGCTACTCGACTAACTTGTGATGTCTCTCTATTCTTCAGGTCCTTGATCGCCAGCTCGCTGAGAGCATGGAGCGCTTCGAGGACAACTGGTCGGAGGACCGAGAGGAGGACGTCGAGGTCTCCTTCGAGACCGCGGACAGGCTCAACCTCCCCCATGCTCAGACGGAGAAGCATCACGTAGATGCGTCTGTCCGTGACTGGTCCGAGGATGATGACGAAGGTAATTGAGCTCATCCTGTCTGGTCGCAAGCCGCGCTACCCAATTTCCTCTTGTTTCTGAGCCGTTTTTCTTCTTCCGAACTTCACAGGCGGCGCTGATGCTGAAGAGGAAGACGAGGACGAAAACGAGGAAGCCCTTGTCGTCAAGCCGCTCTCGGTCGCTGCTCCTCTTACCCGCAAACGGACGGGTAGCGGTGCTCAGGAGCCGCCGCCAAGAAGAAGAAGACGGCCGGGAAGACGACCAAGAAGACCGTGACGAGAGGAGGACGGACAATCCCTACCCGTAAAGGGTAAGCACTTTCTCCTTAGTTATGCGCCTCTGCTGCCGCGAATTCCCAATTCTCTTACTTCGTTGCTTCTTCTCGATTTCCTCTGTCCTTCTCTTTTTTCTGAACATGCTTCTTTCTTCAGAGCCCCCTTGAACGCTGACGCCGCTCTCGCGCCCACCAAGACTAAGAAGAAATCCGCCATTGACGTCGATAATATTATCGACCTCGACGACGAGACTGAAGCCGCAGCGCAGGCCGGAGCGCGTGCGTCCTCTCCCGTGAAAGGGGATGACTCCGACGACGCTCGATACATGGACAGCGACGCCCACGAAGCCGAGCAGGAGCAACAGGCCCGCGCAGATCAAGAAGCGCGGGACGCTGATCGCGACGCAAGGCCACCTTCTCCTCCGGCCGCCACGGCCGAGGAGAACCTAGATCAAGACCCCGAGAAGCATGATGACGATGCCGCCCTTGAGCGGCGAGAAGAGGACCAAGAGCAGCCAGCGACAAGGGCTGCTGAGCCAGACGACCCCGCGGCCCAACCGCGGGTAGAAGAACAAGACGCCACACAGCAAGACCCCGCTGCCGGGCAGCGGGTTGAGACAATTGATGAGACGGAGCAATATCCTCTGAGCGACGCGCAACCAGACGCCGCGCAGGGTAGCGCTCAGCCGGATGCTGCGCCGGATAGCGCGCCCTTGGCGCCGCCTACCCAGCAGGGTACTTCCTCCACCGCGCCAAACTCTCCACCAACAAAGAAAACCAAGACAACATCCAGCCCTCCGGCCAAGCAGCTTATCAAGAATATCAAGCAGGAAGCCGTTGACAAGAAGGCCGCCGAGAAGAAGGCTGCCGAGAAGCAGACCTCTGGGAACCAGGCCGCCGAGAAGCCAGCTGGCCAGTCAGAGGGCGCAGTCCGCAGGAATTCTTCGCGTAGCGGTACGCGTGGTGCTGCCACGATGCCGCCGCCAAGACCAACTGCCAGGCCCGGCCAGCTCACCATCCGTGAACCTGACGCGGCTGCTGATACCGCCGCAGGATCCAGCTTCCCGGATCCACCCACCTTTCCACCTTATATGGTGAAGGTGAGCCAGCAGCACAACATCCCATTGACCCCAGTCGAGAAGAAGCTCGCTATCAAGAAGGGCAAACAGGCTACGCCGGTGGACTCCAAGCCTCTAGCCAGGAACAAGGACCGATCCGTCTCGATCCACTCGCGCGAGGTTGCGGAAACTGAGGTAACATCCACGGGCCTCGAGCAGATATTCGACCGGGTTGGATTTATCGATGCTGAATGGGACAGCGACGTCCTCGGCAACACGAACTGGCACGGCACATCTTTGGGCGATCTGGACCACATGCGCGTCGACTGGAACAAGGCAGACATGGGTTATAAACCCATGACTATTGCGTCCAACACCAGCACACTCGTCGCCAAGCTCTTCGTCCATCGCAAGGCCGCGGAGGATATTGAACAGACTTACGCGGTAAGCTTTTGCTCATCCGTTCCGAGTTGCATTTTCCTTCTCTTCTATTCTACTACTTCTTCTTATCCATTCCCCAGTCCCCGAGATTCTGGCCGAGTAGACGGGTACTCAACCGAGTTGCCGCCTTCTCGGGTTGAATCTTCACGACTTTTTCTGATTCTTTTTCTTTCTTCTTCTCAGAATTGCCTTCTGAAAAGAACCAACCTGTATCGGCGACTGCTATGGAACCACAACATTGCTAGGAGGCGCCTCGAGGCCCTGGAAAAGGAGCTCAAGTCCGCTGAGGCATCGGATAAGGAGGTCATGGACAGCGCCCTCAAGCTTTCCGAGATCGAGAGTGAGCTTTTAGCTACGCGGTTCCCGCGTTTTATGTTTACGCCCGCTATTGCTTTCTGCTCTGACCAACTCCTTTCTGCAGGCAAGTTCAAGACCCTGGCCGAGGAGCACTCCAACTGCCGCGCCTTCGTCGAGAGCGGCCAAACCACAATCAAGAGGCTAGAAGGTGAGTTGGTGTTCTTCTCGGCTTGTTTTCTTGCTTTCATCTTTGCTACTCTGCTGACCGTGCTTTGCTTTTCACAGAAGATCATAAGAAGTTTGTCGAAGAGCATCTCGACTGCCTCAAGCCTGCTGAGGTGCAGGCGCAGATTGCAAGCCTTGAGGCGGAATTCAAGAAAAGGCACCTCGACGAGTTGAAACCACTGCAGGCCCAGGTGCGAACTGCTCTCCAGAAAGCCACTGATCTAGCTATTGAGAGAGACAACGCGGTGGCCGAGAAGAAAAAAGCCGAAACGGCAGCCACAGCCAAGCAAAAGGCTCTCGAGCTGGAATGCAAGACGCTGAAGGAGAGCAACTCGGATCTTATGCTCCAGCTGGCGCAGTTCCGGAAGATAGAGGAGAAGCATGTTGCTGACGAGGAGTCTTGGAAGAAAAAGCTGCAGGCGCTACTCTACGACCTGAACAGTAAGTGCTTGCTTCTCCGCCCTTCTCTTGTTTCTTGCGCTTTTCCGCTGCTCGGTTTATTTTTCTACTCGGCTTCTGTTCCTGATCTTCTCCATAGCTTTTTCAGAAGTCTTCCCCGTCCTCGAGACATCTTGTAAGCCTGCCTTGGCAAAGGCCCGAGCAGCTCGCATTGAGAAGGGCGAACCCATGGACACCAAGGCAGAGATCGAAGATAGCATCACGGTCATGCAGGGGCAGCTTCAGCGCTTAAGTGGTGTGGGCACCGATCTGGTGCGCACTGCCTTCAAGCTCCATGACGTGTTCTGGCCTAAAGACTCCGCGCCAAAAACTATCCGCGGACTTGCCGCAAAGCTTAATGGCGTGAAGACCGAGCTGAAGAAGTGGAGGGCGTCTGGAGCTCGGGCAGGCGCTGATATGATGCTGCTGTTCATCACTAGCTGGTATGAGAACCTCAACTTGCAGGTTGTCCGCGAGATGCGTGAGGACTCCAAGTGGGAGACGGATTCCGATTGCGTGGCTCTCCGCCAGGCCGTCGCGTACGAGGTCGCTCAGTACGCAAGCACCGCACGCTTCATCAACGGTCTCACCGAGCCTGACACCGAGGTGGACGAAGGCGATGATGACGACGGTGATGAAGACGAGGACTCCACCGAGTCTGACCTGGGCAGCTTCGAGAGTGATCGCTACAAGGCCGGGAAGGGGAAGGTCGCGGTCGTCGCGGACAGCGAGGAGGAGGCCGAGAGCGTGGATATAGTGATCGACACCGCGGCCCTCGAGTTCGGCACCTCCTCAGGTGCGGCTCTCGACGACGCGGCGCGACTCCTCGCTCAGACTGCGGCCTCCACCTCGGTGGCCACTGCCACTTCCGAGCAGGCTGTTACTGAGCCGGATGCTGACGCCGCGAAGACTGACGCCGCCAGCTCGGAGGCTGATGCTGCTAAGACCAGCGCTGAAGCTGAAACCGCCAAGGCCAATGCTGACGATGAAGCCACCAAGGCCAGCGCCGAGAACACTGCTGCTTCTACCTGACTACTTCCTGCAACTTTATTCTCGAAAATTTTATCAGATCCCCGGGATGCTGGGTGCAGATGTATCGAAACAATTATCCTTGTCGTTTGCTACTCAGTTTTATTCACGTTTGATATTTTAACTTAATCAATTTGAGCAACTTTGGCTCGAATGCCGGGTTGCGTTATCATGCGAGTCCCCGAGTTGCATTTCTTATTCGCTCTTCCTTTTTATCTCAGCTCTTACCCGCAACTTGTTGCTTTTTTGGTATTCGAGTCACAAGAATTCAAAGTTGGAGTTGCAAATACTTAGCCACTTAGAAATACTCATAGTAAGGCAGCCCACCACTTAGCCGAGAAGAAGTTAACAAGAAACAACAGTAAAAGACATCCTACTCGGTTCCTGCACATTTTCTTTCCTTAGTAATTTTTCTTGTGCTCATTGACCTTTTGCTTGTTCTCTTGCTTGCCATGAAGCCGGGTTTCGGACAGCAGCAGAGTCGAAGAGTTGGCATGTAGGTTTAAACACGGTACTAGATGTACTCGTGAAATTTTAAGCAGAGCAACCGAGTGGACGAAAGTAAAGCCGGGTAGAAACACACAGAGCAAGTTTAGGCGAGGGCAGTCCCCGAGCTGAATTTCAGATTGCAGGGTAGAATTTTAACTCGGATAAGAGAGTACATACACATCTTTGCTCGCGAATGAAAGCGATGAAGTAGGGCTACATTCCAAGGGCGCTTGGATTCCTCTCCAGTTTTATCTGCCCTGTTCTCCTGTGATGGACGCATGTCCACGAGATAATAGGCGTCATTGTGCAGCGCTTTGCTCACAATGAAGGGCCCTTCCCATGGAGGAGACAATTTGTGCATCCCGGCTGTGCGATGCACAAGCCTGAGGACCATGTCTCCTTGCGCTGCACAAGCTATGATAACATCGTAGGTTTTGCTGGTAGATAGCCGAACGTGACAGAGTGAGCTCTCTTGCTTCTTCGAGCAGGTCAACGTCGTCTTCTCGAGCTTCTCTCGCCTCTACCTCAGTGTAGGGGGTTACTCGGGGGGAGTCATGCTCTAAGTCTATTGGCAACACGGCCTCAGCCCCGTATACCAAGAAGAATGGCGTGTAGCCGGTTGACCGGTTAGGGGTAGTCCTTAGACTCCACAACACCGCTGGCAACTCGTCTAGCCAACACCCAGGTGTTTTCAGCAATGGCTCAATCAGCCTTGGCTTTATGCCTGCTAGCACCATGCCGTTTGCTCTTTCCACTTGCCCATTGGAGGCGGGATGCGCAACAGATGCAACATCTAGTCGGATGTGCTTATCTCTGCAGAACTGCACCATTGCCCCCTCTGCGAAATTTGTGCCGTTGTCGGTGATGATGCTGTGCGGGTAGCCGTATCTCAGGATCACATCCTTTAAGAATCTCACGGCTGTAGCTCCATCGCACTTCCGAATAGGCTTCACTTTAATCCACTTGGTGAACTTGTCCACCATGACCAGGATGTGTGTCATGTTGCCTTTAGCCGGCTTGAAGGGGCCAACCATATCCAGGCACCATACGGCAAACGGCCATGTGATAGGAATTGTCTTCAACTCGGAAGCAGGCATGTGAATCTTACTCGCGAACATCTGGCAGCCATTGCACTTCCTCACGATGTCTTCAGCTTGCTGCAGAGCTGTGAGCCAGTAGAAGCCATGCCGAAAAGCTTTCTTGACCAATGCCCGAGAAGAGGCGTGGTGCCCGCATTCTCCTTGGTGTATTTCCAACAGAATTTCTCCTCCTTCTTCTGGGTCCACACAACGTTGCAGCACGCCGGTGGCACTTCTTTTGTGCAGCACATCTCTGAATATAGTGTAGCCCTTGGATATTCTCTGAATTTGCCTTGCGACCACCTCATCTTCTGGCAGAGTACCGTCCCTTAGAAAGGATAATATGGGCATGGCCCAACTCGGTGTCTCCCGTGTGGGAAACACTGGTTCGTCCACTTCCATTGGGACAGGCATCTCTGGCTGCTCTTTAGGGTTGGGAGCACCTCTCTGGAGCCCTGATCGATTGGCAAGGACCTCCTCAATGAATGCGACAGTCCCCGGGTTAAGGACAGCAGTCCCCGAGTATGGAGTGGCAGTCCCCGGGTTCTCTGTTGCATTCTCCCAGTCAATATCCATTGGAACGGATTCTTCACTTGGCAGAGAAGGAACAAATATGGATTCCGAGTTGGGAGAAGGCTTGATGGATGGCTTCCTCAAGTGCTCCAAGGCAACCCCCGCCGGGATGGATTGCCGAGAAGATCCCAACTTGGACAGCTCGTCTGCCGCTTCGTTCTCTGCTCGGTGAATGTGCTGGAACTCGCAGCCTTCGAAGAATCCAGTCATAGACTGTACTAGGAAGCGATATGATGCCATGTTGGCATCTAGAGCATCCCAAGTGCCAGAGACTTGCTGCACCACCAGATCTGAATCGCCATAGCATATAATGCGCTGCACGCCAACCTCCTTGGCTACTCGCAAGCCGTGCACCACTGCCTCGTACTCTGCTACGTTGTTCGACGCCTTGAAATGAATCTGCAGCACGTACTTGAGTTGATCTCGCTTGGGTGACGTAAGCACTACGCCAGCACCGAGGCCTTCCTTCACCTTCGAGCCATCAAAGTGCATCTTCCAGTAATTGGAGACTGGAGCAGGAGGTTCGTACTGCACTTCAGCCCAATCCACCAAAAACTCCGCCAGAATCTGAGACTTGATGGCTTCTCTTCTCGCATACGCGGGTGCGTACGCGGCCAGCTCGATTGCCCACTTGGCTACTCGACCACTCGCCTCCTTGTTGCCCATGATATCTGAGATGGGAGCAGAGCTCACAACCGTGATAGGATGCTCTTGGAAGTAATGCTTTAGCTTCTTGGCGCCCAGGTACACGCCGTAGGTCATCTTCTGGTAATGCGGGTAGTTTTGCTTGGAGCTAGACAACACTTCACTGAGGTAGTATACTGGGCGCTGCACACTCTTGCCTTCTTCTTCTCGCTCCACCACAATCACCACACTGACCACCCGGTTAGTGGCAGCAATGTATAGCAGCATCGGCTCCTTGGATAGCGGACTAGCCAAGATGGGAGCGCTAGCCAGCATTGCCTTCAGCTCGTTGAATGCCACGTCCGCTTGCGGAGTCCAGACAAACTTGTCACTTTTCTTCATCAGCTGGTACAGAGGCAGGGCCTTCTCGCCCATTCGGCCCAGGAAACGGCTCAGAGACGCCAAGCAACAGTGAATTTTTGCACATCCTTCAGGGATCTCGGCAAAGACATGCTCTCAATAGCTTTTATCTTTGAAGGATTGGCTTCAATGCCCCGACTAGATACGAGGAAGCCGAGTAGCTTGCCAGTCGGGACACCAAAGGTGCATTTACTCGGGTTCAACTTCATTTTATACTTGTGCAGGTTGGCAAAGGTTTCCTCCAGGTCGGCAAGCAGAGTATGTGTTTTATTCGTTTTGATGACAATGTCATCTATGTACACCTGCACATTCTTGCCGAGCTGATCGTGTAAGCATTTCTGCATGCACCGCTGATAAGTAGCACCCGCATTCCGCAACCCGAAACACATGACACGATAGCAATAAGCCCCGTACGGGGTAATCAAAGCAGTCTTTATTTGATCAGCAGGATTGAGAGCTATCTGGTGGAAACCAGAGTAGGCATCTATGAAAGACAGCAGTTCACAACCAGCAGTGGAATCGATCACCTGATCGATGCGAGGTAGCGGGAAGGGATCCTTGGGGCATGCCTTGTTCAAGTCGGTGTAGTCGACACACATGCGCCATGCAGTAGCAGCCTTGGGATCCTCCTTCTTCTTCTCGACCATGACCGGGTTGGCTAGCCAATCCGGATGAAGCACCTCAATGATGAAATTGCTTATCAGCAACTTGGTGATCTGGTCGCCAATGGCCTTCCTTCTCTCATCTCCGAAGCGGCGCATAGCCTGCTTCACCGGTTTGGCGTCAGGACGCACATGTAATGAGTGCTCAACCAACTCCCTCGGGACTCCTGGTAAATCTTCATTGGACCAGGCGAATACGTCCCGATTCTCACGGAGGAAGTGGATGAGCTCGCTTTCCTACCAACCCGGAGCCAATGATGGCTACGCGATCGGGGAACTCAGGGTCGACCTGGACCTTCTTTGTCTCTCGAGACGCTTGGAACGCGGTCCCGTGCTGGGTACTCGGCACGCCCTGCGCACCAGCCTGCGCGGATTGCGCCATAGCCACCACCTCGTACATCTTTTTCTTCTCGGCAGCAATCACCATGGACTCCGCCAACTGAGAACCAGCAGAGGCACACTCCATGGACTTCTTGTAATCACCAGAGATGGTAATCACGCCATTGGGACCAGGGATCTTCATCTTCAGATATGCCGTGTGAGTAGAGGCCATGAACTTGCTCAGAGCAGGCCTGCCGAGTAGAGCGTGATAGGGGCTCTGATGATCAACCACCTCGAACTGCAGGCGCTCTGTGCGGCAGTTCTCCCTTGTGCCGAATAGCACGTCTATCCATACTCGGCCAATCGGGTTGCACGAGACTCCCGGCACAATGCCATGGAAGGTGGTCTTGCTGGGTAGCAGTATGTTCTCGGCCAGCCCAAGCTTCTCGAGTGTGTCTTTGTACACAATGTTGATGCTGCTGCCGTTGTCGATTAGCACTTTGCTGAACCTCACATTCTTCTCGGGACCCAAGAAGGTGGGATCCACCACCAAGGCGTAGCTACCCGGGTTGGGCATCACCTTGGGATGATCTACTCGGGACCACTTGATCTCTTGGTTGCACCAATGCATATAGTGAGGAACTGCAGGGATCACGGCATTGACCTCCATGGCGCGCCTGTGCTGTGACTGCTTGTCGACGGGCTCTGAAGTGAAGATCATGTAGCTCTCATGATGTTCTTGGTACTGGTTGCGGCCTCCGCCCTCATTGTTGCCGTTGTTGTTGCTCTGATAGTTGTTGTTGCCTCTGTTGTTGTTGCGGTTGTAGTTGTTGTTGTTGTAGCGGTAGCCCTCATTGTTGAAGTGACGGTTGGCTCCTAAAGCCACTTGATTCACGTTTTCTCTTCTCGGAAACACTGGCGGCCGAGCTGCGGGTGCGCGAGCAGGCTGCACATTGGCATTTGCAGCTGGCAGAGGAGGAGGAGGAGGCAGGCCTTCATTCCTGATCAGATCCCACCACTCGCACTGTCGGGTAGTGTGGTTAGCAGGCCTTGAGGGGTGCTGAGTGTGGAAACTGCATGGGCCATCCTTCATGTCGTCAAAGGCGAACTTCCTTGTCTGCTCCGAGTTGCCGCTACCCGACTGAGGAGCACGGAATGGTTTCTTGATGCCTTGGCCCTGGTTCTGGTTCTGCCCGTAGGCTCCAGCAGGTTTCTGCCTTTGGCTACCCCCAGCTCCAACAGCCACTGCGTTCACCTCCTCGGGGTCATACCGAACATCTATTCGGTCACCCCTGCGCTTGTTGCGGAACTCGTTGCGCTTGTTGCTGTTGAAGTTTCTTCTCGGCTCGGTGGAATCCATCAGAGGCTGGGTAGGATCTCCGAGTGCGTACTGATCTGCAATCTTGATGGTCTCCGCCAGAGTGTTTGGCATCTCCCTCTGCAACCTTTGCCACAGCATACTGCCATGTCTGCAACCCTGCGCAAACCAAGTGATGGCCTGGGCTTCATTCACACCTTCACAGGTGTTCCTCAATGTGCTCCACCGAGTAAGGTACTCGCGGTCCGTCTCGTCTTCTCGCTGCCTGCAAGCGGACAGCTGCTGTGGCCTATTCGGCCTCTTGTAGGTGCTGGTGAAGTTGCTGACGAAGGCGTCCGAGAAGTCCAGCCAGCAATTTATGTTGTGCTTGGGCAAGTTGTTGAGCCAAGTGCGAGCTGGACCCTCTAGCATCTGCGGGACGTACCGCACTGCCCATCTCCGGTTGCCGCCCGTGATGTGGACTGCGGTGACATAGTCGTTGAGCCAATCTTCCGGCTTGGTGCTGCCGTTGTAGCTCTTGGTGCCCCTTGCGAGCTGGAAGTTCTTCACGGACGGCTCGTTCATGATGCGCGGGCCAAAGCACTCGGGGCCAGAAGGACCCGTGTTCTCCAGCCGCGCCGACAAGCTGATCCGGTCCAGCTGGTGCCTTGCATCTCCAGGCGCCAACACGCGTTCGCCCACACGGTCCAGAATGTCATAGCCAGCCATCTCCATGGCCGAGTAGTCGTCATCATACCGGTCCACTTGCACAGCTGCAGGCTGCTCCACCGGGTTGGCGGCTGGCGCCACTGCGCGCGGCTGCTGCCTCTGGCGGGTAGGCTGAGCAACGGGATGCTGAGAAGGACCTGGGCGCTCTCCAGCTCGGGCCTGGCTTTGAGCTTTATGGGCTTGGAAGCCTGCTCCTGCAGCGTTGTGTTTCTGACCGGACTGTCGCGGCACAGTGAGCTGTTTCGCGGCGACAGCCGGGTCGTACACCTGCATTTGCCTATCCTTGCCGGAATGCCCACTCCGGCTTTTCTCACGGCTAGGATGCGGAGATGAAGCCTGATTGTTAGATCTGGCCACATGCGAGTGCACCACCTGAGAAGCTCCAGCACCCGGGTTGGCTTTCCGGAACTCCTCGTTCTGCCTAGCCGCCTCTAGCACCAACTCGTTCAGCCTCTCCTGCTGCCTAACGCGCGCGTCGCCAACTAGATGCGGCAACTCGGCAGCTACGGCCTCTGCAGCTCTGAGTGTTTTGGCGGGTGTGCTATATCTGGGTCTAGTGGAGGTGTTTGCGGTGTCGGACTGACTGTGAGCCTCTACAACCGTTGCCATCTCGGCACCTAGGTTACGACGCGTAGCACCTACTTTGCTAGCTCTCCTAACAACTGGTGTGAAACCGTGAGCCTTGTTGTACTCAAGCTGATCTAAGCTAAGCTCTAGCCTGATCTTCTCCAACTCTTCCTGCTCAGCGAGCAGCTCCTGGCGCTGCCGGTCGAGCTGCGCCTTCATGGTCAGGAGCTCGAGGTCGGTGGGAGGCGGCATGCCCGTCCGCGCAGCAGACGCAGGGATCGTCGGAGTAGTGGAGAGCGGAAGGTTGCACTCCTTCTCGTAAGGCTTGTGCGTCTTCCCGCCAGCACTAGAGCCAGCGAGATCCTCGACGACGGCCGCAGCGGTAGCAGCTGCGCCCTTCCCGGCATCAGCTGCAGGGCCGGTCATCATCACCTCCGCAACGTCCGCGGAGCGGTCCAGCGGCCTCCCGCGTGCGGCGATAACGGCAGGTGGATCCTCCGCGTCATGCACCAGCTCGGGGTAGTCGCGGTCGATGACGGTGGCGACGTAGACGAGGTGCGCGCCGAAAGAGAGCACCGTGCCGCCCTCCGGCATAGCCCTGCCGCCGAAATCGCCGGCGTTGTCGGTGACAAAGTCGAAGGAGCCGAATCTGTGGACAAGGCCACAGACCACACGCTCTCCGGTAGCAGAAATCGATCCCGTCCGAACGGAAACTCCAGCCAGCGCCGCTGGTTGCCCCACGGTGGGCGCCAACTGTCGTGGTGGTGTCACGGCAGATGCCATAGGATGGCTAAAGATGTGGGGACGAAGGACGCTGGAGGCGCTCGGGGAGGGATCACGCGACGAGTAGCCGCGTGAAGGATGGAACAAGCACTGCAAACAACACGATCTACCCAGGTTCAGGGCCCTCGTGAGGAGGTAAAACCCCTACTCCTGCCTTTCTTTCTGTATTCTGATGTCTCACCGAGTAGCCACAGTACAATGGTTGTTGCTACCGAGTAGCCACTCTTCTCTCTACGGGAAGAACTAGGTCAAGAATCTCTACGCAGTGATCGCTCTAGGTCAGCATCCGCAGGATCATCGCATCCCTCGCGCAGGAGGCGGCGGGCACCTTATATACTCGGTGCCCAACCGGATACAGCCAAATACAAACAGATGTCGACATTGTGTACACACCGTCCTTCTTCCGAGTTCCTGCTGACGGCTTTGGCTTCTAGATTTGTCCCGGTGCGGAAAGTCGTTGGGCAAAACCAAGTAACCAGTCTGTTATCACTATGGCGAACACAGAGTAGGTCCCCCCTATCCTGCGACGCCCTGCTGACACACTGTCGCTGTCAGGCATGCCGTCCCTAGATGAACAGTGCTGTGAATAGTGCCAAGTACGGACCCGGGATACGCGGGATTCGGTGTCAGAACGGCTCCTTTGACTTCTGGCCCGAGTAGGTTCCCGCTATTTCTACTCGGACCAGCTCTTCTATTCAGAGGAGCACAACTCTCTTGATTTATCCTTCTGCCTGTCTAGGTGTGAGACCGGGTAGCAGTCGACCGGGTAGCGAGTACCAGGTAGCCGGCTACTCGGCCAAACACCCCTTCTGATCTTGCCTTTAGCACTTGCCTTTACCCTACTCGGGGGTAACCCCCCGACACATACACTTATAGCTCTATGTGCATCCGTTGTGTGGCAATCCCTACTCCTTGCATAGCTTCGGTTGTAAGACTTTCTCTTGTCTAATGTCCACTTTCAGCTTTGTGAGCCTTTCTTCCATTGACCTTCCAAACCCCCCATAATGTTCTATTTTCCATAACATCCTGGTGCCAGGGACCAACGCAGAACACTTGCTTGTTTTTAGTGTGCAAATAGTTTAAGATTAAAGCATTGCATCGTGTGGAAAGCTTGACTTGATCCTAACAGGGGGTTGTGAAGATCGTTTGACGTGCATGATATTGTTTTTCTTGAAAGCTTAAATCATCTCTAATAAACTTTGCACGGTTGATAGTCTTTTAGTATTGATTCATTAAAAGTTTTTCTTCTTTCTTCTTATTTGTTTATGCATTACTTGTTGATATCAAATATAGATCACAACTTTAGTTCATTTGATCCTAGTTTACATGGTCTACTTTACATATTATGATCAAGATTGTGTGGTAGCATGTCACCTCAGAAATTATTTTGTTTTATCGTTTACCTACTCGAGGACGAGTAGGAACTAAGCTTGGTGATGCTTGATACGTCTCCAACGTATCTATAATTTCTGATGTTCCATGTTGATATTATGCCAATTGCTTCATGTTTTCCGTATGTTTTCCTACGTTTTCTTATGTTTGCCGGGACAAACCTGTTAACAAGATGCCAAGTGCCAGTTCCCTGTTTTCTGCTGTTTTTTATTTCAGAAAAGTTGTTCTGGAAATATTCTCGGAATTGGACCCCACGAAACTCGAAGTTCCTATTTTCCTCGAAAGCATCCAGAAGTGCCGAAGAGCCTCGGAGGGGGGCCACAGGGTGGCCACTCCATAGGGTGGCGCGGGCCCCCTGGCCGTGCCACCTGGTGGTGTGGGCCCCCTAGCGACCCCCCGACATCGCTCTTACGCCTATTTATACTCCCCTGAGGGGAAACCATAAAAGAATCGACCTTTTCCACAAAATACATCCGTAGCTCCGCCGCCGCCGCCGACAAGTTTTGGGGGACAGATCTCTGTTCTGGCACCCTGCCGGGACGGGGAAGTGCCCCCGGAAGTCATGTCCATCGACTCCAGCGCCATCTCCATCATCGTTGCTGTCTCCTATGACGAGGAGGGAGTAGTTCTCCCCCGAGGCTGAGGGCTCTACCGGTAGCTATGTGGTTCATCTCTCTCTCCCATGGTGTGATCTATATGTGATCGGGAGCTTTGTAATATAGTTGAATAAGTAGATGTTACTCTTCATCTTGTGCTACTCAAGTGTTTTATTATTATGAACTTTGGAGTCACCTTGTCCCGCGGTGTGAAGGCGATAGTGTGCACATCGTGTGTGTCTCCTCTATGAATTGTGGTGTTTGTCTAGTACCTTCTAGGGCGCTCATAGTGACAACATGAGGTTAACTAGACATGGGAATGCTTACTTTAATGAATGATTTTTGCAGGCCTATGCAATGATTAGTGTTCATTATCCAGCCGGAGAGGGTTAAGAGTAGCATAGTGAAGAGAAGATATTTAGTTATTCAATTATGTGATCATTGTTGAGAGCGTCCACTAGTTAAAGTAGGATCCCTAGGCCTTGTTTCCAAGCATTGAAACACCGTTTTCTGCCTGTTCTGCTACATGTTTGCTTGCTGCCATATTTATTTCAGTTTGCTATTATTACTTATAACCATCCATATTACTCGCATTTCACTATCTCTTCGCCGAACTAGTGCACCTATATACCGGACAAGTATATTGGGTGTGTTCGGGACACAAGAGACTTCTTGTATCTTAATTGCAGGGTTTCTTGAGAGGGACATCTTTGAACTCTACCTCCTTGAGTTCGATAAACCTTGGGTGATCCACTTAAGGGAAATTTGTTGCTGTTCTACAAACCTCTGCACTTTGAGGCCCAACACTGTCTACGAGAATAGAAGCATGTGTAAACATCACCAACGCTGCGGGAGGAGTGCCGGTAGCACCACTCACATGGTGAAGGATCTCTTGCTAGGAGCTAGACATGGCAACATCTCTATGGTAAGCCGGATACTATTCCTTGTGGATATCTACCTTCATGCACAATATGTTGCACTAAAACCAGGAGAGATTACTGACATGAGGTACAAAAGATGTATCCATAGGAGGAGTACGAGGTGCGGCAGTAGGGCTAGTGCGAGCATCCCTCATAAAACCATTGCCAGGAGCAGAAGAAGGAGGAACATACCGTTTCTCCCTGGTGATGTAGAGATTCTTGAAGTGATGATCCTCAACAGGAAGCCTACTGAAATATTGATTCTTCAAGGTGTTCTTGATAAGGAGCATGATGTATGGTGCATAAGGAATGATGTTTCCACCAATCATAGCATTGTACAGTTCATTGAAGATGAAGTCCATAACATCCACATAGTACACCTTCTCAGTATCAGGATCCTCAATGCATTGCTTAGCCAAGATCAACATATTGCAAAGAGGACTAGTGAGGGAATCACCGATACCTCCACTCGGTGCAATGGAGGATCTAAAGATGTGCACAAGATGACCATAGAAAGGAAGAAGTCCTTCCACCTTGCCAATGATATTATACGGGTGATACATGTCGATCATAAGCTGCTCTCGGTTTGGTTTCTCATCATGCATACGGTGAACAATAGGAGGATGCTCACTTCACTTGTACCCAAGCTGAAGAGCAAACATGTGGAATGGAACCTCACAGAATGTTGATCCAGTCATCCACTCCAAAGACCGGTGCATATCATTACCAATCACCAAGGTCGACATGAACTTCAGCACAAGAGAAACATTGTATGGGCATTGAGTCTCCATGAGGTCATCAAGAGAAAACCTCTCCATAATGATAGCATCTTGAGCAAAAGCTTCCTTGTCCTTAAGAAACTAGAGCTTTGTTGGATTCATAGGGAGGACAGGAAACTTTTAGTCAAGATAGTTGTCTGACTAGATGTAGGATTGCTCAATGCACCAGAATCTGTCATCCTCAAGTTCACATCTATCTCATGAGAATACCAGTCTTTCTAACGAATCAAGGTGTACTCAGCAACAGGTCATGCTTGTAGTTCTTCCTCGGAGCCTTGCCCTTTCCTTAGGTGCAGACTTCTTCACAACTCCAGACTTTTGCTTGAAAGTGGTCTTCCTTGGAGGCCTAGCACCCAGCTCTTCATCACTGGATTCGCGGTAGTTGGGGCGCTTGCGAGTGCCCGACTGAGAGTCAACATTGGAACCACCTGTGGAAGTAGAATAATAGATGGATAACATAGATAAGTACACACAAGTCATGGCATAGGAATCATAGTAGGAACAATAGAAAAACAGCCAGAATGCAATCACAAAAAAAGACTTAGCAAAATCATGAAAGTTCTGAATTCTGGAAACAAGACAGAACCCAACCGGAATTTATGGTTCAGTACTGAACTGGATAATCCGGTTCCACGACATCAGAATTTGGGTTATTTAAATCTAGGTCTAAAACTAGATCGGACTAAGGGGATGCTAACCTATTGTTTCTAGCATGCAATGTGACATCCTAGGAACCTCTACCACCAAGAAATATCAAGAAAAACAAGTCTCCAAAGAGGAACAAGGATGAAAACCCTAGATTGGAATGTGAGGGAGTTACCTGCGTCCATGGAGCAAAGTGCTTGGAGAAGATGGTTCCCGGGGAGGAGGAGCAGCAGATCCGACCAAAACCAGTGGAATCTGGTTGAGAAAGTTGCCGGGAGGGCTAGGGTTCTTGGAGGAGAGGGAGGTTGGGGATGGAAGAAGAGCAGGAAACTGCTCCTCAACCCGTCCTCCCATATTTAGGTATTTTGCCAGCCGGATATTCCGGTTCCAACCAGAAATTCCGATCAAACTTTGGACCGAAAATTCTGGTTGATTCGAAAACTGAACCTCCTAGTTTCAAAACAAAGACTTGTGTGCTAGATAGAATTTTTTGCTTTGATAAAGGAGGCTTATGATTAGATAACCGAACTGAAAATGGTACTTCTCCCCCATTCTTGCAAGAATCAAACAAGGAAATGCCAAGATAGAGAAAGTTTCCCACAAAACACTTAGCTAGGAAAATGAATGAAATGCGATGAAATCGAAATAAAATCCCAACTAAGATCCGACTCTCCGCAACGAAGAGGTCGGTGGCCTAGGCCACCATGTAAGAGCATTATGGCATGGCTTGCGGAGATATATGTTGAATGCACTACCACTACTCAACATTTTTCTCACTATTCAACATTAGAAAAGAGACATATAAATGAAATTTTACTTTAGGCATAATGGGGGGAGGGAGAGCCCAATGTGTTAGGACAACACTCCCCCTATGTCCATGCCTACTCCTAAACCCAAACACATAGTCAACTATAGGTGTGTGTGCAAGATCCTCAAGTCAAACTCCTTGAATCAATGATATTTAGCTCATTCCTCAAAAACATAAAACTTGCATCATGAAGTGGCTTCGTGAATATGTCGGCAAGTTGATCCTTGGTTGGAACATAGGCTAGTGCAATATCTCCACGGGAAACATGATCGTTAGTAAAATGATGACGAATCTCAATATGCTTTGTTCTTGCATGTTGCATGGGGTTGTAGGAAATCTTGATGGCACCTCTCATTGTCACATAGAAGAGAAACTTTGTCACAATGACTACCATAATCTTTGAGGGTTTGCCTCATCCATAACAATTGATTGCAAGCACTAGCCGCTGACACATACTTAGCTTCGGCAATGGAGAGAGATATGCAATTTTGCTTCTTAGAAGACCAACTCACCAAGGACCTACCAATGAATCGGCAAGCCCCCAAAGTCGATTTCCTATCATCTTGATCACCAGTCCAATCCGAGTCTGTGTACCCACTGAGAGAGAAATGTGCCCCTTTTGGGTACCACAATCCAAATCTTGGGTTATGAACCATATACTGAAAGATCCTATGGACCACCATCAAATGACTTTCCTTAGGAGCCTCTTGATACCTTGCACACACCCCTGCACTCAACATAATATCGGGTCTAGAAGCACAAAGATAAAGCAAAAAACTAATCATAGAACGATACAACTTTAGGTCCACATATTTACCATCCGGATTGCGCTTGAGATGACACTTGGTTTGCATTGGAGAGACCTTGCCTTTAGCATCTTGGAAGTTGAACCTCTTGATCATGTCTTGGGTATACTTGGCTTGAGAAATGAAAGTTCCATGAGCCAATTGCTTGATCTCAAAGCCAAGGAAGAACTTGAGCTCTCCCATCATAGACATCTCAAACCTGTCAGTCATAAGCTTTGAAAAATCATCATGAAAAGCTTTGTTAGTTGAGCCAAAGATAATATCGTCCACATAGAGTTGGCATATGAAAATCTCCCCGTTAACCCTCTTTGTGAAAAGGGTGGGATCAATTTGCCCAACTTCAAACCAACGATCTTGCAACAACTCTCTAAGGTTCTCATACCACACACGTGGGGCTTGTTTAACTACATAGAGTGCCTTATCAAGCTTGTAGACATGGTTAGGTTAGTTGGGGTCATTAATCCCCGGTAGTTTCTTAACATATACCTCCTCTTTCAATGGACCATTTAGAAAAGCACTCTTGACATCCATTTTTTGAGATTTAAAGTTATGCGAAGATGCATATGCAATAAGGATACATATGGACTCAAGGCGAGCCACAGGAGAATAGGTGTCATCAAAGTCAATGCCTTCCACTTGAGAGAAACCTTGAGACAACAATCTTGCCTTGTTCCTTATGACAATGCCATGCTCATCTTGCTTGTGCTTGACTATCCACTTGGTGCCAATAACATTGCAGCAATCCTTGGGCTTCTTAACTAGCTTCCACACTTTGTTGCGCTCAAAGTTATTGAGTTCTTCATGCATAGCTTCCACCCAATCCAAATCCTCAAGAGCCTCAAAAACTTTCTTTGGTTCCTCCGTGGATATGTGATCTTGATGCTCACTAAAGCTCTTCTAGTTCTGTTGCCTCTAAGGTCTCCCAACACTTTGTCATTAGATAAATTACTGTTCCT
Source organism: Alopecurus myosuroides (assembly GCA_028641055.1). Classification (NCBI taxonomy): domain Eukaryota; kingdom Viridiplantae; phylum Streptophyta; class Magnoliopsida; order Poales; family Poaceae; genus Alopecurus; species Alopecurus myosuroides. The sequence goes on along the minus strand of CM054060.1, from coordinate 170,689,997 downwards.
TAGAGCCCTTGCAATCCTTTCTTGATGACGGGCTTCGATCGACTCATTGTCGCAAGGAGGTATCACTTGATCATATTGATAATTTGGGTCCCTGTCTTGACCGGTTTGTTGGCCTTGATCATCATTTTGGCTTGCTTCAACATGAGATGAAAATGGTTGATCTTGGCCTTGAAATTGGCTAGCTTGAATGATTGGAGATCTTGGTTCTTGCATAGAAACTTGGTCAACAAGAGGAGGGTCGTTAACTTGTTCTTGGGATGGTGCACCACTTGCTCGATTTGCATGTTCTTCTAATGTAGACGAGGGATCCACTTGAGTAGAGCATAGTCCTTCTCGATCCGCCACAAGGTGTCCCTCAATGGGGCGGAAAAATCCCACACCCATTCTTCCTATGGCTTCTAGAGGAATTTCAACATCTACATCGGAAACACAAAATTGTGCCACTTGGGAGCCATCATTTTCTCCGAACAACACACTACTAGATTCAATGACAATCCGTGAAGCCTTGTCAAATACTCTATAAGTGTGGGATTTGGCACCAAATAGAAACACTTACAACCGAAAACACGGAAGTATGAGACATATTTTTTGTTGTCGGTGAGGATCTCATATGGAGCCTTCATTAAGTATTTGCGAATGTAGAGCCAGTTAGATGAGTGACAAGTTGTAGAGATGGCTTTGGCCCAAAGATATTGGGGATACTTGTACTCCGCCAACATGGACTTAGACCTCTCAATGACGGTTTGATTCTTCCTTTCGGCTACACCATTTTTCGAGGGATATATGCAACGGAATATTGATGACGAATAACTAAGGAACTCATTAAGGGTGTAGTTCTTGAACTCAGTGCCATTTTCACTCCTAATAGCCATGATGGGAACATTGTGTTGACATTGAACTTGATTGGAGAAGTCGATGGCGGCTTGTTGAGTCTCGCTCTTCAACTTGAAGAAATAGACCCATGTGTATCTTGAGTAGTCAGCAACAATCACCAAGCAATACTTCTTGCCTCCAAGACTTTCCTCGGGCACGGCACCAAAGAGATCAACATGAGAAGTTCTAGAATCCTCTTTGATGAAATAACCGTCTTGCTTGGATGCGTAGAATCATGCATCTTTCCTTAAATACAAGCCATACACACACGATATTTGGCAAAGGAAACATTTTATTTTAATCTGAGGATGTGGCCACCCTTGTGAAGACTTTCAAAGTTATCATATTGACATGGGATAAGCTGCGATGCCACAACCACCCCACGTCGGCCTTACCAAAGAGACACATTGCTTGAGAGTTGGTTAACTTCAAAAAGTCCACCACATACAACTCATTTTTGACATGCCCAACGTAAGAAACATCGAGAGTCTTCTCCACAAGAGAACCATGATGTCAGGTTCAAAGAAGACGGAAAACCCATCTTCCCTAAAGAACAGACTGAAATTAAATTGAAACCAAGACATTCGACAAGCATGGCATTTTCAAGGGTGGTATTTGGAGCAACAACCACCTTTCCAAAACCCGTTACCTCATATTTTGACTTATCTCCATAAGTGATGGTTGCTTGACTTGTATTTGGTCTCAACTCCGTCATAAGTGCCTTGCTTCCGGTCATATGACTTTTACCACCCACTATCAAGTATCCATTTTTACCCACCGGAAGCAGTGGCGAACCCAGAGCGAAAATAAGCCGGTGTCACTCTTTAAGACACAAATATTTTTTACCAAGAATTACGGGTGTCACACACTACAAATAGTTAAAATATATCAAAGAATTCGATTTTTACCCGGTGTCCTGTGACACCTGGTACTATAACATGGGTACGCCCCTGACCGGAAGCATAGTTCTAAAAGAAATCATTGACTTGAGTTAGGACCCGAGGAGGGTCCTCTCATGTTAGCAACAAGGATCTTTGGAACCCAAATAGTGTAGTCAATGTAACCCTCAATAGGAAAAACATATTTAGCTTGCACAACACCATAATAATCAACAAATGATAAATGGTGTGGATTGTTAGTTCCCGCAGGGTTGCTACGAGTAGTGTCGTCCCTAACGACAATACCACTCGGACCAACATTCGTATTTCTTTATATGGGATTGGCCTTCTTCTTTATCTTCTTATTCTCATTCTCTCTCTTGGCAACATAACCAAGACCTTGCTTGCCATTTTATGGTCTAGGAGCACCCACTTGTGGCTTTGGCGCCACTTGTGACTTATGAGCCACAACCTTCTCAACACTAGGGCCCTTGCCCTTGATTCTTGCTAGTTATTCCTTCAACCTAGCATTCTCCTCAATAACATTTGCATGATCACAAGACGAAAAAGAACAAGTACTAGGCACATTGAATTGATCAAGTTGAGTTTGAAGTTGTTCACAAGACTTGTTGAGGGTAGAGTGTTCACTCTCCAAGGACTTGTGAGCCTCGGTGAGCATATCTAGCTCCTCGGTTAGTTTTTCATGACCAACCCCAAACTCAACCTTCTTCTTTTTATCCCTTTTATATTTATCAATTGCATGGTCACGATATTTAGTGAGTTTAGAAATAAACTCATTATGTGACTCTTCAATAGTCTTAAGTCTCTCCTTAAGAGATACTCGAAGCTCACGTTCTTCCTCAAGAGAATTTGAGAGGGAGCCCTTTTCAACGGTATCTTCCCTCTCGGTCTCACCTTTCTTCTCAATAGCCTCTTGAGCCACTCCAAATTGGCTCATGAGGAGATCAAAGTACCTATTGGTCTCACCTTGCAAGTTAGCCATAAATAAACCCAAAGAGGAAATTTCATCTTAAGCACTAGGACTAGCAAGGTTATTCTTTTCACTTTGAGTCTTAGAGTTGGAGGAAGATGATACCTCGGCGGCCTTTGACATGAGGAACTTTGTGGAAGGTTGAGGAATATTTTCATTGGGGGAATCAAAGAGAGATGGAGATGACAAAGATGCAATAGCAATAACGGCCACTTCACTTGTGGTTTCTTCTTCTTCATCATCACCAGAATCATACTCTTCTTGAGTCACTAGCAAATATCTTGAAGATGGTTTCTTGTTGAATTGTTTCTTTGTGAAGTAATTTTTCTTGTTGTGGAGCTTTGAATTATCCTTGAGAACAAGTTTTCCTCCTTATCTTTTCCTATTCTCGAAAGGGCACTCGGCAAAAAAGTGTTACTTATCTTGACAATTGAAAAAACCCTCACTTTTTGAGTCCCTTCCTTTCCATAATTTGACTTGGTCTTCTCCTTAACATATGCCTTGGCCTTGGCAGGGTTCTTCCAAAACTTTTGCACGGCAAGAGCAATAAAGTCCTTAAGCACGGGATCATACTATTGATCATTTAGCGGATCCAAGTTTTCCCTCAAAGCAACCTCTTTTTGTTGATCCACCATCTTGGTCACAACTTTGGTCCTAAATGAAATGGAGGCTCCTTTGTGCATCCAAGAGCACAAGCACGAGTGTCATGAGCAAGCTTTGTTTGAACTTGAATGGATGCCATCTCTTGCATCACCTAACTCTAAGGCATGAGGTGATATTTGTGCCTTCTTTGAAGGCTCTTCAAGTCCACGAGCTCAAATGGCATGAGGGCACTCACATACTTCCTCTTGATCCAAGCACCATCAACATGAGTGGCACCAATACCACTAAATGTGGTAGCAAGGATCTTAAGTCTTTGGTACATGCCCTCATGACTTTCACCATCAAGCATATAGAACCCTTCGGCCTCATTGCTCAAGGCATCAAACCTATTCCTCTTCATGCCTTCATTGCCCTCAAACAGGGAGATAAGAACTACCCATGTTTATTTGGTGGTGGAGAATTGTTGAATGTTAGGCATGGTCTTCTCACCCGCGGCTTGTTGGAGCATGTGCAAAGCAGTGTAGTTGAGTTGGCAATCTACCACTTCTCTTCTTGTCAAGTTCTTGGGTTCATGAGGCTTGTATCCTTCTTCAATGACCCTCCATAGCTCAATGCAAGAAGATTTCAAGTGAGTTTTCATGTAATATTTCCATTGACCAAAATAATGTGCATCAACTTTAGGAGGTTCGCCTCTAGGATTAATATGAGAATGTGGGATAGGACGACCGGGAGAGTACCATCCGATGACATTGTGGTAGTACTCCTTTTCATCCTTTCCCTTAGAATATGAAGTTTTCTTAGAGGAAGGAGTTCCACTTTTAGTTACTCCAGCCTCATCCTCATCCTTCTTTTCCTCTGGAATTTCTTCCCGAGGAATGGAAGATGCGGATTCCGGGCCCTTGGCATGCAAATCTGTAATTTTGGCATCCATGAATGAGGTCAAGAAGTCTTTCCTTTCCTTCATATCATCCATGGTGACCGGGGCCACGGGCTCGGTGTTTTCCCCTTCGATGGCCATACTATAACTCTTAGGCGGTTAAGCCCAAAGTAAGATCCGAGGCTCTAAAACCAATTAAACAGATAGTATGGGCACCTAGAGGGGGGTGAATAGGTGCTACTTCAAATTTTAATTCTTTTTCAATTTAGACTTGGCACAAAGGTAAATTCTCTAGATATGAAACTATGGTGAATTTACCTATATGACAAGAGCAACACTAAGCAAGATACACACACAAAGTAGAGGAGAGGGAATGAGGTAACCGATAACGGAAGCTCAGGGAGACAAGGATGTATGCCCGAGTTCCTCCCTTTGAGGGGAGTACGTCTCGTTGGAGGGGTGCGAGTTTCGCCATAAAGTCCTACTCAACGCCACAAAGACCTCAGCCTATTCTCCGATGAACCTGGCCACAAAGGCCTAGTTCACCTTCCACTATTTATTCCCTTAGAGGTGAAAATTGGTGCCTTTACAATGATCTTGAGGCACACACCCACAACCAAATTGGGGGTCCCCAAGAACACCAACAATCTTGCTACAATCAACAAGTGAGAAACAATGGAGTCTAGGTTTTCCTCAAGAAACCCTAGACTTGAATCTCTCAATAAAATGAGAGGGGAAATGAAGAACGAGTTGGTGAAGTTGTAGATCGGGGCCTTCTCCTTCAATCCTCCAAAGATCAACGAGTTTGGGTGGAGGTATTGGGATTAATCGAGCTTTTGGTGAGCTCTAAGAATGGATCTTGAAATCTTGGATGAATTGGTGCTCTTGGAGAAGAAGGTGGGGTATTTATACCCCTCACAAAATCTGGCCGTTGGAGTGCAGAAAACAGCAGGAATTTCCAGTTCAAACTTGAACTGTATATTCGAGTTACCTTGACAACTTCAGATCTGGCTCTTCGCAAGGAGTTGACCAAACCAAAAATTTCCGGTTGACTCTGGTGCAAAATAGTTTTGTGAGACTTAGCCAAAATTTCGAGTCCTTCTCCACAAACCGGATAATCCGGTTGCCTGAAAATTTCCGGTTAGCTTCTATCCCGAAAATGCTGGGTCCTTGGCCGAGTTTTCTAGGCCCTAGAGGTAACCAGATAATCCGGTTTGCCAGAAATTTCTGGTTGGAAACTTCGGCTACCTCCAGTGCTAGAGAGTTTACTTTCCTTAGCCATTTATGCTATGCTTCTCCAAAACCGGATAATATGGTTACCCAGAAATTGCCGGTTGCCTTCTAAAACTTACAACGGCTGATCTAACTTCACACATTTTGGTGTTTGATGCATAGGATGAAATTAGAGACCTGCACCACTTAACACCTTATTAAATATATCACTATTATTGTTAACTAACACACAAAACTCCAGAGATCAAGAAATGCTCTTTCACATGGGAGCACCACCATGAGAAGGAGCGCCGAGCAAAGCCAGGCTTGGCCAGGAAAGCCAAAGCTCTAGTGTGAACCTTATTAGGAGGGATGCACAAGCGCCACAACCACCCATGCACTGCCTCTCGCCACCAACGGATTGTAGTGAGGCAAATGAAGCTCACGATGCAGCGGATCTGGCCACAAAGAGCCACCATCCTACCCTCACTTAGCACATGAAGCTAAACACCAGAAACTCAACCCTACCGCTACTACTAGTATATACAGCCCGCACTGCGCATCCTCGTCACCATCGGCCGTCAGCGCCGCCGGATAGAGGAGGGGAGCAAGCCAGGAACGAAGACGGGGAACGAGAGACGTCTCTCAAAGCGACAGGCTTGCTCATGCCCTTTGTAGATACGATGGCTTTCCTTGCCAGGTTCACAAAATTGGTCTCGTTGCTGTTATGATACCTACCAAATCGGTAAACTATAGGCTTTTCACATACCTGAATCTACCATAAAAATGGTGGAAAACAACCACCAAGGTTCAATTTTTTCAGTCAAAACTCAGAGAATTATCCTTCAATGATGGATTCTTTGATTGGGAGTAGTAATTGGTTAAGTGTGGTGCTAGATAGAAAAAACCGCCCGGTTGTTGTGGCATTCTGCACTTTCTGTAAAAGCAACTCAACTCTGATTTGCTACAGCTGAACTCTGATTTGCTAAGATTCAATCACCTTTTTCAGATGTTTTGTTTCCATTTATTCGGATTTTTATTTAACTATTTCGTTGTACAAGGTATTTTCTATTGGCATGAAACTTCTAACTAATTTAGTGCATGGAAAAGTCTATACTTGGATGGCAAAATGTTTTCTCAAGTCAGAACATTAGAAGTTTGTATTGGAATTCGAGGAAGGTAAACTTTTCCTATTTGATGTAGCAGAACTACATATTTCTTTCATATTTTGTAGGCAATTATTAATTTAGATTATTTGTTCCTCGCCAAATATGTGAGCATACTTGTACAATATTTTCTATAGGTTCCCAAAATTCTAAACTCACATAGCTTCCATTATATTAATGTTGAACAACTTTAGGCTAGATTTTGTCCTAACTTATTAAAAACTGATTCTCATTTCTATATTTCTAAAGCATGTACAATAGAAACAACAATATCGGGAATTGGGTTCCATTTATTTGTATGGCTTGGAAAATCAGGTTAGGGCCGTATATGAATTCTTTTGGAATGTCTCTCGAAACAAACTTTACGCCCCGCTTTATAAATAAAGCAACCCACAGTCATACGACACGACCTCAGTCACGAACAAAATCAAAAGAAAAAAGGTCTACTGGAGCAACAACACAACAGTGCCCAAACACAAGAAAGAAACATAAAAGGACGATATAACTCAGAGGAGATGTCAAGGACTGGATGCGGAAGAAAGGCGGCGAGCCGCCGTCACGAGGTCCTGAATCACGCAATCTAGCCGCTCCAAGTCCCGCTGTCTATAGAGAGGATGCCATTGCTGCAAAAATATCAGAAATTTAAAGACAGAGTGAGAGGCCCGTTGTAACATCCCTATTTTGCTAACAAAGTGTTGTAGTGTTGTGCTCATGTCATTCATGCATGAAACAAGTTGGAACCAATTTAAATGGAATTTGAGAAAAATTTCCACAAATACTACTTAATATGGTTTCCAAAATTTTGAACTGAAAAATAATTCAATTTCACCAAAGCAAAACATGGTGAGGTTGGAAATTTTACAAGGTTTCCAAATATTATTTTTGCAAATTTTTCTGTTTGCAAAAAGGTCATGAAAACATTGTTTTCTTCTCAGTTTTTAATACAAAAGGTCTCTTTGTAATTTATCCAAATGTTCTGGGGGTTTTCTTGAAAACATTTTTTTTCCCTTTCTTCTAGCTCCGGCCAGAAGGCAGCCGAAAGCTGCCACCACCGCCACGTCCTGCTTCCGGTGTCAAAGAAGGAGAAGAGTAGCGAGCCGTGGTGCCTTTCCCCTTCTCCTTGGCCCCCTCCCTCGTCCTTCCCCCTCACTGTCTCTGTCTCTGTTTGTTCTCCATGGGCGGACGAAACCCTAGCTTTTTCGGGTCGCCGCCATTGTCGCTGATTGGAGCTTCCCTGAGCCACTCTAACCAGCTCAGAGGCACCGCCATATCCTCTTCTACCTCCCTGTCTAGTATCACAAGCCGGAAGGGAAGGAATCGCCAAAATCGGGGCAAACTTCCCGACCTCTAGCCACCGTTGTCGTGGTCGATTCCGGCCAACCCCTACCTCGCCTTGCTCCTCCGTCTTCTTCTCTGCAACCGCGGTGAGCCAAGGATCGTTGTGGTACTTTTAATTTCGTGTTTGGCCGCAGTTTCCATACCCGTCGTCATCTTTCGTGGCCGCGGCCGTCGTTCATGCGTTCCGGCGACCATAAGACAGTGGTGTCGCGTTCCCTAGGTTCCCCACGACCCACTCCACGTGATGCCCCAATCAATTCCATGAATAATCCATCAAGGTATCCGAATTTAAGGGAAACAGAGAAGATCTTCTCTAGAGGATGCAAGGATGATGTCATCCTGACGTCATAAATCCCCTTTTTAATAATTTGAGGAAATTGCAGAAAAGGAATGAAAATTGGCAATTAAATATCTTTTGTTTGGTATTTCAGCAAAATAAAATAAAAATATGAAATGCTCAGAAAAATGAAATCTACACGAATATGCCATTTTCATAGATGTTCGGCAAACTTTAATTTTGTGTATTATTTTAATATTCTTTAATTCATTTGAAAATAGAGAAAATAGGTTTTTATTCAATAAAATTAGAAAACTAAAAGTTATATACCAAAATGCTCAAAATGACAAATGCAACCTGTTTATGATGTTTTCAAACCCATTTGATCAATTAAAATGGTACTCACTTTTAGAATTGCCCGAATTGCCCTCCGGGGTCTATTTCGGGATAGTTTCTGTAGAACTTCATAACTAACATCCGAACCCTAGCAACCCATCGAACATGTCTAGGGATTTATTTAAATGCATTAACTTGATCATGCATACATGTTGTGCATTGCATCGATGCCATGTGTTGATTGTTATTTCTCTTTCGGTGTTTTGCTTCTGATCGGTAGAACGCGACTCCGGAGACAAGAACAACAACGCCATGACGAATACTTGATCCTAACCGAAAAGTCAAGAACTTATTCCAGAAGATCTTTATCTATTGGTTTTCTTATAACCAAGGCAAGCATAACCTCTTATCTGCTCATATATGGTTTTCGAAGTGTTTTGAATCTCGTATATTGCATGCGGTTCAAAGTATTTATGGTCTTAGATAGAGTTCTCCTATACTTATTGGATCGCCTAAAATATCCTGATCCACTGCTCCTAGCAGCTATAGGTTTGTTTGTGCACGCCTCGTTAAAGCCTGTGAGTCTTGCTTAGCCATGCCTAGTTGCGATCTGGTCCATCCGGTTGATGAATCTGGTCAACACGTGAATCTTTTATGTCAAGTTGTTGTGAATAGTATTATCTTTGATAACTTGACTAAATAACGGCATGGATGTGAGGCCACAATGGGTTGTGGCATTATGTCCTGTTCATGCCCCTAGGAGCGAGTTCTCGCCTTCGAAGCCAAGACTAAGCGTGCAACCACACGCGGGGCCTAACACACCGCGCTCGACTAACTAACTTGTTTGGCCACGTCCATGAGTCACGTAGTTTGAGCTTTCCATCTGCGTGTGAGTCAGAAAACGATTTGGAGAAAACTTAGGGCGTGACCGGTGTTCGAGATATGCCCGAGAGGCAATCATAGAGATGATGATATATCTATGTATCCGTGATTTGTAATAATGTGCCTTGAATAATACATTTGTATTGATTGGCAAGTATGTGACTTGTTTGTGAAACTCTTTAGTTACATGGTTATTCTAAATATGTCCCTAGTCGGAGTTCATGTGAGGACACACCTGAACATTAGACTAGCACATGTATTGGTTGATGGCTATGTTTCGCAAGTCATAGACATGGTGATGTCAAACTAATAATGTAAACTCATGTTGCGAACATAGTGTTGGACTGACCCAGCTTGAGACATTACAACAATGCTAATAGTTCTCTCTCTACACGTTGTGCTTGCTTTGTCCTTAGACCTGAGATTGTCGCATGTTCTTGAGATGTGAATCGACATACTTTGGGGCTATCAAACGCTACACCGTGACATGGTAGTTATAAAGGTAGCTTTCGGGTTTGTCATGAAGCATGCTGCAAGGCATGGTCAGTCAAGATGGTATTTGCCCCTCTCTTCACTAGAGAGAGATATTTCTCTGGGCCCCTCGAGTGATCGGATCCAGAAATGCATGGACATGCTAAATAAGGTTAATAGTTAACCTGGAAAGGGGTTCCGATTCACAAGATCGAGAAAGAGTGATCAGCTAACAGCATGATCAAATATCGTGAGGCAAAAGGAATAGCATAAACATGTGATGGTTCGTCTGATGTGATCTTTATGCACGTTTGGGAGTTGGCACGTTTTGCTAGAAGCCGCTACCAACTGTTGGCCGAGTAGGTGTACTCGTGTCATTTCTAAACGTGCGTGAACCTATAGGGTCGCACACTTAAGATAAAAGAAGCTGAATTCGGATTGGATCCGAAATGGGCTGGAAATGGACTCTAGAGTGGGCTGTTTTAGTGGCAGCCCATTATGGGGACGTCTATATAAAGGAGAGGAGGTTGTGTGTTTTAGGGTTGCTAATTCCGCACCACATTCCACCGCAACCACCGTATCTCCACGCCCCTGCCGCCCGCGCGGACCTATCAGTCCGGCAAGCGGTGCTTCCACGCCGCACGTGTGGATACCGATAGAGGCGCTGCATCTGTAGCACTCAGACGAGCCGCCAAGAAGAGCTGTTCGTGGGAGCAACGGGATCCAGAGGATTCAAACGACTACCCTGCCCCGACCCGCTTCACCGAGATCGGCACAACGCGTCTAGTGGTAATCTCGTGATCTATATCTTGCAACAGATCTTGGTTGACGCGGTAGAAATTTTGATTTGCGCTAGTGTAGCCTACCCCGTTTTCCTACAGTGGTATTAGAGCCGATGTTGCGTAGTTATAGATTCGGATTGTTTGCATATGTGATATGTAGATGGGGTATGATCGATGTGATCGATTGTATGGAGTAGATGTTTCGATCTGTGATTTGGATTCCGTGATCGTGATGCAAGAGGTCGTGGTACGACATACCCCTACCGGTCGGTTTCCACCATCGGGGTAGACTGTGACATGTAAATCCAATTGCAGCACGCGAAGATCAATATGATTGGTCGAATTGGAGTCTAGATCATATACGATTTGCATGAGATGCGCGGGGTGACAGATTGGATCTGCCGCCGGTTTCAGGGAATTTGCAGAAATGAACAGTCCCGGTAAAACGGCTGAACTTTTGCATACGACCTCGGATCGAAAAAGTCTCAACTGAAAAAAGATGCGCAACAAAATTTTGTTTCGGAAATCTTCTGCCGGTCTGATGAGATCCGATAGATTTTAAGGTTTTGGCTAATTCTACTTCTAAGACAGTCTTTTAGGCCCTGTAATTTTCGGTGTTAGAAGGTCTAACTCGTTTTTGCAGATTTTGTGACCGGTATGGCCCTATGTGTATGTGATGCATGTGTGTAATATTTTAATGACCTGCGTGTCGTGAGTATGTCAACACGGCTAGAGCCATATTGTGTTGTCACTTATTGTATTAACGGCCTGCGTGCCGACTTGTGATGATTCCCTCTATCCATGTAATCTTCTTTTCTAGCTGTTAGTAGTAATAACTTGTAGAAGTTTCTTGGAGGACTCATCATCCGAAGGGATGGCGCATATGGACCATGGAGATGGAGATCATCATGGTAGACAGGTTCCATGGAGATGGAGATCACCATGTGAAACATGCCATACTGTGTGTCGAATCCCTGACTCGACAAGTCCCTTAGGTGACCCTATCGGGTTTCGATTAGGAGAAGTCATGGGCGCTGGTGAGATCGTCGGCTAGACAGAAGGCAAGATTTACCCAGGTTCGGGGCCCTCGTAGAGGTAAAACCCTTACTCCTGCCTCGTGTCGATCTGTATTGGATGATTAGATCGGTTACAGGTTGCTCGAATCGAGAGTAGATCTCGAGTTCCGAGGCTTTTTGGTCGTGCGGTATTGCTTGGTCCTCTCCTAGGGGGCTCTCCTGGCCTTATATAGATGGCCAGGTCTCGAGTTCTACCCGGAGAGGACTCAAACCCTAGCCGGGTCGGTTACAAATTCCCTAACTTAACCCGCAAGTTGATGCGGGTGGGCTTCTCATGGGCCTTCTAGAGTACTCCAAGGGCGCTTCCTGTTGGGCCTTGACCAGAAGGCTTGAGAGGGGGTGTCCTTACTCGCAGGGTCCAGGATCCATGCCTTCGTCAGTAGCCCCCGAGCGTGTGCTCGACTGGGATTTACTTCCAGTCGAGTAGACGGTCAGAACTTTTTGATCTCCTCTCGGAAGTTCAGCTCGACAGTTGTTGTTTTTGAAGGGTGTGTCCCCTGTATTGTAAGTTATAAAGCTCGAGTATCGAGTAGTACTGGCGCCTGTTTTACGGCTTTTATTTGCAGAAGGATGTGGCGCAGTAGCTTGGCTCTCCCGAGAGATCAGGGCCAATTAATTGCGACTAGGGCAAAAACACTCCTGGCCTACACAGATTCGAGACCTCCGACTCGAATCCGATGAGGTGATTGTTGCGACTGGGCCGTTGTGGACTTATCGAGTCGAACTTAACCTATGAGGGTACCCGGCGCGTCCGCTAGGATTTTTCTTCGTGTTGTTGACACGGAACTATGCCGGAGGACGCAGCTTTCGAGTGCGATTCCAGGCCCAAAAGAAAGATCTTTCTGGGTCTTACCTTTGTACTCGAAGAATACGGCATCCAGATGTGCCTAGTCGGCTGAACAATCCAGGTTTTTATGATGTAGAATTATCACGTGTAGGAGAGGTAGGTTTTTCCCACCCGATGGATTCGTTTGAGCTCCATACGAAAGAAATTTCGCATTGGAAAGAACCAAGCCCGTATGAAAGAGTTTTCATGTTCGGGATGCTGTGCCCATACGAAAGAGTTTTTCGTGCATAGGGTATTTTCCTCTCTGTTCGAAGAGGTCTTGCTTTATGAACTGTTCATGGAAAAGTTGGTTTCATCCGAAGGAATCGATATTCGTACGAAGATAATTTCGCGTTTGAACTTCCATTCGAAAAGATCTCAATTTTGAATGACGAACGTCATGACGTCATGGCGCACTCCTCTTCTCCCGATGGGACGTGACGGAGTGGTAGCAGATGGTGGCCCACCTTGTCAGCTTTTTGACCGGGAAACGAGACGTCGCTCCCGTTTTCTACGCGAAACGCGCAGTAAATGCGCACGATCTTCTGTTAAGATCGTGGCACGAAATAGCGCAGGCCGCCGCTTCGTTTCATCCTCACGCGTGGCAGCCGTGATAGGTGCCACGTAGCGCATCGTACGGCTGAGATTGCCTTGCCCCGTGTATAAGTAGGGGTGTTAGCGCCGCAGTAAAATTTTCCCCGCTCTCTGTCTTCGTCTTCTTCCTTGCACCCATCTTCATCTTCCTCGCGCTCAAGCTCTCGCTGCGAACAATGGCTGGCGGAAGGAAGCGTGGCGCTGGTACTCTGGCATCTGGCGAGCCTTCTGCACCACCCGCCCCTCGCGCCGGCGACTGGCGCTCGCCCAACACCACCGCAAAAAGCATCAAGGAGATGCAGCGGGAGGGATTATTACCGGCGGAGGCGGAGAAGCGCGTCCGTCTCGGGAAAAGAGAAGAGGTACCAAATCCTCAATCGAATGAGCGCGTGGTCTTCGTGGACCACGTGACTCGGGGCCTTTCTTTCCCCCTTCACCCTTTCTTCATCGGGCTGTTGTGTGCCTACGGCATACAGCTTCACGACCTTCCTCCGAACGCGGTGCAGCACATTTCGTGCTTCATCGTGCTTTGCGAGTGCTACCTCGGCATTCGCCCGCATTGGGCGCTCTGGAAAGCGCTTTTCAAGATCCGGATCTTCCGCGAGAAGCCGCGGGTGGAGTCCGAGCCTGGCGAGCCACTTCGCACGGGTGGCTTCGGGATCCAGGCGCGCCAGGAGAACGCGTACTTCAACATGCACTTCATCGACTCCGCCCAAGGCTGGCAGAAGAAGTTGTTCTATGTTGTTGACAACAGCTCGGGTGGACTCGTAGAGTTCCACCCATTCGCAGTTCTGACGAGGCGTAAATCTTGGAGCCACAAGATGTCAGCCGACGAAAACCAGACGGTCACGCCCCTACTCGCAAGAGTAGCCGCTCTTCGAGACCAAACTTCGGGAGTCGTGCTCAACGGGCTCCATCTGGCGAGCCTCTTCTTGAAGCGCAGGATCCAGCCTCTTCAGCAGAGACCTTCCACCATGTGGGAGTACCAGGGCTCAGAGGACCCCAGCCGAGTGAGCCGCGAAGAACTTTCGAATGTGGAATTCGAGAAGAAGATAGCGGCAATCACTCGACTAAAGGTAGGGGAAGAATTCCCCGATTGCTCGGTTGAAGCTTTCTCCGCTTCGAATCCTCCTCCAGCTGAGGTTAGTTTCCTGTCTTTGAGTTACTTTCATCTTCTGAATTTTTAGTCGATAAGATCTTTCTTGTTTTCTTGTCTTCGTAGAGTCTAGCCATGGCGGATTGCTACCCGCCAGCTACGGGGGGAGCTGCTTCGGAGCAAATGTCTAGTCACCAGGACGGCGCGGTTGACACCAGTGTCGCCAACGCTTCCTCGAGCTCGGAGGACGATTCTTCGGATGACGTCGAAGACTCGAATGGCGTCCTCCCGAAACGTCGTCGGGTAGATGAAAACGAAGCTACTTCAAAGGACAAATCCTTGGAAGCATCGCCTAGTCAAGCTCCTATCCATGTGACTCCACTCCAATCTCTTCCTCCTTCGGCTTCGTTTCCAGTGATAGCAACCGCTTGGGACGCGGATGCTCTGGACGATGATGAAGATGATGAGTAAGTGTTTTCTTCCTTGTTCTTTTGTAATGCCAGTCGATCAACTTCTAAATTCCGATATTGATGTTTTTCTATCTTTCACTGCAGTCTGCAAGCGATCAGCCCGCGTAGATTTGCTGCTAACGTTCCTCCCGAAAAGAGGAACAAAGCAAAAGACGCGGGTGAAACCCCCACTGCAGGCACCGTCCAGAACTCTCCCAGGGCAGCGCCTGATGCTGCGACTGTGGAGCGAGAAGTCCCCAGCTCCGCCGCTAGGACTTCGGTCTCGAAGGAGGCGACGGACAGTTCTGCGGATCCTCTCTCCCGCGCCACCGGACAGGTAAACTTTTATCTCTTGGCCTTCAAGAATTTTTTTTTATCGGGTGCACGGCAGTGCTCCCGATGGGAGTAGCCCCCGAGGCTGTAGTCGATCGCGTGCGATCGGCTGCAGGCTCAAAGTTCTGTTCATCTTTTCTTTATGATTTTGCTTTTCTCGGGTGCACGGCAGTGCTCCCGATGGGAGTAGCCCCCGAGGCTGTAGTCGATTGTAAATAATCGGGTACAGGCTCCAATGTAATCCTTCTAATTCTTCTATCTTCGTGCTTCTGCAGTCGCTTGTTGATTCTCTTGCGGCGATTGGTCGCCGCGTCGTTTTTGCCGAGTCGGATTGCAAGTCTCTTCGAGCGGACCGCAACCGACTTCAGACTGAAAACGATCTTCTCAAGGGTGAGCTTTATCGCTTCCCTGTCTTCCAGACTCCATTCATTCTTGAGTTTTTGATAAGCGTCTTTTTGCAGCTCGACTTGAATTTGCAGAATCCGAAAAGGTCAAGTTCTCTGAACAGGTAACTGCTCGAGAAGCTGACTTGACGGCCATTCGACAAGAGCTAGAGACTTCCCGCATGCAGTCGGAAGACTTCAGTCGACAGCTTGCGGACGCGCGGAAGTCCTTGAAGGAGTTAGAGAAAACCGGCAGTAAGGCCGACAGCGAGCTTGTCGGGTTCCTCCGTCCCCTTGCTGAGCGCTTCGCGGGTAAGCTTGCTGGAATTTCGCGATTCTGATTCTTCACTTGGCTGTAGTTTGCTAAGTTATTATTTTCTCCCTTCGCAGGTATTCTGGATGTTCCTCTAGAAATCCCTGGACTCCAGCGGGTGGATGTGGTAACCGATACGCTTGCCCAGCTTAAAAGGCACGCTGATGGAGTTTCTTCCATGGTCAGTGATGCTACCCAAGTGCTGGGGCAACTGTACGGTCGCCTCCTCGCCAGCGCCACTCCTGCACCTGCGCTCGATGATATGTTGAAGGTCTTCTCAGAAGGAAAGCTTCTGGACGCCTTTGCAGTAGCTCAATCGGAGGCTGGCGCGAAGACTGCGATCCAATTTGCTCTGGCGCACGGAGTCGAAGGGTTGGAGGAGGCTTACTCGTCCATTCCAGTCGATCCTTCCACGGGCAAAAAGGTACGGCTCTCTCGTTTTGGCGAGCAAGCCGCCATTCTTGCTCGGAAGCTTTCTGAGATTTTTGCTCGGAAGAAGGGAGGGTCGACTGCTGCTAGTGGGAGCACCAATGTAGCCTCATAGTTTTTTTATTTATTTCCTTCTTTGAATGTAATGAACCTTGGGATGTATTCCCGTACTTTTGTTGTCCTTGATCAAAGCATTTATCCTTTGGAGTTTTTATTCTTGCTGTTTGTACCTTTGTCTCCCGATGGGAGTAGCCCCCAAGCGTGTTTAGTCAGATGTGCGACTAGAAACCTACTCGAGTAGGGCATCTCACTTCTTTCCTTGTGCTTCTTCCAGGCTACTGTGTTTGCCGCGGAAACTTCTGGTGGACGTGGTAATCCAGTAAATCCACTTGTGGCCGCCGTGGGCACTTTTGCTGGCCTTTGTGATAAGGTTCAGGAGGGTGAGCGTAGGCTGAAAGCTTTGCGCGGGGTGGCTGATGTGGCGATATCCAAACAGAAATTGGCGGCTGAGCGCGAGCAATTTCTGATGGACGAGCTATCTTCAGTTGCGAGGGAGTTGCTATGTAAGTGGTGCAGCCCCCGTGCAGTTTTTCTCCTTTTGTATTCTTCAGCTGATTAAGTGCATCTGCCCTTCAGTTGTTAGACCGAATGACAGGGAGGAAAAGCAGTGGGTGGAAAACCACATTCACCAAGAGGCTAACAGCCCAAAACCTCATGCGAATAACTTCTGGTCTGATCGTACTCGAGGGTTTGTGATGGCCACCTTGAAATTCCGAGTGCTGCAGGCGAGAATTCTCGTGGGTTCTTTTCACGAGGTCTTGATCGCGATGAATGCAGCTTTTTATCCACTCGAAAGGGGTCCCGAAGACTGGAGCTATCTACTTAGGCTGTTTAGTCGGGAAGGGGAGATTCGCACGTGCGTACGCAAACAGATGACGTGCGGCGCGGTTGTTGCTCTCTCCTTTGTCCGAATATGGCATCCTGAGATAGATTTGAACTCCGCAGCTCGGCGCCCAGATTATGCAATCGAGGACATCACACCTTTTTATGATGCTGTACGCCCTGCAGCCGAGGAGATTATCCGAATGACCTCTGAAGAGGTAGATAGGGTCTTAGCGACTGAGAATGCTCAGCGTTTTGATTGATCTGTCGGATGTGAATATCCTGTAAACTGTTTATAGCTTGTAAAAATCGTTGTAAGGTGTGTAACCTTGTATTGGATGATATTTCTTTGGGATGCTAAGTTCTTAGGTGTAGCCCCCGTGTATGCGATGGGGTGTGTACCTGTGACTTTTAGCATGCAGTAAACAAGAAGCTTCGGGTAAATATGATGAGGAAATCATGTATTTTTATTGCAATGACTGAGAAGTCATGTATTCGAGCTACAAAATTGGCTAGTATAGCCTTATTGTTGTAGAAACAAGTAAGCCTAGGGGTAGAATTTGCGGAGTTGTGCAATATTCCATGGATTGGAATAGATTCCTCCGGTCGCTGGATTTTTGAGCCTGTAGGCTCCTCCTGGGATAACTTCGTGTACAATGAAGGGTCCTTCCCAAGGTGGTTCGAGTTTGTGTCCTTCCTTCTGCTTGAGCCGCAATACTAAGTCACCTACCACGAATGACCTATGGCGTATGCGGCGGCTGTGATAGTTGCGTAGCGATTGTTGATAGACTGCGGATCTTGCGAGTGCGATGTCCCGCATTTCGTCGAGTGCATCCATATCTGCTGCGAGTGCTTTGTTGGAGGTTTCTTCGCTGTAGGCCACAACCCGTGGGGCGCTGAATCGAACTTCCTCGGGAAGGACTACTTCCGCCCCGTATACCATGAAAAATGGTGTGTATTTTGTAGACCTGTTTGGGGTTGTCCGGAGGCTCCAGAGTACGGAGGGTAGCTCCTCTGCCCAATGCCCTGCTGCGGGGTGCAAACGGTCAAGTAGTCGTTTCTTGATCCCAGCCGAAACTAAGCCGTTGGATCTTTCGACTTGTCCGTTCGTTTGCGGGTGGGCAACCGAAGCGAACTTGAAATTGATGCCTTTCTCTTCGCAGAACTGCTGTGTTTCCTTTGCCGTAAAGTTTGTGCCGTTATCTGTAATGATGTCGTGTGGCACACCAAATCTGCATATGATGGAATCAAGGAACTCCACGGCGCATTGGGCGCTAGCCGAAGTTACTGGTCTTGCCTCTATCCATTTGGTGAATTTGTCGACTGCGACCAGCAGATGTGTATATCCACCGGGTGTGGATCTGCGTAGTGGTCCAACCATGTCTAGCCCCCATTGTGCAAAGGGCCAGGCGATGGGTATCATGTGCAGCTCCGTGGCGGGTGCATGCGGCTTTGGTGCGAATCGCTGACAGGCGTCGCATCTATCGACCAGGTTTTTTGCATCGGTGGCTGCTGTGAGCCAGTAGAATCCTGCTCGAAAGGCTTTCCCCAATATCGCTTTCCAGCTAGCATGATGTCCGCAATCACCCTGATGTATGTCTCGAAGTAATTCCTTGCCGTCTTCAGGTGCGATGCAACGCTGAAGTATTCCCGAGATGCTTTGTTTGTATAATTCTTCGTTAACCACCCGAAAGGATTTGCTACGCCTGATTAGCTGTCGAGCCTCACGTGGATCGGCCGGGAGCTGTTTGTTTAGCAGGTAGTCGAGATATTTCTGCGTCCAGATTGGTTCGACCAGGAAAACCTGCCGTGATATGTTATGAGTAAGCTCGAGAAGCGCGATTTGCGGGCTGACCTCTGTTTCCATTGTTGCGGGTGGTTCTGCGGGTTTCTTCAGTTTGATTGATCTCTTAATCATCCGCTCGAAATATATCCCTGGCGGTATGGGTGTGTTCGTGGAACCCATGTTGGCCAGTCTGTCTGCTTCTTCGTTGCTAGATCTTGCAATGTGTTTTAGCTCGCACCCTTTAAAGCTTCCTTCGAGTAGGTTATACATGTCGCGATATGCAACCATGTTTTCGGCAATGGCGTCGCATTCTTTCATTGTTTGCTGCACTATGAGGTTGGAATCGCCGTAGATCATTAATCGGGTAGCTCCACAGGCGATTGCCATCTTCATCCCGTGCAATAGTGCTTCATATTCTGCGTCATTGTTCGATGCTGGGTCATCGGGTGGAAAATCCAATCGCAAGACGTACTGCAGTTTGTCTCCGCTAGGTGAGATGAGGACGATTCCTGCTCCTGCTCCTTCGTTTCTCTTGGATCCATCGAAGTACATTATCCAATTGCTCGTATACTCGGGTGGACCGGGTGTTTGCAGCTCTGTCCATTCGCTGATGAATTCCACGAGAACTTGAGATTTGACTGCGTTGCGTCCAGCGTAGGTGATGTCCCAGGCGCCCAGCTCGATGCTCCACTTTGCTATTCTTCCGGATGCCATAGGGTTGTTCATGATTGTCCCGAGTGACGCATCATTAACCACTGTGATGGCGTGTTCCTGGAAATAATGTTTGAGCTTTCGAGCTGTGAGAACAACCCCGTATGCGAGCTTCTGATAGTGAGGGTAGCGTTGTTTGCATGGCGAAAGTACTTCGCTGATGTAATATATTGGTCTTTGAACTCCGTATGCTTTGCCGTCTTCAGGTCTTTCGACTACGATCGCTGTGCTGATGACCTGGTTTGTGGCGGCTAAGTATAGGAAAAGTGGCTCCCTTTCTTGCGGTGTCGCAAGGATGCGCCTACTTTGCAAGGACCGCTTCAGATCTGCGAACGCTTTTTTGGCTTCGGGAGTCCATTCGAATTTGTCCGTCTTCTTCAGTAGTTTGTAGAAGGGTAGTGCCTGCTCTCCCAATCGTGCGATGAATCTGCTCAGGGCTGCGAGTCGTCCTGCGAGCTGCTGTACTCCGCGTAGATTGGTCGGCTCCTTCATAGTCAATATGGCTTGTATTTTCTCCGGGTTGGCTTCGATGCCTCTGGCGGATACCAGGTACCCGAGAAGTTTGCCTGCGGGGACACCGAAAACGCATTTGGTCGGGTTGAGCTTGATCCGATATGCGTTAAGGGCGTCGAATGTTTCTTTAATATCCTCGAGGAGTGTGTCCTCCACTCGAGTTTTGATGACAATGTCGTCGACGTACACTTGTACGTTTTTGCCAATGAGATTGGCGAGGCATCTTTGCATGCAGCGCTGATATGTTGCGCCTGCGTTCTTCAGCCCGAAGGGCATTGTCGTGTAGCAGTATACACCGTGTGGTGTGATGAAAGCCGTCTTCTCCTCGTCTTCCTTTTTCATGCGGATTTGATTATATCCTGAATAGGCGTCTAGAAAGGAGAGACGCTGGCAACCTGCCGTAGAGTCCACGATCTGGTCGATTCGTGGTAGAGGAAAGTTGTCCTTGGGGCAGTGTTTATTTAGCGACGTGTAGTCGATGCACACCCGAAGGATATCCGTGTTTTTCTTGGGGACCAACACCGGGTTTGCTAACCAGGTGGATATTTTGATCTCCCTGATGAAGTTTGCGGCTAGCAATCTGTTTACTTCTTCTCCCAGCGCTTTCTGCTTGGGTTCTGAAAATCGTCGAGTCGTCTGTTTGATAGGTTTGGCGTCAGGAAAGACTTCGAGTGAGTGCTCGGCAAACTCCCTGGGTATTCCTGGCATATCTGAGGGCTGCCAGGCGAAAATCTCCCAGTACTCACGGAGGAGTTTGACGAGCGCGCCTTCCTATGCTGGCGAAAGGGTTGTGGAAACCATCGCCGTCTTCGCGGAGTCTGTCGGGTGTACTTGGTGCTTGCGAGTATCGCTGTTGGCACTGAATTCCAGTTCGGGTGCGTTTTTCTTCGTGAGGGGCATAACGGAGTGGTCCGTTGTTTTTGCTAACTCTTGAAGTTCTTCTTGCATCCCGAAAGATTTTGCGATCTCATTAAATTCTATGTCGCACTTGTCCGATTTCTGGAAGTCTCCGTCGATGGTGATCACACCGTATTCGCCAGGTAGCTTGAGCTTCAAGTATGCGTAATGTGGCACGGCCATGAATCTGGCGAACGCTGTTCGACCAAGAATGGCGTGGTACTGTGAGGGCCAGTCGACGACTTCGAAGTCCAAGAATTCCCTTCTGTAGTTGCGTGGGGAGCCCAGTACGACTTCTAGGTTGATTGTTCCGAGTGGACGGATTGCTTTGCCCGGGACTATCCCGTGGAAGGATGTTTCTGATTCCCTTAGACCGTCCAGATTTTTGTTCATTCGACAGAGTGTATCCGCGTAGATGATGTTGATGCCGCTGCCACCGTCCATGAACACGCGGGCCAGGTCATAATTGCCAATTTGAGCTTGAATGACAAGGGCGGCGTGTCCCGGCCGATAGACTCGTGGCGGGTGGTCTTCTTTCGAGAACGTGATTGGCTGATCGGCCATCTTCAGGTACTCGGGCTTTGTCGGTGGCGTCTGCACTGCCATGCATATTTGTCTCGAGTTAGTCTTTTGAGCTCTGCGAGAGGGGCATACCTTCTGTATCATCCCGAGGAGCTGTCCGTGCGGAGTCGGGTATGTATTTGCTCCCGTGTTTTGTTGTGGTGGCGCTGGTAATGCGGCGAGCGCCATGTTTGGGTTGGCCGGTGGAGGTGGAGGCGGTGGTAGCTGGAATTGTTGTCCGCCTCCTGGTAGTGGTGGATAGTTTTGGGTGGAAGCGAATCTTTTCTTGGCGAGCGCGTCCGAGATTTCGATGAACTTTCGGCAATCCTTGAGAAGGTGTGTTGCCTTAGTCTTGCCCGTGCGCTTGTCTGTGAACAGATGTAGCGAGCAGTACGCATCGAGGTCTTCCTCGGGTGATTTTTCTTCTACTTTCGGTTTCCACTCGCGGCTTCCGCGACGACCGGAGTCGCGACTTCGCGTGAATTCTGCTGCCACTAGTTCTTCTCTGTCGTCGTGGTCGTAATATTTTCTTCTCTTCCTTCGTCCGTGGCGGTCGTCCTCGTGTGCAGGTGATGATCCTCTTTCGTTGCGTACTGCGTCTTCTCCATTGGCCCATTTTTCGGCTATGACCATGAGCTCCCCGATGGTTTTGGGCGCGGCTCTGCCGAGCTCTTCTCGAAACGCGGTTCTTCTTGCTCCTTTGGCGAAGGCCTCAATCGCCACTTCTTCAGAGATCGTTCCCGCGGTGTTCCTGAGCGTGTTCCACCGCTGGATGTACTCTCGGGTGGATTCACCGCTTTTCTGTTTGCAGGCTCGTAGTTCTTCGATTGTAGCCGGTCTCTTGTAGGTCGACTGGAAGTTTTTGCAGAAATCACGGTGCAAATCATCCCATGATGCGTAGCAAGATCGCGGTCTTCTCTCCAGCCAGCTGCGAGCTGCTCCGGCTAGGTGCAAATTGAGGTATTGCATGGCCGTGTTCTTGTTACCACGTTGGCATTTCACTGCCGTGAGGTAGTCGCTTAACCATTGAGAGGGCTCGAGTGAGCCGTCGTATTTCGTCACTTCCGTGCTGAGCTTGAATCGCTTGGGCAGGGGCGCCTCGCGGATGCTACGGGCGAAACATAGTGCGCCGCAGGTTTCGTCATCCGAAGAGCCGGACGATGATCGATCGCGATATCTTGACGCCCTCGCTCTATCCACTTTGTTTTGCGCGATGTCTGATCGCGCGTCCCGTCCGGGTTGATCGCGATCGGAGTTCTTCCGTGGTTCCTTGCTTCGTTTGCGTGAACGGCTGCTGCGGTGTCGCGGGCTTTTATTTCTCGGGCTGTCGTCGCCGCTGCTTCGACTGTCATCACGGCGGCGGGCTTCTTTCCCTCGGCCACGACGTGGCGACTTGTCTTTTCTTGGGGAAGAGCTTCTGTGCCTGCGGGGCGTTTCCTTGTCCTTTTCCTTCTCCAGTCGCTCCTTCTCCAATTGTTCTTTGCGATCGTGAGAGGCGAGCCTCGCGGCCGCCAGCCCTAGACCTTTGCGAATGTGCTTGTATTGTTCCACCCGGGGATCGCTGTCTGTTGGCTTATTCATCTGCATGTAGGTTGCTGCGGCTAGGATCGCAGCGGCTGGGGTTTGCGGGTAGACGTTGCCGTCGTCGTCGACCCTCATGAAAGAAGACGTGGTAGACCTGTTGGTTCCAGCCATAGATTCGTGGTGCCTCGTCGATGCTGCGGGTCCCTTCCCCCTAGGTCGGGTACCGACTGAAGGTGCGTGGGATAGTTCGGCTCGACGTTGGCTTGATTCATCCGCCGCTCTCCTGCGACGGGCTAGATCCGCTCGGGCATCCTTGATGTTTGAGGCCGCCCTCACTAGGTGATAGTGGTAGGCGGTTAGGTCTTCCTGCGTGGCTCCCGCCGCAGGCGGCTGGCTCTTTCGCATGGATTCCTTGGCTCTTTTCCAGGCTTCCCGCGAAACGCCGATTATATCGCGCTCAGTCGCGCTATATTCAGTTTCCGAGGGCTGTTCTGACCCTGCCATGCAGACTTGGGCCAGTTGTGGTCCGTGTGTCCTAGGCGTAGATCGAAAAGCTCTCCGCACCCGAGAGGGTTCCTCTGTCGAGAGGGTGTGGTAGTCGACTGCGTTGTAGCGGATGGACTCGCCGCTTTTCCCTGTAGGGAAGCGCGAGTTGGCGGTTCCAGATTCGGTTTCAGATTCATCTGAGAAGTGGAGGATCCCGTCTCTGTTCGCCATGAAGTTGAAGCCCCCGAACGTCAGGGTGACGCTCTTTTCCAGTTCCTCGAACGCCGGGCGAGATTCCGGCGAGTGAGGCGTGACCACGACAGATCCGATCCGTATAGGATTGTTCGGAGCCGTAGTCGTTGGTTTCCAACGGGAGTTGGATGTCGATGAAGCCGAAGATGCCGGTGATCCAGCGCCCGCGATTCCCACAGACGGCGCCAATTGTCGAATCCCTGACTCGACAAGTCCCTTAGGTGACCCTATCGGGTTTCGATTAGGAGAAGTCATGGGCGCTGGTGAGATCGTCGGCTAGACAGAAGGCAAGATTTACCCAGGTTCGGGGCCCTCGTAGAGGTAAAACCCTTACTCCTGCCTCGTGTCGATCTGTATTGGATGATTAGATCGGTTATAGGTTGCTCGAATCGAGAGTAGATCTCGAGTTCCGAGGCTTTTTGGTCGTGCGGTATTGCTTGGTCCTCTCCTAGGGGGCTCTCCTGGCCTTATATAGATGGCCAGGTCTCGAGTTCTACCCGGAGAGGACTCAAACCCTAGCCGGGTCGGTTACAAATTCCCTAACTTAACCCGCAAGTTGATGCGGGTGGGCTTCTCATGGGCCTTCTAGAGTACTCCAAGGGCGCTTCCTGTTGGGCCTTGACCAGAAGGCTTGAGAGGGGGTGTCCTTACTCGCAGGGTCCAGGATCCATGCCTTCGTCACTGTGTCACAACTATGTGATTGCTATTCATGTTGTTTTACTCCTATGCATGTTAGATTCGTAGAATTAGAACGATCCCTCGCAAATTTTAAGTTCCCATGCCCCCCAACTAAAACTTGCACCATCCCATGTCTTCTACGATTGATGGTGGGTCTGTTGCAGCAGGGCGCCATCAGTTTTCGTTGACTAGGTGGGTATGTATCGGTTAGGTGCTACGACTGTTGCAGCAGGGTGCCATCTGCTGATGCTTACGCGCATAAAGGGTTGGTTAACTCATCAAGGTAATCTTAACGGTTAAGCGCCTTGGGGCATAAAGTTTGGTGTTTCTGACATGGAGATGTCACCCAACAACAGGAGTCATATGTGATATGATTAGCAAGTGTTGCTTACCGATCTACCTTGTCTTCTAGCTGTGATGCAAACGTCACTAGTCGACTTGTTTGTTGCGGATCTTGAATCACTAAGTACCGATAGAGGGATGTTGGTTTTAGTGGGAGTAGACCACGTTAAATTGTTTAATGTCTTTTACTCTATCATGGATTTTGTCTTAGTATTTTGCATGATCTTCTGTTGTAGATCAATGGCACGTAACAATCAACCCACCCCTTTTGCGTTGCGATCTGTTTTTGAAAAGGAAAAGTTAAATGGAACAAACTATTCGGATTGGATCCGAAACCTGAGAATTGTTCTCAGGGCTGAGAGAAAGGAAAGTGTTCTGGATACCCCAATCCCAGATGCGCCTCTTGATACTGACACTTCTGCCGTTAGAACTGTCTTTAAGAGAGCATGTGATGAGTCTCTTGAGGTTAGCTGCCTTATGCTTGCATGCATGGAACCCGACCTTCAAAAGCAATTTTATGGTTAGGAAGCGTATGATATGATCATTGCGCTGAAGGATATGTTCCAGACTCAAGCCAGGACTGAAAGGTTCAATGTCGCTAAGTCTTTTTGTGAATGCAAGCTAGCTGAGGGTGGAGCAGTAGGGCCGCACGTGATCAAGATGCTTGGTTACGTGCAGACTTTGGACAAGCTTGGTTTTCCATTGGACCCTAAGTTAGCCACAAATTTCATTTTGGCTTCGCTTCCATCTAGCTATGCGAACTTCATTTCGAACTGCCATATGCATGGGGCTGAGAAGGACCTTAATGAACTTTGTGGGATGCTCAAGACGACAGAGA
Organism: Alopecurus myosuroides; assembly: GCA_028641055.1. Taxonomy (NCBI): domain Eukaryota; kingdom Viridiplantae; phylum Streptophyta; class Magnoliopsida; order Poales; family Poaceae; genus Alopecurus; species Alopecurus myosuroides. The sequence goes on along the minus strand of CM054060.1, from coordinate 170,664,342 downwards.
ATGACATTAAGAAGAGTGCAGGGCATAGCCAAGTGTTGGATGTGCAGAACAGGCCTAGCTTCAAGAAACAGGGTAAGTCTAAGGGGAAAGGGAAGGCTAAAGATTTGATCTCTAAGCAAAAGCGTAAGCCTAAGGACGGACCTAAACCTGACACATAGTGCTTCTACTGTCATGATACTGGACACTGGAAGAGAAATTACAGCAAGTACCTTGCTTCAGTGAAGAAGAGTGGAAGTAAGACTTCTAGCTCAGGTACGGTTGTAATTAATGTTATAGACATTTTTCTCGCTGACTCTATTATTGACTCTTGGGTATTTGATACCGGATCGGTTGCTCACATTTGCAAATCGATGCAGGGGCTAGTAAGGAGTAGAAGCGTGAGACAAGGAGAAGTTGATCTTCGCGTCGGAAATAATGCAAGGGTTGTTGCGTTGTCCATTGGTGTCTACCAACTGCACCTCCCTTCAGGATTTATTATGGAATTGAATAATTGTTATTACATTCCTAGTTTTAACCGAAACATTATTTCTCCTTCATGTTTGATGAGAGATGGTTATTCATTTGCGAGTAAAGACAATGGTTGTTTAATATCCAAGAATGATATGTTTGTGGCTTTTGCTTCCATTGTGAATGGTCTTTTTATTATAAATCCTGCTGATGCTCATGATGATGCGCATGTTTATAACGTAAGTGCTAAAAGGCTACGGCCTAATGATTTGAATCCCACCTATTTTTGGCATTTTCGGTTGGGTCATATAAGTGAAAAGCGTCTAAAGAAAATCCATAATGATGGTCTTCTAACTTCGTTTGATTTTGAATCATACAAGACATGCGAAGCTTGTTTACTTGGAAAGATGACCAAGTCGCCTTTCAAAGGTTCTCCTGAGAGGGCGACGAACTTATTGGAACTCGTACATACTGATGTTTGCGGACCAATGAGCACGACATCAAGAGGTGGTTTTCACTACTTCATAACTTTCACTGATGATTTTAGTAGATACGGTTATGTCTACCTAATGAAACATAAGTCTGAAACTTTTGAAAAGTTCAAAGAGTTCCAGAATGAAGTAGAGAATCAAAGTGGCAAGAAAATTAAAGCTCTACGATCCGATCGTGGAGGAGAATATTTGAGTCACGAATTTAGCGATCATCTTAAGAGTTGTGGAATTGTTCCTCAACTTACACCGCCTGGAACGCCTCAAAGAAACGGGGTTTCCGAACGTCGTAATCGAACCTTGTTGGACATGGTTCGATCAATGATGAGCCAGTCAGATCTTCCATTGTCATTTTGGGATTTTGCTCTAGAAACAGCAGCACTCACACTAAATAGGGTACCATCTAAATCCGTAGTTAAGACGCCATATGAGATGTGGAATGGGAAGAGTCCCAACTTGTCTTTTCTAAAGATTTGGGGCTGTGACGTTTTTGTCAAGCGACTTCAGCCGGACAAGCTCACACCCAAGTTGGATTAATGCATTTTTGTGGGATATCCAAAGGAAACATTTGGATATTACTTCTATTAACGAGAAGAGGGCAAAGTGTTTGTCGCTCGGAATGGTGTTTTCTTCAAGAAAGAGTTTCTCACAAAGGAGACAAGTGGAAGAATGGTGCAACTTGATGAAGTTCAAGATGAGCCTACTGGGGAGGACTCAATGAGTGATGCTATAGAGTGCAAATGGATCTATAAGAGAAAAATTGATATGGACGGAAATGTTCATGTCCATAAAGCTCGACTTGTCACAAAAGGTTTTCGGCAAGTTCAAGGAGTTGACTACGACGAGAACTTCTCTCCCGTAGTGATGCTTAAATCTATTCGGATAATTCTAGCTATTGCTGCATATTTCGACTATGAGATATGGCAAATGGACGTCAAGACAGCTTTCCTAAATGGAAACCTAACCGAGGACGTGTATATGATGCAGCCCGAGGGTTTTGTTGATCCTAAAAATGCTGGAAAGGTATGCAAGCTTCAGAAATCCATTTATGGGTTGAAGCAAGCATCTCGGAGTTGGAACATTCGATTTGATGAGGTAGTCAAAGGTTTTGGCTTTATCAAAAACGAATCAGAGTCTTGTGTTTACAAGAAAGAAAGTGGGAGGTCACTCGTATTTCTAATCTTATATGTGGATGACATACTACTGATTGGAAATGACATTCCTACGCTCGAGTCCGTTAAGACCTCATTGAAAAATAGTTTTTCCATGAAGGACATAGGGGAAGTGGCATACATTCTGGGTATTAAGATCTATAGAGATAGATCAAAGAGGCTAATAGGATTAAGCTAGAGTACTTACATTGACAAAGTGCTGAAACAATTCAGCATGGAAGAGGCAAAGAAAGGGTTCTTGCCCATGTCACACGGCATAAATCTTAGCAAGACTTAGTGTCCTTCGACAACTGATGAGCGAGAGCGCATGAGTAGGATTCCATATGCTTCAGCAATTGGGTCTATCATGTATGCAATGATATGTACTCGCCCAGATGTCTCATATGTTCTAAGTGCTACGAGCAGGTACCAATCTGATCCCGGTGAGAGTCACGGGACAGCGGTAAAGAATATCCTTAAGTACTTGAGAAGAACTAAGGATATGTTCCTAGTTTACGGAGGTGAGGAGGAGCTCGTTGTAAATGGTTACACCGATGCTAGTTTCCAAACTGATATGGATGATTCCAAATCGCAATCGGGCTATTTGTTCACGTTGAACGGTGGAGCGGTTAGCTGGAAGAGTTTCAAGCAGGAGACGGTTGCTCATTCTACAATGTATGCCGAGTACATCGTGGCAGCTGAAGCCGGCATGGAAAGTGTTTGGATGAAGCAGTTCATTTCTGATCTAGGTGTTGTCCCTAGTGCGTCCAATCCGTTGGATCTCTACTGTGACAATAGTGGGACCATTGCGATAGCCATGGAGCCAAGGAGTCACCAGAAAACCAAACACTTTATGCGGCGTTATCATCTCATTCGACAGTTCATCGAACGAGGAGAAGTAAGCTTATGCAAAATACATACGGATCTGAATGTTGTTGATCCTTTGACAAAACCTCTCCCCAAGCCTAAGCATTAGACGCACACAAGAGCTATGGGTATTAGATATCTTCTAGATTGACTCTAGTGCAAGTGAGAGACTGTTGGAGATATGCCCGAGAGGCAATCATAGAGATGATGATATATCTATGTATCCATGATTTGTAATAATGTGCCTTGAATAATACATTTGTATTGATTGGCAAGTATGTGACTTGTTTGTGAAACTCTTTACTTACATGGTTATTCTAAATATGTCCCTAGTCGGAGTTCATGTGAGGACACACCTGAACATTAGACTAGCACATGTATTGGTTGATGGCTATGTTTCGCAAGTCATAGACATGGTGATGTCAAACTAATAATGTGAACTCATGTTACAAACATGGTGTTGGACTGACCCAACTTGAGATATTACAACAATGCTAATAGTTCTCTCTCTATACGTTGTGCTTGCTTTGTCCTTAGACCTGAGATTGTCGCATGTTCTTGAGATGTGAATCGACCTACTTTGGGGCTATCAAACGCTACACCGTGACAGGGTAGTTATAAAGGTAGCTTTCGGGTTTTTCATGAAGCATGCTGCAAGGCATGGTCAGTCAAGATGGGATTTTCCCCTCTCTTCACTAGAGAGAGATATTTCTTTGGGCCCCTCGAGTGATCGGATCCAGAAAAGCATGACCATGCTGAATAAGGTTAATAGTTAACCTGGAAAGGGGTTCCGATTCACAAGATCGAGAAAGCGTGACCAGCTAAGAGCATGATCAAATATCGTGAGGAAAAAGGAATAGCATAAACATGTGATTGTTCGTCCGATGTGATCTTTATGCACGTTTGGGAGTTGGCACGTTTTGCTAGAAGCCGCTACCAACTATTGGCCGAGTAGGTGTACTCGTGTCATGTCTAAACGTGCGTGAACCTATAGGGTCGCACACTTAAGGCAAAAGAAGCAGAATTCGGATTGGATCCAAAATGGGCTGGAAATGGATGTAGAGTGGGCTGTTTTAGTGGCAGCCCATTATGGGGACGTCTATATAAAGGAGAGGAGGCTGTGTGTTTTAGGGTTGCTAATTCCGCACCACATTCCACCACAGCCACCGTCTATCCACGCCCCTGCCGCCCGCGCGGACCTAGCAGTCCGGCGAGCGGTGCTTCCACGCCGCACGTGTGGATACCGATAGAGGTGCTGCATCTGTAGCACTCGGACGAGCCGCCAAGAAGAGTTGTTCGCGGGAGCGACGGGATCCGGAGGATTCGAACGACTACCCTGCCCCGACCCGCTTCACCAAGATCGGCACAGCGCGTCTAGTGGTAATCTCGTGATCTATATCTTGCAGCAGATCTTGGTTGACACGGTAGAAATTTTGATTTGCGCTAGTGTAGCCTACCCCATTTTCCTACAACCGGGACAAGTGATGGACGTACACAGATCTTGATTCGGACTCACAGAACATGTGCCGTCAGGAGGTGGCCAACTCCCTGTTGACGGGGTAGCCCTTTTTGGGTTGACTCATGGATAGGGTCGAGCAAGGTAAAGGTCGTGGCCAGCCACCCTCTGTCACGCTCCCAAGGAACGTACATGTGGTGTTAAGAGTCGGATGGTACGTGTGGGTAAAGTGTACCCCCTGTAGGGATAAATCTCCTCAAGAATCCGTGTTCACGGTTACGGACGACTTGGCAACAGATTCTGTGATCATAGATAACTTCAACGGAATGTCTAAAACATGTTGATAACAAATGAAGGGTTCCTCCTCGGAGATGCCGAGAGGGGCCATCCTTGTAGCATGTGAGATGTTGGTAAATGATGTTGGTGGATGAAAATATGATGATTTCAGCAGTTGAGTAGTCTTCTCATCTATTTTGAAAACACTCGATGAGATGTGCTATTCTTCCTCGATTTGGAGAAATAAATCTTGCTTTACGCAAAATGACCTTCATAAAACCCTTTTCGAAATAGCAGATATATAATAGGTTAACTAAGTCTTGTTGGGTACCTCCCGTACTCAGGTTTGCTTAACTTTGTTTCAGGTGAAGATCTCACATCGGATGTGATTCAATGTGGACATCGACGAGTAGTTTGGGGTTCCCAGGTAGCAGCCTGGAATCTATGGGCTGGGACGTCGCCTTATGTTGCGGCCTCTTAGGCCTTTTTTGTTCTTGTTGACTAGCAACATAATTTGCCTTCCGTTGTCTGATGTAATGGTCGGTCGTGTGACCTCTGTTTGTACAGCTACTCTAGTAATACCTGCTTTATACAGCTTCCATATCTATTGTGCTACTTTGATCGATTGTTGGTTTCGAGCTCATTGTTATACAGTATTGGCTATGTCTGCATAGTTGTCGCAGTCAAGGGGTTGTGGAGCCGATGATCCATTTCCAAGCACGCCTGCCGATGTGATTCGGCCTGGGGCTTGGTAACCCCAGTAACCCTCGATTGTTGTTGCACTTTTTGGACACATAGCATCTCTGTATAGCTTTGGTCCCGTTCCTTCAGTTTCATACGATTCGTGGACGCTTTGATATGCATAGTTGGTTATGACTAGCATGGACACAAGGAGTAGTAGTACCGTGGTGATCCGGCTTGCGTGCCGATGAATCTGGTCTGCCTGCCGTTGCTTGTTGCGGCCGGGGCTGGTAACCCTGAAGCCCTTGTGGGTCCATGCCTAGGAGCACATAATAGGATGTATACCTTTGGGTCCGGGGTCGTGACAAGTCATGGTATCAGAGCAGGACTGCATGTAGGAAAACCTTACTGCTTGGTCGATGTTGATTCTAGTGTTTGTGAAAACTACTTTGAAACTCCAAATGGATTGTGAAAAACCTTCTTAGGATTCTTTTTACTCCTTATCTGGTATCGCTCTAACTCTAGGTCCCCTTACCTGTTTTGATTTGAAAAGGTTCTAGTCATTCAAAACCTAGGTGCCTTCTTTGGCAATGACGACTTTTACCCAAGTTGACCTATTGTTAAGTTCTAGAGTCGTGTGTGTTCCATGTTCCGTTATCTCTTAAACTGGGAGATTTCCTTTCCATTCTAATCTCTCAGAGTTGTATGGATTCCATATTCTTACATGTTCTAAGTCTCAAAATCCTGAATCTCAAGATTTCCTTATCATCTCGAATGTGTCCGTTATCCCCTTCTCAAGTTCTTCCGGAGCTATCGTTGTCTTTTGGAAGATACCTCGTGATTGCTAAGTGTAGTGTCCTTATTGGCACTCATAAAGTAGTTACTCCTTTCGTTGTGTTTTTAACCCTCGGACTTGAACCGAAGGTCCTGGAATGTGCTGAATTGCAGTGGGTTTGATCGTATGGTTTCTTAACTATCCGATGCTCATGCTATCAGTACAGGATGCTAACCTTTAACCCAAGTCTCGTTCTGTTAACCCGAGGAACATTTTCTACCTCGGGATGGATAAGGTAATCTCAACTCCAGTAGCCATAGGATTTCTTTGGAATCAAAAGGAATCACAACAAGAGTGTTTTTCATGATTCCCAATCCTTGTTCTTGACTCTGCTATACCTCTCGACTTAGCATGGGTTCTACAAATGAGTGTCACCCTGTGCATTCCCCATGATCTCTAGATTTTTTCGGAGCATGTTCTTAATCTTTAGTTGCTTTCCTACCTTTGTCCATGGTTTGGAAGCCAAGTTGCATATGTGTGTTGGATTCTTCCAATGCATCTGCTATTGTGTTCCATCAGAACCTTCCACCTTGGAATGTAAGGAGAAACAAACTCCAGTACCTCGTTCCTCTCTAGGACCAGGTCAAAGTTTTGTAATCCACAGAATAAAGAAGTTTCATTAGCTTCAGTTCTGTTCGACCTTCGAGTATCACATTATTTTGTATCAAGAGGTTGTGTTGAGTTTCATGGCTCTATTGATGAAGTGATGCTCTTACACGTCCTCATTCCCCCTTCCTCCAAGCTTGAATGCTTGAGAACGGTCGATGTGTGCATTGATGTGTGTATCGGATATTCTTATCAATTATGACTGCTTCGAAAAATCTCAGAAACATGTGTATCCTTCTTAGCACCACTGGTCACCCAGTCTCTAATTAAAGTTGATTGTGTTACCAAATCCGTTCACTCCGGTGCACACTCTTGGTCAAAGAGTTTGGTCCATGCCGAAGCTCCCAAGATCATATTGACTGCTTTGAAAAGCAAGATTCCTCTCGAACTCTGAAACATACCGGTAGGTTGTGATATTCTGGTTGTCTTTCTAGAAGTATCACCAGGTGGTTACCTAACCGTAATGTCTAAACAAAGGGTAATTTGAATTACTCTTTTCTCCAAGAAAACTCTGTTGGATACCCTGGACTAGTTGGTTGAGCTTAAACAATAACTTGGAGAGTTGAAAGATAATAGCTCTTGCTAACTTGTTCCTTTGCAATGGGATGTCCAATTCTGTTCATGTTGAAGCAAGATAGTATCTCTATAGAGGACATGCTATCTTTCCACCCTTGATTTGAGTTGGGCTATCGTCAAATCAAGCTTAAATTCAAGGACTGTCTTGATGGTGTTTCACTCATGTTGTTTTGCCCAAGTACACCTTCATGTTCATCAGTATGACCAATATTTTTCCTTGACCATAGATCATATGAACCTTCTCCTTGGAGTGTTTGATAAGGGTGTTGTTGAGCCCAACAATGACATCCTTGTTTTCTCCATGCTTAATGAGGTTCATGTTGAACAATTGGCACTAATGTTGGAAACTTTCAAGAACCATCTTTGTGTCGCCCCGAAGGTTGTGTTCTCGATGTTCGAAGTGGCTTACTCTAGTCCATGTGGTTGTGCTGAAATTTGTCGCCATGGATCCGAGTAAAGTTTTCTGGTTCCCTCGAGAATAATCCCAACTAGGTCATGCATGCGTGGACTATTCTTGAGATGGTAGGTTGTTACCTCCATTTATTTGAAGAAGTTGCACCCACACCCAGCCACTGACTGAACTTTCATGAAAGTGAAGAATTCCTAGAACTTCGCTATCTTTTCAATCGTCTTCCTAAATAGGACCTCGATTTGTTCCTTTGCAAATAATCCATGTAGGTGCAACCATCTTTGTCAAGATGCTAATACATGAGTTGCAATCTCGCTCATGTTCTTGAGCTTGGCCTCGTAGTCCATATCTTGAGAATCTAGTAAATGTATCTCGTTGGTAACCGGTGCAATCTCTTCCTCAAACATACTGAGTCTGAGTTATCAACCCACTAACCAGAGATGAATCTCAAGCAGCAACGATGGTTGGTGTTTCCTCAAGAATATTGAATTAGGTTCATTTGAAAATACGGCATGGTTGATGTTGTGGTTGACACAATTATCCGTAAGGCCTAATGGCATATCTCTTTGAATCCGTAAAAACAACCACTCCTCATGAGTATGATTGTGTGATTCATTCCCACAAGTTTTCCCTCACCGTTCTTCCAAACCAGAGTTTTACTTTCACTTGATGACCTATAGAAGGCTTGTCGTGAGCCTGCTATTAGTATCTAGAACTTCCAGGATAACTTGGAAGTTGATCTTTCCAATCTCTGTCTCTCTATCAATCCTACCAATCTTTGTTCTCGTGAAAACAAGTTCATCATGAGAATCATCTCGTGGTGTTTTGTAACTGCCATTGATCAGTTCCCTTTTTCAAGTTGTTTGTACTTGAAGTTCTGTTCATCTCACACATTGTGTGAATTTTTCAGTCACTTCATCCATGAGGTCTGAACCATGTGGTAAACGTATTGCTACGTACAATCCATAATAGGAAAGAGATTCCCTATTTTCTTCCGGTGTTTCAAGCCCCATTGGTAACCCATCCTTATGGTGTGACCAAGAATTCCTCCTTAATTACGGTGTTCCAACATCATGTGGTTACTCATCTTCTGCCGTGAAGTAACAGCCCGATCCCTATCCAGGATTTCAAGAAAATTGTTATGGAATGGCTGAAAGTTCCTTTATCTTTCTTGTCCACTCCGAAGAGTGAACCTGATTCTGTATCAACTTTTCTCTGACGCATAAATTACAGTATTTTCTCGTGTTTCCCTCATCTACGGATATCACGTTGTGGTATCCAATACAATCCTTTTTCATCTTGGTATTCTGTTTGAAGAAACCTCGGTGTTAGAAGTTTTTCAACCGTTCTTTTCCAAAAGGATTTAAAGTCTTGTGCAAATCTCATATTCTAAATCCTTTCAAGACCAATCGTCCGCAACCTTGAAACCATCTTATATTCACTTCGTTACCTTGATGTGTTTCATGCACGTTAACTCAAAAAGTCCTTTATGAACATTCTTGTCCTGAGTTAGCCATGAGATACTTGATCTTCGTGAAGATCAATTCCTAAGAGTTTTCCCTCCTACCTAAGTTGTAGACGCTGGATATCTTCGCAAGTGTTATGGATCAACCTCCTGAAGAAGAGAACCGTAAGGTTCGAGAAGATCATTCAAAACCGGTGTCTTTATTTCTCCTTCGGGAATCTCGGGACGAGATTCTTGTAAGGGGGGTAGATTTGTAACATCCCTATTTTGCTAACAAAGTGTTGTAGTGTTGTTCTCATGTCATTCATGCCTGAAACAAGTTGGAACCAATTTAAATTTTAAATTTAAATGGAATTTGAAAAAATTTCCACAAATACTACTTAATGTGGTTTCCAAAATTTTGAACTAAAAAATAATTCAATTTCACCAAAGCAAAACATGGTGAGGTTGGAAATTTTACAAGGTTTCTGAATATTATTTTTGCAAATTTTTCTGTTTGCAAAAAGGTTCTGAAAACATTGTTTTCTTCTCAGTTTTTAATATAGAAGGGTCTCTTTGTAATTTATCCAAATGTTCTGGGGATTTTCTTGAAAAAAAATTCCCTTTCTTCTAGCTCTGGCCAGAAGGCAGCCGAAAGCTGCCACCACCGCCACGTCCTGCTTCCGGTGTCAAAGAAGGAGAAGAGTAGCGAGCCGTGGTGCCTTCCCTGTTCTCCCTGGCCCCCTCCCTCGTCCTTCCCCCTCACTGTCTTTGTCTCTCTCTGTTCTCCATGGGCGGACGAAACCCTAGATTTTTCGGGCCGCCGCCATTGTCACAGATTGGAGCTTCCCCGAGCCACTCTGAGCAGCTCATAGGCACCACCATCTCCTATTCTACCTCCCTGTCCAGTATCACAAGCCGGAAGGGAAGGTATCACCGGAATCGGGGCAAACTTCCCGACCTCCGGCCACCGTTGTCGTGGTCGATTCCGGCCAACCCCTACCTCGCCTTGCTCCTCCGTCTTCTTCTCTGCAACCGCGGTGAGCCAAGGATCGTTGTGGTACTTTTAATTTCGCGTTTGGCCGCCGTTTCCATACCCACCGTCATATTTCGTGGCCGCGGCCGTTGTTCATGCGTTCCGGCGAGCTTCCGGCGACCATAAGACAGTGGCGTCGCGTTCCTTAGGTTCCCCACGACCCACTCCACGTGATGCCCCAATCAATTCCACGAATAATCCATCGAGGTATCCGAATTTGAGGGAAGCAGAGAAGATCTTCTCTGGATGATGCAAGGATGATGTCATCCTGACGTCATAAATCTCCTTTTTAATAATTCCAGGAAATTGCAGAAAAGGAATGAAAATTGGTAATTAAATATCTTTCGTTTGGTATTTCAGAAAAATAAAATAAAAATATGAGAATGGTCAGAAAAATGAAATCTACATGAATATGTCATTTTCATAGATGTTCGACAAATTTCAATTTTGGGTATTATTTTAATATTGTTTAATTCATTTAAAAATAGAGAAAATAAGTTTTTATTCAATAACATTAGAAAACTAAAAGTTATATACCAAAATGCTCAAAATGACAAATGCAACCTGTTTATGATGTTTTCAAACCCATTTGAGAAATTAAAATGGTATTCACTTTCAGAATTGCCCGAATTGCCCTCCGGGGTCTATTTCGGGATAGTTTCTGTAAAACTTCATAACTAACATCCGAACCCTAGCAACCCATCGAACATGTCTAGGGATTTATTTAAATGCATTAACTTGATCATGCATACATTTTGTGCATTGTATCGATGCCATGTGTTGATTGTTATTTCTCTTTCGGTGTTTTGCTTCTGATTGGTAGAACGTGACTCCGAAGAGAAGATCGACAACGCCATCACGAATACTTGATCCTAACCGACAGGTCAAGCACTTATTCCAGAAGATATTTATCTATTGGTTTTCTTATAACCAAGGCAAGCATAACCTCTTATCTGCTCATATATGGTTTTCGAAGTGTTTTGAATATCGTATATTGCATGCGGTTCAAAGTATCTATGGTCTTAAATAGAATTCTCCTATACTTATTGCATCGCCTAAAATATCCCGATCCACTGCTTCTAGAAGCTATAGGTTTGTTTGTGCATGCTTCGTTAAAGCCTGTGAGTCTTGCTTAGCCATGCCTAGTTGTGATCTGGTCCATCCGGTTGATGAATCTGGTCAACACGTGAATCTTTTATGTCAAGTTGTTGTGAATTGTATTATGTTTGATAACTTGACTAAATAACGGCATGGATGTGAGGCCACAATGGGTTGTGGCATTATGTCCTGTTCATGCCCCTAGGAGCGAGTTCTCGCCTTCAAAGCCAAGACTAAGCGTGCAACCACACACGGGGCGTAACACACCGCGCTCGACTAACTAACTTGTTTGGCCACGTCCATGAGTCACGTAGTTTGAGCTTTCCATCTGCGTGTGAGTCAGAAAATGGTTTGAAGAAAACTTAGGGCGTGACCGGGACAAGTGATGGACGTACACGGATCTTGATCCTGACTCACAGAACAGGTGTCGTCAGGAGGTGGCCAACTCCCTGTTCACGGGGTGGCCCTGTTTGGGTTGTCTCATGGATAGGGTCGAGCAAGGTAAAGGTTGTGGCCAGCCACCCTCTTCCGCGCTCCCAAGGAGCGTACATGTGGCGTTAAGAGACGGATGGTACGTGTGGGTAAAGTGTACCCCATGCAGGGATAAATCTCCTCGAGAAGCCGTGTCCACGGTTACGAACGACTTGGCAACGGATTCTGTAATCATAGATAACTTCAACAGAATGTCTAAAACATGTTAATAACAAATGAAGGGTGCCTCCTCAGAGATGCCGAGAGGGGTGATCCTTGTAGCATGTGAGAAGTTGGGAAATGATGTTGGTGGATGAAAATATGATGATTTCAGCAGTTGAGTAGTCTTCTCAACTGTTTTGAAAACACTCCATGAGACGTGCTATTTCTTCCTCGATTTGGAGAAATAAATCTTGCTTTACGCAAAATGACCTTCATAAAACCCTTTTCGAAATAGCAGATATATAATGGGTTAACTAAGTCTTGTTGAGTACCTCCTATACTCAGGTTTGCTTATCTTTGGTTCAGGTGAAGATCTCACATCGGTGGTGATTCTATGTGGACATCGACGAGTAGTTTGGGGTTCCCAGGTAGCATCCTGGAATCTATGGGCTGGGACATCGCCTTATGTTGCGGCCTCTTAGGCCTTTTTGGTTCTTGTTGACTAGCAACATAATTTGTCTTCCGTTGTCTCATGTAATGTTGGGTCGTGTGACCTCTGTTTGTACAGCTACTCTAGTAATACCTGCTTTATACAGCTTCCATGTCTAGAGTGCTGATTTGATCGGTTGTTGGTTTTGAGCTCATTGTTCTACAGTTTTGGCTATGCATGCATAGTTGTCGCGGTCGAGGGGTTGTGGAGCCGATGATCCATTTCCGAGCACGCCTGTCGATGTGATTCGGCATGGGGTTGGTAACCCCAGTAACCCTCGATTGTTGTTGCACTTTCTGGACACATAACATCTCTGTATAGCTTTGGTACTGTTCCTTCAGTTTCATAGGATTCGTGGACGCTTTGATATGCATAGTTGGTTATGACTAGCATGGACACAAGGAGTAGTAGTACCGTGGTGATCCGGCCTGCGTGCCGCTGAATCCGGTCTGCCTGCCGTTGTTTGTTGCGGCCGAGGCTGGTAACCCTAAAGCCCTTGTGGGTCCATGCCTAGAAGCACATAACAGTATGTATACCTTTGGGTCCGGGGTCGTGACACCCGTCTCAGAAAAACGCGCTCGATAACCATCTTATTACGAATAGTCCATAAAGTCGAGGTCATCGCGACGAAAAGTAACCAGAAGAGGCGTCTCCTCCTCCCATTACAGTTCGCCTGCACTTCCAAGAACTCGCGAAGGTCTAGGGCCAGCCAGTCGGGCCCCAGCGTGTCAGCGACAAAGCTCCAAAGGAAGCGAGCCACAGGGCAGGAAAAAAGTATGTGGGTTCGCGTTTCTCGAACCGCACATAAGGGGCAGGTCCCGTCACCTGGACCAAACCTCTTAGTGACCTCCACCCCCGAAGGGAGGCGGTCACGGAGTTATTTCCCAAGACAATATATGCCCTCTAAATTGGGCCCGGTAAGCAGATCCCATAGAGAAGCTCCCTAAGGGAGAGAGGGACCATGACATCGAGTCCGAGGTGTCCCCAAGGGCCTGAGGGAGATAGGCGCGTAAGAGATCCCACTTAGCGGCCTCGATCAGGCAAAACGTGCCCCAGAAGACAATATTCCACTGGCCGCCTTGAGCCGCTCCCGCCACCAGGATTCGCGGGTCTGAGCAGATCGCGAAAAGCTGTGGGAACTCATGATGGAGGGGGCGAGAGCCTAGCCACGGGTCGAGCCACCAGAGGGTCCCTCTTCCGTCCCCTACGGAAAAGGAAGCCCCCAGTCAGATCTCGTGCTTGATGGCCGGGATGGATCGCCAGAACTGCGACCCTTCCTTCCGCTCACACGCTAGGATCGGACAACCTTTGAGGTATTTAGCCTTTATAACGCGGAGCCAAAGGCCCCCATCATCCCGAAGGATCCGCCACACCCATTTAAGCATCAACGCTTTGTTCATGTGGCGAGAAGCCAGGATCCCTATGCCCCCAAGATCCATGGGGGTGCAAATGTCTGCCCATTTCACCATGTGGTATTTTTTGTGGCCCTTAGCATCCTGCCAGAAGAAACGGGACAATTCCTTATCGAAGCTAGCGTGGATGCCCTCCGGAAGCGTGTATAGCCCCATCATATACATAGAAGGCTAGACAGGCAGGAGTCGATAAGGATAGACTTTCTCCCCTTGGAGGTGAACCGCCCTTGCCACGGTTCAGCCCTAGTTTTGACTCGCTCAACTAGCGGGTCCAAGACCTTGATCAGGATCCTCGAATCACGGATGGGCATTCCCAGATAGAATACTGGGAACTGCGCCAACCTACAATTAAGGTTGTCTGCAATCCGTTGCCGATCTTCCGCGGAATACCCAATGATCACGACTTCACTCCTATCAAAGTTGATCTTAAGGCCAGACAAGGAATCGAATTATGGAAGGAGGAACTTCAAGTTGATGATATCAAGTTCCGACCCCTCGACCATGATCATGGTGTCGTCCACGTATTGGAGGTGGGTCACGCCACCCCCGGGAATCAAATGTCCAACCACCCTAGAGATGTGGCCAGCGGTCTTGGCTCGCTCCAACACCTCTGCAAGGACATCCACAGCGGCGTTAAACAGCAACGGTGAAATAGGATCACCTTGCCTAACACCGCATGTGGGATTAAAATAGGGGCCAATTTCCCCATTGATGTTGATGGCCGTATTATCGCTCATGACCAATTGCATGATCCAGAATATCATCCGGTTATCAACCCCTCTTTGCTCCAAAACTAAGCGAAGGAAGGACCAATCCAATCTATCATACGCCTTTTGAAAATCCAGCTTAAGAAATACGCCCTTCTGACGGTGCGACTTCAGCTCATGAATTATTTCATGGAGGTCTAGGATCCCATCATGGATGAATCGGCCTTTTAGGAAGGCGAATTGGTACGGATGTGTGAGCCGATGCAAGACTGGAGCGAGTCTGATAGCACACACTTTGGAGAATATCTCATGAATGACGTTGATGACGGTAATTGGTCTAAATTGGCGAATGTCTGATACGTCCATTTTGCATCACTATTTTATATCATAATTTTCTGTTATTCATCGATATATTTCATGTTATGATGCATTCCTTTTGTTATTTTATCTTATTTTGCATGTTTTATAAATTTTGGAGAATAAACACCGGAACCAGAAATCTGATGGAAAAAAGCACCGTCGAAATACCATATTTCAGAAGATCAGAAGAAGAAGGGGGACATCCGGGGGTTACTAAAAGTTCAGAAGAGGAACCCAGCCAGAAGGGGAGCCATAGGGGGGCCACTAGGGGCCCACACCTAGGGGTGGCGCCCCTGGCCGCGCCACCTAGGGGTGTGGCCACCCTGGCCCACCTCTGAGGGTCATCTTTGGCGTGCTTGGCCCCCAGGTAACCCTAAGCCTCATTCCCTTCTCGAAGAATTATTCCGCCGCCGCCGTGGGGCGGAAAACACCCGAAAGAGAAAAGCTCTCAGGCAGGGAGAAATCCGTCGGGGAAATTCCTCTCCGGAGAGGGGAAATCACCGCCATCGTCACCGTCATCGCTCCGGGCATCATCAAGATCGTCATCATCATCGCATCACCACCATAACCATCACCCTCATCATCCACCGTCATCCCGCTGTAACAATCAGGGGCCTCTATTGTTGTCTTGCATTAGATTTCTCTCCCGGTGTGGATTACTTGTTAGTAGTTGATGCTTGTGAGATTTATCGGTGTTTGCACTTTATGACCAGATTGTTATCATCCATTATATAACCTCTTATTATGATTCATATGATGTCTTGTGAGTAGTTCGTGTTGTTCTTGAGGACATGTGAGAAGTCAAGTTGTTAGTAGTGAAGTAATGTTGAATAATATTTAATGTTTGATATTTAAGTTGTGGTGTTATTCTCCTAGTGGTGTCATGTGAACGTCGACTACATGACACTTCACTATTTATGGGCCTAGGGGGATGCATCGTGTATTTGGCTACTAATTGTGGGGTTGCTGGAGTAACATAAACCTAAACCCCCGTTAGGAAACTATTACACGAGGGAGCGTAGGATCTCGGAGTTTAAAGCTGTGGTTAGATTTATTTCTTAGTTACTTTCTTGTAGTTGTGGATGCTTGCAAGGGGTATAATCACAAGTATGTATTAGTCTTGGATGGGACAGTACATTAGCATAGGTTCACCCACACAACACTTATCAAAACACCTAACATTATTCAGCTACATGGAACAAAAACACTTGATAGAAACCTCCCGTGTGTCCTCGAGAACGTTTGTTAATCATAAGTAAACTCACCGGCTTGTCCTTTGCTGAAGAAAGGATTGGGCCACTTGCTGCAATTATTACTACTGCATTTTATTTACTCGCACTTTATTTATCTACAATATCAAAAACCCCTACAAATATGTTTTCCCAGTATTTACAGTTATTCCTTCATCGAAACAGCTTCTCAACACCTTCTGCTCCTCGTTGGGTTCGACACTCTTATTTATCGAAAGTACCACGATACAGCCCCTATACTTGTGGGTCATCAAGACTATTTTCTGGCGCTGTTGCCGGGGAGTGAAGCGCTATTGGGAAGTGGAATTGAGAAAGGAAGCTTCTGCTGTAAGTGCTGTTTTTATTACTGTTTACTGCTTTATTACACTATGTTTGGGTCTCCTTTTAAGTCCTTATTTGTGGTCACTGCTACCACTGGTAGGGTAGTAAGTGACCCACCGCCTGATGATTTGGATCCTTATAAAATACCTATAAATATTGTTAAACATGTTAGGGATAACTCCTATTCGGGTGATGGAACTGTCCATCCTGGTGATCATTTGCTCTTTTTATATGATTTATGCGAGTTGTTCAAGTGTGCAGGTATTACAACGAGCCAAGTGAAGAGGAAATTATTCTCTATATCATTGACAGGCCAAGCCTCTGAATGGTTCAAACTGCTGAAAAATAGCCAAACTATTGGATGGGAGGAAATTGTGCCTCTCTTTTATTCTAAATTCTATCCTCCCAGTGAAATTCATAGAGATCGGAATTATATACATAATTTTTGGCCTCATGAAGGAGAGAGTATTGCCCAAGCATGGGGGAGATTGATGTTACTAATGCTCAAATTCCTTGTTCATGAGCTCCCTAGTAATATTGTTATTAATAATTTCTATCCAAGGCTTTCTCTTCATGATATGGATTTATTGGATGCTTCTTGTTCTGGATCATTTACATGTATGAAACATGAAGCTAAATGGGATCTTCTTGACCGTATTCAAGAAAAAACTGAAGGATGGGAGAATGACAAAGGTACAAAGTCAGGTATAAATTATGATTATGAATGCATTAAAACTTTTATATCATCCGATGATTTTCATAATGTTAGTAGTGTTTATGGTCTTGATTCTCAAGTTGTTGCAAACTTATATAAGGCTTTTGCTTCTTATTTTGATATTCCTAAAAAGGAATGGGACAAGTACCTTGCTCTTTATAAAGATACTGTTAATTGTGTTCCTGCTAGAGATATAGAAGTTCATACTGTTGATTCTATTGTGCCTGAACCTTATATTGAGAAAATTCCTTTCCCTGCTAAGGTAAAAGAACATTCTATGTTAGCTAGTGTGGTTAATAAAAGTGCAAGGGAACCTCTAGAACCTGAGGAACAAATAACTGTAGAACCTACAGTAGCAATAGTAAAGGACCTTGTTTCTGAAAATGTAGAAGAGGGACACATTATATTTTGTGAAGATGCTTCTAATATTGTCTCTCATCCTAGTAAATCTAGGAATCCTAGTGTTCCTGTGCTATCTGTTAGGATAGGTGATCATTGCTATTATGGTTTGTGTGATATTGGTGCTAGTTCTAGTGCTATTCCTTATGAGCTTTATAAAGAAATCATGCATGAAACTGGTTCTTGTGAACTTGAAGACATTGATGTGATTATTCAACTTGCTAATAGGGAAACTATTTCTCCAATTGGTATTGTTAGAGATGTGGAGGTCTTATGTGGTAAAGTTAAGTATCCTGCTGATTTTCTAGTACTAGGCACTTCTGCTAGTGATACTTGTCCTATTATATTTGGTAGACCTTTCTTAAACACTTGTGGTGCTGTTATTGATTGTAAAAAGGAGAAAATCCTTACAAAGTTTGATGGAGAGTCTTATGAATTTAATTTCTCTAAATTTGCTAAAGCACCTTATGAAGCTGAATTGCCTAATGAGAATTATTAAGCTGAACAATTGGCTGCTATTGCTCTTGCTACTAACAATCCTTTGCATCAATACATGGAAGACCACGAAAGTGATGTCTTTATGGAGGAAAGGAATGAAATTGACGAGATTTTCCTACATCATCCAGCAATGCCCAAACATAATTTACCGGTGGAAGACTTGGGTACCACATTACCACCGAAGGAGGATCCTGTTTTTGATTTAAAGCCCTTGCCTGACAATCTTAAATATGCTCATATTGATGATAAGAAATTATATCCTGTTATTATTAGTTCAAAACTTTCTGGTGAAGAAGAGGAGAGATTATTGGGAATATTGAAGAAACATAGAGGTGCTATTGGTTATACTCTTGATGATTTGAAGGGGATTTCTCCTACTATATGTCAGCATGCTATTAATATTGAACCTGATGCAAAGCCAGTTGTTGAGCATCAACGCCGTTTAAATCCTAAGATGAAGGATGTGGTAAGAAACAAGGTATTAAAACTCTCTGATGCTGGTATTATTTATCCTATTGCTGATAGTAGATGGGTTAGTCATGTGCATTGTGTCCCTGAGAAAGGAGGGATGACTGTTGTGCCAAATGAAAATAATGAACTTATTCCTCAAATAGTAGTGGTTGGTTACAGGATGTGCATTGATTTTAGTAAGGTTAACAAAGTTACTAAGAAAGATCACTATCCTTTGCCTTTTATTGATCAAATGTTAGAAAGGTTGTCTAAGAAAACTCATTTCCGCTTTCTTGATGGTTATTCTGGGTTCTCTCAAATTGCTGTTAGAAAGCCTGATCAAGAGAAAACAACTTTCACTTGTCCATTTGGAACCTATGCTTATAGACGTATGCCTTTTGATTTATGTAATGCTCCTGCTACTTTTCAAAGATGTATGTCTGCTATCTTTCATGGTTTTTGTGAAGAAATTGTGGAAGTCTTCATGGCCGATTTCTCCATCTATGAAACTTATTTTGATAACTGTTTGCAGAATCTTGATAAAGTTTTGCAGACGTGTGAGGAGACTAATCTTGTTCTTAATTGGGAGAAATGCCATTTTATGGTTAATGAAGGAATTGTTCTTGGACATAAAATTTCTGAAAGAGGTATTGAAGTTGATAGAGCTAAACTTGAAGCTATTGAGAAAATGCCATGTCCCAACGATGTTAAAGGTATTCGTACTATTCTTGGTCATGCTGGTTTCTATAGAAGGTTTATTAAAGATTTCTCTAAAATATGAAAGCCTCTTACTAATCTTCTTGAAAAAGATGTACCTTTTGTTTTTGATGAATATTGTAAAGAACCATTTGAAATTTTAAAGAAGGCTTTAATATCTGCCCCTATTGTTCAACCACCTAATTGGAATTTACCATTTGAAATTATGTGTGATGCTAGTGATTATGTTGTAGGTGTTGTTCTTGGACAGCGGGTAGATAAGAAGTTAAATGTTATTCATTATGCTAGTAAAACTCTTGATGCAGCTCAAAAGAATTATGCTACCACTGAGAAAGAGTTCCTAGCTGTAGTTTTTGCTTGTGATAAATTTAGGCAGTATATTGTTGATTCTAAAGTTACTATTCATACCGATCATGCAGCTATTAAGTACCTTATGGAAAAGAAATATGCTAAGCCTAGGCTTATTAGATGGGTGCTTCTCTTACAAGAGTTTGATTTACATATTGTGGATAGGAAGGGTGTTGAAAATCCTGTTGCTGATAATTTGCCTAGATTAGAAAATATCTCTGATGACCCTATTCCTGTTAATGATAATTTTCCTAATGAACAGTTGGCTGGAATAACAGTGAGCTCTCAAGAGAGTCCATGGTATGCTGGTTATGCTAACTTTATTGTTTCCAAGTATTTGCCTCCTACCTTCACAGCTCAGCAAAGAAGAAAATTCTTCTATGATTTGAGGCATTATTTTTGGGATGACCCACACTTATATAAAGAAGGTGTTGATGGTATTATGCGAAGATGCGTTCCTGAAAATGAATAACAAGAGATATTTAGAAAATGTCATAGTAGGGCTTATGGAGGACATCACGCTGGAGATAGAACTGCACATAAGGTTCTACAATCAGGTTTTTATTGGCCTACTCTTTTTAAAGATGCTAGAAAATTTGTTTTATCTTGTGATCAATGTCAAAGGGTTGGAAATATTTCTAGACGTAATGAAATGCCTATGAATTATTCTCTTGTTATTGAACCGTTTGATTGTTGGGGTTTTGACTTTATGGGTCCTTTCCCTCATTCAAAAGGCTACACTCATATTCTTGTTGTTGTTGATTATGTTACTAAACGGGTAGAAGCTATACCTACTAAAAGTGTTGATGGTGAAACCTCAATAAAAATGCTTAAAGATATTATTTTCCCTAGGTTTGGTGTACCTAGATATCTTATGACTGATGGAGGTTCTCATTTTATTCATGGTAGTTTTAGAAAAACTCTTGCTAAATATGATGTTAATCATAGAATTGCCTCACCCTATCATCCTCAAATGAGTGGGAAAGTAGAATTATCAAATAGAGAGATCAAATCTATCTTGCAAAAGACTGTTAACAAATCTAGAAAAAATTGGGCTAAGAAATTAAATGATGCTCTGTGGGCTTATAGAACTGCTTACAAAAATCCCATGGGCATGTCTCCTTATAAGATGGTTTATGGAAAAGCTTGTCACTTTCCCCTAGAATTGGAACACAAAGCTTATTGGGCAGTGAAAGACCTAAATAGAGATTTTAAACTTGCTGGTGAAAAAAGGTTGCTTGACTTGAGTTCTTTAGATGAATGTAGGAGTAAAGCTTATGAAAATGCTAAGCTCTTTAAAAAGAAAGTTAAAAGGTGTCCTGATAACAGAATTATTAAAAGAGAATTTCATGTTGGTGAGAAAGTGCTATTGTATAGGTCTCGTCTCAGATTTTTTGCAGGAAAATTACTCTCGAGATGGGAAGGACCTTTTTTTATCGAATAGGTATATCGTTCTGGGGAAATTCAAATTGTTTCCCTTGAAGACAACTCCTCACATGTGGTGAATGGCCAAACACTCAAGCATTATATTTCTGGAGATCCTTATAACAAAAAATGTTGATTGTATTCGAGCCATGATCCCGGAGGAATTCATTCGGAAGCATATTTCAGAAACTACAGAGTCAGTTTTCGAATAGGTAACAGTTTTGGTAAGAAAACTTTCGCAAAACATCTTTCAACTTATATTTTTACTGTTTTCAGAAAATATGAAAAATTATGAGCCGGAAACGAGAGGGAGACAGATCCCGGAGGATCCACACCATAGGGTGGCGCAGGCCCACCTCTGGCCGCGCCAACCCATGGTGTGGGCGCCCCGGATCCCCTCTCCGACTCGTTTTCAACCTAGACTTTTCCTTTTGTTATGAAACTTTTTACTATATAATCCCCCGGACCCCCCCGAGGTCCGTATATTGTTTTCTCGTCGTGTTTCTGTTTCGAGGTGTTTCTGCCAGGATGTGTTTTTGGTTTTAGAAGCATCATGGTCTCCGCCAACGACAACAAAGGGAAGGGGCCAAAGGAAGATGATGTCCAAGACCTGAAGCCGGAGGAGGAGATCGAGAGTGGAGATGAAGGAGATGTAGAGAAAAACTGTCACATCCCAATTTTGGAATACCTGTTAACACAGTTGTTTTGCTAATTGCTTGACTAATAAACCTTGGTTGTGTTTGTTTGTGTTTGTTTAAGTGCAACTAAACAAACTTAAAAAGGATAGCAAAGCAGTAAACTAAAAATATTCAACATATTGTTCCAATGATAAAAATATTCAACATATTGTTCCAATGACTTTGGCAATATTTTCTAAAGTAAATATTGATCAAAGAGTTTTCCAAAACTATATTATGAGTCCCATACATGTTGAATATTATTCCAAGACCTAAATTAAGAAAGAGGAAACACTTAATAAATTTCCCTAAAAGATTATCAGGAAAAGGAGGCATTCTTAAATGCTTCACCAAAATATTATCAAATGTTTTTCCAACCTTGCAAGATTAAAAACAAAGGTATTGGAGATCATTGACTTGCTATCTCTAGTCACATAAATATTTTGGCAAAGCATTGTTAAAGAAAAGCCAAGTGCCTTATTAAATAGAAATTCCAATATTTCCAGAAACGGAAAACTAAAACAAGTTACTATTGGAAACTTTACTCAAATGAGCTGAAATTAATACCATTGCTTCCTTCTATCAAATAAGGAACACACACAAGAGGAGACCAAAAATTGAATCCATTAAAGTCCTGAAAACATGGTTTTTCTCCACAGCAACAATTCGGATTTTGAACAAGTTTGTTCTACAAACTTTTTCCAAATGCCATGAAATAAATACCACATGCTCTATATCATAAATAAGGATGAAAACTAAAAGGGCACAAGTTTTTGAATAATTTAAGTTGCCAAAAACCCCTGTTTTCTTGACAGCACCTTTTTGAAAATGGAACAAGTTTGTTCTATGAAGTAACTCAAAATTGCTTGAATTTTCTACCACATAAGTAGCACATCAAATAAGGAATGTGTGCCAAAAATTATCATTTTTGGAAGCTCCTAAGTAGGTTAATAAATTCAATGTCCATTTAGGTAAGAATTCAAATTTGGACAACTTTGAATTATCAAGTTTCTTCTATTGAGCCAATTTTCACATATGTTGTACATCTCAACTAATAAGAATTTTGGGCAAAAGGAAATTACTTTTTGACTTTGTTTGCTTGGTGAAAATCACATTTTACAGAGTAAGAAAGGACCTATTTGTAAAATTACAGGGACCTAAAAGTAATCCAAGTCATCTCCTACCTCTAGCTCTCTGTAGATACACAGAACACCTAGGCCATGGCTTCGAGTGGAAGGAAACGTCAAGGAAAAGAGGCCCCCCATGTGCCCTTGTCTGCTCATGCCCCCTCTCTCTCTTTAAGTACTCGAGCTCTCTTCCTCTCTCTCTAAAAGGCCCCAAACCCGAAACCCTAGTCTATGGCCGCCGTCGATTTGGCCACTGGGGAGCTTGCCGCCGGTCGCCGTGGTTCCCTACCCCTCCGCCTCGTCGTTCTCGACCTCCCTGCAGAAGGAATCGTGGAGGGAAGCCATGTGGTGCCCGCGCCATCAAATTTCTTCTTCGGCTCCGGGAGAACTCCGGCGAGGGATTCCGGCCGCCTCGAGCTTACTCCTCCCTCACCGAATGGTCCCCCGTGTTCACGGTGAGCAGGCGATTCCCCCGGTACCTTTTCCCCTCTCCCTCTCCCTCTCTAACGTGGACGCGCCGTGGTGGCCGTCCGGCCGCCGCCGCACGCCGTCGCCGCCGCTTTACGGCCACTTCCCTGGAAACGAGACCCCTCTCGGTTGGTTCCCCGTGTAGTAGGCATCACGTAGATGGTTTTGAATCGCGAAACGATGGTCGTTGTCGTCGGATTCGAGCTCGCCGGAGACAGATCCCGCCGGCGATGACGTCGGGGTGACGCAGCGCTCGCGTCATCCCTTGACCCGCGCGGATGCTAGTCAAACTGGCGCGTGGGCCGGTCTTGCTTGCGTGGCTGCCCCCGTGGCGCCCTGGCCCGCGAGTCAGCCTCGCTGGCTCGATTTGCCCGCGGTGAGAAAGATCTGGCCGGCCCAAGAAAACTAGATCTGGCCCATATCTAGTTTTTATTCCATTTTATTTTTCACAGAATGTGCATGTTTACTTTTGAACTGAAAAGGTAACCAAACAAATGAATTTGACCAAGATAAAAATCACAGTAGTAGATAAACAAAATCTGAACCACCTCCATTTTGTAGATCTACATTTGGATGAATAATTTTGAAATTAAAAATGATTTGGCAACAGGTACCAGAAACACCAAAATGAGCACCATTTTTATTTTACAACTCAGAATGAAGTGAGGCCAATTGCATTGGAAAGCCCTTGAAATTTCCTAACAGGAGAATTTAACCTAGTTTCCAAATTCGTTGTATTTTTGAAATGGCTTGCAATTTGGTAAAACACCAGAGAGTACTTTGGTGATTTTTATAAAATTATTAAAAATGATTTTTGATGCAAACTCAACTGGATGGTCTTGTATATGTTTAGGTCTATCCAAACCTAGAAGGGTTTAATTTTTAGAGCATCCTAGAAAATTTGGTGGACAGATCTTTGTTTCACCTGTTTCTGCCATTTTGGCATTTTAGTTAATTAATTTGTGTGATGATATTTTTGTGTTGCAATATTGTTTTTTAGCATGTATAAGTTGTGTGAACTTGCTTTCTAAGTATTACTTAGCTATTTTAGCATGTTATATTGTGTGGACTTGAGTGGAGAAGAGATAGGATTTATATTAGTAGCATATGTTTATTCTCTAGTTTAATACTTGCATATAATTTTGAGTGGTAAAAT
This sequence comes from Alopecurus myosuroides, assembly GCA_028641055.1. Taxonomy (NCBI): domain Eukaryota; kingdom Viridiplantae; phylum Streptophyta; class Magnoliopsida; order Poales; family Poaceae; genus Alopecurus; species Alopecurus myosuroides. The sequence continues at coordinate 170,639,819 of CM054060.1, read as the reverse complement.
TATGTGCAAACGCTTGGATTTGTTGATTGGATCCAGTACCATATTGGTACTGATTTGGTGTTGTTATCACCTCTGATATATTGCATTTGAGTTGGTAGAAAAGCATTATTAGCTTTGTCATAACTATGAGGATGTTTGGAAAAATTCCCTCATGTGTGGAATTTTTGACATGAACATTTGTGATTGTGTAGCCACATAATTTTGTGTTGTATCCATAGGACCAGTAGCATTTTTATTATGTTGTTATGAGTACTTTATCCCTAGAGTTTTCAGTTGTGTGAAAACAATAGCATGAGTAGCATTACCTTGCTTATTTTTGCACCCTATTATTTTCTACTAGTATGGTTATTGCACTGGATGCTAGTTTAGTTTTTTGCTAATTTTTGTCAAGTATGACCAGAGGCTTTGTGACCTCTAAATGCTTTGTTATGCTAGTGGAACACCCACTGGTTTCATTGCATTTTTGGTGGAAACATTATTTCCCCAAACTAGATGTATTTCTTTCATATAGTTCTATAACTAATGAGTGCTTAGTATTTTTGCTTTGGGAATTTTTGTGCCAAACAAAAATGGGTATGCTTCTGTTTGTAAGTGGTTGTAATCATGTGTGGCTTGCTAGAAAAAAATCCATCTTTGGAGTGTTGTTTGATTCCTCTAGTAATGCCCTTTTTATTACTACTAGTATGTAGGAGTTGCCCTGCAAATTGATGTCTTGTTTTATCAAATGGGATATTTTTGTTATAGCAAGTATAGATGTTTTTCACTCCTGTTTTTATGACATGGACCCTATGGTTGTATTTCAATTACTTGATTGAAATGCATCCATTGATTCTTCATGTTTGAGTAGTACTAGTTTCCTTAGCAGTTTTTGTGTTAAATTATTTTTCCTGCCAACCTGTGTTTGGTAGATGTTTATGTATCCTTGCATAAGGACATGTTTTCATTTACCATTATGATAACATGGTTCCTGGTTTGCATTTTAGTATTTTACTTGTTATGCATGCTTGCATAGCAAACCCTTAGTAGAAGCATGTCTATAGGATTCCTCCTTTTTAGTCATTGTTTCTATTGTTCTCACTATGAGAAATTGGGTGTTTGGGATGAGACTATTACCTTGTTACCCTTGTGTAGGCCCACTGATTTGTACAAGTAACTTTTACAAATCATGTGGTTCATTTATTCTTGATGTCAATTTAGACTCAGTAGAATGGCTACCCTTTTATTTTTGTGGTTGGGTTGATAGACCCATTACCATGCTTATTATTGTGCATGTTTTATACACTTTTAGTAGTCTCACCCTTGTGAAACTAAGTGTATTTTGGGCTTATTAATATCTTGGTATGAGAGTGGCACACCCACTGAATCCATGATATTAAGGTTGTGAGATATGTTCCTCCAACCTTGAGCTGTCTTGTTAAATGGCATTTTCTGCCAAGTAGTTTTGTTTGATTGTTTGCTCCATTAATAATTGTGTGATTGGTTATTATTAGTTTCCTTGCTGTATGTATTGTTACGTATGGTTGCTTGCCTTGATTGGTTCTGAATGTGTGTCCTTTATTCCTTTTACGGCGTTAGAAAACGAAGAGGAAGGAAGTGTCGGGAAGCTCTGTTTCAAGTTCCAGTCACTCCAAAACCAGGGACACAAGGAGATACCAGGCAAGCCATCCTGATGCTTGCTGATACAATACTTATAATTATCTATCATGCATGTTTTACCTCTGAAGTTTTACAAAAAACTTGATTATCAAAACTATTTTTGATGTGGAATTTACTACTATACTATATTATAGGTTACTATCATGCCAGTAGTTAAACTTGGTAATACCAAGCCCATAAGCCACCATATGGTATTTATTACCATCAAATATACTAGTCCCTAAGTGGACACCCTAGAATTGTGATTCTACAAAACAAAGGCTTTACGGAAAAACCCGGAGAAAAGGCGGATCCTTGTTCTCCGGAGGAATGTGGAAGTGGTCAATTTTGAGAAAGTGGTGTTTTCAAAAATGACACATAACCTAGTCTTCGCCGGACAACCTTTACCGTACTGCCACCCTACCCCAACATGGGCAAGGGGCTTAACTTGAAGTTTGTTCTTATTAGTGTGTGCTATCTCAATGTGCTATAGGGGATGCGATCCTCTGAACCGAATGTCGTGGAGACATATAAAGTGTGGGATTAATTTTCCCTCCGGATGCATCAGATGAGGCATCCTGGCTTGGCGGGGATTAGCTCGGTGCCGGGGATGTGGTGAAACTCAACTGAGAGATAGACATATTCTAGCTTGAACATAGTGGATGGTTATGATCAGATACCTGATGTTTACATACTGTTGTTACAGTCCGTGATTGTTCACGGGAGGTGTACTGGATCTGGTGGATGTGTACACCTCTGCAGAGTATAACTTTTTCGAAGAAGCCGCGTCCTCGGATATGGACAGTTGAATGGCCATGTAGCTAGCATTGTGTCAATGTTTTCAAAAAGGAGTTTTGAAAGGGAAATTTTGGAAAGGAAGTGTTGAACTTGTGAAGTTCGGAAAGGAAATGGAAACTTATACCGTGGAGGTATCGTCGATGATGAAAAGCCGGATGATGTTATACAAAACAAAATGTTTTGCAAAGAAAACCTTTTCTACTCTAAGCAAGAATTCTGGAAACTGATTCCAAGAAGTTTTGCAAAGGGAAAATATTCTTTAACAAAGTTTTACAAAACCTCTTGTACATGTGATATCTGCAAGAGAAATGAAACTATATTATTTTTCTTCTGAAGTATCTTCTTCAACGAAGATACAGATAAACTTGACTGCAACTGTGGTGTCATCATATATGAACACCATTGGTAGTGAACCCTATTTATAGCCTACCTATTCCACCATATAAGCATATTTGCATGTTGGTAAGTGAAATGATGGATGTCTTGCTGAGTACATTCAAATGTACTCATTATGGTTTCGCCCCTGGTATCTACTTATCAGATTTGGAGAAGGAGCCTCCAAAGGATATCTATGAAGAGAAGTACGGAGTTGACGGCTTTGCGAACTAGGATCGTCTCCGGGTCAGCAGCCTGTAGGTTAAGGCGTGACTTGGGCTCAACTACGTTGTGTTTTAATTGTCTTCCGCTGTGTTTGTTAAGTTGCCTGCCTTTGTGGCAGTTGCGTTAAACTTGATCATGTGATCTTCTATGTAATACCTTTATGTATTCGTGTAATGGATGATGTATATCTGTGTGCCAACTGTGTATGTTGTTCACGACTGATCTTTCTGGGATCGTGAATGTATGCATACGTAGGGTTTCAGACTGCCGGTCTGGGGTCCTTACAGAGTTGGTATCAGAGCCATCCTGACCTTAGGAGACCTTAGTTAGCATGGACGTCAGATAGGAAAGAAAATTATTTTTGAGTAAAAACCTAGTTACAATCTAAATCATTTTTGTCTAAGGGAATTTTAGTATATTTTCCCCTCCTTATTATCTTTTCAAAAGATTCTAAATGCATATGAAGGGCGTCCTTGAACAGTGGTTCGAAGGGCGGGCCTTACAGAATTGGTATCTCTCTCGGTTAAGAGGTTATTTCTTACTTGTTTGTAACTGCTCCGCTCTGTTTTTGAAACATCTCTCGTATTTGAAGTTTTCTGTCCAGAAAATAGTTGGAGTTTCAAAAACAAATTTGTTGCGTAGTATTACCTCTCTCAGTTAAAAGTTTTATCAAAACTTTACTTTATTATCTTGTTTCCATCCAAAAACTTTTATACTTGCCGATGTCCCGAGAGACCAAAATAATTGCCTAGCTCTACAGTGATGATGGTCAGAAGTAGATATAGTTCTTCAGCCACTTCTAGGATTTTGGATCAGTCTAGTTTGGAGTAATTTAGCGATAACTCCATGAGTCGTCTCCCCTGACGTAGCTCCAATGGAGCCTTGTTTGTGTGTTTTGGCTTGTTTATGTGTGTCCATAGGACTTTGTGCTATTGTGTGGTGTAGAATTTGGTTCATCTAGGCTTCTATATGATTGTGGGGTGCTCAAAATTTTGCAAATTTGTGCTTGCCCCGCTCTTGTTTTTGAATCGCCTCGTGTTAAATTTTTGCAAGCAAAATTGGTTGTATAGTATTCAAAAAACAAGAATTCGTTGCTTAGACTTATACTTGTTTTCGCTTCATAATGCGACCCGTCGTGAACCACCGCCATCTCCCCCACAATTAATGAAAGCACCGTTGTGCCTAATAATGGAGGACCATCAAGCCACACGAACTGATAGCGTTGCTACCAGTGATGCACTCCAACAGATAAAGCCCCAACAACGACAACCCTCAAAGAAGAAAAGGCGTGAAGAAAACCAACCAATACTGACCAAAACCTCTATGTTTTGTCTGTTTGCAAAAGACTCTTTTTACCCTGTTGACTAAATGTCGCACCTTTTTATGTCCCTTTTAAAAGACCAAACAAGAGAAATCCCCTTTTAAAAGTTATATACCGCCCTCCTATGGAGAAAGGTGCAAAAGAAGTCTTCACATGCCATGATGCGCAACCCCCTTAAAAGCCAATCAAAGGAGCACAATTCAATATTCGACGTATGACACTAGTCGTATCTTGTCGGACAAACATAATTAAATAGGAAACTAACAAGACTAACATGTTTTGCCTAATCTTAGGTTGACACCTAACCAAAGCATGCGAACTAGTGACAACTCTTTCTAAACCAAGAAATTAAGTGACTTACGACACCTTTTAATCTAGTTGGTAAAAAAGGAGAAGTCACGAGAAAGTAAGATGATGACCTATTCGTTTACTAGTCAATAGGATATCATGTGTATCTACTTTGGAAAACCAAATCTTAGTAGAAGTTGTAAGTACTATGAGATTCGAGGTTTAGAAATAAAGTGAACGATGGAATGGTTATGATAGATCTAGAAAACAGCAGTTTTCCTGTTTGTGTTTCTTTGTGTGCTCTTGATTGAAATGAATTTGTATTTTATTCAATCTTGCTTCCTAAATTATATGGAGTTGTTAGGACTCGTTATTATGTTTATCTATTACAATAAATCTACCCTAGAAAGTGTGTGCATGATTGGAAACTCGAATAAAAATGAAATGGCATTTGTCACCTTCTAGTTTATTATTTGGAAGTATTGTGAGAGCTAGATCTGTGTATACTTTCTTAGTAGATTTTGTGCTATGTTTTCTTGAGTCCAGTACCATTTAGGTACTGTTATTTTGATGCTTGTACCTCTATTAGCTTGCATGTCTCTTAATAGTAAAGCATGTGTAAGAATTGCTATTAATATGCACTAGTATTGCTTCACTAGATTAAATAGCCTTATATTTTTATCTTGTATGCAAAGTTTTTCATGAGTAACCAGAGGCTTAGTACCTATTTTTGCCTTGGTATTAGTAGGCCATAGCCCACTGGTCCTATTGCATTTTGGCTTGAGGATGAAAATCCCCAACCATACACATGTGTGAAAATAGCATGTTTCACTATGTGATTGATTTCTATTTTTCCACCATGGAAAATATAATTGTTTCTTTTCACCTATGCAAGTGAGAAGTTTATTTCGTATTAGTAAATACTAATATGTTTAGGTGTGATCCTTTTGTTAGCATAATATTCCTTAGGGATATCATGTTAAGAAATGTTTCACTATCGTGTGCTGATATTAAATTGTTCGCAAATAAAATAAATTCCTCTTGACTGGTAGATTGTTTGTGAATAATTTTAAATTGAGTGTATGGATTTTTGAAAAGGTTTATATAACTTTTCATTAATTGCATAGATACTGGTTGTGTGAGTTATACCTTGCTTGTTTGCTAGTAATTGTTAAAGAAGAACATAAATTGCTAGAATTAATTTATGCATGTTTAATAGTTGTTTCATGGGATTGTTTTGATGTTTGTGCTTACTAGCATGAGTAAGTTTTGTGTACTGTTATTAGGTACACTTATATTCATGACTTTCTTGTTTAAGTTTAAACATCATGATAGCATTGTTTGCTTCTCTAGGGTGAAACTAGTTTCCCCACTAGAAAATGGTGATTTTTGCTCTAGTATTACCCTCTTTTATTTTATGAGTATATGTGTTTATATAGCATGTTTAGGAAGTTATTACTTCTGTTATCATGCCATGAATTATTTAGTTGCATGTTCTATGGTTATAGGATATGATTATCTCTTATAGCATGCTGGTGTAGTTTTTTTCATACTAGTGTGTTATTTGTGCAGTCCTGTTTTTATGCCTGTGTAATAGGAGTTTCATCTTGTGTAAATATGGTGTGTTAGAGTATCTTTATGATTGGATTAATTGGTTTTTAGCTACTGGTTGTTTGCTAATTGTTCATGATTGATGGGTTCCAAAACCTCAAATAAACAATAACCTAGTGAATAAATAGTCTATTCATCTGTGGTGTTGTTTGCTTGCTCGTTGGATTTTGTTTAAATGTTTTACCTTAGCATGAGTTAATACTTGTGTTATGATTGTGCTTAAGAGTATCTTAAGAATCTAAAACATCCAACTAAAATCATGAACACATTAAGTGATAATTGCTTGGGTGATGCTAATATCCACTGCCATGGGTATTATTCTGTCTGTTTATTTTTACCTTAGCAACCTAAACTTTGCACCCACAAGCTATACTTTTAGCTTCTTATATACCTTGTTATGAGGGTGGTACACCACCCCATATGTGTTATGTAAGATGTGGGATATAGCTAAGAACTCATGTAATAATTGACGGTATTTTTCCAGGTAGTTCTGCACTAACCTTAATTTTTGTTCAAACTAGGAAACAAAAGTTTTGGACCTAACACAGTGCTGGTGTACTTTTAAAAATGAATTTTCTAATTTAGGGATGTGCCCCACCTCCAAAGAAAAGTCAAATGGGGGAAGCACCTGCACTCCAACACTAACATTGTGTTTGTTGGCCCTCCCTTAGTCCTCGCTTGTGAATCTCGGGGACGAGATTATTTTTAAGGGGGGAAGACCTGTCACATCCCAATTTTGGAATACCTGTTAACACAGTTGTTTTGCTAATTGCTTGACTAATAAACCTTGGTTGTGTTTGTTTGTGTTTGTTTAAGTGCAACTAAACAAACTTAAAAAGGATAGCAAAGCAGTAAACTAAAAATATTCAACATATTGTTCCAATGATAAAAATATTCAACATATTGTTCCAATGACTCTGGCAATATTTTCTAAAGTAAATATTGATCAAAGAGTTTTCCAAAACTATATTATGAGTCCCATACATGTTGAATATTATTCCAAGACCTAAATTAAGAAAGAGGAAACACTTAATAAATTTCCCTAAAAGATTATCAGGAAAAGGAGGCATTCTTAAATGCTTCACCAAAATATTATCAAATGTTTTTCCAACCTTGCAAGATTAAAAACAAAGGTATTGGAGATCATTGACTTGCTATCTCTAGTCACATAAATATTTTGGCAAAGCATTGTTAAAGAAAAGCCAAGTGCCTTATTAAATAGAAATTCCAATATTTCCAGAAACAGAAAACTAAAACAAGTTACTATTGGAAACTTTACTCAAATGAGCTGAAATTAATACCATTGCTTCCTTCTATCAAATAAGGAACACACACAAGAGGAGACCAAAAATTGAATCCATTAAAGTCCTGAAAACATGGTTTTTCTCCACAGCAACAATTGGGATTTTGAACAAGTTTGTTCTACAAACTTTTTCCAAATGCCATGAAATAAATACCACATGCTCTATATCATAAATAAGGATGAAAACTAAAAGGGCACAAGTTTTGGAATAATTTAAGTTGCCAAAAACCCCTGTTTTCTTGACAGCACCTTTTTGAAAATGGAACAAGTTTGTTCTATGAAGTAACTCAAAATGGCTTGAATTTTCTACCACATAAGTAGCACATCAAATAAGGAATGTGTGCCAAAAATTATCATTTTTGGAAGCTCCTAAGTAGTTTAATAAATTCAATGTCCATTTAGGTAAGAATTCAAATTTGGACAACTTTGAATTATCAAGTTTCTTCTATTGAGCCAATTTTCACATATGTTGTACATCTCAACTAATAAGAATTTTGGGCAAAAGGAAATTACTTTTTGACTTTGTTTGCTTGGTGAAAATCACATTTTACAGAGTAAGAAAGGACCTATTTGTAAAATTACAGGGACCTAAAAGTAATCCAAGTCATCTCCTACCTCTAGCTCTCTGTAGATACACAGAACACCTAGGCCATGGCTTCGAGTGGATGGAAACGTCAAGGAAAAGAGGCCCCCCATGTGCCCTTGTCTGCTCATGCCCCCTCTCTCTCTTTAAGTACTCGAGCTCTCTTCCTCTCTCTCTAAAAGGCCCCAAACCCGAAACCCTAGTCTATGGCCGCCGTCGATTTGGCCACTGGGGAGCTTGCCGCCGGTCGCCGTGGTTCCCTACCCCTCCGCCTCGTCGTTCTCGACCTCCCTGCAGAAGGAATCGTGGAGGGAAGCCATGTGGTGCCCGCGCCATCAAATTTCTTCTTCGGCTCCGGGAGAACTCCGGCGAGGGATTCCGGCCGCCTCGAGCTTACTCCTCCCTCACCGAATGGTCCCCCGTGTTCACGGTGAGCAGGCGATTCCCCCGGTACCTTTTCCCCTCTCCCTCTCCCTCTCTAACGTGGACGCGCCGTGGTGGCCGTCCGGCCGCCGCCGCACGCCGTCGCCGCCGCTTTACGGCCACTTCCCTGGAAACGAGACCCCTCTCGGTTGGTTCCCCGTGTAGTAGGCATCACGTAGATGGTTTTGAATCGCGAAACGATGGTCGTTGTCGTCGGATTCGAGCTCGCCGGAGACAGATCCCGCCGGCGATGACGTCGGGGTGACGCAGCGCTCGCGTCATCCCTTGACCCGCGCGGATGCTAGTCAAACTGGCGCGTGGGCCGGTCTTGCTTGCGTGGCTGCCCCCGTGGCGCCCTGGCCCGCGAGTCAGCCTCGCTGGCTCGATTTGCCCGCGGTGAGAAAGATCTGGCCGGCCCAAGAAAACTAGATCTGGCCCATATCTAGTTTTTATTCCATTTTATTTTTCACAGAATGTGCATGTTTACTTTTGAACTGAAAAGGTAACCAAACAAATGAATTTGACCAAGATCAAAATCACAGTAGTAGATAAACAAAATCTGAACCACCTCCATTTTGTAGATCTACATTTGGATGAATAATTTTGAAATTAAAAATGATTTGGCAACAGGTACCAGAAACACCAAAATGAGCACCATTTTTATTTTACAACTCATAATGAAGTGAGGCCAATTGAATTGGAAAGCCCTTGAAATTTCCTAACAGGATAATTTAACCTCGTTTACAAATTCATTGTATTTTTGAAATGGCATGCAATTTGGTAAAACACCAGAGAGTACTTTGGTGATTTTTATAAAATTATTAAAAATGATTTTTGATGCAAACTCAACTGGATGGTCTTGTATATGTTTAGGGCTATCCAAACCTAGAAGGGTTTAATTTTTAGAGCATCCTAGAAAATTTGGTGGACAGATCTTTGTTTCACCTGTTTCTGCCATTTTGGCATTTTAGTTAATTAATTTGTGTGATGATATTTTTGTGTTGCAATATTGTTTTCTAGCATGTATAAGTTGTGTGAACTTGCTTTCTAAGTATTACTTAGCTATTTTAGCATGTTATATTGTGTGGACTTGAGTGGAGAAGAGATAGGATTTATATTAGTAGCATATGTTTATTCTCTAGTTTAATACTTGCATATAATTTTGAGTGGTAAAATTATGTGCAAACGCTTGGATTTGTTGATTGGATCCAGTATCATATTGGTACTGATTTGGTGTTGTTATCACCTCTGATAGATTGCATTTGAGTTGGTAGAAAAGCATTATTAGCTTTGTCATAACTATGAGGATGTTTGGAAAAATTCCCTCATGTGTGGAATTTTTGACATGAACATTTGTGATTGTGTAGCCACATAATTTTGTGTTGTATCCATAGGACCAGTAGCATTTTTATTATGTTGTTATGAGTACTTTATCCCTAGAGTTTTCAGTTGTGTGAAAACAATAGCATGAGTAGCATTACCTTGCTTATTTTTGCACCCTATTATTTTCTACTAGTATGGTTATTGCACTGGATGCTAGTTTAGTTTTTTGCTAATTTTTGTCAAGTATGACCAGAGGCTTTGTGACCTCTAAATGCTTTGTTATGCTAGTGGAACACCCACTGGTTTCATTGCATTTTTGGTGGAAACATTATTTCCCCAAACTAGATGTATTTCTTTCATATAGTTCTATAACTAATGAGTGCTTAGTATTTTTGCTTTGGGAATTTTTGTGCCAAACAAAAATGGGTATGCTTCTGTTTGTAAGTGGTTGTAATCATGTGTGGCTTGCTAGAAAAAAATCCATCTTTGGAGTGTTGTTTGATTCCTCTAGTAATGCCCTTTTTATTACTACTAGTATGTAGGAGTTGCCCTGCAAATTGATGTCTTGTTTTATCAAATGGGATATTTTTGTTATAGCAAGTATAGATGTTTTTCACTCCTGTTTTTATGACATGGACCCTATGGTTGTATTTCAATTACTTGATTGAAATGCATCCATTGATTCTTCATGTTTGAGTAGTACTAGTTTCCTTAGCAGTTTTTGTGTTAAATTATTTTTCCTGCCAACCTGTGTTTGGTAGATGTTTATGTATCCTTGCATAAGGACATGTTTTCATTTACCATTATGATAACATGGTTCCTGGTTTGCATTTTAGTATTTTACTTGTTATGCATGCTTGCATAGCAAACCCTTAGTAGAAGCATGTCTATAGGATTCCTCCTTTTTAGTCATTGTTTCTATTGTTCTCACTATGAGAAATTGGGTGTTTGGGATGAGTCTATTACCTTGTTACCCTTGTGTAGGCCCACTGATTTGTACAAGTAACTTTTACAAATCATGTGGTTCATTTATTCTTGATGTCAATTTAGACTCAGTAGAATGGCTACCCTTTTATTTTTGTGGTTGGGTTGATAGACCCATTACCATGCTTATTATTGTGCATGTTTTATACACTTTTAGTAGTCTCACCCTTGTGAAACTAAGTGTATTTTGGGCTTATTAATATCTTGGTATGAGAGTGGCACACCCACTGAATCCATGATATTAAGGTTGTGAGATATGTTCCTCCAACCTTGAGCTGTCTTGTTAAATGGAATTTTCTGCCAAGTAGTTTTGTTTGATTGTTTGCTCCATTAATAATTGTGTGATTGGTTATTATTAGTTTCCTTGCTGTATGTATTGTTACGTATGGTTGCTTTCCTTGATTGGTTCTGAATGTGTGTCCTTTATTCCTTTTACGGCGTTAGAAAACGAAGAGGAAGGAAGTGTCGGGAAGCTCTGTTTCAAGTTCCAGTCACTCCAAAACCAGGGACACAAGGAGATACCAGGCAAGCCATCCTGATGCTTGCTGATACAATACTTATCATTATCTATCATGCATGTTTTACCTCTGAAGTTTTACAAAAAACTTGATTATCAAAACTATTTTTGATGTGGAATTTACTACTATACTATATTATAGGTTACTATCATGCCAGTAGTTAAACTTGGTAATACCAAGCCCATAAGCCACCATATGGTATTTATTACCATCAAATATACTAGTCCCTAAGTGGACACCCTAGAATTGTGATTCTACAAAACAAAGGCTTTACGGAAAAACCCGGAGAAAAGGCGGATCCTTGTTCTCCGGAGGAATGTGGAAGTGGTCATTTTTGAGAAAGTGGTGTTTTCAAAAATGACACATAACCTAGTCTTCGCCGGACAACCTTTACCGTACTGCCACCCTACCCCAACATGGGCAAGGGGCTTAACTTGAAGTTTGTTCTTATTAGTGTGTGCTATCTCAATGTGCTATAGGGGATGCGATCCTCTGAACCGAATGTCGTGGAGACATATAAAGTGTGGGATTAATTTTCCCTCCGGATGCATCAGATGAGGCATCCTGGCTTGGCGGGGATTAGCTCGGTGCCGGGGATGTGGTGAAACTCAACTGAGAGATAGACATATTCTAGCTTGAACATAGTGGATGGTTATGATCAGATACCTGATGTTTACATACTGTTGTTACAGTCCGTGATTGTTCACGGGAGGTGTACTGGATCTGGTGGATGTGTACACCTCTGCAGAGTATAACTTTTTCGAAGAAGCCGCGTCCTCGGATATGGACAGTTGAATGGCCATGTAGCTAGCATTGTGTCAATGTTTTCAAAAAGGAGTTTTGAAAGGGAAATTTTGGAAAGGAAGTGTTGAACTTGTGAAGTTCGGAAAGGAAATGGAAACTTATACCGTGGAGGTATCGTCGATGATGAAAAGCCGGATGATGTTATACAAAACAAAATGTTTTGCAAAGAAAACCTTTTCTACTCTAAGCAAGAATTCTGGAAACTGATTCCAAGAAGTTTTGCAAAGGGAAAATATTCTTTAACAAAGTTTTACAAAACCTCTTGTACATGTGATATCTGCAAGAGAAATGAAACTATATTATTTTTCTTCTGAAGTATCTTCTTCAACGAAGATACAGATAAACTTGACTGCAACTGTGGTGTCATCATATATGAACACCATTGGTAGTGAACCCTATTTATAGCCTACCTATTCCACCATATAAGCATATTTGCATGTTGGTAAGTGAAATGATGGATGTCTTGCTGAGTACATTCAAATGTACTCATTATGGTTTCGCCCCTGGTATCTACTTATCAGATTTGGAGAAGGAGCCTCCAAAGGATATCTATGAAGAGAAGTACGGAGTTGACGGCTTTGCGAACTAGGATCGTCTCCGGGTCAGCAGCCTGTAGGTTAAGGCGTGACTTGGGCTCAACTACGTTGTGTTTTAATTGTCTTCCGCTGTGTTTGTTAAGTTGCCTGCCTTTGTGGCAGTTGCGTTAAACTTGATCATGTGATCTTCTATGTAATACCTTTATGTATTCGTGTAATGGATGATGTATATCTGTGTGCCAACTGTGTATGTTGTTCACGACTGATCTTTCTGGGATCGTGAATGTATGCATACGTAGGGTTTCAGACTGCCGGTCTGGGGTCCTTACAAAAACCCACAAGTGCGTCCACGCGCCACCGTCGCAAACATTAGGGTGGTTACTAACCCCTTTAAGCTCAAGAGAAATCCGCGGATGAGCACCGGAGGGAAGGTTCCACGTCACTCCCTAGCTTCGAAGACACGTGTTGCGGGAGTCAAGAACTACTTCCACACATTAATTCATGACTATCAGTGCAAAAAGGTGACCAATAGGGATTTGCCCGCTATGTGGGATATGAATCGTTCTAACCGTGCAGATGAAGGAAGCTCTCAACCCAAGGAAGAGTGGGGGAAAAATCTTGGTGGCTGGGATTCACCTTCTGACAGGCATGCAAACTGTATTGATCGCAATTTGGAGGTGATGCGTATGCTTATGTTCGCGATTGAAGATCTGAAGAAATCAGTTGATAAGCTCATCGAGAAGTATTCACCACCACCACCGAAGAATTGATTCGTCATTGGTTTTGGCATCCCCTCAGCTTGTTCCAAGCTTGGGGGGAGTGCCGCAGTATCACATCACTATCTTTCATCTTTTTACTTTTTCAGTGGAGTCATATCTTGAGTAAAGAGGTTATCATATAGGATGGTTTGCAGTATGGAAGTGTCTCTCCCTAGTTGGTTATCGTTGTATCCGTTGGTGTGAGTTGCCGGTTTGAAATATTAATGAGAAGTTTCATCATTTACTTTCTATGCACATTATTTCAGTTTTCAACTTCTGTCATATGGTTGAGCTTGTTATTAGTATTTGGTATCACTCTAGAGATCATCAAGTTAATCTAGTTGATTTTGGCAAACTTAGCTTGGGTCAGCAGAAATAATAATTTGAGTTGCTAGTATAATAAAGAGGAATTTGCCTATTAGCTCATAAACTTAGTATTCACAAGTTAAGATCGCTTGTGCTTTCGATGAAGATTGCATGATTGGTTTCATCATATGTATGTTTGTTTGTTTGTTTTCCTTCAACTCTTATGCTTGCTACCCAGCCTTGCTAGGCAAAAACCCCGTACTGAGAGGGAATGCTTCTCGTGCATCCAAACCTTAAACCCCAAAACCTTTCCCATTGTGTCCACCATACCTACCTACATGTGGTATTTCACCGCCACTCCAAGTAAATTGCTCATGTGCTACCTTTAAAAGTTTCAAATTACTCCTGTTTTGTGTTCCTGTTTTAGCTCATGAGGACGCGAATAGAGAATCTTTATCTCACTTGTTGATTGGACTCACACACCAGGACTAGTGGCTTCATCCTCTTATCCAAATGCTAGAAGAGCTAGCAGCGGTGTGCCCAGCCCCAAATAATAATACAAATTCTCTTAACTATTTTTGCCCCTGATTTATCAGTCAAAGCATAATTGTGTAAACAAAAGAGAAAGAGGGATGACCTTCTATACCAGTTGCGTCCTTCTATGGGAGACTCTCTTGTGAGTCTAGTTGGCTTGTGACGTACTGTATTTTCTGTTTGACATTTGTTGACATAAATATACACCTCTCAAAATTTAGACACTCCTCCACGGTTTGTGATTGTTGGCAGACACCCAAGGATTCGGTTAGCCATGGTTTGTGTAAGATGGATGGGAGGAGTGTCATGCATTTTATACCTCTGTTTATTAAAATAAAAGCTCTAGCACATGAGTGGTCAATGCTTCCCTCTGCGAAGGGCCTATCTTTTACTTTTATGTTGAGTCCGTAAACCTATTTCCTTCTATCTCCAGCAAGCATTTGAGTTGTTGTGATCACATCATCTATATGTTGATTTATTCAATCATGTTTTCTATCCTTCTTTGTTTAGCACATGCTTTATTATCTGAATGAATATTACTTTGAAAGCTATGAATCACTCTAAAAGAGTTCATATAATTAAACATGTTAAGCCCTACACTACACACCTTGTTATAAAGACTTCACCTAAGATAAATATAATTTCATTAAATGTTCTATGACCAAGAACGAAGTTTGACATCACCAATTTTGATTCTCTCTTTTGCATCTTTGTTTGTGACTCCCTTTACTTGTTTCAAGTTAAGTTATATGAGAGGAAGTTGTCGTCTGCAATGATTGGTGCATAGGTAAATGTGATGCTTCTTGTCCGTATTTTATTTATCGACTCTTCACTCCATAAACATGTGGTCATGTTTTCTGAGTTCAGTTTCGCTTGGGGACAAGCGAGGTCTAAGCTTGGGGGGAGTTGATACGTCCATTTTGCATCACTATTTTATATCATAATTTTCTGTTATTCATCGATATATTTCATGTTATGATGCATCCCTTATGTTATTTTATCTTATTTTGCATGTTTTATAATTTTTGGAGAATAAACACCGGGACCAGAAATCTGATGGAAAAAGCACTGTGGAGATACCACATCTCAGAAGATCAGAAGAAGAAGGGGGACATCCGAGGGTTCCTAAAAGTTCTGAAGAGGAACCCAGCTAGAAGGGGAGCCAGAGGGGGCCACTAGGGGCCCACACCTAGGGGTGGCGCCCCCTAGCCGCGCCACCTAGGGGTGTGGCCACCCTAGCCCACCTCTGGGGGTCATCTTTGGCGTGCTTGGACCCCAGGGAACCCTAAGCCTCATTCCATCCTCGAAGAATTATTCCGCCGCCGCCACGGGGCGGAAAACACCCGAGAGAGAAAAGCTCTCTGGCATGGAGAAATCTGCTGGGGAAATTCCTCTCCGGAGAGGGGAAATCACCACCAGCACCATCACCATCATCATCCACCGTCATCCCGCTGTTACAATTAGGGGCCTCTATCATTGTCTTGCATTGGATCTCTCTCCCGGTGTGGACTACTTGTTAGTAGTTGATGCTTATGAGATTTATCGGTGTTTGCACTTTATGACCAGATTGTTATCATCCATTATATCACCTATGATTATGATCCATATGATGTCTTGTGAGTAGTTCGTGTTGTTCTTGAGGTCATGGGAGAAGTCAAGTTGTTAGTAGTGAAGTAATGTTGAATAATATTTAATGTTTGATATTTAAGTTGTGGTTTATTCTCCTAGTGGTGTCATGTGAACATCGACTACATGACACTTCACCATTTATGGGCCTAGGGGGATGCATCGTGTATTTGGCTACTAATTGTGGGGTTGCCGGAGTGACAGAAACCTAAACCCCCGTTAGGAAACCATTACACGAGGGAGCGTAGGATCCCGGAGTTTAAAGCTGTGGTTAGATTTATTTCTTAATTGCTTTCTTGTAGTTGCGGATGCTTGCAAGGGTATAATCACAAGTATGTATTAGTCTTGGATGGGACGGTACATTAGCATAGGTTTACCCACACAACACTTATCAAAACACCTAACATTATTCAGCTGCATGGAACAAAAGCACTTGACAGAAACCTCCCGTGTGTCCTCGAGAACGTTTGTTAATCATAAGTAAACTCACCGGCTTGTCCTTTGCTGAAGAAAGGATTGGGCCACTTGCTGCAATTATTACTACTGCATTTTATTTACTTGCACTTTATTTATCTGCAATATCAAAAAACCCTACAAATCTGTTTTCCAGTATTTACAGTTATTCCTTCATCGAAACTGCTTGTCAACATCTTCTGCTCCTCGTTGGGTTCGACACTCTTATTTATCGAAAGTACTACGATACACCCCCTATACTTGTGGGTCATCAATGTCCGAGGCCCCCACTACCTTGGGGATCAAGGTAATCACACCAAAGTTAAGACGTGATATCACCAAAGTACCAATGTAGAATTCTTGGAACATTGGCATGATGATCGCCTTGATAGTCTCCCAGAATTTCTGGAACAAAGTGAATGGAAGGCCATCCGGCTCCGGGGCCGAGTTGGCCTTCATATCCATCACCGCGCGGGATATCTCCTCTGTAAGAAAGGGGAGAGTGAGGTCTGCATTTTCAGCATCCGAGACCTGCGACCCCACTGGCCACAGATCCCGGACTAGCGAGACCCTCGAGCGTTGGCCCGCGGTAAAAAGTTCCTTATAAAAGGAATAGATATGGGTGGAGATCTCTCTCGGCTCCTCCAAGAGACGATCACCCTCCCATAGGCATGGAATAGAACATTTCCGGCGACGACCATTGGCGATCGCGTGGAAATATGCCGTATGTAACAGCCCAAGTATGAAAACCTACCATTTAGAATGTTTGATTTATTGTTATTAAAGTATGGCATCATGTTTATTTCCCTTGTTGCATTTGTTTCTTTTGTTTTGCATCTGTTCTTAATTGTTTTCACAATGAAAATCAAACAATTTCCAATGCTTTGTTTTCATACTTGTTCTGTTACAACCTTTGAAATAAAAATCACAAACAAAAACAACCAAGTTGTTTTCTTGTAATTCCATAATGATCACTTGTTAAATTGATGGTTTTAAATCAATCATTTAATTTCCACAAACACATTTAAAATCCACATCAAAGCATCCAAAACAGAACCATTTGGAATTTATGTTGTTAACAAAACAAACCAACTCAATTTGTGTATTTACCATAGGGGTTACCCTATTTAAATGTTGGTTTTAGTAATGATCTTTAATATTAAAAATATCACATAAATTTGTTTCAATTTCAAACAGCAAACAAAAACTCAAACTTTTTGAAGATAAAAGTTCAAACCTGTTTGCAAATGACCTAAAAAGGATACCCAAATTTTCTCCAATTTTTCACTAAGTCTAAACCTATCAAATCCTTCCAAATCCTTTTCAGCAAAAAAAAAGGGAGAAAGCAAAATAGGAAAAAAAAAAGAGGAGAAGGGCAGCCATCCACTCTTCCTCTCAGCCCAACTGCTTTCGGCCCAGCCCATCTCCACCTGTCATCTTCAACCTACGTCACCACGGTACGAACCGCACCATCCTTGGCCATGTATCGGTGGATGTGATGGACGGCAATCCGACGCCTCCCTCGCCTATATATCATGTCTACTAGGTTGGCCTAGCCCTACTCCTCCGTTTCCCTTCCCTAGCGCCGTCGTTCCTCTCTTCTACTCCTCAAAAACGAGCATGTTTTCTGCCGCTCCGAGGTCGCCGGACGCCGACGACGTCGTTGATCTGATCTTCCCCACGCCCGGCGACCATGTCTAGGAGATGCGCTGCAACGGCCGGTTTCACCATGTCCAAGGACAGGCACCAGTAAGGACGGAAGACGCCACGCCAAGCAGCTTCTTTCCGGCGGCCACCATGACTTCTTCCGCCTCCCCGACACGCTGTCCGTCACCGTCGTCCTTCTCCGACCTCTGTGCTTCGCCAAAATATTCGGGGTAACGCCGCCGTCTCGTTCTGCTATTTTCCATCCCCTTTCATGCATCATAGCACCGTTGCCATCCTCGTCCATCGTCGCTCCGGCGTGGTTGCCATTACGGCTGGCATGGCAGAGCATGCAACCCGCACTGATGCCACAAAGCCTTGCGGGTTGCCGGCACACGCCTCCCTCACACCCACGCACTCCTGCAGCACCTGTACCCACGCCTACACCTCACCACACATCGCATCACACGAGCGCCGCCCTGTTCTGGTCGACGTCGTTTGCCCTCGCCCGTCCCTGTATCTGAACTCTAGATCTCGATCTATAAAATTTCAGTTAAACGTCGAAGCAACAACATAACTTTCCCCGCTCCCCTTTCCTTTCAAACAGAAGCACAGCACCGCACTGGTTCTGTCCCTGTGCGCGCGCAGCGAACCCTCAGGTCGCGGGTTCGAGTCCCGCAACCCCACCTTTTTCTGGTATTTTTCGTTAGGTTCAGAAGTTGCAGTTCTGAACCATAAGCCCCCCTGCAGCCCCTTCCTGTCAACACAGCAGCAGCTATCCCATCTGGTTAGGCATCCTTGAGCGCATTAGGAGGTGGGGGGTTCGAATCCCCCCTCCCTCAATTAATCCAACCTTTTTGTTTTTCATCCTTTTGGCCACAGAAACATCTCAGATTCACATCCATGCCCCTGGTAATTATTTCTAGCCCTGCAAAAATATTTTTCTAGTCCCTAGTTTCTAAAAATGGCAGATTTACACTAAATCTTGTAAATTGCATAAGAAATCCATCCCAACTCCAAATTCAACATTTTTAATATGTTTTCAATACCAAATTGAATGATCTATCCAAATATAAAATTTGTTTACTGTTTTGAATATTTTAAATTGGTGCAATATTTGAAAACTTGTCAAATTCACTTAAAATTGCAAAATTCATAACTTGAGCATAAAAATTCCAAATTTCACAAACCAAATATGTTTTCCAATCAACTTTTCATGTACTTTCCAAATATAAATTTTGTTTGCTGTTTTGAATAATTTAAATTGCTGAAAACAACTGTTTCCTAATTATTGCATTTAAAATTGCCAAAATAATAACTTGCTCATTTTAAATCCAATTTCAACAAATGAAATATGTTTTCCATGCAAAATTAAACCACCTTTCCAAATATAAAATTTGTTTCATGTTTTGAATAATTAAACTTGGTTAAATAATTTAAATCTTATTTAATTCATTTAATATTGCTAAATTCATAGCTTGATCAAATCAAATTCTTTTGGGACATATAAAATATGTTTTCAAACCATAAAAGCATAAACTTTTCAAATATGAACTTGGTTTAATGTTTTGATCAAATAAAATTCAATTAACATCCACACTTGAATTAATTCCAATTTAATTCTTGTTTAACTTGTTTAATTCCTAAATAATTTATTTGAAATCCTTTTTCAACAAGTGAAACATGTATTCCAACTAAAATCTTGTTTTCTTTTCAAATATGAACTTTGTTATCTATTTTGAACAATTTAACTTGATGAAAACAACAAATGTTTGTGTGACACCTTTAAGGAACCAGAATTCCAAAACTTAATGAATGAATTTCCAAACTTGTTAAACCTTATTTCCATTTGGTTCTATTGTTGTTATTTTGTTTTTTTCCTCATCCATGCATCATGCTAATCCACTTTCACATGTTGCTTAGTTGTAAAACACTTAATTCAACCATAATTCATGGGCTTTTCAGGTGCAACTCAAATTGCATATGGGTCCATTTAATCATGTTGTTATCTTGTCAACTAGTTTATTTCTATGCATCAATTAAATTGACATGCATCATCCCATTGTTTGTGCACTATGCCATGTTATTGATTGTTTATCTTTCTGCATTGTTTGTTTGCTTCTTCTCGGATAAACGACGATGTTGAGACCGACGATCCTTACGACACCCCTTCTAAGGAGTTAGCTCAGTACCAGGCTACTGGGTTTTGCAGGCAAGTTATCACTCACATGAACCACTGTGTTCCTTTCAACATTGGTTACCGATACTTTCCATTGTTCTTTTCTGCTAGCCTTAGTAGTAGTTGTTTCTGTTACGAACCTATCACATGAATCCTTTAAACCTGATAATGCCTCATCTCCCTTCCTACAACCCATTGTTTGAGCCAGTGTCTTACTAGCATGCTTAGGTTGTTTTGCTCGAGTCTGTTACCCGTTACTTTCTGTTACTATTTCTATTATGTTCTGGGGGCTCGATGTTTAATCAATCAATCATGCTAATGTTATTATCAATAATAAATTTGATGATAAGGCACCGGCAGGAGGCCCTTTGTGGTTTTGAGGCCTGCTAGTGTCGACCCTAATAGGAAAAGGGTCTTGTCTACTGATCCATGATGAGCGCACTAACCGCATGTGGGAAGCGAGTATGGGCGCCCCCCTCAATTTGACTCGATTCGCATCTCGTACAAATCGCCTCATTTAGTTCGGGTTTTCCATTTGCTGCATGCATGATCTTGCGAGCCCTTGGATCCCGGGTGGAACTTTCGTAGTCGGCATATAGGGGGACACGGTCTTAGAGTGCTATGAGGGTCCCTTTTCTTCGGGGCTCGATTAGCCGTGCGCCCAAGGTTCTTTGGGCTTGATGCGAAGAAGAGTTGAGTTGTGTTGAGTGCCCGCTTGGTGGAAGGGCCTTTCCATCTGGCGGGTTATTCATGCGTGTACGGCCAAATTGGTGCAACCCTGCAGGGATAATCTTCTCGAGAAGCCGTGTTTTCCGCGGTTATGGATTACTTGGTGAAAGTACTGGCTAACAAGTACTCAGGACAACTTAAACCTAATGATTAACAACCTTACACCCAATGATTAACAACTTGACTAGTAATAGGCTTATTGACACAATAATATGAACCATCATTAACTCAACTGTGTGAGTTATCCTCGGATTGCTTCTTTGGATAAGGGGCGAGATCCAGGATGGGTTTGTTTGAGGTTATCTTTCAGTTGGTTACAATCCTCGATCTTATCTCCTTTCTGTTAGCCGGAAGTGGTAGAATCTCTGTAGTTGGTTAGCGCAGCCAGTTGCAGCATCTTTTAGATCCCCTCTCTTCCGTTGAACCCAAGGCATCTGTGCTTGGTGTTGACGGGTTACACTTTGGTGAACTGTGAGTCTTGCTTGCCAGTACGTTTATGTACTGACCCCTTTGGGGCTGTGGTTTCCGCAGACGTACGTTTCCGAGGATCTACATGGTGGCAACTACGTGGAGTATGACGAGACTGCTGACGAGTAGATAGCGGACCCGGGCAGGATCCGAGACTTCGTGGATGGGCTCCGTCTGTTCGTTCCCGGCCTCTTAGGCCTATTTGGTTCTTGTCTGTACTCAGACATGTTGAATGCTTCCGCTGTGATGTAATGATGTATTGTTGGGGCAGGTGCCCTCTGAATGATTGTATTTGCTATCTCTGCTCTAATGAGAGCCATTTGCCACTTATTTCAATCTTTTGTGTCGTAGAGATCTGTTGTGATATCAGTTGTTCAACGCCGTTGACGTACCATGTGTGTATGTTTTGAAGTACGTCAACGGAAGTGTCCTGATTTCTATGGGATAGTTTACGTCGACGCTGAACAGATAGGGGTTGGTTGTCACACATACGTGTGTTGGCCTACTCGTAAGAGGACGCGGGTGACGGTAAGCCCCGTAATCCAATCTACTACTGTTCAACGGAACGGCGAGTATCCTCTAGAAGTCCGGGTGCGACAAATGGTATCAGAGCCTGTCTGCCTGTAGGATCCCTTTTTACTGGTCGCAGTTGAGTCTAGAAACTATTTTGTAGCTATATAGGAAAAAATGAAACGTGAGAGTAGGAATTCTGTTCTTTTTCTTCTTTCCCCACCCACCCTCCCTTTTCTGGTAAGGAAGTGCAACGTTGTTTTTCCCTTCTCATCTAAACTTTCAAGTTAGGATTTTACGAATCCTGGTTTCTCTAGGATGGTTATATCTACTAGACCATAGGAATGGAGGTGGTTGTGACATGATTTATCATGTTGCCTACTCACGATTGAGAACGGAGGCGTGAAAGCCTCGGAAGCAGATCCTCTATTCCTTAAGCAGTAGATATTGATCCTTTAGAAGCCCGGATGGGTTTTCCGTAGTACCTCAGGAGTGTTTTGTTCTCGTTTTCACCGGTGTTGCTTCGTTAACCTGTTCTTCTAAAGAACATTTCATCCGTTGAAATCTTGTTGTTGTTTCCACTTCAATTCTTCTACCGGCGTCTAATCAAAGTTTCCCCGTTCATCTACTAAACTCTATTCCAGCTAAAGTGTTGTTTCATACCGGAGCATCACATTCCTTTGTGTCAAAAATCTTGCCATAACAAACAACCTAATTCTGGTTCCACTAAGCAATCAAAACTCTGTTCACTCCCCGGGATCTCAAATGTTGACTTCCAAGATAAGTAAGAACAATCCAATTCTAATGGGAGGCCACATATTCCTCGTTACTCTCATGTTGATGATTCTGACATTGATGATTATTCTTGGTGTTGCATTGATGTCAATAACTCTGTTCCACCATTCTAGCCAGATAATCTATTCTCCAAATGAATCAAGTTCCATGCAGCTATACACCCTTGGTGCAAAATCTCTCCCCTTTACTTGAAAATGTTCCGGTGGTTTCCAAATTCCCTGACGTCTATTAATGTGCACGATGTGTTTCACGTGTCATAGCTCAAGAGGATCTTCCCAAGAAGTATCCGGACTTTTCTTTTCTCAGTAGGAATCTCGGGGCGCGATTCCTTCAAGGGGGGGCGTTTTGTAACAGCCCAAGTATGAAAACCTACCATTTAGAATGTTTGATTTCTTGTTATTAAAGTATGGCATCATGTTTATTTCCCTTGTTGCATTTGTTTCTTTTGTTTTGCATCTGTTCTTAATTGTTTTCACAATGAAAATCAAACAATTTCCAATGCTTTGTTTTCATTCTTGTTCTGTTACAACCTTTGAAATAAAAATCACAAACAAAAACAACCAAGTTGTTTTCTTTTAATTCCATAATGATCACTTTTAAATTGATGGTTTTAAATCAATCATTTAATTTCCACAAACACATTTAAAATCCACATCAAAGCACCCAAAACAGAACCATTTGGAATTTATGTTGTTAACAAAACAAATCAACTCAATTTGTGTATTTACCATAGGGGTTACCCTATTTAAATGTTGGTTTTAGTAATGATCTTTAATATTAAAAATATCACATAAATTTGTTTCAATTTCAAACAGCAAACAAAAACTCAAACTTTTTGAAGATAAAAGTTCAAACCTGTTTGCAAATGACCTAAAAAGGATACCCAAATTTTCTCCAATTTTTCACTAAGTCTAAACCTATCAAATCCTTCCAAATCCTTTTCAGCAAAAAAAAAGGGAGAAAGCAAAATAGAAAAAAAAAGAGGAGAAGGGCAGCCATCCACTCTTCCTCTCAGCCCAACTGCTTTCGGCCCAGCCCATCTCCACCTGTCATCTTCAACCTACGTCACCACGGTACGAACCGCACCATCCTTGGCCACGTATCGGTGGATGTGATGGACGGCAATCCGACGCCTCCCTCGTCTATATATCATGTCTACTAGGTTGGCCTAGCCCTACTCCTCCGTTTCCCTTCCCTAGCGCCGCCGTTCCTCTCTTCTACTCCTCAAAAACGAGCATGTTTTCTGCCGCTCCGAGGTCGCCGGACGCCGACGACGTCGTTCATCTGATCTTCCCCACGCCCGGCGACCATGTCTAGGAGATGCGCTGCAACGGCCGGTTTCACCATGTCCAAGGACAGGCACCAGTAAGGACGGAAGACGCCACACCAAGCAGCTTCTTTCCGGCGGCCACCATGACTTCTTCCGCCTCCCCGACACGCTGTCCGTCACCGTCGTCCTTCTCCGACCTCTGTGCTTCGCCAAAATATTCGGGGTAACGCCGCCGTCCCGTTCTGCTATTTTCCATCCCCTTTCATGCATCATAGCACCGTTGCCATCCTCGTCCATCGTCGCTCCGGCGTGGTTGCCATTACGGCTGGCATGGCAGAGCATGCAACCCGCACTGATGCCACAAAGCCTTGCGGGTTGCCGGCACACGCCTCCCTCACACGCACGCACTCCTGCAGCACCTGTACCCACGCCTACACCTCACCACACATCGCATCACATGAGCGTCGCCCTGTTCTGGTCGACGTCGTTTTCCCTCGCCCGTCCCTGTATCTGAACTCTAGATCTCGATCTATAAAATTTCAGTTAAACGTCGAAGCAACAACATAACTTTCCCCGCTCCCCTTTCCTTTCAAACAGAAGCACAGCACCGCACTGGTTCTGTCCCTGTGCGCGCGCAGCGAACCCTCAGGTCGCGGGTTCGAGTCCCGCAACCCCACCTTTTGCTGGTATTTTTCGTTAGGTTCAGAAGTTGCAGTTCTGAACCATAAGCCCCCCTGCAGCCCCTTCCTGTCAACACAGCAGCAGCTAGCCCATCTGGTTAGGCATCCTTGAGCGCATTAGGAGGTGGGGGGTTCGAATCCCCCCTCCCTCAATTAATCCAACCTTTTTTTTTCATCCTTTTGGCCACAGAAACATCTCAGATTCACATCCATGCCCCTGGTAATTATTTCTAGCCCTGCAAAAATATTTTTCTAGTCCCTAGTTTCTAAAAATGGCAGATTTACACTAAATCTTGTAAATTGCATAAGAAATCCATCCCAACTCCAAATTCAACATTTTTAATATGTTTTCAATACCAAATTGAATGATCTATCCAAATATAAAATTTGTTTACTGTTTTGAATATTTTAAATTGGTGCAATATTTGAAAACTTGTCAAATTCACTTAAAATTGCAAAATTCATAACTTGAGCATAAAAATTCCAAATTTCACAAACCAAATATGTTTTCCAATCAACTTTTCATGTACTTTCCAAATATAAATTTTTTTTTGCTGTTTTGAATAATTTAAATTGCTGAAAACAACTGTTTCTTAATTATTGCATTTAAAATTGCCAAAATAATAACTTGCTCATTTTAAATCCAATTTCAACAAATGAAATATGTTTTCCATGCAAAATTAAACCACCTTTCCAAATATAAAATTTGTTTCATGTTTTGAATAATTAAACTTGGTTAAATAATTTAAATCTTATTTAATTCATTTAATATTGCTAAATTCATAGCTTGATCAAATCAAATTCTTTTGGGACATATAAAATATGTTTTCAAACCATCAAAGCATAAACTTTTCAAATATGAACTTGGTTTAATGTTTTGATCAAATAAAATTCAATTAACATCCACACTTGAATTAATTCCAATTTAATTCTTGTTTAACTTGTTTAATTCCTAAATAATTTATTTGAAATCCTTTTTCAACAAGTGAAACATGTATTCCAACTAAAATCTTGTTTTCTTTTCAAATATGAACTTTGTTATCTATTTTGAACAATTTAACTTGATGAAAACAACAAATGTTTGTGTGACACCTTTAAGGAACCAGAATTCCAAAACTTAATGAATGAATTTCCAAACTTGTTAAACCTTATTTCCATTTGGTTCTACTGTTGTTATTTTGTTGTTTTCCTCATCCATGCATCATGCTAATCCACTTTCACATGTTGCTTAGTTGTAAAACACTTAATTCAACCATAATTCATGGGCTTTTCAGGTGCAACTCAAATTGCATATGGGTCCATTTAATCATGTTGTTATCTTGTCAACTAGTTTATTTCTATGCATCAATTAAATTGACATGCATCATCCCATTGTTTGTGCACTATGCCATGTTATTGATTGTTTATCTTTCTGCATTGTTTGTTTGCTTCTTCTCGGATAAACGACGATGTTGAGACCGACGATCCTTACGACACCCCTTCTAAGGAGTTAGCTCAGTACCAGGCTACTGGGTTTTGCAGGCAAGTTATCACTCACATGAACCACTGTGTTCCTTTCAACATTGGTTACCGATACTTTCCGTTGTTCTTTTCTGCTAGCCTTAGTAGTAGTTGTTTCTGTTACGAACCTATCACATGAATCCTTTAAACCTGATAATGCCTCATCTCCCTTCCTACAACCCATTGTTTGAGCCAGTGTCTTACTAGCATGCTTAGGTTGTTTTGCTCGAGTCTGTTACCCGTTACTTTCTGTTACTATTTCTATTATGTTCTGGGGGCTCGATGTTTAAT
Source organism: Alopecurus myosuroides (assembly GCA_028641055.1). NCBI lineage: Eukaryota > Viridiplantae > Streptophyta > Magnoliopsida > Poales > Poaceae > Alopecurus > Alopecurus myosuroides. The sequence goes on along the minus strand of CM054060.1, from coordinate 170,613,349 downwards.
CAATCAATCATGCTAATGTTATTATCAATAATAAATTTGATGATAAGGCACCGGCAGGAGGCCCTTTGTGGTTTTGAGGCCTGCTAGTGTCGACCCTAATAGGAAAAGGGTCTTGTCTACTGATCCATGATGAGCGCACTAACCGCATGTGGGAAGCGAGTATGGGCGCCCCCCTCAATTTGACTCGATTCGCATCTCGTCCAAATCGCCTCATTTAGTTCGGGTTTTCCATTTGCTGCATGCATGATATTGCGAGCCCTTGGATCCCGGGTGGAACTTTCGTAGTCGGCATATAGGGGGACACGGTCTTAGAGTGCTATGAGGGTCCCTTTTCTTCGGGGCTCGATTAGCCGTGCGCCCAAGGTTCTTTGGGCTTGATGCGAAGAAGAGTTGATTTGTGTTGAGTGCCCCGCTTGGTGGAAGGGCCTTTCCATCTGGCGGGTTATTCATGCGTGTACGGCCAAATTGGTGCAACCCTGCAGGGATAATCTTCTCGAGAAGCCGTGTTTTCCGCGGTTATGGATTACTTGGTGAAAGTACTGGCTAACAAGTACTCAGGACAACTTAAACCTAATGATTAACAACCTTACACCCAATGATTAACAACTTGACTAGTAATAGGCTTATTGACACAATAATATGAACCATCATTAACTCAACTGTGTGAGTTATCCTCGGATTGCTTCTTTGGATAAGGGGCGAGATTCAGGATGGGTTTGTTTGAGGTTATCTTTCAGTTGGTTACAATCCTCGATCTTATCTCCTTTCTGTTAGCCGGAAGTGGTAGAATCTCTGTAGTTGGTTAGCGCAGCCAGTTGCAGCATCTTTTAGATCCCCTCTCTTCCGTTGAACCCAAGGCATCTGTGCTTGGTGTTGACGGGTTACACTTTGGTGAACTGTGAGTCTTGCTTGCCAGTACGTTTATGTACTGACCCCTTTGGGGCTGTGGTTTCCGCAGACGTACGTTTCCGAGGACCTACATGGTGGCAACTACGTGGAGTATGACGAGACTGCTGACGAGTAGATAGCGGACCCGGGCAGGATCCGAGACTTCGTGGATGGGCTCCGTCTGTTCGTTCCCGGCCTCTTAGGCCTATTTGGTTCTTGTCTGTACTCAGACATGTTGAATGCTTCCGCTGTGATGTAATGATGTATTGTTGGGGCAGGTGCCCTCTGAATGATTGTATTTGCTATCTCTGCTCTAATGAGAGCCATTTGCCACTTATTTCAATCTTTTGTGTCGTAGAGATCTGTTGTGATATCAGTTGTTCAACGCCGTAGACGTACCATGTGTGTATGTTTTGAAGTACGTCAACGGAAGTGTCCTGATTTCTATGGGATAGTTTACGTCGACGCTGAACAGATAGGGGTTGGTTGTCACACATACGTGTGTTGGCCTACTCGTAAGAGGACGCGGGTGCCGGTAAGCCCCGTAATCCAATCTACTACTGTTCAACGGAACGGCGAGTATCCTCTAGAAGTCCGGGTGCGACACCGTATTCGCCTCACCCCTAAGGATCCAGTTCTGGCGACTGCGCTGTCACCAAAAAATCTCCTCTCCCTTGTAGATCTCCTCTAGGGCATACCGCCGAAGCCACTCCTCCGCGGTAAGCCCTACCGCGTCCGAGGTACGATCTAGGGACTGAATCTCCTCCAGGATCAAGGCTTTCCTCTTCCTCACCTCTGCTCCAAGGTTAGCGCCCCACCCCCTCATGAATTTGCGAGACGTCTGAGCGCAGTGGTGCCAAGTATCCACCGCATTAAACGTACGCGGTGGATTGCCCCCGCGTCAGTCCACCTAACCTGGACTGCTTCCACAAAATCTGGTTTCTCAAGCCAGAAGTTTCTAAAGTGGAAGCGGTTCAGTTTTGGAGGGCTATCCCCGCCAGAAGAGAGCAGAAGGGGTGTGTGGTCCGATCCAACCCTAGTAAGCGCGCGTAGGGAGCACAGGGGGAAGGCCATTTCCCAGTCCACCGATACAAGGACTCGGTCCAGCACACTCCGGACCGGGTCCGTCCGGTTGTTAGTCTAGGTATATCTAGCACCAACCCGCCTAATTTCCTTAAGGGAGAGGTCGGCAATGCAATCGTGGAACAAACTAAGATGGCAATTTGTTCCAGGTGGAAGTGAGCCAGATAAGAAAATGAGAGAAAATAGTTTGCTTTAAATAAATTACATTACTCTCTCCGATCCACAAAAAGAGTGGCAGGTATACCTACTTAGTTATACTGGTAACGTTGTTTTCCTACGACACATTTAACGGATGGAGGGAGTTCAGGGTGCAAATGGGACTACCCGTGGGAGTCCCGCGTATGTCTGCATCATCCCACATAATATAAGTGGGCAACCGCGGGCCTCCCACTAAACCAATACGTGATTACGTGGGCTTTCACGGGCCGCCCACATAATCACGCATCTGTTCCTAATGAACCTCAGAACCTGCACGTTCGGTCGGCATCAAGCTCGTCGGACACACGTGATTCTCGCTGTTGTGCCGTTTCTCGTCGGCGAGCTGTCAGGCTGCACGCCGCAAAACCGCATCCCGGACCACTGTGTCCCAGTCCCACCTCGCGCCGATGAGACATGCACTGCGGCACTCTCGGGTCCTGCGAACTAGCTGGCAAGCTGGTGCACACCAATGCCACAGCCCCGTGCTAGCACACTTCCTCGATCTTCTTGCACTTTGCCGAAAGCGAAAACAATGGAGGCACGCATACGGTTGCTTCTTCTCTTGGCGGTCGTCGCCTGTTGCGCGACGGGCGGCCTCGCCGCGAGTACGTCCCAGCCGGGCCGCCTCGGGGGCCTGCGCGTGGCCCTGACGCACATGGACGCGCACGGCAACTACACCAAGTTGCAGCTGCTGCGGCGGGCCGCCAGGCGGAGCCACCACCGCATGTCGAGGTTCGTCGCGCAGACCACCGGCGTGCCGATGACGTCGAGCAAGGCAACTGAGGCGGTCGGAGCCGATCTGCAGGTGCCGGTGCACGTCGGGAACGGTGAGTTCCTGATGGACCTGTCCATCGGCACGCCGACGCTGCCCTACGCGGCCATCATCGACACCGGCAGCGACCTCGTGTGGACGCAGTGCAAACCGTGCGTCGACTGCTTCAACCAGAGCACCCCCATGTTCGACCCGTCGTCGTCGTCCACCTATGCCGCGCTGTCGTGCTCCAGCTCCTTTTGCGGGGACCTGCCCACCTCCAAGTGCACGACCATGGACAGCGTGCTAGCCGCCGACGACACACCGTGTTACAGTGCTCTCGGGCGACCTGCTGTGCCACTTCTCACAGCGGCGCGGCGTCACCGTGCTTTCAGGCGTGCAGCCGGCAGCTCGCCTCGTGCCGGACCACTGCGTCTCACCTCGTGCGTTAGACTAGCCACAATGGGGGTATCATAGGTAGTAGCATGCATGCCATGTTGGTAAAAAGCTGACGTGGCAGTGCAATTAATGAGGAGAGAGTTGATGATGGTATCATAGGTAGATACCGTAACATAACGCTTTACGAGACAAGATGAGTCTACGTCACAATAAATGAAGCACTATATGATACCACAAATATGTTATTACCCATTGTGGGAGTAGTAACATAGACTAGTATCATATGCATGATACTAGTGTATGATACTCCCCATTGTGACTAGTCTTAACGAGAAACGCACTGCCGCACTAGTCCCGCACCACTGCATGCCGAGTACCTATGCATGCTAATAAGTGGGATTATGTGGGCTAATTGCGGGCGTTGCGGGACTACCCACGTATGCCACATAATTCAGCCACTCGCCCGTGGATGCCCGCGTACGTGATTAAGTGGGCTAAATTAGCGGGCGCCGCGGGTAGCCCGCTACCACCTGCACCCTGAGAGGGAGTACTTCATTTGATGAAGAATATTTTTCAATTTCTCTCTCCGTTAGGGCATCTCCAGCCATTCGGCCCCCCAGGTTTCAGATCGGCGCTTTTTAGCGAAAGCGCCGCCCCGCACCAAAACCTCGGGGGGGGGGGGGCGATTTTACCAGCCGTTCGGCGGCCCAGAAAAGATCATTTGAAACTTCCTCTTCCCGCCCCAAAAAATAGAGCCCTAGTTCGGCGATCACGGCAGCCATGGTTTTGGGAAATCATATTACAAAAAAGCCACAGGTGGGCGATCAAATAGTCTAGATCGAATCACAGACGGGCGCGCGCGGCATAGGCAGGTAGGCGATCAGGGAGAGGCGTCGGCCGGCGTCGGAGCAGGCGGCGAGCTCGGCGCAGCATCGTCAAGGTCGATGACGGGCGATGCATCCTCCAGGTCGATGGCAGGAGCGGCATCCTTGTCGACGACGTGCGCGTCATCCTGCAGGTCGACGACGGGCTCGGCATGCTTGTCGACGACGGGCGCATCATCCTCCAAGTCGACGTGCGGGCTCGTCGGCGCGGTGGTGTAGCTAGTGCCACCAGACGACGTAGCCAGAGCCGGGGGCGCACTGATGTCGCTCAGGATGAGGGTGCACTGCGCCAGGAACCAAGCTCTCACCTCGGGGGTCATCGCGGCCGGGTCGCCCCCCGTGAGGAAGCCGAGGTCGTTGTTCCTCTTCTTCGCCGTGGTGCCAGTCCTGAGGAGGTCGATCTTCACCTGCGAGTTGGCCATGAGCGCTGCCCATCGCTGTTTGGCGACCTCCTCCCTCTTGCCGGCCTGGGCCTGGGCGTCGGCGATGCAGGTCTCGATGGACGCCTGGAGCTTTGCCGCTGCCGGCGCCGTCCCTTGCCAGCTTGGCTTTCTTGTGGCCCATCGGCGGACGGCCTTCGGACGCGCACGCAGCCACCGCGTCGGGAACGTACTCCCTGCCCTTGCCGATCGACCGCCGCACCTCCGCCCACTTCTCGCACCCCTCGATGACGACGAAGACGTGGAGGAACTTGAAGTCGGAGCCCTCGTTGTTCTTGTACGCCTCGAGCATCCGGACGATCTCCATCTCGCGGTTGGCGCCGCTCTGCGGCCTCATCGAGATCTACTCCTGGATGCCGTGCCACTTGTTGCAGGACGTCTGGATGTTCGCCCAATGGTTCGCCATGGCCTTCTGGGCGCGGTCGGTGACGCAACAGGCGAAGTAGGGATCGATCATCCGGCGCTCGTCGTAGGCAGTCTTCACCCGCTTCCAGTAGTTGGCGACGTGCTGGTTGGCGCCGACGATCGGGTCCATGCTGATCGTCTTCCATGCCTCGGCGAGGAGGGCGTCCTCTCTGTTCAACCACTTGATGCGAGGCTCGACGGGGGGCGGGGGTACCTTGGGTTCCTTGCGGGGACGGCCAGGACCACGGCGCTTTCGGCCTTCGCCGGCCGGATCTGGCCCCTCTGGCGCTACCGACGTCTCGTCCACCTCATTGTCGTCGCCCTGCACCTCCGTCGCCTGCGTGCCGGTAGAGCACCCTTCGCCGTAGTCACCACCTCCCTGCGTGAAGAACTCCCGCTCTGCTCGAGGAAGCCAGGGCTCGCCGCTGCCGCCATCGTGCCGGCCACGATGATCTCCTCCATGTAGCTGCTGTCCTGGGGCTGAAGTCCGGCCATGATCGCACGGCGGTGGGACGGGGAAGCTGCGTAGCCCGCCGAGGCGCCATACATCATCGGCGGGTGGTAGGGGAAGGTAAGGTTGGGGTTGAAACCTCCCAGGGGGTCGCCTTCGACGAACCACGCAGGCGTCGGGTGCGGTGACGGGCGTGGCGACGGCGATGGCGACTGCTTCCATCCGGCGAAGATGGGGCCGAAGGGGCTCTTCCGCTTGGCGAGCGGCGCTGTGGCTGCGACCGGAGTAGGCGGCTCGTCCGGCGCGACCTCGTCCTCCTCCTCATCCTCCAACTCCTCTTCCTCGGCGGCGGCCTGCTCCTTCGGCTGCAGCTGCGCCATCAACTGCCTCTGCCGCTGCGCCGCCTCTCTCCCCCGGCGCTTGACGTTGGCCGTTGCCAGGCGCGCTCTCTCGGCGATCCACTGCTTGTTCGTCATGCCGGGCGGCTTCTCCTTCGGCGCTCTCGGCTTGGGCGGTTTCTTGCCGAGGTCGGAGGTCGCGGGAATGGATACGGCGGCGGCGGCGCGGGGTCCTGTAAATCGGGCGGGAGCCATGGCGTCTAGATCTCGGGTTGGGTGGCAAATGGCGGGAATGGAGTGGGGGGAGAGGTACATGAGGGGGAAAAGTGGAGGGAAACGCCGAAAAAAGGGAGGGAAATCGCCTTCCGTCGCCGACAGTTGTGGCCCACGAACGCATTTCGTCCCCCCAGACCAAACCCAGCGCGTTGGGTTTGACCTGGGTTCGACAACGCGAAACAGCGCAAAAATGGCGGAAAGCGGCGCTAAATCGGATCCGGAGGGGCGACTGGTGCAAAACGGCGCGAAAAACGCCGCTTGGGGGCTCTGGGGGGACGGCTGGAGATGCCCTTCCAATGCACAGTCATTGAGACGGTGCTCTGATACACGGGGAATGGATGCGCTGCACTGCACACAGCTAGCACGCATGTCATGGACGGCAAAGTACGGCACTGAACGCATAAGAACAACCAAAACCGAAAGCAGTTGCACATACAGTAGTTGCGTGGAGCCTGATCCATCTTCCCCGGTCCCGGCCGAGGTGCTATGCATTTTTCTGCGATAAAAGAGCGCACAGGCACATAGCTATGCACCGCCTGGGTTCTCCTGCAAACTGGCCTGCTTGTTTGCCAGAAAAAAGAAAAGGGGAGGAGAAGGCATGCCTTTGTTTTTTCGAGAGGCAGACGGCCAAGTTTTTTCTTTTCTTTGCAAATTGGAAGCATAGCAAAATTTTATTGAAAGGCAATCGAAGCCCAGGTAGTTCTGGATGATAACGGGCTGTCAGGGCCGGATCGATGGGATTGGACATTCTTCTGGACTGCACAATCGGATCGCATCTGAAAGTGACATCACCTAAAAAAAAACTGAAACTGACATGTGCTCTCAAATTGTATTCCTTTCTTGTACTATACTAGAATACACCCTGGGGCTCTCAAATTGTATTCCTTCACAAACTGATTTGTGTAGTTTTTTTCCCTGAAAATAGAACTTAGTTGTGGATTTATGGCAATGAGATCGTATGACATAGTTCGACTTAAACATAATAACGTCAAGTTAAAATACCATGGCTCGGACAAGTACCAAAATCTGATTGTAAGACGTAATAAAATATGTTAATCCTCGTGAATAGATGCATGGACCTGAAAACGCTAGCTAGCTGCATTTTCAGAATTTAATTGTGATGTTGATGTTTGTGTTGAAAAGGAAAAAATTCAAATTGAATCAATAATTCCCTCATAAAATGAGAGGTCGAACCAATAGTTGTTGTAGGATGGATTCTAGTCGACGGGGAGGCCAGGAATCTTCTCTCCCGTACTTAACAAGATCTGACCAAGTGTTCAATATTATTGGCTATTTCCGTCAATTAATTCCCTGTGATTTAACCATGACCGTAGACGTTTTTGCAGCAGCAAGAGACAAAATCAACATTGGGTTCAGAAATTGGGTAAGTATCTCACTGGTTTTAGAATTATGGGCAAGCCTAAACTGCATAGTGGACCACAATTGTGTCACCAGTTTCACTTTATCTGAGAGAGGTGGTTTAGGTTCATGTAGCATATATAAGGAAAACCACTCTCTCATTTCTAAGATAAACTTGTTTTGAAAAAAAAAACACTATTTAAACATTAATCTTACGAATCTGAGTATACAAAATGGTCGACTCGGATCTCCTTACAAACATTAATCTTTACCTTGGTCTTTCGAAACACAAAGGGTTATTCTGTGATAGATAAACATAACCACCTTTTCAATCACGGTCATGTGAAAATTTTGTCATTGTCAACTTGTAGATTAGCCGAGCTCACAAAAACAAAGCCCACACCAATTAATAGTATCATAGAGCTCTATGATTGAAAACAAATCCAGCATTGGATGACACGATTTAATCGGTAGGATAATAATAATGTAACACTTGTCTCATAGACACTCTGACGGGCCACTCTTGCAAAAAAGAAAGAAATCCCATCAATTTCCTGTAAGCAACGGTCTACCCTTCCGAGCATTACAAAGGGCAAAAAATACGCTGTACGCGGCAACTTTTTCCGCAACCCCATGACGTACAAACTTGTGCAGAGCCGTAGGTTGACGCGATGCAGTTAGGTTTCCGCGACACTTGGTATGTCTACTAGACAGATTTTTAATCGCGAATTACGTGCAATCTAGCTGGAGCGTGGGTATCGATGTAATCAACCGTGCTGGGTTACGTGGAATGCATTTAGTCGTCTGCAAAATCCGGCAATTAGTTAATCATATCTGCCAATCCTGCGTCACACCGTCGATGATGATAAACACGGTGCACCCACAATAGCATCCAGTTGATGGTTTCCCGCGGGGTAACATACCCCGTGCATGCACGAGCTGTGTACATGTCCGTAACCGCATAACACGGTGCACCCACCCCACACGATCGAATACATATGATAAACTCTCTGGAACGTGGGTCCTCTGGATCGATGTACCGAGGTCGGTCTAGCACGTCAGTGAAGGATGAGGAATCGATCTGGTGGTACGGCAAGTACTTCCGGTGCAATACTAAATACCATCGCTGCACCGATAATTGAGCGGCGGGTTTATATATTCAGGGAGACCTTTGTGGCCGTCCAATGGGTGTTCCTTGGTGCGTCATCAACCTCGCAAGTAGCTAAGGTGGTTATCTTATTCCTCCCAACTTGTCTTTTGGAATCTGGAAGAATCCATTGCATCCTGCCAATAGTGCAGGCCAAAGCTCGTGATTGTGCAGCCAATTAACTAATTAATCAGGGTACTAACAAACTGCGTGATGAGGCCTAGTGTCGCCTTCATGTGGTCGTACTAGCGGTAAACATTTTGCCTGTTTGGCTTCGATCTTGTGCCGGGTGCCTCACAATCTGAAGCAATCCAACGGGGTTAGAGCATTTTGGCGGACCTCGCATTTCCAACAAAATTGTAAAATAACCGCCATTTTGCCATTTTAGGGGCGAAAACGCTCAAAGACTAGATCCCGCAAAATTGACCGGACTGCAAAACTTTTTGAGGGGCGCAACAATTTTCCCCAGGAACTGTGAAAACGAGGTTCCGCCACGCGACCCGAGGTGCCCTGTATTGCGCGGAAACAGTTGGCGTGGGGGAGGGACATTTCAGCGCGCGGGCCAGTTCCCTCCCCAGTCCCCTTTCAGCTACCACGACCGCCCACCCCGCCGCCGAACCCTATTCCCCCCGTCCTGCCGCCGCCTCACGTCACCGTAGGCCCTGCGCGTCAGGGCCCCGACGGTGGAACCGACTCTTTGTCTCCGCCGCCCAGGATCGAGCCCGCCCCGGCGGAAGGGGATCCGCCAACACCGCGCCGCCGGTCTGGACCGACCCCCTACCGCGCCTCCTCCGCAAAATCTCAGGTGGGATTCGCCACCTCCCCCCCCCCCTCCCGCCCCCACACCGCTCCGCCGCCCGATCTCTCATGCTCGTTTTTTGGCAGATGGAGTTGAGTGAAGACGAGCAATTTTTGCTCGACGATTCTCCCGACGACGACGACTCGGATGTGGAGAGCTTCCTGGCGACCCATCGGTAGCAGATGTTGGTGGTCGTTATGGCCATCAAGGAGTCCGAGGATCAACGGAGGAATAGGCGGCGCGGATCAAAAGTAGGTCGCCTCTGCATCCTGCGCAACCGCCACATCGACAATCAACTACTGGTGCAAGACTACTTCGCCGAGCAGCCAACCTATCCCGCCAATATCTTCCGGCGAAGGTACCGAATGCGCCAATCCCTCTTCGTTAAAATAGTAGAGGCTTGCGAGTCAAATTCTTGTTTTTTTACCCGTTGGAGGAACGCCGCTGGATTATTGGGATTTAGTGCATATCAGAAGATATCCGCGACCATGAGGGTTATTGCATACAGAATTGCTGCAGACTACGCCGACAAGTATCTTCGTATTGGTGAAGATACTACAATAGAGTTCGTGCGTAGGTTCACGAAGGTTATCATCCATGTGTTTGGTCTAACTTATCTTCGATCACCAAACGAAAAAGATGCGAAGAGGTTGATGTTGATGAATGAAAGGAGAGGTTGGCCGGGTATGCTAGGTAGCATAGACTGCATGCATTGAACTTTGGAAAATTGCCCGAAGACTTGGCACGGGCAATATTATGGCAAAAGCCGAGATGCAACAATTGTGCTTGAGACCGTACCGTCCGAGGATTTGTGGATATGGCATTGCCACTTCGGTTTGCCGGGCACCAACAATGACATCAATGTGTTACAACGGTCGCACCTATTTGGTCGGCTTGCTAGTGGTGATGCTCCTTCTTGCAACTTCACTGTGAATGGTAATGACTACACTCAAGGGTACTACCTTGCCGACGGTATTTATCCTTCTTGGACTACGTTCGTGAAAACCGTATCCAATCCAACCATTAGGAAACAAGCTGAATTTGCTAAGCAACAAGAGGCATACAGAACGGATATTGAGAGAGATTTTGGTGTTTTGCAATCTAGATTTGCTATTGTCCGTAGGCCTTCGTTTTTTGGATAAGAAAACCCTCAACAACATCATGACATGTTGTGTGATTCTTCACAACATAATCATCGAACATGAGAGGGATTTAAACTTGGAGTTCTTGTACGACAATGTTGGTAGTCGTGTGAAGCCATCAAGAAACCCTGACCGTATTCAAGTTTTCTTGGAGTCCTACCGGCACATAGAGGACACCCATGGGTCCGGATGGCACCCACCGGGTTCGAGGCCGGGTCGGCACCCCCCATACCCGCCCCATTTAACTTTTCGGGTCTCATTTCTGACCAGACCCACGACCCGACCGGGTTCGGGGCCCCAACGGGTACCCATTTAAGGAGCGACACCGACACATGTGGGGATTAAAACAATGAAATATTTAGATGAGGTTGGTGGGAATAGACACGTGTGTACGTGTGTTGTCACCGGGACTCCAGATTCCAACGCGTTCATGTGATGTGTGAGGTTTGTGGTCCATAACTCGTGGACATGTGGTTAGGCATAGGATTATTAGGGATATGATTATGACTTAGAGCGGGTCTACGGGTATGCGGGTACGGGTTTTCCACCCCCATACCCGCCTCATTAGACATGGCGGGTCGAACATTTTACCTAACTCTCCCCATTGAAGGCGGGTACCCGTCGGGTTTGCGGGTTTCGGGGCCCCATTGCCATCCGTACCCATGGGCACACCAAGCTGCAGCATGATCTCAATGATCACATACGGCAGTTGCATGGACAGTAGAGATTTCTGTGTTCATCTATTTGATTTGATTGTTGTGTAATTTGAACCATTCTTTCCATTCCGGACTATTTGTTATTCTTTCATTTGAACCATTCTTGTAAGTTTGACTATTGTTGTAATATACGATAAAATATTCATATTTTAGTTTATGTTTTATGCCTTACAAATTTATTTCATGCCTTAGAATTTGCTGAGATTTTAGTACCAAAACCCTACAAAACCCTAAGTATGCAGGTCCGGTTTTGGATGCGGCATACTGTTTTGCAGTTCGGCATTGTGGTGTTTGTTGTGCCGCAGGAAAAAATGGAGCTGCAAAGCCGTTTTTCACGCCCCGCATCACGTTTTTGCGGGATGTGAAATACGGTGTCTGTTAGATATGCTCTTAGGGAGCAACCCTTCCCCATGTCGTGTTCTTTGCTTGGGTACCGTGTGCACTACTCCCTTTGAATTCTCACCAAGTCGCTATGGCTCCCGAACGATACTAGTACATCGAGTGTACGTTCTGCCAGAAGCGCACCCCACTGAGCAATTTGGTTCTACTTATCTACCTGCAGCTCTCTCGTCAACTCTCCACGTCATAAGCATCGCATTGACAGCAAGGAGCAGTACCAAGTCATCTGCTGATAGAAAAGGAGCAGTACCAAATCAGTTTAGACCTCCATTTTGCAAGTGATGCGTGTTGGATGAGTTGATCGGCATCCACCAACCTAGGCACCCAAAGTGTGACGAGGAGGTTATACCATTTGATTACGTACGTGCTGACCCTGAATCACTTACCTTTCTCCTATTGGACGAGCAGATAAAGCAGAGCGCTGAGCGCCCACCACCAAGAACTGGTACGCGCGCGCATCTTGGCTTCGCAGTTGGCACGGCTGAAAGGCCACCAGAATACAATACGGCCGAGAACGATCTTCGGTGTCGCGTAGCTTTCCGGTGAGCCGGCCGCGCCACTAGCGACGTCACCGCCACCAACCCGTCTATCCGTTACCGGTCTCGTCGGTGACAGACCGGTTTACCCGCCAGCATCGACGGCCCAGATCGACCGAGCACCAAGTGGATCGAGGCGAATGGCGGCGCACCGCGTGTTGGGCGGCGAGAGGCCGGGGGGGTCTCTCGTTGGTTGTTATTTGTTCTGTCGTTTTGTTCGCAGCCGCACGCAGCGCCCGGTGGTGCTGGAGACGCGCGCGGGGACGCGGATCCTTGGCACCACCAGTTCGTTACTAGGAATCCTATTGGACAGATTCCGTCAAGGTCACTGACATGTGGGATGCGCTTCGGAGCTGGCGTCCCTGTCTGTGGGTCTCCGAGGGGTCTGGAGTATCATTAGGTGGGTCCGCGCCTCGGGCGCGTGAACGGCACGTAAAAGTAGGGCGAGTGTACCGTTACGGCTCATCGCATGCGGGAACGGCAAACACAAGCCGAGCCGAGCCGAGCCGACTCGTCAGCCTTTGTTCAGCAGGTTGCCCGGTAGCAGGAGAGAACAATCCAGGGCCACACAATAATTTGATCCACGACGATTATTGGACTGTTTCCATGCTCTACTTGCATACGTTACCATAGCCACCATCCATATTTTTTGTGCATGCTGAGCGGGAGAAAAAACTAATCTCTCCCCTCCCCTAGCCCTCCCCCTAGCTGACACGTGTTTCCCAAAAAAAATCCCTAAAACCCGCTTTTGCTGCACAAATCCCGTTTTTTCTGCATAACTCCCGCTTTTGCTGCAGCGAGCAGAAAACGGTTCGTGAATAAAATTTAACAGAAAAATATACCAATATAGCAAAAACAAAAAATAATCGCAGCAAAAAATAAATTATGCTATTGTAGCATTTTTTTTTTGCCTTCGCCGGAGAGATCGTCGGAAACCTTGCGGGAGACATTGTAGAAAAACATTCCACTACTATAGCAAAATCGGAGAACAATTATAGCAAAATGATTTTGCTATTTTGGCAAAAAAGTTGACATCACCGGACACATGGCCGGAGACTCTCGCCGAAAAATATTTTTAGCAAACAATTTATGCTATGATAGCAAACCAAAATAACAAGTGCAGCAAAAAAAATTGTGCTACTTTAGCAAGAAAAAAAGCTGATTTCGCCGGCCCCTTTTAGCATCGGCGTCGGACCCAAAAAAAAATCACCTAGGCTTGGCGTTACCCGTGTCGGAGCAGTGGATGGAGAGAAAAAAGGTAGAAAGAGAACGTGTGGAGGAGAAGGCTTGGGAGAAGAAGGGATAACGCCGGAGGAAAGACGTGGGACCCGCCACTGCCTATTTGCTTTTCAGTTTGCGCACGAAGTGGACACGCGTCACGGCCGCGAGCCGAAGGGCGCAACGCGCAAATCCTCCGGAGGAGTGAAAGTGTTTCCCTATTTTTTCAGTGTTGTATCACATGCATTAAGCACACAAGCATTTCCTCGCCTCAAAGATACCCCCTCCATTCAAATGTTCAAAAGTAGATGACTTCCATTTGTCTGACATGGATATATTTATACACTAAAAAATGTCTAGATACATCTATATTTGAACAATGGAATTGAACGGAAGGAATACATAATTTGTCAATATGGCCTAGACTCTAGAATTTCACGTTTCCCTTGCATCGCTCTAAGGAAAACCCATCTACGTCAGCCGCCGGCCCTTTTCTCTCACCTTTCCTCCTGGCTACCGTTGATGGATGTAGCCGAGCAAAGCCCGAGTCATCGACGGCGGCGCGGTGCTAGTGGAGGTGGTTCTCGATCGTGACGCTTCCTAGCGGCAGTGGCGTCAACCAGGTGGTGTGGTTGATTAGCCTTCCTCCTGGCGGCATCGGCTCCTAGCGCCAGCTGGGGGACCTCACGTCATTGGGCGTGGCAACAGAATTAGGGTTGGGCCGCAGCGCCAACGTAGATTTGGCAACTAATCGTGTGGCTCCCCGCAACCTGTTTCGTCCGGAGCATGGCCGTAGAATTCAACAGGTTTCAAGCGAATAAAATATGATCTGGTGATGGACTCAGTGGTCTTGTTTCGCCCAACTAGCCAATCTACATGTTGCTGGTCGTCCTCGATATGGTCGTTGACGAGTTCTGGATGTTGCATGTGGCGGTCTTCACGGATTGGCATATGCGCTCCTGAAACTCTGATTTGATAGGATCCGGTCGTGTGTCTCTACAACTTTACGTTTGTGGGGTTTCAAGTGGGCGTGTCGCGAAGCTCCTCTTTTCCTTAACACCATGGGAAGACACTTGCAATTTCAATGGTGTCAGGCAGAGACGGGGAATGTCAAGACAACTATAATTGGATGATCAATGTTGGCGGGTGCAGTCGGCCAAGTGGATACCAGGGTACCATGGCTCGTCCGCTGTGACCCAGTACAGTTGGCGCAAGACAGCCTTCGCAAGGATTCCTCGGCGAGACTTTCACCCCTCTAGAGATGCCGCTAGCAGGTGGTTGTCTCCTCTGGAGGAACGCGACCCATCTTTCCTCGGGGAGGAGTTCTACCTCGAGCTCTCCGCCTCCTCTCCCGAGGGTTTTTCCCTCATGAGGAAACATTCCATGTGTTGATGACGCGCGCAGGCCTGTGCGCTGACGAGAGCACGACAGTGCTGCAAAGCACCTTTGGCAGCAATTTCCATTCTCATGTATAAAGCGTGGGCGACAACTGCCCGTGCCAAAGCACCGTCGAAAGCCTTCCTCTTTGGTGCAAGGAGACCAAGCCGGCGCTACAAGACGAGGAAAACTTCATCGGGATCCCCCGCCGTCCTGCCATGGACGGTGGCGCTGTCCCCTGAAGACCAAGACTGCCAGAAGTTGCAGGGCACCTTCTGCCCCTTCCTTGTTGCTATGTGGTGATCCTTTCCCGCCAAGAATGAGCGGGAAACAGGGCCGGAACGAGTACATAAGGGGATACTTTGCCTTTGGAGAAGGGGACGGACCAACGGAGAACTCATTCGCTCACTCGTCCCCCTAGTGTGAACTCGAGCACAAGCCCTCCTATTGTACCGTAATCAATCGCAGTGCAATCCACCAGACATGCAGGAGTAGAGTATTATACCGCAAGCTATCCTGAACCTGGTTAAACTCTATGTGTCGCCATTGTTGTCCTCCTCGAGATTTCCTCTTCAAGCCCTCGAGAGGTGTTGTGAGTGTGGTTAGCCCCCAGTTCGAACCTCCTAAGAGATCCTGTCCTAGGACAACCACTCTAGGAAATTTGACGCGCCAGGTAGGGGGCTATGGCACTCCTTCACCTTCTCGCTGCCATGGCGTCCACTCGCGCCGAGTGTGCTAGCTGCTGGAGCCAAGACAACCCCACCGGCAACAACAACGGCAACGACGTGCAGCGTGGTCCTGTTGGTGCTGGTGGCGCACCCGAGGCTGAGGACCAGGCTTCCTCCCACCCATCGAAGCGAGACCCACAATGGTCCTCGCAGAGGGACCCGCCTCCGCCGCCACCGTCCAACCGCAATGAGCCTTCAGGGTCGTAGGGACACCACGACAGCCTACCCGCTCTGCCGTCCTGCTGATGGCTCAGGAGCTACTCGGGAACCCACCCACGTCGGAAGTGCACGCCGCATGGATCGCCCGCATCTAGGAGCACGTCGATGCCGCAGATGTCCCCCCCCCCCGTAACCATCGCGGGGAGCCGACATAGGCCAGCCCAGGAGAACGCGAGCCAATGACGCGCCAGTCCCTCCTCGTGGTGCCACCTCGCCGGCCCAAGGCGACCCCCTCGCCAACGCCCAGGACCCGCCAGACGCGCCCGTGCAGATCGAGCGTAGCCACGAGCGCGAGCGGCGCACCATCCGCGGCCTCGCCAGGTCTGGCAATGCCAACCGCCCGCCAGGCGACGCACCAAGCGCCAAGCTTTATGTTGGGGGCTGCCTCATGTTTAGAAAGGAGCTCCGCACAGTGGCATGGCCCCTCAAGTTCAACCCAACGTTGCGCCCTATCACCTCATGACTTGAAGTGAGGTGATGCAATAAATTGCGTCCTTTCAAATTCAAACAAAGCTTTCTCATGACACTCGTGCTTGTGCTATTGGAATGCACAAAGGATCCTCCATTGCATTGAAGGCCAAGGTTGTGACCAAAGTGGTGGAACAACAAGAAGAGGTTGCTTTGAGGGAAAACTTGGCTCCGCTAAATGATCAAGAGTATGATCCCGGGATTAAGGACTTCATAGCTATTGCGGCGCAAAAGTTTTGGAAGAACCCTCCCAAGGCCAAGGTATATGTCGAGCAGAAGACCAAGTCAAACTATGTCAAGGAAGAGTCTCAAAAAGTGAGGGCTTGTTTGAATTGTCAAGACAAGGATACTTTGTTGCCGAGTGCCCTTTTGAGAATAGGGAAAGCCAAGGAGGAAAACTTGTTCTCAAGGATAAGTCAAAGCTCCCCAAAAAGAAGCCTTACTTGAAGAAGAAACCTTTCAACAAGAAACCATCTTCAAGATATGTGCTAGTGACTCAAGAAGAGTATGATTCCGGTGATGAATAAGAAGAAACCACAAGTGAAGTGGCCTCTATTGCTATCGCATCTTCGTCATCTCCATCTCTCTTCGAATCCCCCAATGAAAATCTTCTGCAACCTTCTACAAAGTGCTTCATGGAAAAGGCCACTGAGGTATCATATTCCTCCAACTCTAAGACTAAAAGTGAAAAGAATAACCTTGCTAGTCCTAGTGTTGAAGATGAAAATGCCTCTTTGGGTCTATTTGTGTCTAACGTGCAAGGTGATACCAAGAGATACTTTGACCTCCTCATGAGCCAATAGGGAGAGGCCCAAGAGGCTCTTGAGAAGAAAGGTGAGACCGAGAGGGAATATTCCATTGAGAAGGGCTCCTTCTCCAATGCTCTTGAGGAAGAACATGAGCTTGGAGTATCTCTTGAGGAGAAACTTGAAACTATTGAAGAGTCACATAATGAGTTAATGTATAAACTCACTAAAGATCGTGACCATGTAAATTTCTAAATATAAAAGGTTTAAAAAGAAGAAGGTTGAGTTTGGGGTTTGTCATGAAAAATAACCGAGGAGCTAGAGAAGCTCACCAAGGCTCACAAGGCCTTGGAGAGTGAACACTCTACTCTCAACAAGTCTTGTGAACAACTTCAAACTAAACTAGATCAATTCAACATGCCTAGTACTTCTTCTTCTTCTTGTGATCATGCAAATGTTATTGTGAAGAATTTTAGGTTGAAGGAAAAGCTAGCAAGAATCAAGGGCAAGGGCCCTAATGTTGAGAAGGTCGTGGCTCCAAAGCCACAAGTGGTTGATCCTACACCACAAAATGGCAAGCAAGGTCTTTACTATGTTGCCAAGAGCAAAAACAAGAACATGAACAAGAACAAGGCCAAGTTTGCACAAGCAAAAAAGAATGTTGGTGCGAGTGGTATTGTCATTAGGGACAACACTACTCGTAGCAACTCCGCGAGAACTAACAATCCACACCATTTATTATTTGTTGATTATTATGGTGTTGTGCAAGCTAAATATGTTGGTCCTATTGAGGGTTGCATTGACTACACTATTTGGGTTCCAAAGACCCTTGTTGCTAACATGAGAAGACCCTCCTCGGGTCCCAACTCAATTCAATGATTTCTTGTAAGACTATGTTTACGATGGGTCAAAATGGATACTTGATAGTGGGTGTATGATACGTCCAAAACGTATCTCGTTTTCCGAACACTTTTTTATTGTTTGCCTCTAAACTTGTGAGTTTTGGATACCACTAACACGGACTAACGCTGTTTTCAGCAGAATTACCTTGATGTCTCGTTTTTGTGTAGAAAAATCAACTTTCGGGAAATTGCCCAGAAAAGACCCCATTGAGCTTATATCACCAGAGCACCCTCGGAGCTAGAAGGACACCTGGAGGGGGGGCAGGAGGGGGCCAGACCACCCCTGGTCGTGCCCCCCTGGGCCGCTGTCGCACCCGGACTTCTAGAGGATACTCACAGCCCGCTGAACAGTAGCTAAATGGCTTACGGGGCATACCGGCACCCGCATCTCAATGTGAGCAGGCCAACACGTGAACGTGTGACAACCATTCTCTACTATCCATCGTCTGCGTAAACCATCCCATAGAAATCCGACTACTTCCATTGACGTACTTCATAACATTCACACATGGTACGTCAACGACATTTGAACAAGTGATATCACAACATATCTCTAAGACACAAAGAAATAGAAATAAGTTGCAAATAGCTCTCACTAGAGCAGAGATAGCAAATATAATCATCCAGAGGACACATGTCCCAACAATTCATCATTACATCACAGCGGAAGCATCCAAAGTGTCTGGGTACAGACAAGATCCAAATAGGCCTAAGAGGCCGGAAAACGAAAAGACGGAGCCCATCCACGATGTCTCGGATCCTGCCCGGGTCCGCTATCTACTCGTCAGCAGCCTCGTCATACTCCACGTAGTAGCCACCATGGGGATCCTCGGAAACGTAGTCTGCGGAAACCACAGCCCCAAAGGGGTCAGTACAGACAAGTACTGGCAAGCAAGACTCACAAGATACCATAGTGTACCCGGCAACACCAAGTACAGATGCTTTGGGTTCAACGGAAGAATAGGTGATACAAAAGTGCGGCAGCAGGCTGCTCTAACCAACTACAGAAACACGCTACAACTTCCGGCTAAAAGAAGGGGATAAGATAGCGTATCGTAACCAACTACTACTATCCTCAAACAAACCCATCCTGGATCTCGCCCC
Organism: Alopecurus myosuroides; assembly: GCA_028641055.1. Lineage (NCBI taxonomy): Eukaryota > Viridiplantae > Streptophyta > Magnoliopsida > Poales > Poaceae > Alopecurus > Alopecurus myosuroides. The sequence continues at coordinate 170,594,376 of CM054060.1, read as the reverse complement.
TTATCCAAAGAAGCAATCCGAGAATAACTCACACAGTTGGATTAATGATGGTTCAAGTTATTGTGTTAATAAGACTATTACTAGTCACATTGTTAGTCATTAGGTGTAAGTTGTCTGAGTACTTGTTAGCCAGTACTTTCACCAAGTCATCCATAACCGCGGACAACACGGCTTCTCGAGAAGATTTAACCCTGCAGGGATGCACCAATTTGGCCGTACACGTAAGAATAACCCGCCAGATGGAATGGCCCTTCCACCAAGCGGGGCACTCAACACAACTCAACTCTTCTTCGCATAAAGCCCAAAGAACCCCGTGCAATTGAGCGCACGGCTAATCAAGCCCCACGAAGAAAAGGGGACCGTCATAGCACTCTAAGAACGTGTCTCCCTAAATGCCGACTACAAAAGTTTCCACCCTGGCCTCGGGTTCGTACCTGCATATGCGTGCGGCAAATGGAAAACCCGAACTAAATGAGGCGATTTGGACGAGAGGAGAATCGAATAAAATTGAGGGGGGCGCCCATACACGCTTCCCACATGCGGTTAGTGCGCTCATCATGGATCAGTAGACAAGACCCTTTTCCTAATTAGGGTCGACACTAGCAGGCCTCAAAACCATACCCGGCCTCCTGCCGGTGCCTTATCATCAAATTATTATTAACCATACATTAACATGATTGTTGTTTAAACATCGAGCCCCAGAACATAATAAATATGGTAACAGAAAGTAATGGACAACATACTCGAGCAAAACAACCCTAAGCATGCTAGTAAGACACGGGCAACAAGCAACGGGGTTATAGGTCTGGAGGTGAGGCTATATCAGGGTTAAAGGATAACATGTGATAGGATCGGAACGCAAGAAACGATTCATAAGGCTAGCAGAATAGACAACGGAAAGTATCGGTATCCAATGTGGAAAGGAACACAATGGTTCATGTGAGTGAATACTTGCCTGCAAACTCAGTAGCCTGGTACTGGGCTAACTCCTCAGAAGTAGTGTCGTAAACCTCGTCTGTCTCAACGTCGTCGTCTATCGAGAAGAAGCAAACAAACAACGCAGAGAGACAAACAATCAATAACATGGCATAATGCACAATCATGGGATGATGCATGACAATTTAATTGATGCATCAGAAATAAGCTAGTTGACATGGTAACATGTTTAAATGGACCCATATGCAATTTGGATTGCATATGGAAAAGCCCATGAATTAAGGTTGGTTTAGATGATCTACAACTAACCAACCTGTGAAGTGGATTAGCATGATGCATGGATGAGGAAAACAGAAAGAAAACAACAATAGCTTCAATTTGAAATGAAGTTTACCAAGTTTGGAAAATTATTTCTTAAGTTATGGAATTTGGCTTCTTAAAGGAGTTACACAAGCATTTGTTGTTTTCACCAATTTTAATTGTTCAAAATAAATAACAAAATTCATATTTGGAAAGAACACAAAATTTTAGGTGGAATACATGTTTCATTTGTTGAAAAAGGATTTAAAATGAATTAATTATGAATTAAACAAGTTTAAACAAGATTTAAATGAATTTAATTCAAGTTTGAATTTATTTGAATTTTTATTTGTTCAAAACATTTAATAAAATTCATATTTGAAAAGATTGTACTTTTCTGGTTTGAAAACATATTTTACAAATTAATTTTGAGTTTAAATTGAATTAGTTATGAATTTGACCAAATTTAAAATGAGTTGTTTGAATTTGAAAATAGCAAACATTTGAAATGTTCAAAACAGTAAACAAATGTTGTAAACATGTAGAGAATTATATTTGGGTTAGAAAACATATTTTATTTATTTTATTTGGATTTGAAATGAATTAGTTATTCAATTTTGAAATTTGGGGGCAATTCTGCAATTTTAAAACATTTGGATTTGGTCCAGGGACTTGGATGCAAAAGAATTCTCGCAGAAAGGGCCCTGGTAGCCTTTTTAACGCGACAGAACGACCCCTGGGTCACTGGCCTGTGGGCCAGTGCCCAGCTGGCGCTGCGTGGCGCGCCTGCGTGGCCACCACTGCCTATGGCAGGTGGGGCCAGCGTGCACGCGTGGCATAGCGCAAAAAAGGTGGGTTTTTATTCCGCGAGGCGAGGGATCGATCCCTGGCCGCGGGCGCGCGTGCGCAGTGCACTGCCACCGCGCTACTGAATCGTTTCTTGTCAGTATAGGGGGCTAAGGGGGTAAGAGGTTCAGTTCATTGTCTGACGAAAATGAACTTCTTCAGTTAACTGAACCACGACAGGACGGTGCTCGCCGGCGGCGATATGCTCGCTGTGCTGCCGCTGCTCGCCGTGGACCAGGTGCAGGGGGGTGCAGGACGTGCGCATCGTGCGTGCAGGAGGAGAACAGAGAGAGGGAGCGATGCTCACCGCCGTGGTAGACGAAGCAACGGCTCGGTGGTGGTGGACAGTGGACGACGGCGAGGTGGAGGGAGACGGCGGCGGCGATCCGGTGGCTCTCAGCCCTGGTCGAGCAAGCGAGGAGGACGGCGGCAGTATGGGGCCCGATTCCCGTACTTAACCAGCGAGGAGGATAGCCATGTCGACGGTGATCGCCGGAGGTAGGTTGCGGTGGCGGTGGTGTTCAGAGGTGGAGGTGGGGTTCAGAACAGAGAGCTGCAGAGGAGGGAGGAAGGAGAGATAGGCGACAGCGGCACGAGGGAGAAGAACTAGGGCAGCACGGGAGCCCTAGGTGGTGGCTATAAGGAGGAGGAGGGGCCGCCGTGGCCGTTGCCTCCTCTGTACCTCGACGTGGACACCCCCGATGGGGTGACGTACAGAGGTAGGAGGAGAGGGGGTACCAGGCCGTGGCTGGTGGGCTGGGCTCAGCCCACTGGCCTGCCTCTCCCCTCTGTTTTTTTTTGTTTTTCTGTTTATGAAACTGTTTTTTTTTTGCAGAAATAGAAAAGGAAAGAAAGGAGTGGGTTTTTGGGGTTAGAAAATTTAGGAAAAAAATTGTATAAGTTATTTATTGTAACAGCAACATTGTGCAACTTTTGTTTTTCAAAAAAATTGAAATTAGTTGCTGTTTGTATTTTAATTGGATTTGAGCAATTTTTGGGTATTAAATGAGTTATTTAACTTAAGCAAGTTAATGGTTTGATCTTCCAAGTTTAAAGGAAACAAATTGATGTTTGGGTTTGAAATTTTCATTTGAAAATTTGTAACAGCACAAGTATGAAACAAAATTTGAAAATTGGTTTGAAATTCATATTGAAAAACAAGGGAAAACAAAGGAAAACAAATGGAAAACAAATGCAAAACTTATGATGCCATGATGCAAAACATAATTTAACAAAAAGCAAACATTCTAAAGGTTGTTTTTCATACTTGGGATGTTACAAAACGCCCCCCCTTGAAGGAATCGCGCCCCGAGATTCCTACTGAGAAAAGAAAAGGTTCGGATACTTCTTGCGAAGATCCTCTTCGGTCTCCCACGTTGCCTCTTTATCGGAATGATGGAACCACTTCACTTTCAAGAACTTGGTGCTCTTTTTGCGAGTTTTGTGCTCGGTCTCATCGAGAATTCGAATAGGGTGCTCCTCATAAGATAGATCTTCTTGCAGTTCAATGGAATCATGATCAAATGCACGATCTGGATCTTTGAAACACCTCTTGAGCTGTGACACGTGAAACACATCGTGCACCTTGGATAGCTTTTCTGGAAGTTCAAGACGATAGGCTTTTTCTGCACGCCTTGAGAGAATGTTGAAAGGACCAATGTATCTTGGTGCAAGCTTTGCTTTGACACCAAAATGATGAGTGCCTCTGAGGGGAGTTACACGGAGATATGCTTTGTCACCAGGTGCATAGATCATATCCCTGTGCTTGCTGTCATAGTAGCTTTTCTGACGAGACTGAGCAATCTTGAGATTGTCCTGGATGATGCGAACTTTCTCTTCGGCTTCCTTAACAATGTCAGGCCTAAGAGTGAACGTTCACCAGCTCCAGACCAATTGATTGGACTCCTGCATCTGCGGCCATACAGAGCTTCAAATGGTGCCATGCCTAGGCTTGCCTGGAAGCTGTTGTTGTAGGAGAATTCAGCATATGGTAGACATTCCTCCCATTTCATGCCAAAGGAGATACCACATGCTCTGAGCATATCCTCGAGAATCTGATTGACTCTTTCGACTTGCCCTTGAGACTGAGGGTGATAAGCTGTGCTGAACAGAAGTTTGGTGCCCAATGCTTCTTGAAAGCTTTTCCAGAAATGAGAAGTGAATATGCTTCCACGGTCTGAGCTTATTTGCAATGGAACACCATGAAGAGGAACAATCTTTGCGGTGTAGAGCTCTGCTAACTGGCTAGCTGAGATTGTTTCTTTGACAGCAAAGAAGTGAGCTACTTTAGTAAGACGATCAATGACAACGAAGATTGCATCGTTGCCCTTCTTGGACTTTGGAAAACCAGTGACGAAGTCCATTTCAATCATGTCCCACTTCCACTCAGGGATTTTTAGAGGTTGGAGAAGACCTGCTGTTTTCTGATGAACTGCCTTAACACGTTGACTAACGTCGCATTCAGAAACGTATTGAGAAATTTCACGTTTCATGCCAGGCCACCAATACAGTGTCTTGAGATCCTGGTACATCTTTGTACTTCCAGGGTGTATGGAGAGAGGAGTTTCATGAGCCTCCTTGAGAATGACATCTTTGAGACTTTGAACTTGAGGAACTGCTATGCGTCCTTCGAAGAACACAGTTCCCTTGTCATCAATTGAGAAGGACTTAAATTTCTCCTTGCCTTCTTTGATGTGTTCTACCATCTTCTTGATTTCAGCATCACGAAGTTGTTCAGAACGAATCTTGTCCTCGAGAGTTGGACTGGCTGTCAAGTTTGCAAGATAGCCTTGAGGAACAAGACCAAGGTTGAGCTTCTGGAATTCTTCATGAAGAGGAGGTTGGCTTTCCATGATCATGAGATTATTGCAATACGACTTGCGACTGAGAGCATCGGCCATAACATTAGCCTTGCCTGGAGTGTAAGAAATGGTAAGATCAAAGTCTTTAATCTTTTCAATCCATCTCCTTTGCCTGAGGTTTAGATCTGGTTGAGTGAAGATGTACTTCAGACTCTTATGATCGGAAAAGATTTCAGTGCGATTACCCAACAAGTATTGTCTCCATTTCTTAAGGGCAAACACAACTGCTGCAAGTTCAAGGTCATGTGTTGGATAGTTGAGCTCGTGTGTGTTCAACTCACGTGAAGCATAAGCCACAACTTGACGTTCTTGCATAAGAACTGCACCTAGACCTTGGAGAGAAGCATCACAGAATATCTGGAAAGGTTTGGATGGATCTGGGCCAACCAGAACTGGTGTAGAAGTGAGTTTAGTCTTCAAGAGATTGAAACTTTCATCACATTGTGGAGACCAAACGAACTTCTTGTCCTTCTTTGTGAGGTCAGTGAGAGGTTTGGCAATCTTGGAGAAGTTTTGGACGAAACGACGGCAATAGCTAGCCAAGCCAAGAAAACTTCTTACTTGTTTCACCGTCTTTGGAGGTTTCCAATCCACAATTGCTTTAACCTTTTCTGGATCAATGGCTATGCCCTTGGCAGAGATGACATGACCAAGGTAAGCAACTTCTGGAATCCAGAACTCACATTTGGAGAACTTGGCATAGAGACGATGCCCGCGAAGCTTCATGAGAGTGAGACGAAGGTGTTCTTCATGCTCTTTCTCGGATTTTGAGTAGACAAGAATGTCATCAAGATATACCACAACGAACTTGTCGAGGTATTCATGGAAGACAGAATTCATGAGTCGAGAGAATGTCGCCGGTGCATTGGTGAGACCAAAGGACATGACGGTGAATTCATATAGACCGTAGCGAGTGGTGAAGGCTGTCTTTGGAATATCCTCTTTTCTGATCTTTATTTGATGGTAACCCATTCTCAAGTCCAACTTGGAGAATATTGAGGCTCCAGCAAGTTGATCAAAAAGATCATCAATACGAGGAATTGGATACTTGTTTTTGATGGTTTTCTCGTTAAGAGGACGATAGTCAACAACGAGTCTCTTTGTGTGATCCTTCTTCGCAACGAACAGAGTTGGGCAACCCCAAGCCGAGGAACTAGGTTGAATGTAACCTTTTTCCATGTACATATCAATTTGTTCCTTCAACAACTTCAGCTCGGGAGTTCCTATCTTGTAAGGATGCTTAGAGATTGGAGCAGTACCTGGTTCAAGCTCGATCACGAGCTCAACTGCTCTGTCCGGAGGCATCCCTGGCAACTCTTCTGGAAAGACGTCAGGGAATTTGCAAACCACCGGAACATTTTCAAGTGAAGGTAGAGGTTTTGCATCGAGGTTGCATAGCTGAATGGAACTTGATTCATGTGGAGAATAGACTATCTGGCCAGAAGGGTGGGATAGAGTTATTGACTTTTGAGCACAGTCAATCCTTGCCTTATTAGCTTTCAGCCAATCCATACCAAGAATGACATCAATGTCAGAACTTCCCAGCAACATGAGAGAAGCAAGGAATATGTGGCCTCCAATTAGGATTTGATTGTCCTTACTTATCTTGGAATTCAGCATTTGAGATCCCGGGGAGTGAACAGTGATTTGATTGCTTAGTGGAACCACCATTAGGTTGTTTGTTGTGGCAAAAATCTTTGACACAAAAGAATATGATGCTTCGGTATCAAACAACACTTTAGCTGGAAAAGAGTTTACGGGTAATATACCGAGAACGACGTCAGGAGCTTCCTCAGCTTTGTCGATCTTGACATGATTCACCCTTGCGGTCCTCCCGACAGGCCTGTTGTTGGAGTTGAAGGCCTTAGGCGGGGGAGCGCGCACCATTGCCTGGTTTGTGTTGGGACGAGGTGGTGGTGGAGGTAGCTGCCTCTGCGTGCACTTGTCAGCGTAGTGCCCCGTCTGCTTGCACTTGTAGCATGTGACGACACGAGGAGGCCCTGGCCTTGGCTGCCCCATCGAAGCCCTCTGATCATGCATCTGAGCAGGGTTGGGTGGGCGGGGAGCGAAGCCTGGAGAAGCTTGGGCGTATGGAGCCCGAGTGACAGCACCATTTGGCACCCAGATGCGGCGCTTCTGCGGAGGGGTGGTCATGTTGGAGGAGGAACCACCCTCACGCGAGTGCTTGCGAGACTCCTCGAACGCCTTGCGCCCATTTTCTTCATTGAGCGCGGTGTTAACGAGATCCTCGAAGTTGTTGGCCTTGACGTTTGTGAGGGCATACTTGAGTTCCGGGTTAAAACCTCTGCGGAACCTTGCCATCTTCTTAGCTTCAGTGGACACCTCATCACCAGCGTAACGAGCGAGGCGATTGAACTCACTCTGATAGCCGATGACGTCCAACTTGCCCTGCTTGAGTGAGGAAAACTCTTCTCGCATCCTTTCCATGAGACCATCTGGAATGTGGTGCTTCAGGAAGGCTTCCTTGAAACAATTCCACGTGATTGGACAACCAGCTCTCATGGCCTGGTAGTTTTCCCACCAAGTAGCTGCCTGGCCCTTCAGCAGATAGGAGGCATACTTGACCTTGTCTTCTTCAGCTACATGAGCAATCTCCAGAGCCTTAGCTATCTCACGGATCCAGTCATCAGCGTCCAGAGGCTCGCGTGTGGCCACGAAAGCTCTCAGACCCAGACTGAGGAACTCCTTGATGCTAACTCGTGGAGCCGTCTGGTTGTTGTGCTGATTAGTCTGAAACTGGGCCATCTGCACCATGACTTGGGTCATCTGAGTCAACAGCTCCGTGATTGGCGGTGGCTCAGGCGGGTTGTTCCTTGTTGGCGGCATCCTGAATGGAAATGCATTTTAGCACAACAATAGAAAAGGATAGACTTGGAAACCGAAAGAGAGCTTATTCCGACGCATGAATAGATAACCAACAGGTACATCATCACATGTTCAAATACATCAGAATATCCAACACACCATAAATGGTTCGAATGCCAAAGGATAACTAAACATAGCTAAGAATGGATACATCGGTACTCCCATGCTCATCACGCAGGACGGCGGCTAGGAGTACGGCGAGAGGTACGGTGAGGAGCACGCCCACGAAAGTAGGTAGAACGACGATCCACATAGATCTGACGTGGTCTGAGAGCGACTCTAGGTGTGGTGAAGTACATAGCGTCGACTCCTTGTGCTCCAAAGCGTGGAATCCCAGTGTAACCAGCACCGAGGTTAAGGAGTGGACCTCTGATCGGCTCGTAACCTCCAGCATCTGGCAGACGACGACCAACTGGCTGATCGAAACGTGCAAAACGCTCGTCTCCAACAAAGTCTGTGGTGTACGTCGCCAGACGAGTCAAAGCAAGGTAGAGCTGCTCTCTGACTGAAGCCAACTCCTGAGATAGTGTGCTGGCAACTGCGTCACTGTGCCTCACGAACTGAGCGGTGGTGTGCAGCCTGGAGTTATCATGCTCGTAGACATCCAAGTTGTCATAGAGAGTGAAGTGAGCTCCCTCCGAAGTGATGTAACCACGGGGGATGTGGCGGTAGATAGAATCGTCAAACCCCCAGTAGTCAGCACGAAGGACGGTGAGACTCACATAAGCTGCCTGCTGCACAGCCATATCCACTCTGGAACCTACTGCCTAGTAGCGGTGGACTACGCTCATGCCATCATCTGACAGAATGTCGACGATAGCCTGGTAGTAGGTCTGGTCAAACTCTCGCTGCTGCTCGTAGACCTGGTACTCCGGTGCCCAACGGAACCCCAGAAAAGTGACCATGTCTCTCAGCATCTCCGGATAACCGGCAGTGCTCTCGCAACGAGTCATACGAACCACCTGCGGGTAGAACCTGAGATCCATCTGCAGATGATCGGGGAAGTTTTGATTAGACGCCGGTAGAAGAACTGAAGTGGCAAGCAACAACAAGGTTTCAACGGACGAAAAGGATGTTGAGAAGAACAGGATATCGAAGCAACATTCGGGAAACACGAGACCAAAAACTCCTGAGGTACTACGGAAAACCCATCCGGGCTTCTAAAGGATCAATGTCTACTGCTTAAGGAATAGAGGATCTGCTTCCGGGGCTTACACGCCTCCGTTCTCAATCATGAGTAGGCAACATGATAAATCATGTCACAACCACCTCCATTCCTATGGTCTAGTAGATATAACCATCCTAGAGAAACCAGGATACGTGAAATCCTAACTTGAAAGTTTAGATGATAAGAGAAAACAACGTTGCACTTCCTTACCAGAAAAGGGAGGGTGGGTGGGGAAAGAAATAAAAGAACAGAATTCCTACTCTCACGTTTCATTTTTCCTATATAGCTACAAAATAGTTTCTAGACTCAATTGCGACTAGTAAAAGGGATCCTACAGGCAGACAGGCTCTGATACCATTTGTCGCACCCGGACTTCTAGAGGATACTCACAGCCCGCTGAACAGTAGCTAAATGGCTTACGGGGCATATCGGCACCCGCATCTCAATGTGAGCAGGCCAACACGTGAACGTGTGACAACCATTCTCTACTATCCATCGTCTGCGTAAACCATCCCATAGAAATCCGACTACTTCCATTGACGTACTTCATAACATTCACACATGGTACGTCAACGGCATTTGAACAAGTGATATCACAACATATCTCTAAGACACAAAGAAATAGAAATAAGTTGCAAATAGCTCTCACTAGAGCAGAGATAGCAAATACAATCATCCAGAGGACACATGTCCCAACAATTCATCATTACATCACAGCGGAAGCATCCAAAGTGTCTGGGTACAGACAAGATCCAAATAGGCCTAAGAGGCCGGAAAACGAAAAGACGGAGCCCATCCACAATGTCTCGGATCCTGCCCGGGTCAGCTATCTACTCGTCAGCAGCCTCGTCATACTCCACGTAGTAGCCACCATGGGGATCCTCGGAAACGTAGTCTGCGGAAACCACAGCCCCAAAGGGGTCAGTACAGACAAGTACTGGCAAGCAAGACTCACAAGATACCATAGTGTACCCGGAAACACCAAGTACAGATGCTTTGGGTTCAACGGAAGAATAGGTGATACAAAAGTGCGGTAGCAGGCTGCTCTAACTAACTACAGAAACACGCTACAACTTCCGGCTAAAAGAAGGGGATAAGATAGCGTATCGTAACCAACTACTACTATCCTCAAACAAACCCATCCTGGATCTCGCCCCTTATCCAAAGAAGCAATCCGAGAATAACTCACACAGTTGGATTAATGATGGTTCAAGTTATTGTGTTAATAAGACTATTACTAGTCACATTGTTAGTCATTAGGTGTAAGTTGTCTGAGTACTTGTTAGCCAGTACTTTCACCAAGTCATCCATAACCGCGGACAACACGACTTCTCGAGAAGATTTAACCCTGCAGGGATGCACCAATTTGGCCGTACACGTAAGAATAACCCGCCAGATGGAATGGCCCTTCCACCAAGCGGGGCACTCAACACAACTCAACTCTTCTTCGCATCAAGCCCAAAGAACCCCGTGCAATTGAGCGCACGGCTAATCAAGCCCCACGAAGAAAAGGGGACCCTCACAGCACTCTAAGAACGTGTCTCCCTAAATGCCGACTACAAAAGTTTCCACCCTGGCCTCGGGTTCGTACCTGCATATGCGTGCGGCAAACGGAAAACCCGAACTAAATGAGGCGATTTGGACGAGAGGAGAATCGAATCAAATTGAGGGGGGCGCCCATACACGCTTCCCACATGCGGTTAGTGCGCTCATCATGGATCAGTAGACAAGACCCTTTTCCTAATTAGGGTCGACACTAGCAGGCCTCAAAACCATACCCGGCCTCCTGCCGGTGCCTTATCATCAAATTATTATTAACCATACATTAACATGATTGTTGTTTAAACATCGAGCCCCAGAACATAATAAATATGGTAACAGAAAGTAATGGACAACATACTCGAGCAAAACAACCCTAAGCATGCTAGTAAGACACGGGCAACAAGCAACGGGGTTATAGGTCTGGAGGTGAGGCTATATCAGGCTTAAAGGATAACATGTGATAGGATCGGAACGCAAGAAACGATTCATAAGGCTAGCAGAATAGACAACGGAAAGTATCGGTGTCCAATGTGGAAAGGAACACAATGGTTCATGTGAGTGAGTACTTGCCTGCAAACTCAGTAGCCTGGTACTGGGCTAACTCCTCAGAAGTAGTGTCGTAAACCTCGTCTGTCTCAACGTCGTCGTCTATCGAGAAGAAGCAAACAAACAACGCAGAGAGACAAACAATCAATAACATGGCATAATGCACAATCATGGGATGATGCATGACAATTTAATTGATGCATCAGAAATAAGCTAGTTGACATGGTAACATGTTTAAATGAACCCATATGCAATTTGGATTGCATATGGAAAAGCCCATGAATTAAGGTTGGTTTAGATGATCTACAACTAACCAACCTGTGAAGTGGATTAGCATGATGCATGGACGAGGAAAACAGAAAGAAAACAACAATAGCTTCAATTTGAAATGAAGTTTACCAAGTTTGGAAAATTATTTCTTAAGTTATGGAATTTGGCTTCTTAAAGGAGTTACACAAGCATATGTTGTTTTCACCAATTTTAATTGTTCAAAATAAATAACAAAATTCATATTTGGAAAGAACACAAAATTTTAGGTGGAATACATGTTTCATTTGTTGAAAAAGGATTTAAAATAAATTAATTATGAATTAAACAAGTTTAAACAAGATTTAAATGAATTTAATTCAAGTTTAGATTTATTTGAATTTTTATTTGTTCAAAACATTTAATAAAATTCATATTCGAAAAGATTGTACTTTTCTGGTTTAAAAACATATTTTACAAATTAATTTTGAGTTTAAATTGAATTAGTTATGAATTTGACCAAATTTAAAATGAGTTGTTTGAATTTGAAAATAGCAAACATTTGAAATGTTCAAAACAGTAAACAAATGTTGTAAACATGTAGAGAATTAAATTTGGGTTGGAAAACATATTTTATTTGGATTTGAAATGAATTAGTTATTCAATTTTGAAATTTGGGGGCTATTCTGCAATTTTAAAACATTTGGATTTGGTCCAGGGACTTGGATGTTAAAGAATTCTCGCAGAAAGGGCCCTGGTACCCTTTTTCACGCGGCAGAACGACCCCTGGGTCACTGGCATGTGGGCCAGTGCCCAGCTGGCGCTGCGTGGCGCGCCTGCGTGGCCACCACTGCCTATGGCAGGTGGGGCCAGCGTGCACGCGTGGCATAGCGCAAAAAGGTGGGTTTTTATTCCGCGAGGCGAGGGATCGATCCCTGGCCGCGGGCGCGCATGCGCAGTGCACTGCCACTGCGCTACTGAATCGTTTCTTGTCAGTATAGGGGGCTAAGGGGGTAAGAGGTTCAGTTCGCTGTCTGACGAAACTGAACTTCTTCAGTTAACTGAACCACGACAGGACGGTGCTCGCCGGCGGCGATATGCTCGCTGTGCTGCCGCTGCTCGCCGTGGACCAGGTGCAGGGGGGGTGCAGGACGTGCGCATAGTGCGTGCAGGAGGAGAACAGAGAGAGGGAGTGATGCTCACCGCCGTGGTAGACGAAGCAGCGGCACGGTGGTGGTGGACAGTGGACGACGGCGAGGTGGAGGGAGACGGCGGCGGCGATCCGGTGGCTCTCAGCCCTGGTCGAGGAAGCGAGGAGGACGGCGGCAGTACGGGGGCCCGATTCCCGTACTTAACCAGCGAGGAGGATAGCCATGTCGACGGTGATCGCCGGAGGTAGGTTGCGGTGGCGGTGGTGTTCAGAGGTGGAGGTGGGGTTCAGAACAGAGAGCTGCAGAGGAGGGAGGAAGGAGAGATAGGCGACGGCGGCGCGAGGGAGAAGAACTAGGGCAGCACGGGAGCCCTAGGTGGTGGCTATAAGGAGGAGGAGGGGACGTCGTGGCCGTTGCCTCCTCTGTACCTCGACGTGGACACCCCCGATGGGGTGCCGTACAGAGGTAGGAGGAGAGGGGGGTACCAGGCCGTGGCTGGTTGGCTGGGCTCAGCCCACTGGAATGCCTCTCCCCTCTGTTTTTTTTTTGTTTTTCTGTTTATGAAACTGTTTTTTTTTTGCAGAAATAGAAAAGGAAAGAAAGGATTGGGTTTTTGGGGTTAGAAAATTTAGGAAAAAAATTGTATAAGTTATTTATTGTAACAGCAACATTGTGCAACTTTTGTTTTTCAAAAAAATTGAAATTAGTTGCTGGTTGTATTTTAATTGGATTTGAGCAATTTTTGGGTATTAAATGAGTTATTTAACTTAATCAAGTTAATGGTTTGATCTTCCAAGTTTAAAGGAAACAAATTGATGTTTGGGTTTGAAATTTTCATTTGAAAATTTGTAACAGCACAAGTATGAAACAAAATTTGAAAATTGGTTTGAAATTCATATTGAAAAACAAGGGAAAACAAATGGAAAACAAATGCAAAACTTATGATGCCATGATGCAAAACATAATTTAACAAAAAGCAAACATTCTAAAGGTTGTTTTTCATACTTGGGATGTTACAGCCGCGCTGCCAGAGGGTGTGGGGGCCACCTCTACCCCCTCGGGGTCCCCTTTTGACTACATATGCCCCGTAAACCTAAAACGTGAGGGGGTTCATCATATTACACAGAAACACAACAGAGCGTCGCCGCCACCTCTAAACTCAATTCGGGGATCAAAAGTTCCTGTTCTGGCGCCCTGCCGGGACGGGGATTCGGAGGAGATCATCGCCATCGATAGCGCCACCTCTTCTCCATACACCATCCATGTTTCCCCCATCCATGTGTGAGTAAACATCGCTGTAGGATGAGAGGGATGGAAAGGATTGGATGGATTGATCATGTAATAATGCCAGATTGTTAGGGCATAGTGCCTAGTATCCATTGTTAGTGTTTTCTATCGTTGTTGCAACTTGTTATGGTTAATGCTTGTCACTAGGGCCCAAGTGCCATGATCTCAGATCTGAACATGTTATTGTTTCATGAGTATAATTATGTTTCTTGATCATATTTTCAACCTGTTTACACATGTCGTTGTCCGGAACCCGAGGCCCCGAAGTGACAGAAATTGGGACAACCGGAGGAGATGGTTGTGATGTGAGGATCAGTGTGTTCACAGAGTGTTAATGCTTTGCTCCGGTGATTTATTAAAAGGAGCACCTTAATTACAAGTAGTTTTCCTTGAGGCCCCGCTGCAACGGGCTGGTAGGACAAAAGATGTTGTGAAAGTTTATCATTGCGAGCACGTATGACTATATTGGAACACATGCCTATGGTTTGCCTAAAACTTGGATGATTTATTATTATTATCTGCAATGCCCATGTTTAGATCATTACATGACCTATGTTATCCATGCAACGCCCGTTTATCCATTCCCTCTATGCCTACGGTACTCCCATCCTGCTGTTTCCCGCGATTGCTACTGCTGTTACTATTTTACTCCTGTTGTTATTTTACTACTACTGCTGCTATAAAACTGTTACCACTAATAATTGTTGTGAGCAAGTCTACTTTCAAGTGCATCTGAATTGACCACTTAGTTGTTAAGGCTTATAAATATTCTTTGGCTCCCCTTGTGTCGAATCAATAAATTTGGGTTTTACTTTCCTCGAAGACTGTTGCGATCCCTATACTTGTGGGTCATCAGTGTACAAGTCATATGACCGGAAACAAGGCATTTGTGATGGAGATGAGACTAAATATAAATCTAGAAACCGTCACTTATGGAGATAAGTCAAAATCTTAGGAAAAGGGTTTTGGCAAGGCGATTGTTTCTCCTAATATCACCCTTGAAAATGTCATGCTTGTCGATTCCCTTGGTTTCAATTTAACTTCAGTTCGTGCTTTAGGAAGATGGGCTTTTCTGTCTTCTTTAAACCTGACAAAGTGGTCATCTTGTGGAGAAAGTATCCCGATGTTGCTTATGTTGGGAATGTCGAAAATGAGTTGTATGTGGTAGACTTTTTGGATTCAACCCTCTTCGGTAAGCCCGGCGTGGGGTAGTTGTGGCATTGCCTCTTATCCCATGTCAACATGAGAACTTTGCAAAGTTTTCACAAGGGTGGCCACATCCTCGGACTAAAATAAAATGTTTCCTTTGACAAAGATCGTGTGTGTAGGTCTTGTGTTGAAGGAAAGATGCATGATTCTCCGCATCCAAGCAATATGGTTATTTCATCAAAGAGGATTCTAGAACTTCTCCATGTTGATCTCTTTGGTGTCATGCCTGAGGCAAGTCGTGGAGGCAAGAATTATTGCGTGGTTATTTTTGATGACTACTCAAGATACACATGGGTCTATTTCTTCAAGTTGAAGAGTGAGACTCAACAAGCTGCCATCGACTTATCCAATAAAGTTCAATGTCAACACAATGTTCCCATCATTGCTATTAGGAGTGATAATGGCTCCAAGTTTAAGAAATACACCCTTAATAATTTCCCTAGTGAAGAGGGTATTCGTCATCAATATTCCGCTACATATACCCCTCAACAAAATGGTGTAGCCGAAAGGAAGAATCGTACCCTCATGCATATGGCTAGGTCCATGTTGGCGGAGTACAAGTCTCCCCAATATCTTTGGGTTGAAGTCATCTCTACGGCTTGTCACTCATCTAACCGGCTCTACATTCGCAAAATCTTAATGAAGACTCCATATGATATACTCACAGGCAACAAACCAAATGTTTCCTACTTCCATGTCTTTAGTGGTAAGTGTTTCTATTTGGTAAATGTCAAATATATGCCAATTAGGGGTATATCCGACCAAGGCCAAAGGATGGATTACCAGGGTCGCCCGCAGGCAATGGGACAGAGTCCATTGGTCGGCCCAGTAAGCTGATGAACAGGAAGCCAGATTCTAGGAGAACCCGGATCACGGTCCAATACGAGGTCCGAAGTGGAGAAGAAGCAAGATGTCTTACTTTCCAAGAATAGGAATACTTTCCGTAGTCTTCTAGGTTTTCTTCCTGTAACCCCTAGTCAGGGTATCTATATAAAGTCGGACGGAGCCGTCGAAAGACAGAAGAGGACATCTTAGACAAGTTCTAATATCTAGAAGCCAACTCGCCAGGAAGTTCATCCTCGCCGAGTTAGCTAAACCCTACTCACATTATACTTTGTATACTTCAGGCTTCAGCCCTGATTTAGTGAGATTGCAGGAGTAGGAACGCCGCCTTATTTGCGACGTACCGAACCTGGGTAAACCGTGTCCTCGTTTCCACTCTCCCATGTTTCTACCCACGGCTCTATCGTCAGTCTTTATGGCACCCCCGAACATAAACCTAACTAAGAACACTCGACAGTTGGCGCCCACAGTGGGACCAGCGGCGCAGGAGTCACGTTTCGAGCCGGGATATTTGGCGGAATTGGTAGCATGATTAATGTCGCAAGCCTGGAATTCGACGGGACCGTCGGACGCTTCCTCAACAACGGATCCTATATGCCGGCACGGAATCACCTGGTAAGTGCATGTGTCCTTCCCATCGGATCTGCTAATGTTTTTATTGGTTTGACGGCAGAAGCAATTGGATTCGTGGTGGAAGTAGCTTTATCCCACCCACCCTATGCCCAGTAGATGAAGGCTTTGATGCCGGATTCGGTTCAGTTCTGCCCCATTCATACATTAGGGCAGATCAAGATTCATTAGATGCATATCGCCAAAGCATGACTAGATTTGCGGCCTCTCAGGAGATGTCTGCACCCAGAGCGCACTTTATTGGCATGGTGCAATCCGAGATTGCCGAAAACACGAAAGTCAAAAATCCTGTGGAAAAGGCAGACAACACCGATCCCACAGAAAAAGTGTGATCCAAAAACCGCCAATTTGGCGACAAGCTCGGAAGCCGAATCTATCTTAGCAGTTATTGAAGCAAAGTTAGACCCAGAAACCGGATCTGCAGGGTATAACACAGATTCCGATGATGAGGATGAAGATGCTTTCGAGAGAAATGTCAAGTCCATGCATGTAAGTTTCCACGAGGTACTCATGGCAAAACCAACCGCAAGGTCGGATGCCAAGGAAGAAGAGGAAACATAACCCAAAACACCTCCGCCGACTGGTGAGGAGGATGAAGAGGAAGAAGATGGTGAGAAAAGCCCGTCCTATTCTGATGTCAAGGAATTGATGAAAGACAAACCGCATAAAAAGCCTCCATCCTCCAAGAAGAAGAAAAAATCTTCCAAAAATCTTATTTCCAAAGCACAAAAGAATAAGACGGATAACTTGGCTGATATAGCCAACCGGAACTTGGAAGTCGGAGGAGGCATCCGCGTTAGGATGGAGGAGAAGACAAAGAAACAAATCGAAGTAGTGCATGTTCCCCAAATGTCGTGGTGGTGTCACGGCAGATGCCATGGGATGGCTAAAGATGTGGGGACGAAGGACGCTGGAGGTTCTCGGGGAGGGATCACGCGACGAGTAGCCGCGTGAGGTACGAAGTAAACACTGCAAACAACACGATCTACCCAGGTTCAGGGCCCTCGTGAGGAGGTAAAACCCCTACTCCTGCCTTTCTTTGTGTATTTTGGTGTCTCACCGAGTAGCCACAGTACAATGTTCTTGCTACCGAGTAGCCACTCTCCTCTCTAGATGATGAACTACGTCAAGAATTAGGTCACAAGGTGCTCTAGCATGCGATCCCTTATGCGATGCCTCACGCAGGAGGCGGCGGGGCACCTTATATACCTGGTGCCCAGCCGGATACGTCCAAACCTAGACAAGTGTCGACATAGTGTGCACATCGTCCTTCTTCCGAGTTCCCGCTGATAGCTTTGGTTCCTAATCTTGGCTGCATCTAGAAAGTCGTTGGGCAAAACAAGGGGACAGACTGGTATCACTGTGCCAAACACAGAGTAGGGCCCCCTTATCCTGCGACGGCCTACTTCCATGCTGTCACTGTCAGGCAGGCCGGTCCCAGATGAACAGTAGTTCGAATGCTGCCAAGTACGGACCCAGGATACGCGGGATCCTGTGTCAGAACGGCTCCTTTGACTTTCTGGCCCGAGTAGGTTCCCGCCAATTTTACTCGGGCCAACTCTTCTACTCGAAAGGACAGAACTTGATTGATATCTCCTTCTGGTCATCTTGAGGTGAGACCGAGTAGCAGTCGACCGGGTAGCAGGTACCGGGTAGTCGGCTACTCGACCAAACCTCTCTTCTGTAAGTCGCCTTTACCACTTGCTTTTACCCTACTCGGGGGTAACCCCCCGACAGCAGTCCCCGAAGCTGGTTGAGTCTTGCGAACTCGTTCACTAGGCTCTGCCAGCTTGAAACCAACTTTTGCAACATACCCCTTGAACCTCAAGATGCCGAGTAAATGACCTCCGAGTAGTACTCTAGAAAGTACCTTGAGTTTTGAGTTTCCTGTCTTCCGAATAGCACCTGCTTTCTACTCTGTAACCGAGTAGAAAGACTTGGAGAATTTCTCCTCTATCGTCTCTGCAGCTCAGAGCATAATCCAGCCTTCCGTGTCGCAACTGGACACGTGGCAAGCATCCGCGACCCCGTCGTTTCGCTGCCACGACACGACGTGCCACGCGCCCAGTTTTCACGGGGCGGGCCCACTGGCTCGTTATGTCCCATCACGCGCAGTAATTGGCCACGATCTGGTAGTGGGATCTGCTGCGGCCGTTACGCGCGCGCCTCGCGCGTGCGTGCGTTTCCAGCCGGCCACAGACCCCACCACACGCCACGATCGATCCCACTTCCCCGATGGTAACGGTAAACCGCGGAGAGGGTATAAATACCTCCGCCGGTAACTTCCTTTTCTCCTCCCTTCGCACTTTTCCCCTTTCGTCTCTCTGTTCTTCTCCGCCGCCGAGCTCTCCGCCGCCGCGCAACCTTTCGCGCCGCTGCGGGTTCTTTTCTTCCACCCAATCTCTCCGACTCTCCACCATCCGCGCACCCCTTGCCATGGCTGCTCGCGCCGGCTGGGCTGGCTCGCACGTCACCGCCGAGGATTGCGCCTGGCTCGTGAACACCCGGAGGGTTCCTCCTGGTGTTCAGTGTCGGCCGTCCGACGGCGAGCTCGTGCCAACCCCGCAGGAGGGCGAGCACGTCGTGTTCTTGTCGCACTTCGAGCGCGGGTTCGGCCTGCCGGCCTCCGACTTCCTCCGCCGCTTCCTCGACCACTTCGGTCTCCAAATGCACCACTTGCCACCAAACGCCGTCGTCTTCCTCGCCTACCACGCCGTGGTGTGCGAGGCCTTCCTTGGTATCCATCCCACGACGGATATCTGGCTGAAGTACTTCCATCTCCGCCAGCAGACCACCGGGAAGAAGGAAGGCGCGGGCGTGCCGCGCGTAACTGACACCGGCTGCGCCATGATGGTGCAGCGGTCGGGAACCAACCATCCCCGTATCAAGGGGTTGGAATCCGTCCGAATGTGGCAGAAGACGTTCCTCTACGTCAAGAACATCCCCGCCACCGAAGGAGGAAAGGTAACTGACCGAATCAATCTTCCCGCTTGGAGCAACCGTGCTCCCACCGGGAAGAATTGGAAGACGAAGCCCTCCAACGACCTCAACGCGATGGAGATAGAGGCGCGGCTCGGGGTCCTAATCAACGAGGGCCTCAAGAGTGATGATCCCGTGGCGTGCTGGATCAAGAATCGCGTTCTGCCTCTGCAGGACCGCTGCCACCTGATGTGCTATATGGGAGGCCCCCGCGACTGCACCAGAACGACCACCATCAAGCTCGACAACGCGGATGTTCCTGAGCACGCAAGAGCCATCCTGACGATGAACCTCGGCGAGCATTGGCAGTATGGGTTCATCCCATTCAGCCGCACGAAGCCGATTCCGCGGGTACGCTCTTCTCTCTCTGCTTTCTGTATATGTATTCCGAGTAGCAAACTTCCTCTTCTCGCCGCGACTAGCAACCGCATTCGGTACCGAGTAGAGTACTTAGCTGAATTGCCTAGGCTTAGTGTGCTTTGTGCCTGCACGCCTTGTCGGGTAACCTACTCGGGAACAATTCTTAGGCTTAATATGCTTGACGGCTGCACGCCTTCCCGAGTAGGATGTTCAGTAAGTTTGCCTAGGCTTAGTGTGCTTTGTGTTTGCACGCCTATCCGAGTAGAATGCCTTCCTGCTACTCGGCTAACATGTGATATTTCTTTGTTCTTCAGGTCCTCAATCGCCAGCTCATGGAAAGCTGTGAACGTTTCGAAGGCAATTGGTTTGCTGATCGAACGGAGGATGATGATGCCTCTTTTGAGGCTGCAGATCAGATCAATCTCCCCCACTCCCCCACGATGGAGAGGCAGCGTGCAGAATCGTCTCTCCGCGACTGGCCTGAGGACGAATTTGAGGGTAACTGCGTACTTACTTTGCTTGTTTGCGAGAAGCACCAATCCATTTGTTTGTTGTTTCTGATTCGCTCCTCTTCCTTTCCTGAATCCGCAGAGGATGTTGATGAAGAGAACGAGGATGAGGACGAGGACGAGAACGAGGGCGATAGAGCCCTTGAGGTCAATCCTCTTTCTGTCGCTGCACCCGCTACTCGCAAGCGGACTGGCAGCGGCGCCGTAGAGCCCCCCGCCAAGAAGAAGAAGCTGACCGAGAAGACGACCAAGAAGGTCGTGAAGAGAACCAGGCGAACAATTTCCTCCACCACCGCGTAAGTTTCTTCTCGGTTGCATGTTTCTGTTTGCTTTGTTCTTCTCGGTTGACTCCCAATCCTTTTCCTTCACTGTTTTCTGTTGTCTTCCTCTGCCTTTTTCTTATCTTTGATTCCAACTTCCTTTTCAGAGCCCCCTTGAACGCGGATGCCGCTCTTGCATCCAGCGAGACTCAGAGAAAGACCACCATTGATGTCGACAAGTTAATCGACCTCGATGGTGACGAGAACAATGCCGCCAATGCATCAACAGAGGGCACTGATGCCCAGAACGCTGAGCCAGAGCCGCAGGATGCTGCTCATCAGGAGAAACCACCTTCCCCTCCAGCCAAAGCCGCCGAGGGGAATCAAGATCAAGATACAGAGATGCACCACGATGCCGCCGTCGAGCGGCCAGGAGCAGAACAGGAGCAGCCAGCCACAGACGCTGCCGGACAAGGGGATCCCGCTGTCGAGCAGCGGGTAGAAGATACCGCCATGACCGAGGAGTATCCCCTGAGCAGTGCGCAACCAGGCGCTGCACAGAGTAGCGCGCAACCGGATGCTGCAGGAAGTGGTGGGTCCGTGGTACCACCCATTGATCAAGGCTCTGCACCGCCAGATTCCTCCTTGGTGCCACAGACCAAGGACGCAGCCAGCCCTCCTGCCGGACGAGTAACCAGGAAGCAAGCCCTAGACGCCCTGAAGGAGGCAGTCGAGAAGAGGGCAGCCGAGAAGAAGGAAACCGAGACTCAGAAGTCCGAGAAGCCAACCTCCGAGAAGCCACCTGCTCAGAAAGAGACAGCAAAGAAGAAGGCTGCCGACAAGCCGCCGTCGACATCAGCTGGCCAGTCCAAGCAGCTGGTCATCCGCAATCCCAGTGCGGTTCCTGCTGCCGCTACCATAGCTGATCAACCCCTCTACCCGGATTATATGGTAAAGGTCAGCCAACAGCCCCAGATTGGCCTTTCCGTCGAGGACCGGAAGATTGCTCTCACAAGAGGAAGGAAGGCCGTGGCGACGGACTCCAGGCCCCCGGCCCCCGTCTCCATTGCTTCTCGGGGAGCTCAAGACCAGGCAATATCATCCCAGAGCCTTGAGCAGGTACTCGACCTCATTGGCTTTATCGACGCCAAATGGGATAGCAAGATTCTCGGCACCCCCAACTGGAATGGCATCGACTTGGGCGACATCGACCACATGCGCCAAGATTGGAACAAAGTGGACTTGGGTTGCAAACCCATGACCGTCTCGACCACCTCTGCTACTCTGGCCGCCAAGATGTTCGTGCACCGCAAGAACGCAGAAGATCTCGAGCAGTCTTATGCGGTAAGCCTCAACTTATCTTTTCCGAGTTGCGTCTTCACTTCTTTTCTACTCCTTCTCTTTTCCTTATCCATCACCCAGTCCCCGAGATTCTGGCCGAGTAGGCAGACACTCCTCCGAGTAGCCGCCTTCTCGGGTGGAATCTCAAATACTTTGCCTAACACTTGTTTGTTTTGCTTCTCAGAATAGTGTACTGAAGCGGACCAACCTGCACCGCCAACTTCTCTGGAACCACGCTATTGCCAAGAGGCGCATTGCCGCCCTTGAGAAGGAGAAGGTGATCGCCGAGGAAGCCGACAAAGAAGTCATGAATAGTACCATGAGGCTGTCCGAGGTGGAAGGTGCGCTTCTCGCTTACGCGGTTCTTGCGTTTTTTGCTTACGCCCGCTATTGCTTTTTGCGTTAACCATCTCTACTCTGCAGGGAAACTGAAGGCCCTGGCTGACGAGCACGACAACTGCCGTGCCTTTGTTGCGAATGCCGAGACCACCATCAAGAAGCTTGAAGGTAAACCTCTGTCTACTCGGTTTGCCTTTGCCTGTTTCTTCCTTTCGCTTCTCTGCTAACCGTGCTTTGCTCTTTTCAGAAGATCATAAGAAGTTTGTTCTCGAGCACCAGGATTGCCTTAAACCTGCTGAAGTGGAGGTGCGACTAGTAAGCCAATCTGCAGCTCTGCAGAGTGCACATACTACCGAGATGGAGACGTTGCAACTCCAGCTGCAGAAGGCACTCCAGGATGCTGTCAAGCTTGGTGACGAGAGGGACAGAGCCATCGCCGAGAAGGCAAAAGCCGAGACAACCTTCAATGCCAAGATAAAGGCCCTCGAGCAGGAGTGCGAAACGCTGAAAAAGGCCAATGCTGGGTACTACACTCAGTTGGACGGACTTCGCTTGCTCGAGGAGAAGCACATTTCCAATGAGGAGCAATGGAAAACCCAGTTGCAGCAGCTGCGCCACGAGCTTCACAGTAAGTTTCCTCTTTTCTGCATCTCTTCTTCTCGGTTATGCCTCTTCTCTGATCCTGTGACTGAATTTTTCACTTGCTTTTGTGCAGAAATCTTCCCTGATCTCGTGTCCGCTTGCGCGCCAGCTTTGGCCAAGGCCCGAGCAGCTCGCGTTGAGAAGGGCGAGGACGCGGATACCAGAGCCGAGATCGAGGACAGCCTACTGGTGATGCGAGGGCACTTCGAACGCCTGGCCGGCGTGGGCACTGACCTGGTGCGCGTCGGCTTCGAGCTCCACAAGCTATTCTGGCCTGAAGATTCCGCGCCGACAACCATTGATGGCCTTGCTCTGAAGCTGCGCAATGTGAAGGCCGAATTGAAGAAGTGGCGCGCCTCGGGAGCTCGGGCGGGCGCTGATTTGATGCTGCTCTGCGTCGCCTCTTGGTACGAGAATCTGAACATGCAGGTCATCCGCGGGAAGTGCGCCAATTCCAAGTGGGAGATGGATCCCAGCTGCGTGACCACGCGCAAACTCATTGTCGTGGGATAATCACGGCAGATGTTACCGGGGGTAACTGATCTTGGGGCAAGTCGACACAGGTATTCGGGAGAGGGTTTAGCTCAAAGGAAGACATGGCGGAAAGCAATCTAAGAACCGGAAAATAACTCGCCGCATCTCAATATGAATTATGCTGGATACTCGATAATAGGTGTTACAACTATGACTTGGATCTCTGGCAAACCAAACCTAGGGGCCGGTTTATAAAGCACCCGTACACCCCTAACTTGCTCTTCAAGGCACATCTTGAGTCCTATTCGAACTTTACTTACAAACCAACCCACAATCCGGGTTACGAGGCCTACACACTATGGGCCTTCCAGAAGTCTCTTTATTCTTAGCCGGATCCTGTGCAGCACCCTTTGGGCCGGATCACACCTTGGAGTTGGCCTACCGGGTTACCATCCCCCCCATCAGTAGTCCCCAGAATAGCCTGGGCTTCCAAGATTTACTCTTCGAAGTGCTGGCTATTCCCTGCAAAAATATTGGATACAAAAACACATGAAGATCAAGATACAATATGTTGACGAATGGCTGGGATTAGCACCAAGGGGATCAGGTAGCAACCCGGCTCTCCCCCAAAGGCTCTCCCTCAATCTTCCAGACTTGAGTCTTAATAGGAAACTCGATGATTTCACATCTTCCTCGATAACTGTCGCTAATACCAGGAAAGAGATTTCCCCTTCCTTTTTCTCTGGATTATATCGATCTGTGCACAAGGCGCGTCTTTCAAATTTCAAAATAACCAACTATTACTCCGCACCTCCCGGGTTTCACCCGTTAGGTTAGGCTTTTCCACCCGGGCTATTATAAATAGACCCCAAGGAGCAAACTCAACCCTAACGGCTCATTTCCCCCACTCCTCTTCTCCTCAAGCTCGAGTTCGCGGAGTGCCACCACGGAAGCCCTACGCACACCGCCGAAGCCCATCCGCCGTCGCTTGCGCTCCGCCACCGTGCAACCCACTCCAGCTCCCAAATCCACCACTAAGCCCCCGATTCGCCGGCCGGAAATCGCGAAAGGGCATCAATCTTGCGCCATCTGTCTCCGCAAATCCCTACTTCAACCTCCTCCGGTAAGTTCTTGATATCCTCCAGCCTAACCTTGCAATCTCTTAGCTTTTCCTTAGATCAGATCTGAATCGAGTCGCCTGCAATTTCTCGGGCCCTGCCGAATTGACTTACTAGTGTTTACCATAACCACTCCCATAGATAGGGTGCGCAGCTTATCTTACTCCCCTACCACTAAGTATCATTAGATTGGCCTTAAATACAGAAATTGGATTTCCCATCTGGGCTCGGGCCACCAAAATTTTCCGCCCTTGTTCTTATCATCCGGAAAATCTCACTTCTCCGGCTCACTTGCTGATAATAGACATAAGGGTATCCTTCTACCTTCCCCAGACACTTGCTTTACGGAAAAACTTCACAGCTTCCGTAACGACATGCGATACCCGGACAGATCGTACTTGATCCAGCAAGGCAATACCCGGATCATGTTTAAGTTACCGGTAACTGATTATTCATTAATTTCCGAGTTTTCGTTTCTCACCTCCTTTCCTTCGATGTTTTACCAGGTCAACCCCATGGCACCCAAGAGGCAGGGGAAACAGCCGGCTAAAGCTAAATCCACTAACTCCATTTCAGCCAATTGGGGGAGATCCTCCGTTACCAAGGCCAAACTGGAGGAGTTGGTCGAGCTTGGAATCCTTCCTCCCCAGGAATCTATCCGCTGGAGAGTACCAAGCAACGAAACCCGGCCTTCTCCAGCAACGGATGAGGTAATATGTTTCGTCGAACACGTGACCCGGGGCTTCAGGCCTCCGGGTCACCCTTTCTTTCGTGACGTCCTAGATCACTACAACCTCCGTATTTTCGATATAGGCCCAAACTCCGTTCTGAACATCACCCACTTTATCGTTCTTTCCGAGTCTTACTTGTGCACTCCGCCAAGTCTGGCTCTCTTTGTTGAACTCTTTCAGTGCAAGCCGTGCCGCGAAAGCGGTGACGGCGCACTTCTTACTTGCGGCGGGGTTTCTATCCAGCGCCGCAAGAATTCCTTGATGCCTCCCCTCACTCTCAATTCTCATGTAAAGCACTGGCAGCTCTCATACTTCTACTGCCAGGATACCTCCCCACCCGGCGAGAAGAAGTTGCCGGGTTACTCGGAGGGTCAGCTTGACATTTCCGAGTCTTTCAATGCCTTCGCCTCTGACTCGGACAGGGAGGCGATCTTGCCTTCGTTGGCTAAGATCTCCATCTTATCAGCCCGAGGCCTCATCGGGCTAAACTTGGTGAAGACCTGGGTTAGCTTCCGCATCCAGCCCAACTCTATTCGTGAAAAACTGATGTGCGAATATTCGGGTCAAACCACGGACCCGATCCGATACTCCACCAGCACCTTCGCTCCTAACGATACAAACAAGACGATTAAAGGTTTCTTAACAGAGAAGCTCGAGGTAATCCGGAACATAGCCGGATTAGAGCCTTTTACCCTCGAGAACCCGGCCCCCGCAGTAAGTTTTATACCCTTTGATTTTGGATTCTAACAAGCCATCTTTTATCCGCTTCTCTTGACTCAATATTGGCCCTTACCCTGGCATTTTCACCTCAGGCCGATAATGACTTTTGGACAATCGACACTCCTCCCAATTATGGAGACGCGGAGGAGGAAGATGACGCCGTTAATTCGGACGAAGGTGCATACTTAACCCCCTTGCACACATTACATCTTGTCTCCTCTTTTTCCTTATGCTATATCTTCAATACCTTTCAGAACGAGAGGACCAAGACGAGGAAGAAGAGACAGATGGCTGGGAAGAGTCCGCCAGCGAGGAGGACGAGCCGGAGCCGGCCACCAAAGCTGGATCCAAAAGGAAATCCCAGAGGATCGCCCTCCAGGTTTTTATTTCGTTCCCTTGCACTTTAATTTTTGTTCCCATAACGTCATTTCGGGGCTAACCCCACCTTCACCCCTTTTGATCATAAATGAAGGAGCCACCCGCGACTAGGCGCCGAGTAACCCGGAACCATCCGGGCAACGAGGCCCTTAACCCGGGCACTTCATCGCCCCCGGCTCGACACTCTGGTATTTATATCGTAAATAAAAACTCTTTCCGGACATTCTTTTGCAACATAATCTCAAACCTTGCTTGGCATTTTTCAGTATCTTCCGGATCTAGCAGCGGCTTTCCTTCGGACTTCCCGGTGAACACCGGGTAAACTCCTTTTCCTGACATTATACCGAGCTTTTATCGCCTTTTTCATAACCAAAGATTAATTGTGCCTTCGCACCTTCTTCAGAGCCACGGTTGTTATTAGCGACCAGGAGGACACTGAGGCTAAGGTCCGGGTCGAGAACGAGCCGGCTGATGATGCCTTCACCACAACTGGCGACGAGCAAGCGTCGCCACCGGAGCTAGCTAGGCATGACACCGGGTATCCAATCGCTTCGCACGCAGGCGAGAAGGAGAAGGGAGCAGCTTCGAGCGCGGGAGGGGGACCAGACTCCGACATTCGGATGACCCGGGTGCCACCTCCTGTTACAAGAAAAGCTCCTTTTCCCACTTTCCAGGTACCCGAGTCATCTAACTCGGATAACGCTGATTTTAACCAGCTGATGAGCGCTCTTCTCGCCATGAAAGCTTCGGAAGGAAATATCCTAGAGCGTATGGCTGCAGCACATCAGGTAATCTTACTTGACACTTCTTACTATACATCCAGTCCCCAAGTTCCGAGCATAATTTTCTGTAATTATTCTCGGTACTTCGCATAATAATTTTCTGTAATTATTTTCTCAGAAGGAAATATTCTCGCGATATCCGGCTTACAGTTGCACTCATTCTTTGCAGGCGGAGATAACTCAGTCGGATGAAACATTACTTAAAACTGAGCAGCTCTTGCTTGCGGAAACAAAGCGTAGGGAAACCCTTGAAGCGGAGATAAAGACTTTGAAAAAAGATGTCTCCAAATACAAGAACAAATACAATGCTGCCCAATCCTCGCTGAATAACCTGTCGACTCAAATTACGGACACTTACCGTATCTTGCTAAGTAAGTTTTCTATTTGCAATTAACTTGCATATCTCTATCTTGCCGTTGTAATAACCAATATTACTGATATGCTTTTGTATGTTTCGATTGCAGGTGCTAACCTTGCTGCTCCGGAGGAGAACGCCGTTACTCAGGCCAAAACTCTGAAGACCGTGCTCCGGACATTTTTTGCCGGCACGAAACTTTTGCTGGATGCTATAAAGTGGCCTTCGGAGGTATACCCGGGCGAAGAAAATCTCGTGCAGGCCCTTTCCACAGCGCCTGGATGGATTGAAATATTGAAGCGTTCGTCTTGCCGGATTGGGATGACCCGGGCTTTGACGCTGGCGAAGGCTTATTTTCCTAAGCTTGACCCGGCCAAGGTAGTATCTGGGTTCCCAGAATTCAAGGCTGACGGGTCTAAGTTTAGACCCCAGGACTTCAAAGCTATACAATCTTCGGTACGTCACTCGGCCACAACTTTGGCAGATAAAATGGATCTAAACACAATTATGAGCTCATATGACTCTGAGGGCAAGGTTATTCTGGTGGAGGCACCCCCTCCTTTTGATATGCTGGAAAAGTGGTCGACTGACCTGGCCAGGAGGAAAGAAGAGGCTGCGAAGAGAGAAACCGAACTAGGCGTAAAGCCGTCTACCTCAACACCAGCCATTCCTCCTCCTGTCCGTCCTGACGTGAAGAGTCCGGGTAAAACTGCTGGCAAAGCCAAGGAGCAAGTCCAAGACGAAGACCCGGAGGACCACTCCCAGGATGCCGAATAGGATGATACCTAGTGCTTTGCATTTCTCGAGACTGATATGATCTTTAGCGGTGCGCCTGTGCAACACTGATACTGATATTAAGACTTTTGCGCTTGTTAATTTATGATAACTCTTTGCCTCTCCCGGCTTTTGATAATCTCGATCCTTGTGTTACATGTAAGCTTATTCTCGATACTTTGAACTCTTGCTTTTGATTCCCTTTTGAGACTCGGCTAACCGAGTATCGTAGGTTTGGATAGACGGACTTTTCTTTAAGTCCCCAAGACTCGGAAACTAAGGTTTACGAGCTTTAGTAGTTAAGCAGTTTGCTTCTGTCTCGAAGTCACCAGTCCCCATGACCCAAAGTACGAGCTAAGGGGGGGGGGTGGCCTTTCTCAAATGACAAACTGCTCTTTACCAAGCTGAAGACCAATAGCTATTCACATAAATACTGAAGTCATGCTTAATACTTGTTGAGTTTCCGGCTATTTGAGCCTTATACTCTGCATGGACTTGTGGTTTAGATGACCCTTTTGATTATCTTGTACTGTAAGCCGGCTTTCGCGTGGATACCATGCTGTTACATCTATACGAAAAACAGGGTCAAGCAAGTCCCATTGGGCTGCATAGTTTGATTGTAATCGTAAGCGAACAGATCATGCCACTTTAGCGCGAGTCACATCAAGCTTAAGTAAGAATAATCAAGAAATTTGGCTCCTTTGTCCGGTTATAAGATTGCAGCCGTACCCGTTTTTTCGAGTAATCAGCCCTCATAACTCATAGGCATCAAGGCCGGGTCTCCGGGTTTGTGATTACTTATTTAAGCACACCAATCCCCGAAGACCTATATGCACGTGACGTATTTCAATGATATTGACGTATTGATAATAACAATCATTACTTACTTGTAACTGAAGCAAAGACCATGATAAGACTCGAGACCATCTTCTTTTATCGATAAAAATTTCTTTTTTGAATCAGCAGGCCGCCTCATTAAAAACCTTCCAGTCCCCTTAGGTACCCTGGATAGGAAAAGAGTGCGTATGAAACCTGCCGTCCATTACACTGCTTTAGTTATTCTCGAGAATCGGCCTCGTGTTGGTACGGCCGATGCACATTCTCCATTTGCTAGGCCCTTTCATAATGAGTACCGGATTTGCTAGCCAATCCGGGTATATCGTCCTTGAAGCGTGATCAGCTGCGGATGGCGGTACGTCTTCTTCTTTTCTGCTAGGGGTTTTGAAAGGATCGCTCCTGATGAAGCCTACCATCTTAGGGTTTTGTTCTGCCCTAATTTCTGCTTTGTCCCCCTCAGGAGTTGGCTTTTTTGACGTTGTCCTCTCTTCTAGGTCCACCTGAGAACGGTAATGTTTGAGCTCTTCCTTCCTGCAGGCTTGCTCGGCCATTGCCGCATCTCCCTCATCACATTCAGCTGCTATATCCCGATTTCCGTGTATTGTAATGGTCTTCTTAGGACCCGGGATTTTCAGCTGTAGGTACACATAACACGGTCTTGCCATGAACTTGGCATAAGCCGGCCTTCCAAACAATGCATGATAAGGACTGCGCAACTTTACTACCTCAAAGGTAAGCCACTCGACTCGGTAATTGTCCTTTGACTCTCCAAAAGCTACCTCCAGTGCCACCTTTCCTTCGGGGCATGCCGAATGACCCGGCACTATCCCGTGAAAAACTGTTGTACTCTTTTGCAGCTGCGATTCCTTTAAGCCCATACGCAGAAAAGTTTCCCAGTACAGGATATTGATACTACTTCCTCCATCCATCAAGACTTTTTTCAGCTCGTAGCCGTTGACCTGTGGTGCCACTACCAAAGCTAAGACTCCCGGGTGGTCAACTCTGTCCGGGTGATCCTTCCTGCTCCATGTTACCTCTTGTTCTGACCACCTCAAATATCTTGGAACAGCGGAAGAGACCGAATTAACTGCTTGTTTCAGTATCTTCTTATCCTTGTTAGAGCCTCCCGTAGTGTGCACATGATATTGACCCAGCTGTTTGGGGTTAGCTTGAAAACCTCCCGCTCCCCCTTGATTGTTACCTTGATTTCCAGCTGGCGGGTTGCCGGCTGGGGGCGGTCCGTTGCCCAAATTTCCACCTAGGCCCGGGCCTCCTCCTCGGCCTGCACCTCGCATGGCTCTGTTCACTTCCTCGTTCTTCCACCTTTGTAAGTCGGCACATTGCTCCAATGAATGATTGGCCGGCTTGCCGTTCCTGCTATGCTTCGGGCATGCCATCCTAAATATGTCCCAACTGTTGCTTGGTCTTGGAGGTCCTTGGTAGTGTCCCCCATTGTGATTTCCAGTATTAAAATTTCCTTCGGATCTAGGTCTTGAAGACCCGGCCTCCGTGTTGGCTACAAACTCGGGATTCCCTTCAAACGGGCGTTTGTTCTGGCTACTTCCATTATTGATTGGCGCCGATCCATTGCCGGTTTTCCCACTGTTGCTTGTGTTTGCTTTTGCTTTCTTGTCATCAACTTCCTCCTCTGTGGTATCCGTTGCAGCGTGTTTGTTGCATGCATCCATTAACTCTCCCATCGTAACCTCCGCTGCATTCCTACTAGATTTCATGCGAGTTAGCTTTTGCACTAAAGGAACATACTTACATGTTTTTGCCATAGCTTGTAGCGCGTCCTTAGGCTGGATATCTGTAGACGAGTGGAGTATCTCCATAACCCGGCGTACCCAGCTGCGTGCTGATTCTCCTTTCTTCTGAACGCATCTTTCTAAATCATCAATAGTAAACAACTTTCTGCACGTCCCATGAAAGTGCTTGATAAATGCGGTCTTTAGCTCCTCCCACGATTTGATCGACCTTTCCGGTAAATTGGTGAACCATAACTTTGCTGCTCCCTCTGACATCATTAAGTACATGAATTTGGCTTGGAGATTCTCGGATGCGTTGCGAATTGACATCGCCATCTCGTAGCTGCTCAGCCACGTTTCTGGATCCATTGTTGGCTCATAATTTACTACTTTCCCCGGTTCTTTGAACTTCTCCGGGTAAGGTTCTGCTCTGATATCGTCCGAGAGGCACTTGGGTCCCGCCAGGGTGGTTGGGGCTGGTCTTACTCGGGAGACACGTGACCCGGCTGGGGGTGCCACGAGGTGTGGTGCCACCGGCAATTCGTGCCCTGCAAACCCGGCCCCGGCTCTTCTGGCCCTGGAGCTGTCCACCACCGCCTGCGCTGCTGATACTACTGGTACTGTCTGGATACGTGGTGGAGGCGGCATTTGCTGTTGCTCTTCCCTTAGTCGTGCCGCACTTGCTTGGACATTGCCCTGCTGCTGACTGACGTACGGCGTCCCATGCATTCCGCTTCTATGATCCGGATAATTGGCTTGCTGTGCTACCGCGGTGTGTAGCAGATCGATCGCTCGTCGGGTTCCCTCTGCATGAGGCGAATCTCCTACAGGAATCTGGTTTAATGCGAGCGTTGCTGCGTACACGTTGTCCATGGGATTGTTGTAATGGCCTGCTGGTGTGTGGAATCGTGATGGTGGTGGTGGCATGGTATTGCCGGCTGTCACCCCCGTCTGCGGCAAAGGTAACCCGGCTGGCGCGTTTACCGGCTGTGCTCCTGTTGACGGTCGCGGTATGGTCACTTGGTTCACCGGTGGAATCGGCTGATCTTGAGGCGTGAACACCAGGGCAGTCGGGTTAATAACCCCTCCTGTTGCCGGCAGCATAGTTCGGTGCCTTTGGTGCATCCTTGTCGTTTCCTCCCGGAGCCGGGTCTCTCGGTCATCCAATTCGCGCTGCCGCGCGGCCATCCCCTGCCTTTCTGCTTCTACTTGCCTTCTTTGCTGCTCCAATGCACGACGAGCCACGTCCAGGTCTCTTACGCGCTCTGCCGCGTTTTGTGGGGTAATAACTGTGGCCAAGACCGTGGGGTCCAAGATCAAATTATTATCAAACAGAGCCGGGTGGCGCGGATTCGAGGGGCCCGCCCCCGGTGTCCGGTTTGCTTGGAACCCAAACATATTTGCGTGTCGCTCCTCGTCTGCTGGGCGACTGGTGACTGATGCCGACTCTCCATCGACCTGGACCAAGACCGGGTCAACTGTACCTCGCTGCTGGGCCACTGCCTGAGCCGCCCCGACTGGCGCCGCGGCTGCGTTTTCTTGATTGAGATTGATCGCGGGAGCCGCATAAACTGCAACCCGGCGCATGATGCCCGGTGTAGATTCGTATTGTTCTTCCTCGCTGTTTTCCTTCTCATACCGATCTTCCAGCAAGTCCTTAATGGATGCAGTGTCATCCTTTCCATCGCTTGGATCGCGCGGAGTCCATGCCGGCTCCTCCGGCTGTTCCCAACGTGTAATAGGCTCCTCTGCCTGGTATGTTGTTCCGACTGACTCTTCTCTATCGGGTTGGGCGTACGCAGCCTCCCCTGATACAGGATCAGAAAAATTGTCAGGAATCGAACCAGAGGTACATACCATACCGATGAAGACGTTGATTCGGCCGATCGTCACGACCGATCCAGATTCGAGGCGATCCGACTCAGGCCCCCAGCCGGAATCGTCCACCATCTTCTTTCCTTCGTGGTCATCGTAGATCTCACCGACGACGAGGTTCTCCATGCTTTTCCGAGCTTCTCCCGTGATGCAAACACCTTTGGACGCAGGCCCCACGGTGGGCGCCAACTGTCGTGGGATAATCACGGCAGATGTTACCGGGGGTAACTGATCTTGGGGCAAGTCGACACAGGTATTCGGGAGAGGGTTTAGCTCAAAGGAAGACATGGCGGAAAGCAATCTAAGAACCGGAAAATAACTCGCCGGATCTCAATATGAATTATGCTGGATACTCGATAATAGGTGTTACAACTATGACTTGGATCTCTGGCAAACCAAACCTAGGGGCCGGTTTATAAAGCACCCGTACACCCCTAACTTGCTCTTCAAGGCACATCTTGAGTCCTATTCGAACTTTACTTACAAACCCTAGCTTTCCTTACCGCAACCCACAATCCGGGTTACGAGGCCTACACACTATGGGCCTTCCAGAAGTCTCTTTATTCTTAGCCGGATCCTGTGCAGCACCCTTTGGGCCGGATCACACCTTGGAGTTGGCCTACCGGGTTACCATCCCCCCCATCACTCATTGCGTATGAGGTTGCCGAGTGCGCGGATACGGCCACCTTCATCGATGGCCTCCCTGAGCCCGACACCGAGATGGAGGAGGACGAGGAGGAGGATGAAGAGACAGACCCCGAGCTGGGCTTCTTCGATTCACTCCAGGGCAAGGGGAAGGCCGCGATCATCGCGAGTAGCGATGAAGAGACCGAGGAGATCGACACTGCTGCCCTCGAGTTCGGCACCTCATCAGGAGCCGCTCTCGATGACACGGTACGCCCCCCAGGCCAAGCCTCTGGTCCATCCGAGATGGAGCAGTCCGCCACCGTCCACCCGGAAGCGGATGCGACCAACACAAGCGCCGAGGAGGAAGCCGCGAAGGCAGCTGCAGCCAGCTCGGAGGCGGAGGCGAACAAGACCACCACCGAGAATGAAGCAGCCCAGGCCAGCACCGACAACACCGCCTCTTCAACATGATCTTATCCTGCAAGCTTTTTTACTCAAACACTTATCAGATCCCCGGGATGCCGGGTGCAGATGTATCAGACTTATTTACATTTTTCTCTTGCTACTCAATTTTATTTCCATTTGTTATCTTTAATTTAATCACTTTGAGCAGCCCTGGCTCAATGCCGGGTTGCGTTTCCATGCGAGTCCCCGAGTTGCGTTTCTTATTCACCCTCTCTTTTCATCTCTGCTCTACCCGCAACTTGTTGCTTTTTTGGTATTCGAGTCACAAGAGTCAAAGAGTAGAGCTGCAAATACTTAGCCACTAGAAACAATCATAGTAACGCAGCCCACCACTTAGCCGAAAAGACGAAACAGAGAACAAAAGTAACAAACACTCTACTCGGTTCCTACACTTTTTCTTCCTTAGCGATTTTCTTGTGCTCATTGACCTTTTGCTTGTTCTCTTGCTTGCCATGAAGCCGGGTTTCGGACAGCAGCAGAGTCGAAGAGTTGGCATATAGGTTTAGACACAGTACTTGTCGCACCCTGGGTTTCTAGAGGATACTCTCCGCACGAACTGGAAGTCAGGTGCTTGGATTATGGGGCACACATGCTCCCACGTCCCAGCTTCCTGGTAGGCCTGCGCTTATGCGCGACAACACAAGCCCTGCTTCCACCGTCGAAGTAAACTATCCGCTAGGAACCTAAAGGCACTACTGTCGACGTACTTCATAATCAAACACGCACGGTACGTCAACAGTTTGGTACGAATGATAACACAGAATGTCTCTAAGACACAAAAGAATGAAATAAGTGCAACTGGCCTTCACTAAGGCAGAAAAATATCGAATACAGTCATCCAGAGGACACATGTCCCAACATATCATTCATTACAACAGCGGAAGCAATCAAAGGGGGTCTGAGTACAGACAAATCCATGGCTTAAGAAGCCGGAGAAAATAAAGAAAAGCGAAGCCCATCCACGTAGGTCTGGATCCTGCCCTGGTCCAGCTAACTACTCGTCTGCAGCGTCATCGAACTCCACAAAGTAGCCATCCTGGGAAGCATCGTAGTCGTAGTAGTACTCTGCGTAAACCACAGCCCCAACGGGGTCAGTACATCCAAGTACTGGCAAGCAAGACTCACAGTTCATCAAGGAGTTACCCGTCAACACAAGCAGAGATGCTTGGGATCAACGGAAGAAAAGGGGTGATATAAAAGTTGCTGCTGGCTGCTCTAAACAACTACAGAATATAACTACAAGTTCCGGCTAACAGAAAAGATAAGATCGAGGATTGTAACCAACTGAAAGATAACTTCAACCAAACCCATCCTGGATCTCGCCCCTTATCCAAAGAAGCAATCCGAGGATAACTCACACAGTTGTGATAAGGTGGATCAAGTTATTTGTGTGAATAACCTATTACTAGTCAGATTATTAATCATTGGGTGAAACATGATTGATCATTATGTTGAAGTTGTCCTGAGTACTTGTTAGCCAGTACTTTCACCAAGTAATCCATAACCGCGGAAAACACGGCTTCTCGAGAAGATTATCCCTGCAGGGTTGCACCAATTTGGCCGTACACTCATGAATATCCCGCCAGATGGGATGCCTCCCACCAAGCGGGGCACTCAACACAACCGACCATTCCTCGCATCAAGCCCAAAGAACCTTGGGCGCACGGCTAATCAAGCCCAGAAGAAAATGGACCATCATAGCACTCTAAGACCGTGTCCCCCTATATGCCAACTACGAAAGTTCCACCCTGCGCTGGGCTCGCAAAAACATGCATGCGGCAAATGGAAAACACGAACTAAATGAGGCGATTTGGACGAGATGCGAATCAGGTCAAGTTGAGGGGGGCGCCCATACTCGCTTCCCAAATGCGGGTAGTGCGCTCATCATGGATCAGTAGACAAGACCCTTTTCCTATTAGGGTCGACACTAGCAGGCTCCAAAACCACTCATGGGCCTCCTGCCGGTGCCTTATCATCAAATTATTAATACCATTAGCAATTAACAGGATTGATTGATTAATAACGAGCCCCGGTTCAAGATAATAAGATAGTAACGGTAGTAACCGACAACAGACTCGAGTAAAAGCAACCCTAAGCATGCTAGATAAAGAACAGGCACAAACAATGGCTGTAGGTATGGAGGTGGTGGCAATATCATGGCTCAAGATATCATGTGATGGGTGCGGAGAACAAGCAACGATACATAGGGCTAGCAATAGTAGACAAAAGATAGTATCGACAACAAGTGTGGAAAGGAACTCAATGATTCATGTGAGTGATAACTTGCCTGGCAGCTCAGCCTCGTACTGGGCTAGGTCCTGAGTAGTGGTGTCGTAAGGCTCGTCGGTACCAACGTCGTCGTCTAATCGAGAAGAAGCAAAAACAACAACGAAGGAGGACGGGCAATCAATACATGGCATAAGTGCACAAACATTGGATGATGCATGTCATGTTTAATAGATGCAACAAAATAACTTGCTTGACATGAAACACAAGTTTAAATGGATTCCATATGCAAAAGGGTGCATATGGAAGCCCATGCTTGGAGTTGAATTGATTGTTCTATCTCTAAGCATTAGGTGTAGTTGAATTAGTATGATGCATGCATGATCAATAACATAACAAGTTAAATGCAATTGGAATGATAGTTAATCATTTTAGAAAACATTAACAAATTTGGAATTATTGGTACTTAATGGTGTTGAACAAGTATTGATTGTTTTCAACAATTTAAAGTATGCAAAACCAATTACAAATTTTATATTTGAAAAGTTTATCAAATTTTAGTTGGATTACATGTTTCACAATTTGAAATTGGACTTAGGATTATTTAATTATGAATTAAACAATTTTAAACAATTTTTAATTGAATTAAACAAGATTTAAATAGTTTAGGCAATTTAAATTGTTCAAACCAGAAAACAAAATTTATATTTGAATAGATCATTCAAAAAGGTGTGAAAAACATATTTTATTTGAATTATTTGAAAACAGTATGAATTAGTTATGAATTATTTCAAATTGCATTTGAATTATTTGAATTTGAATTTAGATTGCATTTTGAAATTTCAAAACAGAACACAAATTGCATATTTGGAAAGATTATGAAATTTAGATCAAGTTTCATATAAAGTTTGTATTTGTTGGGTTTATAAAACAAAAGATATTGCATTTTAAAGTTTATTCCTTAATCTGCTATTTTAATTAATTAGAAAACAAAAACAGAAATTGTTTTAATCTTTTTATACGCACAGAAACACACACCCAGCCACTGCCAGGGGGGCCCGAGTGTTGCTGTGCCTACGTGGCCACATGAGTGACTGACAGGGGGCCCTCCCTGTCAGCACTCGGGAGAAAAAAAGGTGGGATTTTTGCGGGTGCTGGGGTTCGAACCCAGCACCTCTCCCTCGCGCGCGCTCGACTGAACCAACTGCGCTGTCGCGCTGCGTTTGTCAGATACAGACGCGCAGGGAGGATATGTTTCAGAAACACGTTACACTGACGAAACTGAAGAACGCGCGCGTGCTTGCCTGACAGAAACTCAACGGCGGCGATCAACGTCGATGTGCTCGTTCTGCGGGGCTGCTGTGACGCTGGATGCGCTCGGAAACAACAGAGGGAGAGAGGGAAGTAGACGGCGGACGCTCACCGTGGTTGCAGGGGAGCAGGGAGGCGACGATGACGAACTGATGACGCCGGGGTGACGACGGTGGCCGCGGAGACGATGTGGACGGCGCCGTCGATGTGGTGCTCCCCCGTGCGCGCTCTGGTGCTCAACGCGTCGAGGGCGAGGTGGCGGTGCTGTTCCAGGAGACGGTGGGTGCGGAGGTGGCCTGCAACGGCGACGCGAAGGTCGGGTTCAGAAAAACGAGCCACGGTGGCCGGAAAGAAGAACGGGACGGCGGCGTCGAACGAGGACTCACTGTGGCTCTTGCAGGTGTCCAATGGAAGGAGGGAGGAGAGGCGCGTCGATTTCAGTTGGTGGATGGCTAGGTGGGAGCTGGACGCGGCGGCGCCATGAAGATCTTCAGAAGCTCGCCGTCGGGGTAGTTGCAGAGAGGGAATAGCTCGAGGAGGAAGGCGATTGACGGCGCTGGAGAGGTGGAGGCGGAAACCCTAGAGCTTAGGGGGGTACAGGGGTGCCCTAGGCTAGCTTATATAGGGCGGAGGCGCTGCGGTGGCCGCCGTGGTCGCTCGCGGTCGCCGTGGAGGCCTCCGATGGGCGCCGTACGGGAAGAAGACGAAGGAGAGCGCGCGCACGAATCTCCGCGCGCTCGAAGCGGTAAGTTGGCGCTGCGCGGGCTGGGTTGCTGCGCGCTAGGGCTAGATGGGCTTGGGCCAAGCGGTAGATTAGGTGCTGCTGCTCGTTTTCCTTTTTATTCTTTTCTGTTTTTATTTTTTTTTGTACTTTTGCTTTTGGGAGAAAACTGTTAAGGTTTTATTTGAGAAAAATTATAGAAAAATTAAGTTAAGCTTTTTAAACAATTAGTAACCACATTGTAAACTTGGATTTCAAAAATTGAAATTTAAAACTATGGTTTGTGTTTGAATTCAAAATAGGGGATTTGAGTTTAGCAAAATCTTGATAAAACATGAATAAAAAATAGGGTTACCCCTAGGGTTTTAGAATGATTTAGAGGGAAGAAATGTTTGGTGATTTTTATGGTTCCCAAAAGGTACTGATTGAGAACTTGGTTTGGGAATTTAAAAGGTGATTTGAGAATTATTGATTGAATTATTGGTTGGATTTAAAGCAACAATTTTATAAGTGAAAACAAGGAATAAAAGGGTTGTTTTTATTTGTTATTTTGGTTCCAAAAGTTGTAAAAGAGCAAGTATGAAACCATGTTTGAAAAAGGTTTGAATTTGAATTGTGAAAAACAGAATAAGACAGATGGAAAACAAATGCAAACAATAAGTAAACATGATGACATGATGCATTGCTTGAAATAAAACAAGGAACAAAGCATTCTAGGGGTATTTTCATACTTGGGATGTTACAAAACGCCCCCCCTTGAAGGAATCGCGCCCCGAGATTCCCTACTGAGAAATGAACAGGTCCGGATACTTCTTGCGAAGATCCTCTTCGGTCTCCCACGTTGCCTCTTTATCAGAATGATGCGACCATTGGACTTTCAAGAACTTGGTGCTCTTGTTGCGAGTCTTACGCTCGGTCTCATCGAGAATACGAATTGGGTGCTCCTCATAAGATAGATCATCTTGCAGTTCGATGGAGTCATGATCAACTGCACGATCTGGATCTTTGAAACACTTCTTGAGTTGTGACACGTGGAACACATCGTGCACTTTGGATAGTTTTTCTGGAAGTTCAAGACGATAAGCATTCTCTGCACGTCTTGAGAGGATGTTGAAAGGGCCAATGTATCTTGGTGCAAGCTTTCCTTTCACACCAAAACGATGAGTGCCTCTGAGGGGAGTTACACGGAGATATGCCTTATCACCAGGTGCATAGACCATATCCCTGTGCTTGCTATCATAATAGCTCTTCTGACGAGACTGAGCAATCCTTAGATTGTCACGAATGATACGAACTTTCTCCTCGGCTTCCTTAACAATGTCAGGGCCTAAAAGTGAACGTTCACCAGCTCCAGACCAATTGATTGGACTCCTGCATCTGCGACCATACAGTGCCTCAAATGGTGCCATTCCTAGGCTTGCCTGGTAGCTGTTGTTGTAGGAGAATTCAGCATATGGAAGGCAATCCTCCCATTTCATGCCAAAGGAGAGACCACATGCTCTGAGCATATCCTCGAGAATCTGATTGACTCTTTCGACTTGCCCTTGAGACTGAGGGTGATAAGCTGTGCTGAACAGAAGTTTGGTGCCCAATGCTTCTTGAAAGCTTTTCCAGAAATGAGAAGTGAATATACTTCCACGGTCTGAGCTTATTTCCAATGGAACACCATGAAGGGGAACAACCTTTGCTGTGTAGAGCTCTGCTAACTGGCTAGCTGAGATAGTTTCCTTTACAGCATAGAAGTGAGCAACCTTAGTGAGACGATCAATAACAACGAAGATTGCATCGTTGCCTTTCCTGGACTTTGGAAACCCAGTAACGAAGTCCATTTCAATCATGTCCCACTTCCACTCAGGAATTTTCAGTGGTTGGAGTAGACCTGCTGTCTTCTGATGGACTGCCTTAACACGTTGACAAACGTCGCATTCAGAAACGTATTGAGCAATTTCACGTTTCATGCCAGGCCACCAATACAGAGTCTTGAGATCCTGGTACATCTTTGTACTTCCAGGGTGAATGGATAGAGGAGTTTCATGAGCCTCCTTGAGAATGACATCCTTGAGACTTTGAATCTGAGGGACTGCAATGCGTCCTTCGAAGAACACAGTTCCCTTGTCATCAATTGAGAAGGACTTGAATTTATCATTGCCCTCCTTGATGTGATCCACAATCTTCTTGATTTCATTATCACGAAGTTGTTCAGAACGAATCTTGTCCTCGAGAGTTGGACTGGCTGTCAAGCTAGCAAGGTATCCTTCCGGAACAAGACCAAGGTTCAGCTTCTGGAATTCTTCATGAAGTGGAGGTTGGCTTTCCATGATCATGAGATTATTGCAATAAGATTTGCGACTGAGAGCATCGGCCATAACATTAGCCTTGCCTGGAGTGTAAGAAATTGTGAGATCAAAGTCTTTAATCTTCTCAATCCATCTCCTTTGCCTGAGGTTCAGATCTGGCTGAGTGAAGATGTATTTCAGACTCTTGTGATCGGAAAAGATTTCAGTTTTGTTACCCAACAAGTATTGTCTCCATTTCTTGAGGGCAAACACAACTGCTGCAAGTTCAAGATCATGAGTGGGATAGTTTTGCTCATGTGGGTTCAACTGACGTGAAGCATAAGCCACAACTTGACGTTCTTGCATAAGAACTGCTCCTAGGCCTTGGAGAGATGCATCACAGAATATCTGGAAAGGTTTGGTGGTGTCGGGGCCAACTAGAACAGGTGTGGAAGTGAGTTTAGTCTTCAGGAGGTTGAAACTCTCATCACATTGTGGAGTCCAAACGAACTTTTTGTCCTTCTTTGTGAGATCAGTGAGAGGTTTAGCAATCTTGGAAAAGTTTTGGACGAAACGACGGCAATAGCTAGCCAAGCCAAGAAAACTTCTGACTTGCTTCACCGTCTTAGGGGGTTTCCAATCAACAATTGCCTTAACCTTTTCCGGGTCAATGGCTATGCCTTTGGCAGAGATGATATGACCAAGATATGCAACTTCTGGAATCCAGAATTCACATTTGGAAAACTTGGCATACAAACGATGCTCGCGAAGTTTCATGAGAGTGAGACGAAGGTGTTCTCCATGCTCTTCCTCGGATTTGGAATAGACTAGAATGTCATCAAGATATACCACAACGAACTTGTCGAGGTATTCATGGAAGACAGAATTCATGAGTCTTGAGAAGGTCGCCGGTGCATTGGTGAGACCAAAGGACATGACGGTGTATTCATATAGACCGTACCGAGTGGTGAAAGCTGTCTTAGGAATATCTTCCTTTCTGATCTTTATCTGATGGTAACCCATCCTCAAGTCCAACTTTGAGAATATTGTGGCTCCAGCAAGTTGATCAAAAAGATCATCGATACGAGGAAGTGGATACTTGTTCTTGATTGTTTTCTCGTTGAGAGGACGATAGTCAACCACGAGTCTCTTAGTTTGATCCTTCTTGGCAACAAACAGAGTTGGGCAACCCCAAGCGGAGGAACTAGGCTGAATGAAACCTTTGTCCATATACATATCGATTTGCTCCTTCAACAATTTCAGTTCAGGAGGAGCTATCTTATATGGATGCTTAGAGATTGGAGCAGTACCTGGCTCAAGCTCGATCACGAACTCAACTGCTCTGTCCGGAGGCATCCCTGGCAACTCTTCTGGAAAGACGTTAGGGAATTCACAAACCACCGGAACATTTTCAATTGCCGGAAGGGGTTTGGCATCGAGGCTGAACAGCTGAACAGAAGTTGATCCATATGGAGAATAGACTATCTGGCCTGAAGTGTGGGAGAGAGTTATTGACTTTTGAGCACAGTCAATTTTAGCTTTGTGGGTCTTCAACCAATCCATACCCAGAATGACATCAATGTCAGAATTTCCCAGCAACATGAGTGAAGCAAGGAATATGCGACCTCCAATTAGGATCTCATTGTCCATGCTTATCTTGGAAGTCAACATTTTATTTCCCGGAGAGTGCACATAGATTTGATTGCTTAGCGGAACCAGAGCTAAATTGTACGTTGTAGCAAAGATCTTTGACACAAACGAATGCGATGCTCCAGTATCAAACAACACTTTAGCTGGAATAGAGTTTACGGGTAATATACCGAGAACGACGTCAGCAGCCTCCTCTGCTTTGTCGGCCTTGATATGGTTCACCCTCGCGTTCCTCCCGACAGGCCTATTGTTGGAGTTGAAGGCTTTAGCCGGAGGAGCACGAACCATAGCCTGGTTGGTGTTGGGGCGAGGAGGTAGGGGTAGCTGCTTCTGAGTGCACTTATCAGCATAATGTCCAGTCTCCTTGCACTTGTAGCAAGTGACGACACGAGAAGGACCTGGCCTTGGCTGCCCCATCGGGAACCTCTGACCCTGCATCTGAGATGGGTTGGGTGGGCGGGGACCAAAGCCTGGAGAAGCTTGGGCATTTGGAGCCCGAGTGACAGCACCATTTGGCACCCAGATGCGGCGCTTCTGCGGAGGGGTGGTCATGTTGGAGGAGGAACCACCCTCACGCGAGTGCTTGCGCGACTCTTCGAACGCCTTGCGCCCATTCTCCTCATTGAGCGCGGTGTTCACAAGCTCCACGAAGTCCTTGCACTTGATGTTGGTGAGAGCGTACTTCAGTTCCGGGTTAAAACCTCGGCGGAACCTTGCCATCTTCTTGGCTTCGGTGGACACTTCGTCACCAGCGTACCGAGCGAGACGATTGAACTCGTTCTGGTAGCCGAGAACGTCCAGCTTGCCCTGTCTGAGAGAGCAGAATTCCTCACGCATCTTTTCCATGAGACCATCCGGGATGTGGTGCTTCAGGAAGGCATCTCTGAAACATCCCCAGTTGATAGGAAAGCCAGCCCTCATGGCCTGGTAGTTCTCCCACCAAGTAGCTGCCTGACCCTTCAGTAGGTAGGTGGCGTACTTGACCTTATCCTCTTCAGCAACATGAGCTATCTCCAGAGCTCTTGCTACGTCACGGATCCAGTCATCAGCATCCAGGGGCTCACGTGTTGCCACGAAAGCTTTTGGGCCCAAGCTGAGGAAGTCCTTGATGGTGACCCTTGGAGCATTCTGGTTGTGTTGCTGGTTAGCCTGGATCTGGGCCATCTGTGTCACCACTTGGGTCATCTGAGCCAACAGCTCCCCCATTGGTGGTGGCGGAGGCGGGTTGTTCCTGGTTGGAGGCATCCTGAACAGAAATTCATTTTAGCACAACAACAGAAAAAGGATAGACTTGGTAACCGAAAGATAGATTATTCCGACGCATGAATAGATAACCAACAAGTACATCATCACATGTTCAAATACATCAGAATATCCAACAGACCAATACATGGTTCGAAAACGAAAGGATAAACTAGACACAGCTAGTAATGGATACAACGGTACTCCCACGCTCATCACGCAGGACGGCGGTGAGTAGTACGACGAGAGATACGGTGAGGAGGAATCCCACGGAAGTAGGTATCACGACGATCCATGTAGATAGGAACTGCTCTGAGAACAACTCTCGGTGTGGTGAAGTGGAAAGCGTCGTATCCCTGTGCTCCAAAGCGGGGAATCCCTGTGTAACCAGCTCCGAGATCGAGAAGTGGACCTCTGATCGGCTCGTACCCTCCAGCATCTGGCAACGGAAGACCAGCTGGCTGAACGACACGTGCGAAGCGCTCGTCTCCAACAAAGTCTGTGGTGTACGTCGCCAGACGAGTGAGAGCAAGGTGGAGCTGCTCCCTGACTGAGGCTAACTCCTGAGAAAGTGCGGAAGCAACGGCATCACTGTGACTAGCGAACTGGGCAGTGACCTGGAGCCTGGAGCTGTCAGTCTCGTAGGTATCCATGTCGCGGTGGATAGTGAAGTGAGCTCCCGCTGCCGTGATGTAACCACGGGGGATGTGACGAAAACTG
Source organism: Alopecurus myosuroides (assembly GCA_028641055.1). Lineage (NCBI taxonomy): Eukaryota > Viridiplantae > Streptophyta > Magnoliopsida > Poales > Poaceae > Alopecurus > Alopecurus myosuroides. Next base: position 170,550,465 of record CM054060.1, on the reverse strand, counting down.
GACTTATCAAACCCCCAGTAGTCAGCACGGAGAACGGTGACACTCACGTACGCTGCCTGCTGCACTGCCATATCCACTGTGGACCCTACTGCCTCGTACTGGTGTGCAATGCTCCTGCCATCATCCGACAGAATGTAGACGATAGCCCGGTAGCAAGTCTGGTCACACTCTCGCTGGTGCTCGTAGACCTGGTACTCTGGTGCCCAATGGAACCCCAGAAAGGTAACCATGTCTCTCAGCAACTCCGGAAAACCGGCGGTGCTCTCACAGCGAGTCATGCGAACCACCTGCGGATAGTAGTTGAGACCCATCTGCAGACGATTTGGAAGGTTTTGATTAGACTCCGGTAGATGAAAAAGGATGTGGAAAACAACAACAAGGTTGAACGGACGAAAGGATGTTGAAAAGAACATGATATTGAGGCAACATCGGGAAAACGAGACCACAAAACCTGAGGTACTACAGAGAACCCAAAACACGTGAAACCCTAACTTGAAAGTTTAGGTGAGAACAGAAAACAACGTTTCACTTCCTTACCAGAAAAGGGTGGGTGGGTGGGGAAAGAAGAAAAATGGCAGAATTCCTACTCTCACGTTTCATTTTTCCTATATAGCTACAAAATAGTTTCTAGACTCAACTGCGACCAGTAAAAAGGGATCCTACAGGCAGACAGGCTCTGATACCATTTGTCGCACCCTGGGTTTCTAGAGGATACTCTCCGCACGAACTGGAAGTCAGGTGCTTGGATTATGGGGCACACATGCTCCCACGTCCCAGCTTCCTGGTAGGCCTGCGCTTATGCGCGACAACACAAGCCCTGCTTCCACCGTCGAAGTAAACTATCCGCTAGGAACCTAAAGGCACTACTGTCGACGTACTTCATAATCAAACACGCACGGTACGTCAACAGTTTGGTACGAATGATAATACAGAATGTCTCTAAGACACAAAAGAATGAAATAAGTGCAACTGGCCTTCACTAAGGCAGAAAAATATCGAATACAGTCATCCAGAGGACACATGTCCCAACATATCATTCATTACAACAGCGGAAGCAATCAAAGGGGGTCTGAGTACAGACAAATCCATGGCTTAAGAAGCCAGAGAAAATAAAGAAAAGCGAAGCCCATCCACGTAGGTCTGGATCCTGCCCTGGTCCAGCTAACTACTCGTCTGCAGCGTCATCGAACTCCACAAAGTAGCCATCCTGGGAAGCATCGTAGTCGTAGTAGTACTCTGCGTAAACCACAGCCCCAACGGGGTCAGTACATCCAAGTACTGGCAAGCAAGACTCACAGTTCATCAAGGAGTTACCCGTCAACACAAGCAGAGATGCTTGGGATCAACGGAAGAAAAGGGGTGATATAAAAGTTGCTGCTGGCTGCTCTAAACAACTACAGAATATAACTACAAGTTCCGGCTAACAGAAAAGATAAGATCGAGGATTGTAACCAACTGAAAGATAACTTCAACCAAACCCATCCTGGATCTCGCCCCTTATCCAAAGAAGCAATCCGAGGATAACTCACACAGTTGTGATAAGGTGGATCAAGTTATTTGTGTGAATAACCTATTACTAGTCAGATTATTAATCATTGGGTGAAACATGATTGATCATTATGTTGAAGTTGTCCTGAGTACTTGTTAGCCAGTACTTTCACCAAGTAATCCATAACCGCGGAAAACACGGCTTCTCGAGAAGATTATCCCTGCAGGGTTGCACCAATTTGGCCGTACACTCATGAATATCCCGCCAGATGGGATGCCTCCCACCAAGCGGGGCACTCAACACAACCGACCATTCCTCGCATCAAGCCCAAAGAACCTTGGGCGCACGGCTAATCAAGCCCAGAAGAAAATGGACCATCATAGCACTCTAAGACCGTGTCCCCCTATATGCCGACTACGAAAGTTCCACCCTGCGCTGGGCTCGCAAAAACATGCATGCGGCAAATGGAAAACACGAACTAAATGAGGCGATTTGGACGAGATGCGAATCAGGTCAAGTTGAGGGGGGCGCCCATACTCGCTTCCCAAATGCGGGTAGTGCGCTCATCATGGATCAGTAGACAAGACCCTTTTCCTATTAGGGTCGACACTAGCAGGCTCCAAAACCACTCATGGGCCTCCTGCCGGTGCCTTATCATCAAATTATTAATACCATTAGCAATTAACAGGATTGATTGATTAATAACGAGCCCCGGTTCAAGATAATAAGATAGTAACGGTAGTAACCGACAACAGACTCGAGTAAAAGCAACCCTAAGCATGCTAGATAAAGAACAGGCACAAACAATGGCTGTAGGTATGGAGGTGGTGGCAATATCATGGCTCAAGATATCATGTGATGGGTGCGGAGAACAAGCAACGATACATAGGGATAGCAATAGTAGACAAAAGATAGTATCGACAACAAGTGTGGAAAGGAACTCAATGATTCATGTGAGTGATAACTTGCCTGGCAGCTCAGCCTCGTACTGGGCTAGGTCCTGAGTAGTGGTGTCGTAAGGCTCGTCGGTACCAACGTCGTCGTCTAATCGAGAAGAAGCAAAAACAACAACGAAGGAGGACGGGCAATCAATACATGGCATAAGTGCTCAAACATTGGATGATGCATGTCATGTTTAATAGATGCAACAAAATAACTTGCTTGACATGAAACACAAGTTTAAATGGATTCCATATGCAAAAGGGTGCATATGGAAGCCCATGCTTGGAGTTGAATTGATTGTTCTATCTCTAAGCATTAGGTGTAGTTGAATTAGTATGATGCATGCATGATCAATAACATAACAAGTTAAATGCAATTGGAATGATAGTTAATCATTTTAGAAAACATTAACAAATTTGGAATTATTGGTACTTAATGGTGTTGAACAAGTATTGATTGTTTTCAACAATTTAAAGTATGCAAAACCAATTACAAATTTTATATTTGAAAAGTTTATCAAATTTTAGTTGGATTACATGTTTCACAATTTGAAATTGGACTTAGGATTATTTAATTATGAATTAAACAATTTTAAACAATTTTTAATTGAATTAAACAAGATTTAAATAGTTTAGGCAATTTAAATTGTTCAAACCAGAAAACAAAATTTATATTTGAATAGATCATTCAAAAAGGTGTGAAAAACATATTTTATTTGAATTATTTGAAAACAGTATGAATTAGTTATGAATTATTTCAAATTGCATTTGAATTATTTGAATTTGAATTTAGATTGCATTTTGAAATTTCAAAACAGAACACAAATTGCATATTTGGAAAGATTATGAAATTTAGATCAAGTTTCATATAAAGTTTGTATTTGTTGGGTTTATAAAACAAAAGATATTGCATTTTAAAGTTTATTCCTTAATCTGCTATTTTAATTAATTAGAAAACAAAAACAGAAATTGTTTTAATCTTTTTATACGCACAGAAACACACACCCAGCCACTGCCAGGGGGGCCCGAGTGTTGCTGTGCCTACGTGGCCACATGAGTGACTGACAGGGGGCCCTCCCTGTCAGCACTCGGGAGAAAAAAAGGTGGGATTTTTGCGGGTGCTGGGGTTCGAACCCAGCACCTCTCCCTCGCGCGCGCTCGACTGAACCAACTGCGCTGTCGCGCTGCGTTTGTCAGATACAGACGCGCAGGGAGGATATGTTTCAGAAACACGTTACACTGACGAAACTGAAGAACGCGCGCGTGCTTGCCTGACAGAAACTCAACGGCGGCGATCAACGTCGATGTGCTCGTTCTGCGGGGCTGCTGTGACGCTGGATGCGCTCGGAAACAACAGAGGGAGAGAGGGAAGTAGACGGCGGACGCTCACCGTGGTTGCAGGGGAGCAGGGAGGCGACGATGACGAACTGATGACGCCGGGGTGACGACGGTGGCCGCGGAGACGATGTGGACGGCGCCGTCGATGTGGTGCTCCCCCGTGCGCGCTCTGGTGCTCAACGCGTCGAGGGCGAGGTGGCGGTGCTGTTCCAGGAGACGGTGGGTGCGGAGGTGGCCTGCAACGGCGACGCGAAGGTCGGGTTCAGAAAAACGAGCCACGGTGGCCGGAAAGAAGAACGGGACGGCGGCGTCGAACGAGGACTCACTGTGGCTCTTGCAGGTGTCCAATGGAAGGAGGGAGGAGAGGCGCGTCGATTTCAGTTGGTGGATGGCTAGGTGGGAGCTGGACGCGGCGGCGCCATGAAGATCTTCAGAAGCTCGCCGTCGGGGTAGTTGCAGAGAGGGAATAGCTCGAGGAGGAAGGCGATTGACGGCGCTGGAGAGGTGGAGGCGGAAACCCTAGAGCTTAGGGGGGTACATGGGTGCCCTAGGCTAGCTTATATAGGGCGGAGGCGCTGCGGTGGCCGCCGTGGTCGCTCGCGGTCGCCGTGGAGGCCTCCGATGGGCGCCGTACGGGAAGAAGACGAAGGAGAGCGCGCGCACGAATCTCCGCGCGCTCGAAGCGGTAAGTTGGCGCTGCGCGGGCTGGGTTGCTGCGCGCTAGGGCTAGATGGGCTTGGGCCAAGCGGTAGATTAGGTGCTGCTGCTCGTTTTCCTTTTTATTCTTTTCTGTTTTTATTTTTTTTTGTACTTTTGCTTTTGGGAGAAAACTGTTAAGGTTTTATTTGAGAAAAATTATAGAAAAATTAAGTTAAGCTTTTTAAACAATTAGTAACCACATTGTAAACTTGGATTTCAAAAATTGAAATTTAAAACTATGGTTTGTGTTTGAATTCAAAATAGGGGATTTGAGTTTAGCAAAATCTTGATAAAACATGAATAAAAAATAGGGTTACCCCTAGGGTTTTAGAATGATTTAGAGGGAAGAAATGTTTGGTGATTTTTATGGTTCCCAAAAGGTACTGATTGAGAACTTGGTTTGGGAATTTAAAAGGTGATTTGAGAATTATTGATTGAATTATTGGTTGGATTTAAAGCAACAATTTTATAAGTGAAAACAAGGAATAAAAGGGTTGTTTTTATTTGTTATTTTGGTTCCAAAAGTTGTAACAGAGCAAGTATGAAACCATGTTTGAAAAAGGTTTGAATTTGAATTGTGAAAAACAGAATAAGACAGATGGAAAACAAATGCAAACAATAAGTAAACATGATGACATGATGCATTGCTTGAAATAAAACAAGGAACAAAGCATTCTAGGGGTATTTTCATACTTGGGATGTTACAGTACTCAATACGCTTATAAGTTCTGAAGTGAAGCAACCGAATAGACAAACAGTAAAGCCGAGTAAAAACACTTAGAGCAATTTTGGACGAGGGCAGTCCCCGAGATCAATTTCAGATTGCAGAGTAGAATTTCAACTCGGATAAGAGGCTACATACACATCTTTGCTCACGAATGAAAACGACGGAGTAGAGCTACATTCCAGGGACGCTTTGATTCCTCTCCAGCTTTATCTGCCCTGTTCGCCTGTGATGGGCGCACATCTACAAGGTAGTACGCATCATTGTGCAGCGCTTTGCTCACAATGAAAGGACCTTCCCATGGGGGAGACAACTTGTGCATCCCGGCTGTGCGCTGCACAAGCCTAAGGACCATGTCTCCTTCTCGGAAAACCCTTGGGTTCACCTTTCGGCTATGATAGCGCCGCAGGTTTTGCTGGTAGATAGCCGAACACGACAGAGTCAGCTCTCTTGCTTCTTCAAGCAGGTCAACGTCGTCTTCTCGAGCTTCTCTCGCCTCCACCTCAGTGTAGAGGGCTACTCGGGGGGAGTCATGCTCTAAGTCTATTGGAAACACGGCCTCAGCCCCGTATACCAAGAAGAATGGCGTGTAGCCGGTTGACCGGTTAGCGGTAGTCCTTAGACTCCACAACACCGCTGGCAACTCGTCTAGCCAACACCCAGGTGTTTTCAGCAGTGGCTCAATCAGCCTTGGCTTTATGCCTGCCAGTACCATACCATTTGCTCTTTCAACTTGCCCATTGGAGGCAGGGTGCGCGACTGACGCAACGTCTAGCCGGATATGCTTATCTCTGCAGAACCGCACCATTGCCCCTTCTGCGAAATTGGTGCCGTTGTCGGTGATGATGCTGTGCGGGTAGCCATATCTCATGATCACATCCTTCACGAATTTCACCGCTGTGACCCCATCGCACTTCCGAATAGGCTTCACTTCAATCCACTTGGTGAACTTGTCCACCATGACCAAGATATGTGTCATGTTGCCTTTAGCCGGCTTGAAGGGGCCAACCATATCCAGGCACCATACGGCAAACGGCCATGTGATAGGAATTGTTTTCAACTCGGAGGCAGGCATGTGAATCTTACTTGCGAACATCTGGCAGCCATTGCACTTCCTCACGATATCTTCAGCTTGCTGCAGGGCTGTGAGCCAGTAGAAGCCATGCCGAAAAGCTTTCTTGACCAATGCCCGAGAAGAGGCGTGGTGCCCGCATTCTCCTTTATGTATCTCCAACAATATTTCTCCTCCTTCTTCTGGGTCCACACAGCGTTGCAGCACGCCTGTGGCACTCCTTTTGTGTAGCACATCTCTGACTATGGTGTAGCCCTTGGATTTCCTCTGAATCTGCCTTGCAGTAACTTCATCTTCTGGTAGAGTGCCGTCCCTTAGAAAGGATAATATGGGCATAGCCCAACTCGGTGTCTCCCGCGTGGGAAACACTGGTTCGTCCAGTTCCATTGGGACAGGCACTTGTGGTTGCTCAGGAGGAGTGGGAACGCTTCTTTGTAACCCAGATCGATTGGCGAGAACTTCTTCAATGAATGCAACAGCCTCCGGGTTAAGGGCAGCAGTCCCCGAGTATGGAATGACAGTCCCCGAGTAAGGAGTGGCAGTCCCCGGGTATGGAATGGCAGTCCCCGGGTAAGGAGTGGCAGTCCTCGGGTATGGAATGGCAGTCCCCGGGTATGGAATGGCAGTCCCCGAGTAAGGAGCGGCAGTCCCCGAGTAGAGGACGGCAGTCCCCGGGTTTCCTGCAGCACTCTCCCAGTCAATCTCCATGGGGTCAGATTCTTCACTTGGCAGAGAAGGAACAAATATGGACTCCGAGTTGGGAGAAGGCTTGATGGATGGCTTCCTCAAATGCTCCAAGGCGATTCCCGCCGAGATGGATTGCCGAGAAGATCCCAACTTGGATAACTCATCTGCTGCTTCGTTCTCTGCTCGGTGAATGTGCTGGAACTCACAACCTTCGAAGAACCCAGTCATAGACTGCACCAGGAAACGGTATGACGCCATATTGGCATCCAAAGCATCCCAGGTGCCCGAGACTTGCTGTACCACCAGATCAGAATCACCATAGCATATGATGCGCTGCACTCCAACCTCCTTGGCTACTCGCAAGCCATGTACCACTGCCTCATACTCTGCAACATTGTTGGACGCCTTGAAATGAATTTGCAGCACATACTTTAATGGATCTCGCTTGGGTGACGTAAGCACGACACCAGCACCAAGGCCTTCCTTTACTTTCGAGCCATCGAAATGCATCCTCCAATAGTTGGAAACTGGAGCAGGAGGTTCATACTGCACCTCGGCCCAGTCCACAAGAAATTCCGCCAGGATCTGAGACTTGATGGCTTCTCTTCTCGTATACGCGGGAGCATACGCTGCTAGCTCAATCGCCCACTTGGCTACTCTGCCACTCGCCTCCTTGTTGCCCAAGATATCCGAGATGGGAGCAGAACTCACGACAGTGATGGGGTGCTCCTGGAAATAGTGTTTCAGCTTCCTGGCGCCTAGGTACACACCATAGGTCATCTTCTGGTAATGCGGGTAGTTTTGCTTGGAACTGGACAGCACTTCACTGAGGTAGTACACTGGGCACTGCACACTCTTGCCTTCTTCTTCTCGTTCCACCACAATCACCACACTGACTACTCGGTTAGTCGCAGCAATGTACAGCAGCATTGGCTCCTTGGGTAGTGGACTAGCCAAGATGGGAGCACTAGCCAGCATTGCTTTCAGCTCATTGAATGCCACATCCGCTTGCGGAGTCCAGACAAACTTGTCACTTTTCTTCATCAGCTGGTATAGAGGCAAGGCCTTCTCGCCCATTCGGCCCAGAAACCGGCTCAGAGATGCCAAGCAACCTGTGAACTTCTGCACGTCTTTCAATGATCTCGGCAAAGACATGCTCTCAATAGCTTTTATCTTTGAAGGGTTGGCCTCAATGCCCCGACTAGAAACCAGAAAACCGAGTAGCTTTCCAGCCGGTACACCAAAGGTGCACTTACTCGGATTCAGTTTCATTTTGTACTTGCGTAGGTTAGCAAAGGTTTCCTCCAGGTCGGCAAGCAGAGTATGTGTTTTATTCGTTTTGATGACAATGTCATCTACGTACACCTGCACATTCTTGCCGAGCTGGTCGTGCAAGCATTTCTGCATGCATCTCTGATAGGTTGCACCCGCATTCCTCAAGCCAAAACACATGACACGATAGCAATAAGCCCCGTACGGGGTAATGAAAGCAGTCTTTATTTGATCAGCAGGGTTGAGTGCAATCTGGTGAAAACCAGAGTAGGCATCTATGAAAGACAACAGTTCACAACCAGCAGTGGAATCGATCACCTGATCGATGCGAGGTAGCGGGAAAGGATCCTTGGGGCATGCCTTGTTCAAGTCGGTGTAGTCGACACACATGCGCCATGCGGTGGCAGCCTTGGGATCCTCCTTATTCTTCTCGACCATGACCGGGTTGGCTAGCCAATCCGGATGCAGCACCTCCATGATGAAATTGCTTATCAGTAACTTGGTGATCTGGTCACCAATGGCCTTCCTTCTCTCATCTTCGAAGCGGCGCATAGCCTGCTTCACTGGTTTGGCGTCAGGACGCACATGTAATGAGTGCTCAACCAACTCCCTCGGGACTCTTGGTAGATCTTCATTGGTCCAGGCGAATACATCCCGATTCTCACGGAGGAAGTGGATGAGCTCGCTTTCCTATTTCTCCGCCAACCCGGAGCCAATGATGGCTACGCGGTCGGGGAACTCGGGGTCAACCTGGACCTTCTTTGTCTCCTTGGCAGCTTGGAAAGCAGTGCCATGCTGGGTACTCGGCACACCTTGTGCACCGGCTTGTGCGGACTAAGCCATGGCCACCACCTCGTACATCTTCTTCTTCTCGGCCTCAATCACCATCGACTCTGCCAGCTTGGAGCTAGCTGAGGCACACTCTATGGACTTCCTGTAATCGCCAGCGATAGTGATTATGCCATTGGGTCCAGGGATCTTCATCTTTAGATATGCAACATGGGTAGAGGCCATGAACTTGCTCAGAGCAGGCCTGCCGAGTAGAGCATGATAGGGGCTCTGATGATCAACCACTTCAAACTGCAGGCGCTCTGTGCGGCAGTTCTCCCGGGTACCGAATAGCACATCGATCCACACTCGGCCAATCGGGTTGCACGAGATCCCGGGCACAATGCCATGGAAGGTGGTCTTGCTAGGCAGCATCATGTTCTCGGCCAGGCCAAGCTTCTCGAGTGTGTCCTTGTACACAATGTTGATGCTGCTGCCGTTGTCGATTAGCACTTTGCTGAACCTCACATTCTTCTCGGGACCCAGGAAGGTAGGATCCAGCACCAAGGCGTAAGTACCCGGGTTGGGCATCACCTTGGGATGATCTACTCGGGACCACCTGATCTCCTGGTCGCACCAATACATGTAGTGAGGGACAGCAGGAATCACTGCATTGACCTCCATGGCACGCATGTGCTGTGATTGCTTGTCGACTGGCTCAGAAGTGAAGATCATATAGCTCTCGTGGTGCTCTTGGTACTGATTGGAGCCTCCGCCCCCATTGTTGCCGTTGTTGTTGTTGCCCTGATAGTTGTTGTTGTTGCCTCTGTTGTTGTTGTTGCGGTTGTAGTTGTTGTTCTTGTTGCGGTATCTCTCATTGTTGAAGTTCTGGTTGGCTCCTAAAGCCACCTGGTTCACATTCTCTCTTCTCGGGTACACTGGCGGCCGAGCTGCGGGTGCGCGAGTAGGCTGCACATTGGCATTGGCCGCTGGCAGAGGAGGAGGAGGAGGCAAGCCATCACTCTTGATCGCCTCCCACCACTCGCACTGCCGAGTAGTGTGGTTAGCAGGCCTCGAGGGGTGGTGAGTGTGAAAACTGCATGGGCCATCCTTCATGTCATCAAAGACAAACTTCTTCGGCTGCTCGGAGTTCCCGCTACCCGACTGAGAGGTGCGAAATGGCTTCTTGTTGCCTTGGCCCTGGTTCTGGTTCTGCCCGTAGGCTCCAGCAGGTTTCTGCCTCTGGCTGCCACCAGCTCCAACAGTCACTGCATTCACCTCTTCAGGATCATACCGAGTATCTACTCGGCGCTTGTTGCGGAACTCGTTGCGCTTGCCGTTACTGAAGTTTCTTCTCGGCTCAGAGGAGTCCATCAGCGGCTGAGTAGGATCACCAAGTGCGTACTGATCCGCAATCTTGATGGTCTCCGCCAGAGTGTTCGGCATCTCCCTCTGCAATCTCTGCCACAACATACTGCCATGTCTGCATCCCTGCGCAAACCAAGTAATGGCCTGTGCTTCATTCACACCCTCACAGGTGTTCCTCAACGTACTCCACCGAGTAAGATACTCGCGGTCTGTCTCGTCTTCTCGCTGCCTGCAAGCGGATAGCTGCTGTGGCCTATTCGGCCTCTTGTACGTGCTGGTGAAGTTGCTGATGAAGGCATCCGAGAAGTCCAGCCAGCAGTTGATGCTGTTCTTGGGCAAGTTGTTGAGCCAAGTGCGAGCTGGACCCTCTAGCATCTGCGGAACATAGCGCACCGCCCATCTTCTGTTGCCATTCGCGATATGGACCGCGGTGACATAGTCATTGAGCCAATCCTCAGGCTTGGTGCTGCCATTGTAGCTCTTGGTGCCCCTTGCGAGCTGGAAGTTCTTCACGGACGGCTCGTTCATGATGCGCGGGCCAAAGCACTCGGGGCCAGGAGGACCCGTGCTCTCTAGCCGCGCCGACAAGCTGATCCGGTCCAACTGATGCCTCGCATCTCCAGGCGCCAGCATGCGCTCGCCAACACGGTCATGTACATCATAGCCAGCCATTTCCATGGCCGAGTAGCCATCATCATACCTGTCCACCTGCACAGCTGCAGGCTGCTCCACCGGGTTGGCGACTGGTGCCACTGCGCGCGGCTGCTGCCTCTGCCGAGTAGGCTGAGCTGCGGGTTGCCGAGAAGGACCTGGACGTGCAGCTTCTCGGGCACGGCTTTGAGCTTGATGGGCTTGAGAGCCTGCTCTTGCAGCGTTGTGTTCCTGCCCGGGCTGCTGCGGCACAGCAAGCTGTCTCGTGGCAGCAGCCGGGTCATACACCTGCATTTGCCTGTCTCTGCCCGAACGCTCGCTGCGGCTCTTCTCGCGGCTGGGATGCGGAGACGAGGCCTGATCGTTAGATCTAGCCGCGTGCGAGTGAACCACCTGCGAAGCCCCAGCACCCGGGTTGGCCTTCCGGAACTCCTCATTCTGCCTAGCAGCCTCCAACACCAACTCGTTTAGCCTTTCCTGCTGCCTAAGACGCGCATCGCCGTCTAGGCGAGGCAACTCGGCAGCTACGGCCTCTGCAGCTCTAAGTGTCTTGGCGGGTGTGCGATATCTGGGCCTGGTGGAGGTGTTTGCGGTGGCAGACTGAGCAGGAGCCTCTACAACTGTCGCCATCTCGGCACCAAGGTTGCGCCGAGTGGCGCCTACTCTGCTAGGCCTCCTAGCGACTGGCGTGAAGCCGTGAGCCTTGTTGTACTCGAGCTGATCTAGACTCAACTCCAACCTCACCTTATCCAACTCCGCCTGCTCGGCAAGCAGCTCCAGGCGTTGCCGCTCGAGCTGCTCCCTCATGGCCAGGAGCTCGATGTCGGTGGGAGTTGGCATGCCAGGTCGCGTAGCCGACGCGGGAATGACCGTAGACGTGGAAGGCGGCAAGTTGCTCTCCTTCTCGTAGGGCCGGTGAACCCTGCCACCAGCAGCCGGTGCATCAATCTCCTCGACGACGGCCGCAGTGCCAGTAGCGGCTGCGCCAGTGTTTGCCGCCAAGCCCGTCACCATCACCTCAGCGCAGTTCGCAGAGCGGTACGCGGGCCTTCCGCGAGCAGCAATCACCGCGGGAGGATCCTCCGCGTCATGCACCAGCTCGGGGTACGCGCGGTTGGCGACGGTGGCGACGTAGACGAGGTGAGAGCCGAAGGAGATCACCGAGCCGCCCTCCGGCATGGCCATGCCGCCGAAACAGCCGGCGTTGTCGGTGACGAAGTCGAAGGAGCCGAATCTGTGGACAAGGCCACAAACCACGCGCTCCGCTGAAGAAGATCCCATCCGAACAGAAACTCCAGCCAGCGCCGCTGGTTGCCCCACGGTGGGCGCCAACTGTCGTGGTGGTGTCACGGCAGATGCCATGGGATGGCTAAAGATGTGGGGACGAAGGACGCTGGAGGTGCTCGGGGAGGGATCACGCGACGAGTAGCCGCGTGAGGTACGAAGTAAACACTGCAAACAACACGATCTACCCAGGTTCAGGGCCCTCGTGAGGAGGTAAAACCCCTACTCCTGCCTTTCTTTGTGTATTTTGGTGTCTCACCGAGTAGCCACAGTACAATGTTCTTGCTACCGAGTAGCCACTCTCCTCTCTAGATGATGAACTAGGTCAAGAATTAGGTCACAAGGTGCTCTAGCATGCGATCCCTTATGCGATGCCTCACGCAGGAGGCGGCGGGGCACCTTATATACCTGGTGCCCAGCCGGATACGTCCAAACCTAGACAAGTGTCGACATAGTGTGCACATCGTCCTTGTTCCGAGTTCCCGCTGACAGCTTTGGTTCCTAATCTTGGCTGCATCTGGAAAGTCGTTGGGCAAAACAAGGGGACAGACTGGTATCACTGTGCCAAACACAGAGTAGGGCCCCCTTATCCTGCGACGGCCTGCTTCCATGCTGTCACTGTCAGGCAGGCCGGTCCCAGATGAACAGTAGTTCGAATGCTGCCAAGTACGGACCCAGGATACGCGGGATCCTGTGTCAGAACGGCTCCTTTGACTTTCTGGCCCGAGTAGGTTCCCGCCAATTTTACTCGGGCCAACTCTTCTACTCGAAAGGACAGAACTTGATTGATATCTCCTTCTGGTCATCTTGAGGTGAGACCGAGTAGCAGTCGACCGGGTAGCAGGTACCGGGTAGTCGGCTACTCGACCAAACCTCTCTTCTGTAAGTGGCCTTTACCACTTGCTTTTACCCTACTCGGGGGTAACCCCCCGACACCAAATGTCAGAACAGGACAAAATCAATCTAATTCAAACCTCGATTGCAAGAGACGAACCACCAGAAGTGCTGGAAGCCAGGAGACAAGCATAATTCGGTAATAGCAGCATCTTCTCTGGACTCGGGAAAATCTCCTCAAAACCCAGGCCGCCGTCAAACAACAGCTGGAAGAAATCAAGGAATATGAGCGCCGAAGCAGATCTGGAATTAAACCCAAAGGTTACCCGGAATTTCAAAACCGGAAGAATGTCCAGCTAAACAACGGTTTGAAAACCCGTCCTAGCAAAGCCACGTTAACATCACAAATGCTAAGGGCAAACACATCTATAAAACTGCAGCCGAGAACATAGAAGCCGCTTTTGCCATTCTCAATGACGACCTTTACTCCAATGATGAAAAGCTTCAGGGAGTGTATGCTTCTTAGGAAAAGCATTACAATAGCAGTAGTGAGGACAAGCATGTTCTGGTAAGTTACATGATGATTCGGCTTTATGCAAAACTGCCACGTGTGCCGCTACAGCCCCTGATCCAAGCGAACCTGGAGATTCAGGAAGTTCAAAGGGAAAGAACGAAGATCCCATAAAGGGCATGAAAATCCCGGATAACAAGGATGCAGCATCCAGGACATGATCTCATCTGCCGAAAGGCGAGAATAACCCCAAACCCCGTTTCGATAAAGATCGGGAGGACAAAAACCGGAAGGACGGAAAAACAACGTCGCCTCTGAGATACCCGGTTGATAAAGCCGGAAGATACGACCACCCTCACAGGCGTGAGAGATCCCGAACCCCTCCAAGGAATAACGAACGTGTAAGGAGAAGAACTTCGCCTTATTCCAAAGGATGGGATGCCAGACGATACAAGGATGAACCTAGACGAGTGTACTCACGCAACAATGGACCAGGCAGAAGTAGATCCCCTTATGTTCTTTCAGTCGGAAGGTATTCCGCACACGCCGATAAGGCGGAAAGAGATGATCTATATTTTGGTCCAAAGTGTTTCACTCACAGGATCCACAACATCAATCTACATGCTGGCTTTGCCAAAGTTGGGCCAACTTATCAAAAGTACATGAGAAGCCCAAACCCGGATACATGGCTCTCATATTACTATACTGCCTTCTAGGTAAACAAAATGACATATTTAGCAGTTGTAAAGTTCTTACCCCTGATGTTGCTGGATGGAGCTCGAGACTAGATTAATGGACTTCCGCCACGAACGATGGATAACTGGGAGGATATGGCTAGAGTTTTTGCTTAGCATTTCTGTGGCACGTACAAACACCCCAAAAGCATTAACCGGCTGAACCGCTGCGTCCAATATGACGACGAGTCATATGTCGACTTTATCTCAAGATGGACTGCAATGAAGAATAGTTGTTCTGGAGCAAGTGACGTCCAAGCAATGCATGCTTTCGTCAATGATCTAAACCTCGACCTCATATCGTTCATGATTGGTTCCAAAACGCACAAGGACCTAGGTTCCATGCTAACAACTGCCATTGAGCATGCAGCGGCCGAAGACGACATTAGAGCAAGAGGCAGAAATATTGATGCATTGGTACAAGCCAAAAAAGCGTCTCGCCCTGAAAAGAAGTCCACTCCAGAAGCACAACCAAAGTCCAAAGAAGTAGATGCGGCCTTTGGAAAGGATAACACTAGTGATGGAAAGGCAAAATCATAGAAAGCAGGGAACCTATCTCTGACTCTAAAGAAGAGTGTGAAAAGATGAAAGCGGAATCTTGTATTCACCACGCGCAGTTTGGAAGGCCTAACCATACAAACCAGCAATGCCGGCTTAACAAACACACGAAGAGCAGTGCTGGAGCTGGGAATAAAGGAAAGAATTCCAAAAGGAAATTCAACAAGAAAAAGATGGAAGCTGAGAAGGACAAAAGTGAGTCTGATACTGACGACAAAATCCAGGAGCAGCAACGGAAGGCCGAACCTAAATTCCCGAGAGTCGAAGGAGAATGCAATTTAACTTTCCTTGCGACCCCATCAGCTAAACAAGTGAAGCGATCCTGGCGAGAAATCAATGCCATCGTTCCACCAACTCCAAAGTACTTAAAGTATTAAAAAACATCGATTACTTGGGATCATCCTGATCATCCCGGTAATATCCCGGAACCCGGCACACACGCCTTGATAGTAAGCCCTATTGTGCAAAACACTAGGCTCAAGAGATTGCTGATGGACGGAGGATTGATGACCCACAAGTATAGGGGATCGCTAGGGATGTAAATGACCAATAAGTGGTGCCGCAAAGACCCATTTAGTTGTCTTACATAGTTCATTTTTGTGGAAATAAGAAACTTGTATTACACTGTTAGACAAGTAAGTGGTATTAAACGGGATTAAACGGGACCCAGTTTTCATCCCTAGGGATCGCAACAGTCTTCGAGGGAAGTAAAACCCAAATTTATTGATTCGACACAACGGAGCCAAAGAATATTTGTGAGCCTTAACAAGTGAGTTGTCAATTCACCTGCACCTAAAAGTACTTTTGCTCGCAGTGGTTTATCAGTAGTAACAGTTTTATAGTAGCAGTAGTAGTGAAATAATAGCAGCAGTGGAATGAAAACAGCAGCAGCAGTGTTTGAACTAAACAGCATAATTAAATACTGTAGGCATAGGGATTGATGAACGGGCGTTGCATGGATAAGATAGTTCATATAATAATCAAGACATGGGCATTGGAGTTAAATATGATAAAGCATCCAAGCACTAAGTAACCATAGGCGTGTGTTCCATAAATAGTCATACGTGCTCGCAATGAGAACTTGCACAACATCTTTTGTCCTACCAGCCCGTTTTCAGCGGGGCCTCAAGGGAACTACTCGTAATTAAGGTGTTCCTTTTAATAGAACACCGGAGCAAAGCATTAACACTCCGTGAACACATGTGATCCTCACATCACAGCCATCCCCTCCGGTTGTCCCAATTTCTGTCACTTCGGGGCATCGGGTTCCGGACAACAATATGTGTAAACAACTTGCAGGTATGATCAAGAAACAATAATTATCATCGTGATTCAATAACATGTTCATATCTTAGATCATGGCACTCGGGCCCAAAGTGGCAAGCATTAAGCATAACAAGTTGCAACAATGTCAATAGCACTAATAGAGGAAACTAGGCACTATGCCCTAACAATCACGACATTATTACATGAACGATCTCATCTAATCCCTACCATCCCCTTCAGCCTACAGCGGGGGAATTACTCACACATGGATGGGGGAAACATGGATGGTCGATGGAGAGGCGTTGGTGATGACGATGGCGATGATCTCCTCCAATTCCCCGTCCCGGCAGGGTGCCATAACGGAGTTTCTGATCCCCGAATCGAGGTTTGGGATGGCAGCGGAGCTACGGACTTCTTTTTGGAAATCTCTCGAACCCCCTCGCGTTTTAGGGTTGAAGACCATTTGTAGTCGAAAGGGGAGTCCGAGGGGGCTCTGGGTGGCCCACACCCTATGCTTGTGCGGCCAAGGGGGGCGCGCCAGGGGGGTGTGGCCACCCTGTGACTCTTTTCCTGGCCCCCTTCTGGCTCCCGGGGTCTTCCGGTGTGAAAACACCAATGAGGTCTTTTCTAGGCAATTTCCCGAAAGTTGATTTTTCTTCACAAAAACGAGACACCAAAGTAATTCTGCTGAAAACAACGTTAGTCCGTGTTAGTTGTATTCAAAACATACAAGTTTAGAGGAAAAAAATAAGAAAAGTGTTCGGAAAAGGAGATACGTTTTTGACGTATCAAGGATCAAGCATCAACATTATGTACCTGAGTACTCAAAAGAAATTGCATCTGTCAGAGACCCAGCTCAATCATTGTCGAATCTGCATCTCAACAAGTCCCTCGGGTGAACCCATAGGGTTTCGATTAGGAGAACGTGTAGGCGCTGGTGACAATCGTCGGCTAGACAGGGGACACGATTTACCCAGGTTCGGGGCCCTCGTAGAGGTAAAACCCTTACTCCTGCCTCTGTCGATCTGTATTTACGAATAGATCGGTTACAATGGGGGATTGCTCAAGTCGAGAGTACGATCTCGAGCTCAAGGCTTGATGGTGCGGTATTGCTTGGTCCTCTCCCGGTGGTTCTCCTGGCCTTATATAGGTGGCCAGGTCTCAAACCATACCCGGGTAGGACTCGAACTCTAACCCTATGTCGGTTACAAGTTTCCTATCTTAATCCGCAAGCCATTGCGGGTGGGCTTCAATTGGGCCTTCTAGAACTGTACGCGATGCCTCCTTTAGAGCCTGGGCCGTGGGCCTGAGATCGGGTAGGCATACCCGACAGGCCTAGGATCCATCCCTTCGTCAGTAGCCCCCTAGTGCTTAGTCGATTGAGAATCAGTCGGGTGAGCACTCAGAGTTCGTTCTTGATTTCTCCGATTGGTTTATTCAATCGCCAGGTTTTGAGGGTGTATACCCTGTGCGTGATGCGCCTCTGTACTCGAGCATCGAGTGGTAAATGTGCCTTGTTGGCTGTTTTCGCAGAAGGATGCGGCTCAGTTGCTTGGCTCTCCCGAAAGCTCAGGGCCAATTAATTGCATCTGGGGCAAAAACAGTTCTGGCCTACACAAATTCGAGACCTCCGACTCGAATCCGGCGAGGTGATCGTTGCGACTGGGCCGTTGAGGTCTGATGCATGTAAAATGCATAGATGAATTTTGCATATTTTCACATGGTTTTCTATTACATATTGCATCATATAAGGGTATAATTCAATGTTTGATAGTATTTTGGGGTTAAATTACAAAGTCCTCCAACTTTTATGGAATTAACCCTGCCTGTCAGAAACCCCGTTTTCTATATTTTTGACGTTTTAGGGGGCAAACTTCCGCGAAATCACCTGAAAATCTGCGGGGGTCATTTTCTTGGAAGGAGAAGACTTGCGGGCGAAGGATCCTCGAGAATTGGGCAAGGAGGCCCAAAAGAGGACCCTCCACACGGCCAGATTCCTTGGCCGCGTGAGAGGCCCCCTTTTGGCCCATGTGGCCCCAATTCCTTCCATCTTCGACTTACCGACTCCGTCTTGACCTAAAACCGACTATAAAAAGGGTCCCCCGTACCCTTACGGAGGAGAGCGCCGCGGAAACACCGAAACACCAAAATAGAGACCAGAAGTTCCAGATTGGAGGGGGAAAACTCCGGCGGGGCGCCGCCGGTGTGATCTCCTACCCCTCCAACGTCATCTCCATCGACATCTCCATGAAGAGGGAGTAGTCCACCCCAGGGCTATGGGTTTGTGGAAGTAGCACTTGTAAAATATCTCTCTCTCTATGTGCTTCACTAATTAGATCCGTATGAGATTCCTCACATGATTACGGGCACCGTTGTAATTCCTATGTGGTGGATCTTTTCTATGAGTTATTGAATCTGATATTGCAATTGTTTCTCTTGAGTTATTTGAGTAGATGTATCTTATGTACCCCGTTCTTATTTGCTAGCTTTGATCAATCTAATTCTTGAGAGCGTGTGTGGGGTGATGGGTTCATTAGTTGGAGTAACGGGGGGTGGCGAGTGCTGTGAAAGTGACAGAAGTTCAGCGATCCACTTAGGTTTTGTTAAACCTTTCTTAGTTACCTCACTAGGGATAAAAAGGAGTACCTTTTTACCGGGGATTTGAAGTGACACTAATCAATCTCCATGACTAGATCTAGCAAGTTCTTACTTCAACTTTATGTCACATTGCTTAAAGCTATACTCTGGTTTTTCCTTAATTATCGAGGTGTTATGATTTATTTCGCATCTTGGTGGAGTATAAGAGGGATCAATATGACCGTAGAGATCTCTATGCTAGGACGTGATGCCCATATGAAAGTACTCAATGTTAAACATGTTATTGTAATCTCACATGTAATTCTTTATGTCTACCGTCTACCACTTTATTTGAGAGATTGCAAGTGTGAAACCATGAACCCCGGTCCTATTTTAAATATAAGAAAACACTCTAGTTACTTTGCTGCAATTTACTTTACTTGCACTTTACTTTACTTGCATCTCCAATTCGAATTTACATTATCTCCATCACCACTTGCATCACAAAAATACAAAAACAATCCATTGCATATTTATTTTCTCATTTGCATTTAGTAGTAGATTTAATTATTGCACATTTACTTTCAGTTTTGCATTGCAATTTAGAAGTCTCACACCTTGTTCTTGACAACCACTTGGTGAGGTTGAGGGCACAAAATTCTCTACTTGTTTGCAGGATCCTGGAGGAAGCTTGGAAGACAACTGCTGAAATACTGGCTCCCCAAGAGTTCGATATAAACCCTCGAGTCACCCTCGTGGGGAAGAAGGCTTGCCACTAGCTACACACTCTGCACTTGGAGTCTCAACCTAGCCATCAAGGTCTTACCGAGTCGAACTTAACCTAAAGGGGTACCCGGCGCGTCCGCTAGGATTTTTCTTCGTGTTGTTTACACGGAATTTACCGGAGGACGCAACTTGAGTGCGATTCCATACCCTCAAGAGAGATCTTTGGGGTCTTACCTTCGTATTCGAAAGAAATACGGCATCCGGATGTGCCTAGTCGGCCGAACGACCCGGAAGATTGATGTGTGTACATCGTATGATCGAGTGGTAGGAGCTACACACTAGCAGTTTTTTTCTGGAGATATTTCGAGTGAATCTTCACCCTTGATTTTGCACACGAAGTGCTTTATGTTTTGTAATCTTCCTTCCATACGAATGAGTTTTCGTGTTTGGAAATTTTATCATGCCCATTCGAAAAGAAATTTCATATCTGGGACCTTTATGCGAGACAATCTTCGCGTCACAGTTTTGTCCATACGGAGTTATCTCGTGTTTGGAGCTTTATGCGAGTGAGTTTTCTCGCCTTGCTTTTCCCATACGAAGTATTTCGTGTTTAGGACCTTTATCCGAAGGAATTCCGGGCTTGATGATGTGCGCTATGATGTCACATCGCACTTTATCCTCCCGATGGGACGTGACGGAGCGAGAGCAGAGGTGCTGGCCCACCTTGTCAGCTTTTTGACCGGAAACGAGACGTTGTTCCCGGTTTTTAAGCAAAACTGCGCGCAGTAATTGCGCACGATCCACTGTTGGGATCGTGGTACGAAACAGCTTCTGCCGCCCTTTCGTTTCACCTCCCCGCGTGGCAGCCGCAATGGGAGCCACGTTGCTTGATGGAAGGCTAGGATTAGGCGGCCCTGTGTATAAATGTGGCCCTTAGGTAAACGGTGAAAAGTTCCCGTCATTTGCTTCCAGCCTTCGTCTTCCTCGCGCCCAACTCTCTCTCTGCAAACTCGCACCAACATCCATGGCGGGAGGCAAGAAGCGCAGCACCGTTGCTTCTTCTTCGAGGGCGATGGAGGAAGCTCCCGCGCCACCTGCACCGCGCTCAGGCGACTGGCGCTCACCCAACACGACGAACAAGAGCATCAAGGAGATGCAGAGGGACGGGTTGCTGCCGCCGGAGACCGAGAAGCGCGTTCGCCTCGGAAAGAAGGAAGAGGTACCAAATCCTCGCGCGAACGAACGCGTGATCTTCGCGGATCACGTTTCGCGCAGGCTCTCCTTCCCCCTCCATCCTTTTCTTGTGGCATTGTTATATGTCTATGGCATACAGCTCCACGACCTGCCTTCAAATGCGGTGCAGCACATCTCGTGCTTGATCGTTTTTTCCGAGTGCTTCTTGGGCATCCGCCCTCACTGGGGCCTTTGGAAGGCCCTCTTCAAGGTGCGTGTCTTCCGCGAGAAATCGCGGGTAGATACTGAGTCTGGAGAGCCGCTGCGCACCGGTGGCTTTGGAATCCAGAACAAATCAGACAACTGCTACTTCGCGATGCACTTCATCGACTACGTGCCAGGATGGACGAAGAAGTGGTTTTACGTCGTCGACAACAGCGCGGGTGGAGTCCATGAGTTCCACCCGTTCGCTGTTCTGAAGAGGCGGAAGTCCTGGGCGCACAAGCTTTCAGCTGAAGAAGGTCGAGTGGTCGCCCCGCTACTCGCCAAGGTGGCTGCCCTTCGTGACCAAACTGCAGGAGTTGTGCTGAACGGCTTACACCTGGCGAGCGTGTTCCTCCAGCGCAGGATCCAACCCCTGCAGGAGAGACCCTCCACAATGTGGGAGTACCAGGGTGTTGAAGACCCCAGCCGCGTGAGCCGCGAAGAACTTTCGAATGTTGAATTCGAGAAGAAAATCGCGGCTATCATCAGCTTGAAAGTGGGCGAGACCTTCCCTGACTGCTCTGTTGCAGCTTTCGAGGCTTCGAAACCTCCTCCACCCGAAGTAAGTTTAAATTTTCCTCCTGTCTCAGTTCTTTTTCTAGCTTCAAAGTTTGTCGATTGAATTTCTTCTTCTTTTTCTTCTTGTAGTGTTTAGCGGTGGTCACCTCCTACCCGCCAGTTTCTAGTGAAGAGGTCTCGGACTTGTTGGCGAGCAACCTGGATGTCCGTGCTGACACCAGCGTCGCTGAAGCCGAATCGAGTTCTGAGCATGACTCCTCGGATGACGTGGAAGAATCGGGTAGTGATCTCCAGGACCGCAAACGCCGCCGGACGGAGGGGGACGAGGCTACTTCTAAGGACAACTCCCTTGGCGGAGCGTATGATAAGGAGCCTCTCCACACGACCCCTCTAAGTGTGCGCGCTCCTCTCGCTCCCCGTCCGACAATCCAAACCGCTTGGAACGCGGATATGCTGGACGATGAGGATGATGACGAGTAAGTTTTTGCCTCTTTGTTCTAGTCGAACGTTTCTCTTTTGTTTCTTCTGACACTTGTCGTTTTCCTTCATGACAGCCTCCAATCCAGCAGCCCTGGCCGGTTTGCTTCTTCACTTCCTCTCGAAAAAAGGAAAGAAGTTGCTGCTGCGGGTGGGACTCCAACAGCAGGCACCGTCCAGAACTCACCGAGTCCAATCCCCATAGCTGCGGCCACGGACTATCAGCTTCCTAGCTTTGCGGTTAGGGGTTCGACCTCGAAAGAAGTTTTGGGCAGCTCGGCTGATCCTCTCTGCCTCGCTCAAGGATAGGTAAACCTTGTTATCTTCCTTTGCATTCTGTACTTCGTTCATTTTATCGGGCGCACGACAGTGCTCCCGATGGGAGTAGCCCCCGAGGATGTAGTTAATCGTGTGCGATTGGCTACAGGCTCAAGAACTTAAGCCTTTTTCTTCTCTTCAATTTATCGGGTGCATGGCAGTGCTCCCGATGGGAGTAGCCCCCGAGGCTATTCACGAGTGAGTGCAGTCATGAATAGGCTCAAACTTTTCTATCTTTTTTTATTTTCTTTCTTCCTTGTCTTGCAGGCTCTCCTTGATTCCCTCGTGGCTGTTGGCCGCCGCGTGATTTCGGCTGAGACGGAGTGCGTGACCCTTCGGGCCGATCACGACCGACTCGATTCGGAAGGTCAACTCCTCCGAGGTAACTTGATCTGCTTTCTCTTTATCCTTTCCAGTCGTGCGAATTCCTTCGTTTCTGAAATATATTGTTTGTGCAGCTCAAGCCGAAGTTCTGAAGGCTGAGAAGGCCGACGCTATCACTCGGGCGAACAACCTCGAGGTTGAGTTGGAGACTGCTCGAAAGGAACTTGAGTCCCTTCGCAAGCAGTCGGCTGACTACGAGGGGAAGCTCACGGGTGCTGAGGACGCCTTGAAAAAATTGGAGGAAGCCAACGCCAAACAGGACAACGATCTTGTCGACTTCCTCCGTCCTTTAGCTCAAAACTTCACGAGTAAGTATTACTTGCCTTTGTTATTCTATGGTTAACTTGAACCGCCTTTGAAACTGATACTGCTTTTTGTAGATATCCTTGGCGTCGCGCTAGAGCTGCCTGGGGTCACTCGAGTGGATGCGGTGACGGATTCCCTCGCCCAGCTCCGGAGGCATGCGGATGGGATCGGTTCCCTCATCGGCGATGCTACCCAAGTGCTGAGGAGCTTCCATGAGCGCCTTCTGGTGAACGTGGTAGTTCCGCCTACTCTGGGCGGTCTTCTGAAGGTTTTTCTGGAGGCCGACATCCTTCAGGCCTACTCTGTTGCCCAGTCAGAGTGCGGGGCGAAGACCGCTATTCAGTTCGCGCTGGCGCATGGAGTTGAAGGCTTGGATGAAGCCTACTCGAGTCTCCCCGTCAATCCTTCCATGGGCAGAAAGGTAGCGCTTCGTCCTTTTGGCGAGCTAGCTGAAGCCCTGGCTCGGAAGTTGGCCGTCTTGATTGCTAGCGCCAGTTGCAAGGGGCAACCTGCTGCGAGTGGCAGCACTTCCGCGATTCCATAGGATAGGATTTATTTTAACTTGTTCTTCCTGATGTAATGAACCTTTGGGATGTATTCCCATACTTTTTCCTTTAATCAGAATGTTCTTTTGATATTCGAGCTTTGTGATTCCCTGCAATTGATTGTCGTGAAGTTCTCCCGATGGGAGTAGCCCCCGAGCACCTGTTTAAATAGGTGGTTTTACTTTCTCGAGTGGGTTTATTCTGAAACTCTTTCTTTAACCTTTGTGTTTTCCTCCAGGAAATTGGTGCTGCCGCGGAGTCTTCGAGTGGATCTGTTGTACGATTGGATCCGCTTGTTGCTGCTGTTAGCACTTTTGCTGGCCTCCGTGACCGTGTTGCGGATGGTGAACGCAAACTAAAAGTTCTGCGCGGGGTGTATGATGTAGCCAAGTCCAAACAGAAACTTGTGGTTGAACGTGAGCATTTTGTGATGGATGAATTGGCGGCCGTTGCCAAGGATTTGCTTTGTAAGTATCTCAGCCCCCTAGCTTTCCGTGTCTTCTTTATTTCTTCAACTCTGTAGCTTTCTTCGCAGTTGTTCAGCCTGACGATCGGTGTGAAAAACATTGGGTGGAGAACCATATTCTTCATGAAGCTGCCAGTTCAAAACCCTATGCGAGTAAGTTTTGGTCCGATCGTGGTCGAGGCTTTGTGCTGGCTACTTTGAAATATCGAGTAATCCAGGCGAAGATGCTCGTGAGTTCCTGCCACGAGACTTTGATTGCTGTGAACTCTGCTTTCTATCCGCTGGAAAGGGGTCCCGAAGATTTGAGCCATCTCCTCAGAACTTTCGGGCGAGAAGCAGAGATTCGCGAGTGCGTCTGCAACCAAATGATCTGCGGGTCCGTAGTAGTGCTTTCCTTCGTCCGATTGTGGCATCCTGAGGTGAATTTCAACTCTGTAGCCATGCTCCCTGATGGTCGAGTCGACATGATTCCTCATTATAGAGCTGTTCGGCCTACAGCAGAGGAAATTATTCGATTGACCTCGAAAGAGGTGGATCGGGGTTTAGCCGAGGAAAATGCTCGCCGCCGTATGTAAATATAGGATGTATGTATCATGTTACTTTGTATAGTTGTCTTGAAACTTTAAAAGGTGCCGACCTTGTTTGTAGTCTTGCTTTTCTAAATAATGCTATGTTAGGCGTAGCCCCCGTGTGTTTGGGGTGTATACCTATTATTTAGTGTGTAAAGATCAATGGCATGAGAAACTATGGTTGAGTAACCATGTAATTTGTTAATATGACTGAAAAGTCATGTGTTGTCTTCGAGCTACAACATGGCTTAGAATAGCCTTATTTTATCGAGTAGAATAATCTAAGGATAAAATTTGCGGAGGTGCGCAAGATTCCATGGATTGGAGTAGATGCCACCGGTCTCTAGATTCTTCAGTCGATAAGCGCCACCAGGGATAATTTCATGTATTATGAAGGGTCCTTCCCACGGTGGTTCGAGGTTGTGTCCTTCCTTCTGTTTGAGTCGTAGCACCAAATCTCCTGCCACGAAGGCTCTGTGGCGTATACGGCGGCTGTGGTAGTTGCGTAGCGACTGTTGATATACCACGGATCTTGCGAGTGCAATGTCGCGTATCTCGTCGAGTGCATCCACGTCTTCCGCGAGTGCCCTGTTAGAGGTTTCTTCGCTGTAAGCGATGACTCGTGGGGCACTGAACTTGACGTCTTCAGGAAGGACTGCTTCAGCCCCGTATACCATGAAAAATGGTGTGTAGTTTGTTGATCGATTTGGGGTCGTGCATAGGCTCCATAGTACGGAGTGTAACTCTTCTGCCCAATGTCCTGCTGCTGGGTGCAGTCGATCTAGTAGCCGTTTCTTTATCCCGGCCGAGACCAATCCGTTGGACCGCTTGACTTGGCCATTGGTTTGCGGGTGAGCCACAAAGGCGAAACTGAGGGTGATACCCTTTTCCTTGCAGAACTGCTATGTTTCCTTTGCTGTGAAATTGCTTCCATTGTTGGTGATGATGTTGTGTGGTATTCCAAATCTGCACACGATAGAGTCAAGAAATTTGACGGCGCATTGAGCGCTGGCTGAGGTGACTGGCATGGCTTCAATCTGTTTTGTAAATTTGTCGACTGCAACTAGCAAGTGCGTGTATCCTCTGGGTGTTGATTTTCTCAGAGGTCCCACCATGTCTAGCCCCCATTGCGCAAAGGGCCAGGCGATTGGGATCATGTGAAGCTCACTGGCAGGGGCGTGAGGCTTGGGCCCGAATCTTTGACATGCGTTGCATCTGTTGACTAGGTCCTTCGCATCCCTGGCTGATGTAAGCCAGTAGAACCCTGCGCGAAAAGCTTTACCCACGATTGCCTTCCAGCTAGCATGGTGTCCACAATCTCCTTGGTGGATATCCCACAGTAGTTCTTTGCCATCCTCAGGCGCTATGCATCTTTGTAATATTCCTGATATGCTGTGTTTGTACAGTTCTCCATTGAGTACCCGAAAGGCTTTGCTACGTCGTACTATCTTTCTAGCCTCGCGAATATCTGTTGGGAGCTGTTTGTTGGACAAGTAGTCGAGATATTTCTGCGTCCAGACTGGCTCGACCAGAAAAACTTGTCTTGAGATGTTGTGGGTAAGCTCGATCATAGCAGTTTGTGGGCTGACTTCTGTCTCCGATGTCTCGGGTGCTTCTGCTGCTTTTTTTGACTTTGACTGATCGTTTTATCATCCTTTCGAAGTATATTCCAGGCGGTATGGGTGTGTTTGTAGAACCCATATTTGCCAGTTTATCCGCTTCTTCGTTGCTGGATCGTGCAATGTGCTTTAGTTCGCACCCTTGGAAACTTCCTTCGAGTAGGTTGTACATGTATCGATAGGCAACCATGTTTTCTGCAATGTCGTCACACTCTTTCATTATCTGATGCACTATGAGGTTTGAATCTCCATAGATCATCAGTGCTCCGCAGGCAATCGCCATCTTCATGCCGTGTAGGAGGCCTTCGTACTTCGCATCATTATTTGACGCCGGGTCGTCGGGTGGAAAGTCCAATCGGAGGACATATTGTAACTTGTCACCTCTCGGGGATATTAAGACTACCCCAGCTCCGGCTCCTTCGTTTCTCTTTGATCCATCAAAATACATTATCCAATTGCTTGTATACTCTGGAGGGGGGGTGGTGTTTGTAGTTATGTCCACTCGCTTAGGAACTCCACGAGCACTTGTGATTTGATAGACTTGCGACCCGCATATATGATGTCTCATGCGCCGAGCTCTATACTCCACTTTGCAATTCTTCCAGATGCCATTGGGTTATTCATAATAGTACCCAGTGATGCGTCGTTTACCACCGTGACGGTGTGTTCCTGGAAGTAATGTTTGAGCTTTCGGGCTGTGAGCACCACTCCGTACGCGAGCTTCTGGTAATGGGGATATCTCTGTTTGCAGGGCGAAAGCACTTCGCTGATGTAATATATTGGCCTTTGGATACCAAATGCCTTGCCGTCCTCCGGCCTTTCGACCACGATTGCTGTGCTAATGACCTGATTTGTTGCGGCTAGGTAGAGGAACAGTGGCTCCCGTTCTTGTGGCGTTGCCAGGACGCGCCTGCTCTGCAATGCTCGCTTGAGGTCTGCGAATGCTTTCTGTGCTTCGGGTGTCCACTCGAACTTATCCGTTTTCTTCAGTAACTTGTAGAAAGGTAATGCTTGCTCGCCTAGTCTCGCGATGAATCTGCTTAAGGAGGCTAGCCGTCTCGCGAGCTGCTGCACACCATGGAGATTGGTTGGTTCCTTCATTGTAAGGATTGCTTGTATTTTTTCCGGGTTAGATTCAATCCCTCGAGCGGAGACTAGGTACCCGAGAAGTTGTCCTGCAGGGACGCCAAAGACACATTTGGTCGGGTTGAGCTTGATTCGATATGCGTTCAACGCGTCGAACGTTTCTCTAATATCGTCGAGGAGCGTATCTTCCACTCGAGTCTTGATGACGATGTCGTCAACGTACACTTGCACGTTCTTGCCGATGAGCTTGGCGAGGCATTTTTGCATGCAGCACTGATATGTTGCGCCTGCGTCGGGCATTGTCGTGTAGCAGTAAACACTGTGGGGGGTTATAAACGCCATCTTCTCCTCGTCTTCCTTCTTCATTCTGATCTGATTATAGCCTGAATAGGCGTCCAAGAAAGAGAGGCGTTGGCAACCTGCTGTAGAGTCCATGATCTGATCGATTCGTGGCAGGGGAAAGTTATCCTTGGGGCAGTGTTTATTCAACGACGTGTAGTCGATGCACACGCGAAGGATGTTGGTATTTTTCTTCGGAACCAGCACAGGGTTTGCTAACCAGGTGGAAATTTTTATCTCGCGAATAAATTTTGCGGCGAGTAGTTTGTTTACTTCTTCTCCGAGCGCTTTTTGTTTGGGCTCTGAGAACCTTCGGGTAGTCTGCTTGATAGGTTTAGCGTCTTTGAAGACTTCGAGTGAGTGCTCGGCGAACTCCCTGGGTATCCCTGGCATATCTGAAGGCTGCCAGGCGAAAATTTCCCAGTACTCACGGAGGAGCTCGACAAGCGCGCCTTCCTATGCTGGCGAGAGGGTGGTGGACACCATCGCCGTCTTCGCAGAATCCGTCGGGTAACCTTGATGCTTGCGGGTACCGCTATTTGTGTTGAATTCAAGCTCTGGAGCTTTTTTCTTGGTGAGAGGCATCACGGAGTGATCCGTGGTTTTTTCTATCTCCTTTAGTTCTTCCTGCATCCCGAAAGATTGAGCGATCTCGTTGAATTCGATGTCGCATTTGTTGGACTTTTGAAAATCGCCGTCGATGGTGATTGTGCCATATTCTCCAGGTAGCTTGAGATTCAAGTATGCGTAGTGCGGTACTGCCATGAATCTGGTGAACGCCGTTCGACCAAGAATGGCGTGGTACTGTGAGGGACAATCGACAACTTCGAAGTCGAGGAATTCTCGTCTGTAATTGCTTCGGTTGCCTAGCACCACCTCTAGATTGATCGTTCCGAGTGGACAGACTGCTTTTCCTAGAACTATCCCGTGGAAGGATGTCTCTGATTCTGTGAGTCCATCCAAATTCTTGTGCATACGTCGGAGTGTGTCTGCGTAGATGATGTTGATGCCGCTGCCTCCGTCCATGAACACGCGAGCCAGCTCGTAATTGCCAATTTGTGCTTGTATGACAAGTACGACGTGTCCTGGTCGATAGACTCGCGGAGGGTGGTCTTCCTTGGAAAAAGTTATCGGTTGTTCCGCCATCTTCAGGTACTCAGTTCTTGTAGTTGGAGTTTGCACAGCCATGCATAGCTGCCGCCTGTTTGTCTTCTGAGCTCTGCGTGATGGACATACCTTTTATATCATGCCTAAGAGACCTGCTGGGTTCAGGTACCCGTTGGCTCCTTGATTAGGGGCGGGTGGCGCTGGCAGCGCAGCTAGCATTGCATTTTGGTTTCCTGCTGGGGACAGGGCTTGTGGTTGTTGAAATCCTTGAGTTCCTCCTTCGGGAAGCTGTGGGTAACCCTGACTAATTGCTGCTCTGTTTTTTTTCAAGAGGGCCTCGTGGATATCAATGAACTTTCGGCATCCTTGAGAAGGTGTGTTGCCTTAGTTTTGCCTGTGCGCTTATGTGTAAATAGATGTAGCGTGCAGTAACCGTCGAGGTCCTCCTCGGGGGTTTTGTCTTCTTGCTTTGGTTTCCACTCGCGTTTTCCACGATATCCGCTGTCGCGGTTTTTGGTGAACTCTGCTGCCACGAATTCTTCTCGATCATCATGGTCGTAGTTTTTTCTTCTTTTCTTTCGACTATGGCGGTCGTCATCGCGTGCTGGGGATGAGTCTTTCTTGTTGCGCACTGCGTCTTTGCCGTTTGCCAATCTATCAGCTATGGCCATCAATTCTCCCATGGTTTTGGGTGCTAGTCGCCCTAGTTCTTCCCTGAAAGAAGTTCGCCGTGCTCCTTTGCGAATGCTTCAACCACGACTTCTTCTGATATATTCCCTGCTGTATTCCTTAGCGTGGTCCATCGCTGAATATATTCGCGAGTAGACTCGCGAGTTTTCTGCTTGCATGCCCGTAGCTCCTCGATGGTCGCAGGTCTTTTGTATGTTGCTTGGAAATTTTTGCAGAAATCGAGGTTTAGGTCGTCCCAAGACCCGTAGCATGCCTTTGGCCTTCCTTCGAGCCAGCTGCGGGCAGCACCGACTAGGTGCAGGTTGAGGTACTGCATAGCCGTGTTTTTGTTCCCACGTTGGCATTTTACTGCCGTGAGGTAATCTGATAACCAGGCTAAAGGCTCTTGCGAACCGTCGTATTTCTGTACTTCTATGGACAACTTAAATCTTTTGGGTAGCGGCGCTTCGCGGATGCTGCAGGTAAAGCATAGGGCTCCGCAGACTTCGTCATCGGAGGATGTGGATGGGGAGCGCGCACAGTTTCTGGCCGCCCGACCTTTATTGACCTTGCGTTGGGCGATGTCCGATCGCGCGTTGTATCCGGGCTCATCTCGATTGGCGTCTCCTCTCGGTTATTTGCTGCGATGTCACGAGCGGCTGCTGTCTCGATCTTTTCGTGGGCTGCGATCCCGATTTCCTCGCGGGCTGCGATCCCGATTCCTCCGTGGGCTGTGATCTAGACCTCTTCTCGGGCTGCGGCTACGGTCTCGACCCCTTGGGCTGCTATCGCTGTCACTCGGGTTGTCTCCTCGTCGCCGAGCTTCTTTCCCCCGTGCTCGGCGGGGTGATTTTTCCTTGTCGGGTGATGTGCCCCTATGTCCGTGGGGTGCTTCTTTGTCCTTCTGTTCGTCTGCCTTCCTGTAATCATAGGAGGCAAGTTTTGCGGCTGCCATGCCTAGTCCTTTTTGCACTTGCTTGTATTGTTCCGCACGGGGATCGTTTTCCCCTGGTTGATTTATCTGCATGTAGGTAGCTACGGCTAGCACTGCAGCTGCAGGAGTTTGCGGATGGATGTTTCCATCTTCGTCCACACGCATAAAGGATTTGCTGATCCCTCTTAAGGACTCTCCGTCCATGGTCGCGGTTCTCGAGGCGCGTCCCTTCTTCTGGGGGAGGTTCCCGACGGAAGGTGTTAGGGATAGCTCCGCACGGCGTTGGCTCGATTCGTCTGCCAATCTTTTTTGCACGACCAGATCTTCTCGAGCTTCTTTGATAGCAGTGGCCGCTCTCACTAGATGGTAGTGGTAGGCGACCATGTCTTCGTGTGGGACCCCGGCCGCAGGTGGTTTGCTTGTGCGGATGGCCTCCTTTGCTCGAATCCAGGCGTCTCGCGAAACGTTGATCTCGGCGCGTTCCTTCGCGCTTTGTTCAGTTTCCGCAGGTGGCTGTTCCGATCCTGCCATGCGGACTTGAGCCAGACGTGGCTTACGAGTCCTAGGCGTAACTCGAAAGGCCTTCCTGATCCGAGAGGGTTCCTCTGTAGAGAGGGTATGGAAATTGCTGGTGTTGAGGCGGATGGATTCGCCACTTTTTGCCAACTAGGGTCGTGAATCGACAGCTCCTGGGCTGGAAATTGACTCAGATCCCGATTCTTCAGGGAAGTGGAGGATCCCGTCTTTGTTGGTGTAGAACTTGAAGCTCCTGAACGTCAAGGTGACGCTTTTCTCCAGATTGCTGAATTCTGGGCGTGATTCCGGCGAGTGAGGGGTGACTACGACAGATCCGATCCGAATTGGGTTGGTTGGAGTCGAAGTCGAAGGTTTCCAACGTGAGTGGGTTGTCGATGAAGCCGAAGATGCCGGAGATCCAGCGCCCGCCGTTCCCACAGACGGCGCCAATTGTCGAATCTGCATCTCAACAAGTCCCTCGGGTGAACCCATAGGGTTTCGATTAGGAGAATGTGTAGGCGCTGGTGACAATCGTCGTCTAGACAGGGGACACGATTTACCCAGGTTTAGGGTCCTCGTAGAGGTAAAACCCCTTACTCCTGCCTCTGTCGATCTGTATTTACGAATAGATTGGTTACAATGGGGGATTGCTCAAGTCAAGAGTACGATCTCGAGCTCAAGGCTTGATGGTGCGGTATTGCTTGGTCCTCTCCCGGTGGTTCTCCTGGCCTTATATAGGTGGCCAGGTCTCAAACCATACCCGGGTAGGACTCAAACTCTAACCCTATGTTGGTTACAAGTTTCCTATCTTAATCCGCAAGCCATTGCGGGTGGGATTCAATTGGGCCTTCTAGAACTGTACCCAATGCCTCCTTTAGAGCCTGGGCCGTGGGCATGAGACCGGGTAGGCATACCCGACAGGCCTAGGATCCATCCCTTCGTCAATCGTAGCAATGTACATTTTCACGATATTGTTCCTGGCAGACAAGCGTATTCCCTAGGAAAACTTTCCCTAGAAGTAACCTTCAGAAAGGCGGACCACTTCCACCGGGAGATGATTTTATTTGAGGTAGTACCGTTCGAAAGTGTGTATCATGCAATACTCGGGAGTTCGGCTTTCGCCAAATTCATGGCTAGGTCGTGCTACATCTACAACAAACTTAAGATGCCAGGGCCAAGAGACGGAGTAATCACCATTGAAGGAGATTTCAAACTGGCAAATGAGCTAGAGCTGGGAAACGCCCTTTGCACTGAGCAGGTAATAGCAAAGGAAGAGCTAAAAGAGATGGCTAAAGAGGTATCGCCGACAGAAATGCTAGTAGGAATAGAAAGCTGAAAGCTGACCGACAGCTTCAAAGCGTCTGAGAATACAAAGCAGATCATCCTGAACCCCAAAGATCCGGCGAAATACGTCGTGGTGGGAACCGGAATGACCGACAAATAGGAAAGCACGCTCATCAAGTTCGTGTGTGAGAAAAGGGATATTTTTGCCTGGTGTCCCGCTGATATGCAGGTGTACCCCAGGAATTTGCCAAGCACCAATTGAAGGTTATTCCAGGATCAAAACCCGTCAAATAAGGTCTCCGTCGTTTTGATGGAAGAAGAAGGCGGAAGGCTATAGGCAAGGAAATCATCCGACTTTTAGCAGCTGATTTTATCCGGGAAGTCATACATACCGATTGGTCTGCAAATCCATTATTAGTCCTGAAGAAAGATACTACTATTCTTAGGATGTGTATAGATTATACCCGCTTGAAAAAATTGTTCCCAAAAGATAGGTTCGCTTTACCGCGAATCGATCAAATAATAGATGCCACTGGTGGCTCTGAGCTTTTATGCTTTTTGGACGCTGATGACTCCCAAGTGCAGGAGATCAATTGTAGTACCTTTCGATAAGTATTTGAGTGTCGAACCCACGAGGAGCTGAAGGTAAGCTATCTATTCTCTAAAGCCCTATAACCCTCTTATATGGCTGTTTATGCAAAGCAATAAGTTTGACTAAAAGGAACTAACTAATTAAAAGCAAGTGGCGTGGAGTGTGGTTTGTCTAGTAACTAGTGAAGCAAGTTTAAAATGCAAGTAATCCTAGAGCAAGTTTCTAAAGCAAGTTTCACAAGTAGCAAGCAGCAAATATCTCAAGTATCTCAAGGGAGCAAGTGTTCTAGCAATAGGTGTTTCGTTCGTGTGGTTGTCACAATTAGTGAAGCACATGTTTTAGTCTTAGTTGTTTCTTCTAGGAAGGAGCCATGAATAGGTATAGTCAAGTAAATGATCTACAACCCCTTATGATGGATCATGTGGCCAAGTAAATGACTGCACAAGATTGATTAAGACATAAAGTCCCACCATAGCCTTACGTTCTAAGGTCCCCTATATATATATCCCCCGATAACTTAACTTTGTGGCTCGGTCTCAGGTTACTGTCACTCCCAAGTCACCACCACTCTATTATGCTACCGGTGATCACCTTACATGCATTCCCCAACATATGCGTGCACTCATATATTGTACATAAAGACAATCATAGAAGATAACAAACTTGTATGCAACCAATCAACGAACTATTTCACCATTGCCAAGAACAATTCACTACTCAAACATAGACGGGGAGACACAATACATCAAGGGAATATAGTATTGCATCATACATCGTGTTTGCCAAGAGATTACAGTGGAGAGATGGAGTTGATCTTGCTGTAGATGTTGATGATGAACACGCCGGAGGGGGTGGAGCCCTCCGGGGGTGATCCCGACAGCGTTTGCCCCCTCCGATCTTCTCCGGCGGCAGCCTTCTGTCTCTCTGTTTCGTGGTTTCGTCTCTCGGTGCCGCCAACTCTCTCGAAAAGGCCAGGGGACCCTTTATATAGTCGTTTTTAGGTCACGAGACACTCGGGAGAATAAAGATCGATGGCATCGGAGCCACGGGGGCAAAAAGGGGGCCCCACACTGTAACATCCCAGTGTTGGGAGGTTATAAGGATCTAAATTTAATATGTGCATTTGCAAAGCATGCATCTAAAAGTACGGGAAATTTTGGCGCGAAAGTTTAAACGAATCGAAGTGACCAAAGTTTCACTTGACATGATGAAATAGGTCTAGTTCATCTAGTCAGGAGTACATTTGGAGTGATCTTTATAACATAGTATCTTTACAAACAAATAATCTGATAAGACAAACCATAGTTGGTTATGACCAACACAAACTATCAACAACCTTAACCACAAGTCTTTAAGTGACTTGGGATAATTCATTAGGTATCTAGAACTCAAAGAGGGGTGAGTATCCCAATCCCATATCTGATGATCTTACTTTCACAAATGAGTAATGCATAATTGAACCATCTCATCAACAGAGATGTGACCTTCTATAAAACCACAAATCTTAAGTTATCAACCATTCACATACTACCTCTATAAATTATTTCTTAACCACTAAGTGAACCTTCACAAGTAAATAACAAAGGTTCAACAGAACACAAGTGATACAAACAAGTGTTAACTCAAAACCCACAAGTGGGAAATGATATATTAATTGTATTAACATATTTATCGAATATGTACATATCTCATCAAATATAAAAGAAGTACTTAAGAGAAGAATCAAATCTTCTTCAACCACTATTAAAACCTTGATCATCACATCTGATCTTTCCAAACCTCTATGTGTGCATCATGAATACAAATGAAGAATATAAAATAACAACATGACACCCTGAGTAACCAACTAACAACCATGATCAAAGTCATTAAGCTCCATAACTTTCATTTGCTCAATGTCTCATTCATCTTATATAAGGGAGCATATTAAATCTCAATACATCAATAAGCCATTTGATCAACTTATTATCTTAAGTCACCATTCCACAAACACTCCACACTTCTATTCAAATCATCATTCCAAAACTAAAGTATCTCTGGATACAACTAAGGAATAACAACAAGTTATAACCTTTATTAGAGGAATTTAATGGAAAGCTAAGTAAAACTAATCATGTATGAAACACATACATATCCTATGGGAAACAAAATAAGAAGTATTTGAAACAAGAATAAAAGTTGAACTAACTCTTAACCTAGATCTTATTACTTTGTCTAGATCATTTATATCTGGTTATCTCCCAATCTTCTCTAAGTCATTCTGCAAGAGAAGCAACCACAAGAACAGAGGAACTACCACAAGAAGATCTTCAGAAGGATTCTTTGAAGGATTCTAGAAGTACTATTTCAATTTATCATAAGAGTATTTGGCAACTCTTATATCCTGATATGATCCTATTAACTCTCTTGAAATAGGGTGATACTCCAATGTTAGTGTTATATAGAAGTAGTTTGGTAACAAGCTTGTACACCTTGTTAACAGATCACTTTTGTATACTCAAACAATTGAGTGTCTTACACAAACAAACATAAGATCATATAACCTAGTACATCTCATCCAATTGTATATGAACAGTAATTTGGAGGAAAGTCTGGCCCACTTGTTAACAAATTATTCTTGTATGCATATGGCAACTTGATGTTACAAAATTAACTCACATTCTTTTACAATCATCTAAGTAAAATCCTTGCTTGGAGTAATTGGATGTTTTCATCAAAATGGTGAGATAGATGAGGATGGAAACCAAGAGATGAACCTACCTGCAATGGACAAAGGTGATAACAGAAGGCTAGTGGTAACTAGAGAGAAGAACATCAAGCAACAGAAGACCACAAGAAGCAACATTGCATCAGTAAGGGAGCACAAGAATTTATCCAGTGAGTCATTAGGAGGTAATAGAGAATCATTAACCTCTGCCAAGCTCATCAGAGATGATGAACTTATAATAACATCTTTAATGGAAATAACTATCAAGTATGGGATAATAACAAGTCATTAGATCCACATGTCTTGATATGTGGAGGTAGATGAAAGCAATCTTAAAACCTTGTTTTCCAAATCCTTTTCGTATGTAAGACTAACAGATGATAACTAAAATTCATCAAACCATAACCATGTAAAATAATTACATGCTTTAAACAAAAGATGGGATAATATCCATATTGGAACCTATGTGGAAAACAAGAAAATAAGATCCAAAAACCACATATGTTTTCCACTTGATCAAGTACTAAAAACAGCAACCTTTCTACCCACACTTAAGTAAAATGTCAACCAAACTCTCTAAGAGTTTCAAATATGAACATAACAAAGTCACACAAAGGAAAGCAAGTCCATTTGATATCCAACAACATTTGGTATGTCATAGAATAACATTCTCTATTTGTTAATATTGTTACTATGCATAGAAAATTAAACACTATAAAGTAGTCTTACCAATTGTTTCCTAAATGACTTATACCTAAAAATCCTCAATGGAAAATTATACCATTATATCAATAACATGTTAGTGGTGTTGTTTTCATGACATAGCACACACAAAGTAAATTCTAATTCATATGAATTTTAAATAGAAATAAAATAACAAAAACCACTTAATCTAGCACCCTAAATAAAAAATATAAATATTCTTCAAATTCACCAAAATAAAACATGGTGAGATGTAAATTTTGATAAGGAATTCAAATATAATTTTTACTAATTTTTCTGTTCACAAAAAGGCCCTGAAAACAAAGGTTTTCTCCTCAGTTTTAAAGACAGAAGGACCCAGTTGTAAATCTCAGAAACTCTAGGGGGTTATCGAAAACTAGCATTTCAATTCCTTTCTTCTTCAACCTCGTGACAGAAGGCAAGGGAGATGGTCCTCGTGCTGTCATCGTGTCGACGCCGTGGTGCCTCCTTGCCACCTCTTGCTCGATGCCTAACAAGGATAAGACGTTGGGAGACGTCTGCATCGCTCCTATCTCGTTCACTCTCTCTCTGTTCTCTCTGTACTGCACCCGACCGGAAACCTAACCCTAACCCGTACGGACCCCGCCGTCGCCATCGATTCCGTCCAACCCGGGACGAGCTGAGGCCACCATCAGGTGCGCGAGGATCTCCTCTACCTCTCCACCAATTCCCGTTAGCTGGGAAGGTCGGAGCTCGCCGAATCGAAGCCATCCTCTCCGACGGCCGCGCCGCCATTTTTGCAAGCTCCAGTCGCCGTCGAGTCTTCTCCGGCGACCTCGACCTCCCCTCTGCAATACTGGTGAGCAGGGGAATCTCCCGGGCCTTTTCGTTTGATGTTTCGTGGTCCATTGCGTGCCACCGCCGCATCACAGTCAGCGCCGCCGCCGTTTGTGCTCGCCGGCAACGCTCCGACGACCTTATGGAAGCGGAGCTGCCACCCCTAGCCTCCGTTTTGCGTCCTCTATTCATTGGGACCAACCAATTGGACCAATTCGCGACGAATCGCGAGATTGCGATTGAA
Organism: Alopecurus myosuroides; assembly: GCA_028641055.1. Classification (NCBI taxonomy): domain Eukaryota; kingdom Viridiplantae; phylum Streptophyta; class Magnoliopsida; order Poales; family Poaceae; genus Alopecurus; species Alopecurus myosuroides. Next base: position 170,513,327 of record CM054060.1, on the reverse strand, counting down.
CAGAGAGGATTTTCCTCCTGTGATGATGTCATCGTGACGTCAGCATGATGTCAGGGGCATTTTTCCATTTATTTTTGATTTAAAATATAAACTAACACGTGGACCCCACCTGTCAATTTAAAATTAGGCAGAAAAATCACAAATCTTATTAAATCAATAACTTTTAATTCATTTATCAGAAAATACAAATAAAATATTTTAATGGTTAGAAAAATATAATCTAAATGTTTATCAACTTTTCAAAAATATTTAATAAAGTTTAAAATTTAATATTTTCTTTAATTAAATTAAATCATTTAAAATAGAGAAAAATAATAAATAATTCATAAAATCAGAAAAATACAAGTTATATACCAAAATGCTCCAAATGGCAAATGCAATCCACCTATGATGTTTACATTGTCATTTGACCAAGTTTTCCTGTGTGCAATATTTTATCTAGTCATTTAATTCATTTAAAATTAATAAATTAATAATTTATTCAAATGTTTTCAGAAAAAAAATGTTATATCAAATTAAAAAGAAAATCATTTCCAACTCAAATATGCCAATTGTAAAACATTGTATTAAACTTCTAAACTTGTTTTCTATAAGTATACTGAAATTCTATAATGTTTTATTATAACCAGAAACTATTACCACGTCATTAATTTTCCTTATTAATAAAACCTCATGTTTTCATACCTATAAAACCTATCATCACAAGTAATTAGCAAGTATTGTGATGATAGAGTTTACTGTATTAGTTCATCATTTTCAACTAAACTCATTGTCATTAACTCTACCCTTTTGGAATATAAAATCAAACATGTTTGTTACCTTTTCAATAATTGTTTACCATGTGCTAATGTCTTGTTGCTTAACCATGTTATAACATTTCCACCTAAACATAATAACAAGAGTTTGTTCAATAAAAGTGAAACACACTTAAGTCTAAAAGAGATAACAACATCACCACAAGTAATGAAACAACTCTAAGTCACCTAACAATTGTGTGAATACGTTATCGTTTCAAACGTGGCTTACACTTGTAAGCTGGGGTGTTTTCCAGGGTAATTCACGATGCATCTCATTACTATGCATGTATCATCTTGCAGTGTTTTCTGTAGTCCTTACTGGGACTACTTTGCTATCTTTCAGATGTTTGGATTTCTCTACGCGACCCTCGAACCCCGAAGACCTGGATTATTATTGTTGTTTCAATCTCAGGCAAGTTCATCACTTGCTCATATCCTTTGCAGTACTTCATAACAAACTATTTGCAAAAACCCTATCGTATTACCACCTGTGCTCAAAAGAATGCATGATCCTATTTTTATAATAATATGACTAATTGAATGACTACCCGAGTGGTAGTGTTCTGTTTGGTGGGCGGATGGAACCATGGTAAGATGAATAGGTCAAAGGAAGGTTCCATCTGCACGGGAACGTATTACCTAGGAATTAATCACAACTGCCGTCAGGATTCTTGCGCCGTAAATTCGCGTTGACCATGGATCTTCTATGGGGGGAGTAAGTCAGCCGTGATACTTTTCTCGTTCGCATGTCAACGGACTGCCAGAGACGTACGCTGTAGGTCTTGCGGGACTACATGCACATGGGTGGGAGCCCTTACGTCCCACGGGCTCTGGGGTCTATGAGTGTCTGCCAGGGGCGCGTAGATCTCCATCTTGAGGGGTGGAATCAGGCGTTCAACCTGCTGGCAGAAATGGGTGGGCATGCGTTGTGCGGAGAAGCACGGTTTGGCTTGGACCAACAACCGGGCCCCACACCTGAGTGGGAGTGGACAGGAATGTACACCTGGTTGTGCAACATGGTCTTGGTCGTCCATGGGTAAAGTAACGCACCTCTGCAGAGTGTAAAAGGATGTGGCATGTTACCCCTTGTTCCGGGAAGGAGCTGCGAACGCCGCAGGAAAGGCAACTCCATGAAAGTTCTAATCCTGTGAAGATCTGGCGGGCATAGTTTTCAGAATTAAAAACAACCTCTTGAAGAAAGTTTTACAAAACCTTGCATTAGCTTATGACTCTTTCGAGTCTAAAGCTGTACTTAGTGCATCAAACTACCCACTATATATCATGAACTTGTTGAGTAACGCTCGTTACTCATTCTATCCCGTTTGACCCCTGCTTAGAGTTGAAGCCTAAGGGAAGTCATCATCGTAAAGCCATCACTACCTCTTGAAGCCAGGTGGAGTCATCGCTTACTTAGTCAGGAAAGCATCGTCATCAACAACGCTGATGGAGGAGAAGCTATCAAGGTGTAGGTGGAGTCCATTCTCGGACTTAGTTGTCCAGGCCATAGATTAGGGGTGACAGCAGCCATAGTAGATTTAGTTCTGAGCTAGAGTTCTTCTCCAGCTTGGATCTTCGGATTGCTTCTTCTGATGTATCATTTGTATGAGATCTTCTTGATTCATCAAAGAGATTCTCAAGATTTTGTAATGAAGTTTGTATCCTATAGTTTTGCCTGGTCCCGCTGTGTTTCTGTTGTACTACTCTGAGGGATGTAATATTCACAGGTAAGTCCTTCTGTGAGTATTATGTCATCGACTTGCGCACTACACATGCAGTGGTGTGCTGGGTCACCACAGATGGTATCAGAGTGAAGCGACCTTAGGTTTAAAACCTTTTAGGATATCTGTAGGTTGGTAAAGACTATATGAAGCCATCTTATCTAAACCACACTTCCTACAACTATGATGATCATTCACTTGTGAATGATATGATCATACTTGTATAGAATATTCTTACTCAACTTGAGTAAAGCTACTTATCTATTTTCTTTATACCTAGGTATGAAAAGTTCGAAGTTAGTAAGTACTGGTTCCATTAAGAAAAGAAATTCTGACATGGTCAGAGATGATTAAGTCACAGTTATGATTACCCCATTCTATGAATGTATAGGATGGAGTAGAACCTGGTATAGAGTAAGCATAGGAAGCATCAATAAGGTAGTTTAAAGAAACCATGAAGAGTCATTAAACTCTGGTAACTATGGGGTACATACCATATCCTTAGTTATCAACTTTAGAGGTGAATCATCATCGTATAGTATAGAATTAGGATAAGGCATAAGCATTGATGGAAGCTCCATTAATACTCCTACGACGTGATCAACAACATGAAGGATCAACAGATGTTATGAGAAGCTTATCATAACCAAGAGGAAGTACTTCAAACAGCATGGTACTTAGTCCTATAGGGAACCAAGTTAGTCAATAACTAATATAGGATCATTTTGTCTTAGTTTAATCCATTGCAGTAAGGCATGCAATTGGAGTAATTACTTGGGCAAAGAGTGGTTGTGTAGAATAGGATTATAAGGTACTATATACCCACTTGTAGTGTATAGCATTTAAGAGCCTTGGTACTTGAGATGTTTTACTCTAAGTACTTTTATTTCACAGGCTTGTGATGCATGAGTGTTATATAAATGCAGTTGGGATTTATTGCATCTTATTTGGATCTTTGATTGACTAGATCTGTGCATGAAGTTGGAACTTGATGTGCATATGCATGTGCAAACATTGAGTTCTATCTTGATGTTACTGATCTAGAGGGTATAGGATTAGTATGAGAGCGGTCTGAAATCTCAGCTGATTGAAGCAAATATCAAAGCTCTGGAAGTCCTTGGAGTCAAGAAGGCAGAAATCAATAAATCACTGATGGGAATGGACCACATTCCACATCTTGTTTGGAGTTGGTGACATACTTCATCAACACATGGAGAAATGCTATGTTTCTGTTCCCGCTGTGTTTCTGTTGTACTACTCTGAGGGATGTAATATTCACAGGTAAGTCCTTCTGTGAGTATTATGTCATCGACTTGCGCACTACACATGCAGTGGTGTGCTGGGTCACCACACACACGCGGCCAAGGAATCTGGCCGCGTGGAGGGTCCTCTTTTCCACCTGGTTGGCCTTTTGGCCCTCTACTTTGGCCCATGGTCTTCGTCTCGAAAATTCTTAACCGTGCTCTTTGGCGTTGCCCTTTTTGGAGTCCCGAAGCTCCCGGAAAGTCTGAAACACTAAAAAGTACGTTTTCTGGAAAAACTGGGTTAGAACCAAAAGAAGGGGGATTGTTCCGAAAATACCTTAAATCATTATAAAAGATGAATATAAGTTGCTAATATGTAGGAAAAACAAGTAATAACATGCAAAGTTCATCTATGCATTTTACATGCATCAGACGCTTATTCCGGGTATCATCAAATACGCATGAAAGAAGAAGACCAAATAAAATCCTCTTTCATAACTCCCTATGCAACAAATTATTACATAACCATGCTTTTTGGCCTGAAGAATGCTAGAGACATATACCAGCGTTGTATGCAAAGATGCTTGCATGACCAAATAGGCAAAAATGTCCATGTTTATGTGGATAACATTACCGTCGTTTCCAAAGAAAAGCATACGCTCCTTGAATATTTGCGAGAAACTTTCGATAATCTACGCACTTACAAAATGAAGTTAAATTCATTAAAGTGCGTATTCGGAGCTCTCTCAGGAAAACTTCTAGGTTTTATCGTTTCTCATAGAGGAATTGAAGTAAACCCAGAAAAGATGAAAGTAATCCTGAACATCAAAAGACCCATGTGTCTAAAAGATGTCCAGAGATTGACAGGTTCCATAGACGATGTAAGCATGTTTATAAGCCGGCTTGGTGATAAAGCTCTACCATTATACAAATTGTTGAAGAAATCTGACAACTTTCTATGGACAGAAGAAGCAGACAAAGCGCTAGCACAGGTAAAGGAAACTTTAATGAAAGCTCTGATCTTGGCATCACCTAAAGACGAAGAACCAATGTTACTGTATCTAACAACAACTAACATGGTCATAAGTGCAGTAATAATTGTGGAAAGGCGGAAAGACGAGCACAGTGTTCCTGACCAATTTCCAGTATACTATATCAGTGAAGTATTCTCGGAGTCAAAACAAAGGTTTCCACATTATCAAAACTGGCATATGGCGTATTTTTTGCATCTCAAAAACTCTGTCATTATTTTCAAAGACATTCCGTAATAGTGCTAAGAAAAGCACCACTAGGGGATATTATAAACAATGCAGATGCAACAGGCAGAGTAGCCAAATGGGGCATTCAGCTTGCTACATTCGACATTAAGTACCAACCCCGGACGGTAATCAAATCCCAAGTGTTGGCAGATTTTGTAGCTGATTGGACAGAACCCATGGAAAACACGCCCATGCCGGAGTCGAAATATTGGATCATGCATTTCGACGGATTAAAAATGAAAGAAGGTGTCGGTGCAGCTCTGGTGCTTAAATCTGCAAAAGGTGACAAAATGGAGTATGTGCTTAAAATTCATTTCAACGCCAGCAATAACGTGGCTGAATATGAAGCACTACTTCACGGTTTGCATATTGCAAAAGAAATAGGCGTCAAACACATACTATGTTATGGTGACTCGGATTTAGTAAATCACCGGTTTAACCAGACATGGGACGCCAAAAGCCCCATAATGGTGGAATATCGGAGAAACTGTCGAGAAATTCGCAATTTGCTTCCTAGGATTCGAGGTAAATCACGTCAAAAGGGAAGAAAACTAGAATGCGGATGCTTTAGCCCGGATGGGCTCGGAAAGGGCGAAAACATTACCACTTGGTGTATTCGTCCAGCATTTGTACGAACCATCGATAAAAGGCAGAGATGTTGACTACCCCTTAGTATTCGAGTCAATCGAGGTCCTGCTCGTAATTCCGGATTGGACGGTGCCATACCTGAATTTCTTAGTCAATCAGAAATCCCCGGATGGAGCAGATCAAGTCTTGCAAAGACAGACAAAGCGCCGATACAAAGGATACACGGTAATTGATGGTTACCTGTATAAATGCAGCACTGTCGGAATTTTCCAGTGTTGTACTTCGCCGGAAGAAGAACAACAAATCTTGCAAGAAATTCATGCCGAAGAATGCGGACATCATGCTCAATCAAAAAGCATAGTTAGAAAATCATTCTGAGCATGATTTTTCTGACTTACACCCAAGACAGATGCCAAGCACATAGTTAATACATGTGCCGGATGCCAGTATTACGCCAAGCAGACGAATATGTCGGCTCAAGCACTCAAGACTATTCCCATAACATGGTCGTTTGCGGTCTGGGGGCTAGACATGATGGGTCCATTCAAAACTGCGAGAGACAGACTTACACATCTACTCGTTGTAGTAGATAAGTATGCCAAGTAGGTGGAAGCTAAACCCATCAAAAATCTTGACGGTGTGACTGCCAGAAATTTCATCATAGACATAGTCATGAGATATGGTGTTCCACACAACATAATCACAGACAATGGGACTAACTTCACAATTGGAGAGCTGGCAAAATATTGCCGACAAACGGGAATCCGCCTCGATCTAGCATCGGTGGCACACCAAAGATCCAACGGCTAGGTTGAACGTACGAATAGTTCAATCTTGCAAGGTATATGCCCAAGACTTTAATCTCCTCTTCACAGAGCAGTTGGAGCTTGGGTAGAATAATTGCCTCCCGTGCTTTGGAGCATACACAAAACACCGAATAGATCAATGGGGCAGTCGCCTTTTTTCCTGGTCGATGGTCTAGAGTGCAGTAATACGATGAGAAGGATGCCAAAAACACACTACATGATGTTGTCGATATTTTAGAAGAAAAATGAGAACTTGTGTTGCAGAGATCCGCCATTTATCAGTAAGGGTTACGAAGATATTATAGACGGAAAATCAAGCATCGTTGTTTTAAAGAAGGCGACTTAGTGCTAAGAAGGGTGCAGGAAAGAAAACATAAGTTAGCCCCAGTTAGGGAGGGACCTTTTGTCATTAGCAAAGCTATGAAAAATAGGTCATATTACCTTATAGATATTCAGGATGACGAAGATGACCCGAAAAATTCGAATCGCGAGAGGCAAAGAAGCATAGATGTAGAACTAGGAGAGACAAACTTTCCCTAGAGCATCCAGCAGTTATGTCCTTTTTATAGCTAGTCCAATTCTATGGAAAGATTATTGAGATCATGAAATAAAGTTTGTCGGAAAAGGCATGCAAATTATTTTTCTGTCTTATTATCAAGGCATGTTCACTCTTTTCTATTTCCCAATGATCTTTCAATATGCTTCAATGTTAACCCGAATTTTTCCTGGGTGCTCGGAGTTAAAAAAAAACTAAATGCTTTTGGCCTGATAAGGCTACAGAACACCAGATTATGCTTGCGTGCCTGGAGTTCATACTTTAGCTCCTTATTTTTCTTAAGTATTATCTGACTATTTGTTAGGTGGGTTGTTGGGGTAATAAGTTACAGTGCTAAAGTATGACTCATGATTCCGAGTTTAGACCGATTGGTTACTAAACCCGGTTGCTCGGCGTGTAGATTTCATGCTTTTGAATCACTCAAGCATTACGAAAAGTCAAAGCATACAAATCAGAGAACTTAAAATAAAAGGAGGCAACTTTAACTTGCAAAGATAATTAAACCTATAAAAGCATAATCCGTTCATACAAAATAAGCATACAAAATGCATTACATATGAATATTACATCTTGAAAGCAAGTAATGCATTCTATCGACTTCCAGCATCCACATGACATGGATCTAAACAGCGTCGACAAAGTCTTCGATGTCATCGTCCTCGTTACTGACGCTCGGATTTTCCAGGGTTGAAGGGATCTCCTCTTCCGGATAGAATGTGATGGTAGAAACCATTCGAGCAATTTTGGAGGCATATCCTTTAATGGAGTAAAAAATCTCCGCCATTTGTGCCTCAGTATATCCCTGAGGAATGCCGGTGGCGATGCGCCAGGTCTTAGTGGTGGAGTAATGCATTTTCATGAGACCTAGGGCCATGCGCACTCCACCACAGGCGGCAGATTTCAGCCAGCTTTCGCGTTGGGCGATGACCTCCACAAACTCATCCGGCAGCTACCCAATGTTGGAGTATTTGTCCTTTTTATCCGCAATACACTTGTTAACAAGCTTCCTTCCGGCTTTCTTCATGTTTTCTACGAAAACCACGAAAGTTTGGATGTCGTCGATCCGAGAGGACGAAGAATCTCATTCTGCTGCAAAGTACAGAATGGCAGATATAAGAGAAAGTTCAGAAGAAAGCGTATGCACTTTGAAACCTGAATACAAAAGCTGGTAAAAGAGGAATAAGCTTACCAAAGATATGCTTATCAATCTCGGCGACTTCTTCTACGCGGAGATGCAGGGCGGCCTCCAAATCCTGGATGGTGGCGCTATCCTTCTCGCTTTGGGGTTTCTAGCTGAGATTCACACAGTGCCAGCGCTTTCTGGCATTCGTCCAAGTCCTTTTGGATCTTCACATTAATCTTATTAAGCTCCAAGTTCTCGAAGCGGAGCTTATGCGCATTGCCAGAGTCCGCGGAGCCTGCTTAGCTTAAGCAAGTAAGGCTGCAAAAAAAAGGAAAAGTTGAGTTAAAACGCGAAAGCATTCTAAATCAAAATTCGCAAGTTAGAAAAGCATTTAAAGAAAGAAGAGCGGTCTTACAGGCATTCTCCTTAAATTGCATGTGAAGATCAGCAATTTCGGCGTCTTTCTCTTCAGTGATAACAAGGACGGATTTCACTTTCTTGTTCTTCACGTTGAGCTTGCCAATAATGTCCATGTTTATGCTCTCGTCAGTTTGCTGCAAGAAAAGGACAGAAACATGGTTAAAAACAAAGGATGCAATTCTAAAAAGCATTAATATTAAAAAATACTTCCGTGTTAATACTTGGGGGCTGGAGGAATACCTAGCTCATCCTTTGAAGCCCTCAGAGCATCTCAGTGAACTCCCTGTTGTATTCGGAGAAGGAGATGCCCATGTGGTGGATTCCATCTTGGATGACCTGCCGAGGCGAGAAAACGTAACTATTCCGGATAATTAGGCCGCCTTATGGCCAAGGACAGATCAAGGGGGCTCGAACAAATTAGTTTCTAGCCCATGAATGCATGTAGCCGTGCTCGTCAAAACAAGCTTCTTGCTTTACCTTCAACTTCTCGTCAAAGCAGGGAATCTCCTCGTCAATATGGATGAGGGAAGGCCCTCCTTCTTTAAATTGTGCCGCCCTTTCCCATGCATCCGGTGCGGTTGCGTCGGGCTGGCTGGTCTGGCTGAGAAAGGGGAAGTCGGACTCCTCTAGGGGAGAAAAATGGTCCACTGTAGCATCCACCATAGGGGTTTCTAGGGCGACGGCAGGGGAAGGCTTTGCCCCTCTATGATAAGTAACCTTTTGTTTCTTCCGGCCTTTTCCCTTCAGTAGAGCGGGAGAGAGACTAAAAAGGGGAGAAAGACAAAATAAATAAGCCAGAGAAGAAAGCATTCTTCCTAAAGAAGGAGGAAAGCATGAAAAATAAAAAGTTACCTGGAAGTGGCAACGACAAACCCGTCAAGATCGATAACTTTGGTGGAAGCAGGAATCTTCTTGCGTTCCCTTCCACCGGCCGCTGCAAAGCGGGCTTTCAGTGCCTCCTCCTCGACGGCAGAAACAAGTTGGTCCTCTGTAAGAGTATCAAACTACGAAAACACGGATAAAGCACAAGTATACATTCGTAGGCACAAAGAAGCAAAAAATCTCTTCCAAGTATTAAAAAGTATGCTTTACCTTGGGAGGAGGGTTTTATGCGTTGTACATTGGCAGGCTTTCTTCATACTGGTTGCTGATACGTCCATTTTGCATCACTATTTTATATTGTTATTTTCCGTTAGTCATCGATATATTTCATGTTATGATGCATTACTTATGTTATATCATCTTATATTACATGTGAAAGTGCATTTTTGATATCTCTGTGTTTTGTGTGTTTGTTAACAACATAAAGAAGTTTTAACCATGTGTGCTATTTTTCTTAAAATGTTATAATCATAATCAGCACATATATGGTGTCAAAGAAATGGTGCAAAAGATTAAAGTTTAACGAGTGTTTTCTAGCCACACGAAGAGCTCTAAAATGGCACCCGGAATTATTCCGGGTCAATCCGGAGCAGCCCGGAATCATTCCGGGTGGATTCCGACTTCAACGCAAATATCTCTGTTGGCATTCGGAAAATTCCGGGCTCCGGAATTATTCCGGAGAAATTCCGACATGAACACAAATTTCTCTGTTGCTATTTGGATTGCTCTGGAATTATTCTGGGATCCGGGATTATTCCGGGTGATTCCGGAATGGTCGCAATCTGGGCAGAAAAACGGCTAGTTGGAGTGGGGACTATAAATAGAGGCTCTCCTTCTTCCCCAAGGGTTAGCTCCTCCAGCATTTAAGACTCCATTGATTGAGCTCAACCTCCAAGCTAGATCTCCCACCTCCTCCACCCAATCTTGTTGAAACTTGGAGGATTGGAAGAGAAGCACCGGATCTACATATTCACCAACCGGATTTCCATTCCCCCCTCATTAGCTTGAGGGATCTTTGCCTAGGGTTTTCTCTTGTGGAGAACCTAGGCTTCTTGCTACTCTTGCTGATTTGTGATTGTTGGGAGCCCCCAATTTAGTTGTGGGTGTGTGCCCCAAGCTTGTTTGTAAAGGATTCGATCACCGCCTCAAAGGGGTTCAATAGTGGAAGGTGAACTAGGCCTTTGTGGCGGAGTTCATCGGAGAATAGGGTGAGGCCTTTGTGGCGTTGAGTAGGCCTTCGTGGCGAGCTCACACCCCTCCAACGAGATGTACTCCCTTAACAAGGAGGAACTCGGGAATACATCGTGTCTCCGCGTGCTTCCATCGGTTACCTCGTTCCCTTACCTTTTACTTACTTGTACTTGTAGCACTTATTGTAGTACTTGTTGTATTAAGTGTTGTCCTAGTTGCATTAATTGCTTGTCTTGCCATATAGGTAAATTCACCTTAGTTGCACTATCTAGAGAATTTACCTTTGTGTCAAGCCTAAACTTTAAGAAAAATTAAAATTGGTCGTAGCACCTATTCACCCCCCCTCTAGGTGCCCATACTTTACTTTCAATTGGTATCAGAGCCTCGGCTCTTATATTGGGCTTAACCGCCTAAGAGTTTAAGTATGGCGGAAGAATCGGATACCGAATCGTCCAAGGCTAGGGTGTCCATGGATGATCTCAATGAGTTGAGAACTTCATTGACCTCATCCATAGATGCTAAATTTGATGAGTTGCGTCAAGTCTTGTCGCAACTCCTCAAAGCCAAAGGACCGGAGGTATCCGAGACTTCTCCTCCGGAAATGATTCCGGAGGGCGCTAAGAAAGGGGTTGATGGTGAACCACATAAAAATGCTTCCGCCAAAAACTTCACTAAGAAGGGTACGGAAGGTGATGGAGAATTTCACGCCGTTCCCGGAAGTTATTCTCCCGATCCTCCCGTCCCACATCCTCATATAATCCCTAGAGGAGATCCACCTAAAATTGATGCCTTTTCTTTTCGTGAATGGAAATATTACATGGAGACTCACTTGAACTCTTCTTGTATAGATCTTTGGAGGATCACTCGTGATGGATACAAGCCATTTGATCCCAAGAACCTAACAAGAAGAGAAGCCGTAGATTGTCAACTCAACTACACCGCTTTGTCCATTCTTCAACAAGCCGTGGGTCCTAACCACATGCCGCATCTTCAACAATATTCCACCGCCAAGGAAACATGGGACGCTCTTGTCATCATGTTTGTGGGCAATGAGAGCATGCAAAGGAATAGATATGATGCCTTGACCAATGAGGCCGAAGGGTTCTATATGCATGATGGAGAGGATCACGTGGACATGTACCGGAGACTCAAGACTCTTTCCACCGCCTTCTCAAGTGTTGGTGCCAAGTACATTGATGATGCTTGGATCAAGAGGAAGTACATGATTGCCATAATGCCATTTGAGGGCGCGGACATGAAGAGCATTCAAGGAAGACATGATTTCTCTTCCATGACCTCAACTCAAGTGATGCAAGAAATGTGCTCCTATAAAGTGCAAACCAAGAATTCTCTTGACAACCGTGCTAGGGCCATTGGAATGCACCAAGGAGCATCTGTTGCTTTGAAGGCCAAGGTTGTGTCAAGAGAGGTTGAGTATGAAGAAGAAGGAGAAGAGGCATTGCCTCCCTTTAAGGAACAAGACTATGATCCCGTGCTAAAGGATCTCATTGCTCTCACCGTGCAAAAGTTTTGGAACAATCCTCCCAAGGGCAAGAGATTTGTTGAGGAGAAGACCAAGTCTCGTTATGGAAATGATGGGGCTCAAAAAGTGAGGTCTTGCTTCAATTTCCAAGATAAGCACCACTTCATTGCGGAGTGTCCCTATGAGAATAGAGAGCTCCATAGTGGCAAGCTCATTCGCAAGGACAAGTCCAAGGTTGAGTACAAGAAACCTCACTTCAAGAAGAAACCATTCAACAAAAAGTCTCCCACCAAATTTGTGCTCTTGACTCAAGAGGAGTATGATTCCGGAGTGATGAAGAAGAAGAAACCACAAGTGAAGTGGCCTGCTTCTACTCCATCATCTTCATCCCTCTTTGAATCCCCCAATGACGATCATCCTCAACGAAATGCCAAGTGCTTCATGGCTAAGGCCACGGAGGTATCACCTTCTCCCAACTCTAAGACCCCTAGTGAACTAGAACATCTTGCTAGTCTTAGAGAAGAAGATGAAAGGGTCTCCTTGGACCGTTTTATGTCTAACATGCAAGGGGAGACCAAGAAGTACTTTGAGTATCTCATGAGGCAATTGGGAGAGGCCCAAGATGCTCTTGAGAAGAAAGGTGAGGTTGAAAGAAGGGATGCGGATGAAATTGCATCCCTCTCCTATGACTCTTGAGGAAGAGCATGATGGTAGAGTTTCTCTAGAGGATGAACTTGAATCTATTGAATTAACTCATAATGAACTTGTCTCTAACATCACTAAGGAACGTGATCTTGCTATTGCTAAATATAAAAAGGCTAAAAAGGATAAAGTCGAGTTTGGGGTTGGTCATGGTAAACTAACCGAGGAGTTTGAAAAGCTAACCAAGGCTCACAAAGCTTTGGAAAGCCAACACTCATCCCTCAAAGAGTTGCATGAACAACTTCAAACTCAACTTAATCAACCTAACAACCCTAGCACCTCTACTTCTTCTTGTGATCATGCAAATATTATTGAGGAAAATGCTAGGTTGAAGGATGAGCTAGCAAGGCTCAAGGGCAAAGGCCCTCAAGTTGAGAAGGTTGTGATTCCTACCCCACAAGTGGTTGCCCCTAGCTCTAATGTGGTCATTGCTAGACCACAATTGAGTGCTCCAAGGCAACAAGTGGGCAAGCAAGGTCTAGGCTATGTAGCCAAGAAGAAGAACAAGAAGAAGACCAACAATGGTGCTTCGGGTGGTATTGTCATTAGGGACAACACTACTCTTAGCACACCCGCTCAAGCAAACAATATTGCCTCGAGTAGTAGTGTCATGAGGGACAACACTACTCGTAGCACCTTCGCGGGAACTAACAATCCACACCATTTCTTATATGTTGATTATTATGGTGTTGTGCAAGCTAAATATGTTGGTCCTATTGAGGGTTTCATTGACTATAATATTTGGGTTCCAAAGACCCTTGTTGCTAACATGAAGGGACCCTCCTCGGGTCCTAACTCTAGTCAATGATCTCTTGCAGGACTATGCTTCCGGTGGGACTAAATGGATAATTGATAGTGGATGCACTAGCCATATGACCGGAAGCAAAGAACTTGTGACGGAGTTGCGCCCAAATGACATACAAGCAACCGTCACTTATGGAGACTCGTCCTCGTCTAAGGTATCCAGATTCGGAAAGGTTGTGGTCGCTCCCGATATCACTATCGTGAACGTCATGCTTGTCAAATCCCTTGGTTACAATTTACTTTCCGTCCGCTCTCTTGGAAAGATGGGTTTCTCCGTCTTTTTTGATGTTGATATTGTGGTCCTTTTGAGGAGCAAGACTCTTGACGTCGCTTACGTGGGACATGTTGAAAATGAGTTGTTCGTGGTGGACTTTTCGAAGTCTACCAACTCTCAAACAATGTGTCTTTTCGGAAAGGAGGACTTGGGATGGTTTTGGCATCGCCGCCTATCCCATGTCAACATGAGAACTTTGCAAAGTCTTCACAAAGGTGGCCTTATTGTCGGACTAAAAGAAAAATTTTCCTTTTCAAAGGATCGCGTTTGTAGGTCGTGTGTTGAAGGAAAGATGCATGACAAGGTGCACAAGGCCAAGACTATTATTTCATCAAAGAGGATCTTGGAGCTTCTCCATGTTGATCTCTTTGGTGCCGTTCCCGAGGCAAGTCTTGGTGGCAAGAAGTATTGCTTGGTGATTGTCGATGATTATTCAAGATTCACTTGGGTTTATTTCTTCAAGTGCAAGAGTGGAACTCAACAAACCATCATCGACTTCTCCAACGAAGTGCAACGTCAACACAATGTGCAAATCATGGCTATTAGGAGTGATAATGGTTCGGAGTTCAAGAACTATACTTTGAATGAATTCCTTAGTGAAGAAGGCATTCGTCATCAATACTCCGCCACTTATACTCCTCAACAAAATGGTGTTGCCGAAAGGAAGAATCCCACTCTCTTGGATATGGCAAGGACCATGTTGGCGGAGTACACTTCTCCCCAATACTTATGATCCGAGGCCATATCCACCGTATGCCACTCCTCCAACCGCCTCTACATCCGCAAAGGCTTGGACAAGACTCCATATGAGATCCTCACCGGCAACAAGCCCAACGTCTCCTACTTCCGTGTATTCGGTTGTAAGTGCTTTTATTTGATCAAGGGTGTTAGGTTGTCTAAATTTCAATCCAAAACTATTGAGGGTATATTTGTTGGTTACGGTGGTGAATCCCACACTTATAGAGTCTTTGACAAAGCCTCAAGAATTGTCATAGAATCTTGTAGTGTGGCTTTCGAGGAAAATGATGGCTCCCAAGTGGCGCAATTTCATGTTTCTAATGTAGATGTTGAAATACCTCAAGAAGTCATAGGAAGGATGGGTGTGAGATATTTCTGCCCCATTGAGGGACACCTTATGGCGACTCGAGAAGGACTATGCTCTACTCAAGTGGAGCCCTCCTCTACAATAGAAGAACAAGCCAAGGAGCCAAGTGCTACACCTAACCAAGAACATGTTCAAGACCCTCCTCTCATTGACCAAGACACTACGCAAGTCGTACCCACTCCTACTACTAATGCGAGTCAAGGTCAAGGCCAAGATCTACCATCCTCTTCATCCTCTCCTCAAGTTGAAGCAAGTGTTGAAGATATTGTTGATGATGATGATGATGATGATGATGTTGATCAAGGCCAAGTTGGTCAAGATGGGGACCCAAATGATCAAGATGATCAAGTGATTCCTCCGTGCAATAATGAGGAGATCGAAGCCCGTCGTGTCAAAAGGATAAGAAGAGCTTTGAAGCATATTGATGCCCAAGACAACAAGGTCTTGGAGGATATTCAAGCTAGAAGATCCACAATAAGGAAATTGGCACATTTTAGTGAGCATCAAGCTCATATCTCTATGGTGGAGCCTAAAAAGGTGTTTGAAGCTCTTGCGGACTCCGATTGGGTTGAAGCTATGCATGATGAGCTCAATAACTTTGAGCGCAACAAAGTTTGGAGACTGGTTGAGAAGCCCAAAGATTGCCACAATGTTATTAGCACTAAGTGTATTTTCAAGAACAAGCAAGATGAGCATGGCATTGTCATAAGGAACAAGGCAAGATTGGTTTCTCAAGGTTACACTCAAGTTGAAGGCATTGACTTTGATGAAACCTACGCACCCGTGGCTCGCCTTGAGTCCATCCGTATCTTCCTTGCTTATGCATCTTCTCATAATTTCAAATTGCAAAATATGGATGTGAAAAGTGCTTTCTTGAATGGTCCACTAAAAGAGGAGGTATATGTTAAGCAACCTCCGGGGTTCGAAAATCTCAACTTTCCTAACCACGTTTACAAACTCGACAAGGCTCTCTATGGTCTCAAACAAGCACCTCGTGCCTGGTATGAGCACCTTAGGGAGTTGTTTGATGATCGTGGTTTCGAAGTTGGGAAGATTGACCCCACTCTCTTCACCAAGATAGTAAAGGGAGAGCTTTTCATATGCCAACTATATGTGGACGATATTATCTTTGGCTCAACTAACCAAGCTTTCAATAATGAGTTCTCTAAGCTTATGACTGACAGGTTCGAGATGTCCATGATGGGAGAGCTTAAATTCTTTCTTGGCTTTGAGATCAAGCAATTGGCTCGTGGAACTTTCATTTCTCAAGCCAAGTATACACAAGACATGATCAAGAGGTTTAACTTCAAAAATGCAAAGATCAAGTCTTCTCCCATGCAAGTCAAGTGTCACCTATCTCGTAACACGAAGGGCAAATATGTGGACCAAAAGTTGTATCATTCTATGATTGGTTCTTTGCTCTATCTTTGTGCATCTAGGCCCGATATCGTTTTGAGTGTAGGTGTGTGTGCAAGGTATCAAGAGGCTCCTAAGGAAAGCCATTTGATGGCGGTCCATACGATCTTTCGTTATTTGGTTCATACCCCAAGATTTAGTTTGCGGTACCCAAAGGGGGCACAATTTTCTCTCAAGGGCTACACAGATTCCAATTGGGCGGGTGATCAAGATGATAGGAAGTCTACTTCCGGGGCTTGCCAATTTCTTGGTAGGTCCTTTGTGAGTTGGTCTTCCAAGAAGCAAAATTTCATATCTCTCTCCACCGCCGAAGCCGAGTATGTAGCCGCCGCAAGTGCTTGCACTCAATTGCTATGGATGAGGCAAACTCTCAAGGAATATGGAGTTCATTTGGATAAGGTGCCTCTTTTGTGTGACAATGAAAGTGCCATCAAGATTGCATACAATCCCGTGCAACATACAAGAACGAAGCACATTGAGATTCGCCACCATTTCATCCGAGACCATGTGGCAAGAGGGGATATTTCACTATCCTATGTGCCCACCAAGGACAATCTTGCGGATATTTTCACGAAGCCACTTGATGATGCAAGATTCTTGTTCTTGAGGAATGAACTAAATGTCATTGATTCTAGGAGTTTGACTTGAGGATCTTGCACACACCCCTATAGATGAAACGTGTTTGAGTTTAGGTGTAGGCATGGACATAGGGGGAGTGTTATCCTAACACATTGGGTTCTCCCTCCCCCCCATTATTCCCAAAGCAAAAATTCATTGTAATCTCTCTTTTTCTAATGTTGAATTGTGAGCTTCAATGTCGAGTAATGGCAATGCCCCCAAGATATATCTTCGCGGTTGCATACCATGAACTCTTACATGGTGGCTTAGGCCACCAACCTCTTCTCCTTTGAAGAGTTGGTTCTTAGTTGGCTATCTTTTGGTTTATTGTGTTATCTTTCGAACACTACTTCTCGTTGCTATTTCGTATCTTATTTGCATCTTCCCCGAGAAGTAAGAATAGGAAATCTAACCCCTTTGTGTATTGCTCTATTTTGTTCCCTCCTCATGTTCTTCTGCATATGCCTTACTCCACACAAAGTCACATCGATCCTAGCCTTTCCAAATTGTCATTTCTGGTCTTGTTTGAAGCAAATCTTGTTCTGGCCGGAATAATTCCGGACAAATCCGACCTAACCGGAAAAATTCCGGGTACTTCCGGAATGATTCCGGCCGAAACGGATTAATTCCGGACCATTCCGGACGTGCCATTTTTCGTTATAAATAGGCACGCACGCACGGGAGGCAGTTTTCCTCCACTTTTTCCCCCTCCTCCCGTGCCCTAGCCACCAAATTTCGCTGGTTTCGTCCCCGTTGCCCTTAGGAAGGATTTTGATCCCTCCTTGGAAAAGGACACCCCCCATGGAAGGTATTGTGATTAGCATCTCTCTTTTCTTGTTTCTATTGGTTGATTTTTGGGTTCTAGATGAAATCTCACCTAGGGTTTGATCTAGATCCGAGTTCATATCAACTAATTCATCTTGCTAATCTCCCTACCAAGTTCCCATGGCATCTTAGATCTAGTCTAACCACTCCCAATCTAGACTTAGATCTATCACGTATTTTGTCACTCCCACAAATTTCCAGCACGATAAAACTCATCTAGGATCGTTTCCATGGTTTTCCTCAAAGTTTGGTGTAGTTAGTGAGCCAAGTTTTCGAGTTTTTGGGGATCTCTCGGGTCAGATCGAGGATCCCGGAATTATTCCTTATGAATCTGGCCCAGCCGGAATTTTTTCGGATAAATCCGACCCAGTCGGAATAATTCCGGGCTCATCAGGAATAATTCCGGATCAAGCCAGAATCTCGACAACTTGCACTACATCTAACTTTTTGGAGTTCCTTTGTTTCCCGTTTGGCATATGCACTTATCTATTGCTTTTCCTATGTCCTCTATTCACAGGTTCCGGCTCACGCACTGGGTTGAAGAGGAAATCCTCTGCTGGGAGGGGTGCTCGCCCTACGAGGGGTCGCACCTACGGTTCTCGTGGAGGGTATCGTGATGATGATCAGACTGAGAGGGTGCCCAAAGGGGATCTGAAGTCCTACACCATTGCTCAGTGGAAGCATATCAAGCGGAAGAATCCATACCGCTTCATTGAGTCCACTTGTCCGGATCCTCGTTTTTGGACAAACCTTCAACTCAAGACTTGGGAGGACTTCTATTCTATTGAGAAACCACTTGTATGTGAGCAGGCTCAGCTTGCCATGGACTACTATCATAGGCACAAGACTGGTGATCTTAGTCATGTTCATGCTTGCTTGGTGAAGCTAGGTGTGGCACCACTTCTGGAGGTCGAGTGCGAGTATTGCCCGGACCTTATTGCTCAGTTCTATTGCACTCTCCACTCGAAAGGTGATGCTGTGCGCTCCATGACTTGGATATCCGGAGATCAGAGGATCTCGAGCAACTTTGGTGAGTTTGCTGAGGCACTAGGATACAGGTGGACTGCCACGTATGCTAATCATGGTTTCAAAGTTCATGACAACCCAGAGTATGACAACTCAAGCTTGGAAATCTGCTATCCACCTGATGCTCAGGGCAAGACTAGGCCCTTCAACTCCAGCATGTACCCCTACTACGACCTGCTGCCCAACATCTTCCGTGCCACCATTGTGATCAAGGCTGGTGACTACTCTGCTATTAGGGCCTTTATGGTGAACCTCATGTTCCTCACTAGGCCTCAGAACCAGAGGAAGATTGATGTGATGGACTTTGTGTACCGTGAGATTTGCATTGGGGTCATGGAGAAGAGGAAGCCCGCTTTTGGCCCACTGATTCATAGGTTCATTAATGCCAAGCTGGGTGTTGACATCATGGACGAGTTTCCGGTAGTCAAGGCAAGAGGATGGTTCCATCTCTCATTCGTGGTGTGGAGATTCCTGAGTACTCCAAGGCACAGTCCAAGGCTCCTATGGCTACTCCTTCTGCTTCTCCGAGTGGTGCCTCTCAGCGTCCCTCTAGTGGCATTGCAAAGTTCTTCAGGGCAATGTTCAGTATGTGCAGTGACACTAGGGCGATTGCACATGAGGCTAGGGAGTTGGCCAAGGAGACTCAGCGCATTCAGAACACCGACCGCAGAGATGCTGGGATAGATGTGCCTGCTGATTCTCTCTCTGTTGCCGCTGCTGAGTATGTTCCCATTGAGATGCCTGAGATACATGATGATGACTTCTACTTCGGGGTGCCTCCAGTTGATGTTGATGATGAAGAACTGTCTAACGAGGATGACTTCGATGGTCCTGGGGACCGTGATGAGCGTGCGCATCCAGAACTGGAAGAGGAAGAGGAAGATGTAGATGCTCACCGTGGAGGAGATGATGACATCGAGTGATCGCTTGGGACGCTAGTTGGACTCATTTCCCCTTTTTGGCATCTTTGATGCCAAAGGGGGAGAAGGAGTCTTCTATTAGGTTGTCACGGGTGTTGCAAGGGTGGGAGCACGAGTCTTTTGCCTTTCGTTTTCGATCTTATAGGCTTGTGCTCCGGTTTCTTTAGTTTCGTTTCTCGTCTTTGCAACCTTTTTATTATTCGTGTGTGGAACCTCGTGACTTGGTTGTGTCAGCCTACCCGTGGTTATGCTACTATCATGTTTGCTTCGTTATTATTATCTATTTGCATGATGTGTGAACTTGTTTAGACTCCTTGGTGTCTAAAATATAGGGGGAGCAAAGCCTATGAAGTATGTGCCTCACGACACATATCGAGGAAGAGCTCCGTCTATTTTTTGGAGACCATTTCTTTATGTTCATCTTGTTTATCCCCGTGAATCCTTATGTTGTCATCAAACACCAAAAAGGGGGAGATTGAAAGTGCATTTTCGATATCTCTGTGTTTTGTGTGTTTGTTAACAACATAAAGAAGTTTTAACCATGTGTGTTATTTTGCTTAAAAGGTTATAGTCATAATCAGCACATATATGGTGTCAAAGAAATGGTGAAGAAGATTAAAGTTCAACGAATGTTTTCCAGCCACAAGAAGAGCTCTAAAATGGCACCCGGAATTATTCTGGATCAATCTGGAGCAGCCCGGAATCATTCCGGGTGGATTCCGACTTCAACGCAAATATCTCTGTTGGCATTCGGAAAATTCCGGGTGGATTCCGGGCTCCGGATTATTCCGGAGAAATTCCGACATGAACACAAATTTCTCTGTTGCTATTCGGATTGCTCCGGAATTATTCCGGGTGATTCCGGAATGGTCGCAATCTGGGCAGAAAAACGGCTAGTTGGAGTGGGGACTATAAACAGAGGCTTTCCTTCTTCCCCAAGGGTTAGCTCCTCCAGCATTTAAGACTCCATTGATTGAGCTCAACCTCCAAGCTAGATCTCCCACCTCCTCCACCCAATCTTGTTGACACTTGGAGGATTGGAAGAGAAGCATCGGATCTACATCTTCACCAACCGGATTTCCATTTCCCCCTCATTAGCTTGAGGGATCTTTGCCTAGGGTTTCCTCTTGTGGAGAACCTAGGCTTCTTGCTACTCTTGGTGATTTGTGATTGTTGGGAGCCCCCAATTTAGTTGTGGGTGTGTGCCCCAAGCTTGTTTGTAAAGGATTCGATCCCCGCCTCAATGGGGTTCAATAGTGGAAGGTGAACTAGGCCTTTGTGGCGGAGTTCATCGGAGAATAGGGTGAGGTCTTTTCTGGCATTGAGTAGGCCTTCGTGGCGAGCTCATACCCCTCCAACGAGACGTACTCCCTTAACAAGGAGGAACTTGGTAATACATCGTGTCTCCGCGTGCTTCCATCGGTTACCTCGTTCCCTTACCTTTTACTTATTTGTACTTGTAGCACTTATTGTAGCACTTGTTGTATTAAGTGTTGTCCTAGTTGCATTAATTGCTTGTCTTGCCATATAGGTAAATTCACCTTAGTTGCACTATCTAGAGAATTTACCTTTGTGTCAAGCCTAAACTTTAAGAAAAATTAAAATTGGTCGTAGCACCTATTCACCCCCCTCTAGGTGCCCATACTTTACTTTCAACATGTTTCATATTTTTTGGAGAATAAACACCGGAACCAGAAATCTGTTGGAAAAAGCACCGCCGTGATACGCTATTTCAGAAGATGAGAAGAAGAGGGGGGATACTGGAGAAGTCTTAGAAGTCCCGAGGAGGAAGCTAGCCAGGAGCGCAACTAGAGGGGGGCCATAGGGGGCCCACACCATGGGGTGGCATGCCCCCTGGCCGCGCCGCCACGTGGTGTGGCCACCCTGGCCCACCTATGGTCGCCCCCTTTCGCATACTTGACCCCAGGGAACCCTAAGCCCCAGAACATCATCGAAGAAATATTCCGCCGCCGCCTCGGGGCGAAAAACAACAGATAGAGAAAAGATCTCTCGCAGGGAGAAATCTGCCGGAGAAATGCCTCCCCGGAGAGGGGGAATCATCGCCATCGTCACCGTCATCACTCTGGGCATCATCAAGATCATCATCGTCATCATCATCACCACCAGCACCATCACCCTCATCATCCACCTTCATCCTTCTGTAACAATTAGGGGTCTTTATCGTTGTTCTTCACTAGATCTCTCTCCCGGTGTGGATTACTTGTTAGTAGTTGATGCTTGTTACATTTATCGGTGTTTACACTTTATGAACAGATTGTTATTATCCAATATATCACCTCTGATTATGATCCATATGATGTATTGTGATTATTTTTTTAGTTCTTGAGGACATGGGAGAAGTCATGATGTTAGTAGTGGAATTATGTTGAAGTAATATCTAGTGGGTTGATATTTAAGTTGTGGTGCTATTCTTCTAGTGGTGTAATGTGAACATCGACTACATGATACTTCACCTTCATGGGCCTAGTAGGATGCATTGTGTATATGGCTACTAATTGTGGGGTTGCCGGAGTGACAGAAACCTAAACCCCTGTTAGGAAACTAATGCACGAGGGAGTGTAGAATCCCAGAGTTTTAAGGTTGTAGTTAGATTTATCTTAATTACTTTCTTGTATTTGCGGATGCTTACGAGGGTTATAATCACAAGTATGTATTAGTCCTAGTTGGGCGGTGCATTAGCATAGGTGCACCCACACAACACTTATCGAACCAATACATATTAATCAACCGTATGAACCGAAAGCACTTGACAAAATTCCCATGTGTCCTCGAGAACATTTGGTAATCATAAGTAGAACAACCGGCTTGTCCTTTGATCTCAAAAGGATTGGGCCACTCGCTGCAATTATTATTATTGTTATTTATTTACTCGCACTTTATTTATCTGCTATATCAAAAACCACCCAAAACCCGTTTGCTAGTGTTTACAGTGAATCCTCTATCCAACCTGCTTGTCAACACCTTCTGCTCCTCGTTGGGTTCGACACTCTTATTTATCGAAAGTAGTACGATAGACCCCCTATACTTGTGGTTCATCAAGACTATTCTTCTGGCGCCGTAGCCGGGGAGTGAAGCGCTATTGGTAAGTGGGATTGGTAAGAGAATTTTTTTACTGTGAGTGTTGTTTTTATTTATGTCTGTTGTTTTATTTCATTATGGAGAATTATTTTGGTTCTTTGTTTAGGGGTACTTCTACCATTAATGCTAGGGTAGTAGGTGACCCTTTATCTGCTGAATTAGATCCTTATAAAATGCCGATGAAAATTGTTGGACGTGTGATGGATAACTGCTATTATGGAGATGGAACTGTCCATCTCGGTGATCATGTTATCTTTATACATGAATTATGCGAGTTATTCAGGTGTGCAGGTATTACAATGGATCAAGTTAAAAGGAAATTATTCTCTTTATCTCTGAAATGTAGAGCTGTTGAATGGTTTAAATTACTGAAGAATGGTGAATCTATTGGATGGGAGGAAATTGTCCCTCTCTTTTATTCTAAATTCTATCCTCGTAGTGAGATTCATAAAGAACAGAATCAAATATATAATTTATGGCCTCGTGATGGATAGAGTATTGCCCAAGCTTGGGGGAGAATGAAGTTATTAATGCTCAAATGTCCCTTTCATGAGCTCCCGACTAATATTGTTATCAATAATTTTTATGCAAGTCTTTCTCTTCATGATAAGGATTTATTGGATGCTTCTTATTCTGGATCATTCACATGTATGAAGTAAGAAGCTAAATGGGATATTCTTGACCGTATTCAAGAAAACACTTAAGGATGGGAGAATGACAAAGGTAGAAAGTAGGGTATAAATTATGATTATGAATGCATTAAAGATTTTATGGGAACTGGTGATTTCTATAATGTTAGTGTTGTTTGTGGTCTTGATTCTCAAATCTTTGCAAATTTCCTTGAAGCCTTTGCCTCCTATCTTGATATTCCTAAAAAGGAATTGGGCAAGTACCATGCACCTTATAAAGATAGTGTTCCTGCTAGAAATACAGAAGTGCATGTTGTTAATCCTGCTGTTCTTGAGCCTTATATTGAGAAAATGCCTTTACCTGCTAAGGTACAAGAACACTCTATTGTAGCTAGTGTGGTTAACAAGATCATAAAGAAATCTATTGAACCCGATGAACAAATAACTTTTGAACCTGCTGTAGCAATAGTGAAAGACCTTGTCTGTGGAAATGTAGAGGATGAACATACTGTCTTTTGTGAGGATGCTTCTAATATTGTCTCACATCCAAATAGACCTAAGAAAACTAGTGTTCATGTGCTTTCTGTTAAGATTGGTGATCATTTCTATTATGGTTTGTGTGATATTGGTGCAAGTTCTAGTGCTATTCCTTATGAGCTTTCTAAAGAAATTATGCATGAAATTGGTTCTTCTGAGCTTGATGATATTGATGTGGTTATTCAGCTTGCTAATAGAGAAACTATTTTTCCGATTGGTATTGTTAGAGACATGGAAGTTTTGTGTGGTAAAATTAAATATCCTACTGATTATCTAGTGCTGGGCAAGGCTGCTAGTAAAACTTGTCATATTATTTTTGGTAGACCTTTCTTGAAAACTTGTGGTGCTATTATAGATTGTAAGAGGGAGAAGATATTGACTAAATTTGATGGAAAATCTTATGAGTTCAATTTCTCTAAATTTTCTAGAGCACCTTATGAATCTAAATTGCCTAATGAGAATTTTAGAGTTGAACAACTTTCCTATATTTCTCTTGCTCCTAACAATGCTTTCAGCAATATATGGAGGACCATGAGAGTGAGGTATTTATGGAAGAGAGAAATGAGATTGACGATATTCTTCTTCGCCAACCGGTGATACTGAAACATAATTTACCTATGGAGGACTTGGGTACCACATTACCACCCAAGGAGGATCCTCTTTTTGATTAAAAACCTTTGCCTGATGATCTTAAATATTCTTATATAGATGATAAGAAAATATATCCTTTTATTATTAGTGCTAAACTTTCAGGTGAGGAAGAGGAAAGATTATTGTGAATATTGAAGAAACACCGTGGAGCTATTGGATATACTCTTGATGATTCGAAAGGGATCTCTCCCTCTATATGTCAACATGTTATTAATATTGAACCTGAGGCAAAGCCAGTAGTTGAACATCAACGCCGTTTAATTCCTAAGATGAAGGAAATTTTAAGAAATGAGGTATTAAAACTCCTTGATGCTGGTATTATTTTTCATATTGCCGATAGCCCTGTGCATTGTGTCCCTAAGAAGGGAGTAATGACTGTTGTGCCTAATGAAAATAATGAGCTTATTCCTCAAAGAGTAGTAGTTGGTTATAGAATGTGCATTGATTTTAGGAAAGTTAACAAGGTTACTAAGAAAGATCATTATCCTTTGCCTTTTATTGATCAAATGCTAGAGAGGTTGTCTAAGAAAACTCATTTTTGCTTTCTTGATGGTTATTCTGGGTTTTCTCAAATTTCTGTTAGGAAGCAAGATCAAGAGAAAACAACTTTTACTTGTCCTTATGGTACTTATGCTTATAGACGTATGCCTTTTGGTTTGTGTAATGCTCCTGCCACATTTGAAAGATGCATGTCTGCTAATTTTCATGGTTTTTGTGAAGAAATTGTGGAAGTATTCATGGACTATTTCTCCGTCTATGGAACTTCTTTTGATAACTGCTTGCACAACCTTGATAAAGTTTTGCGGAGATTTTAGGAAACTAATCTTGTTCTTAATTGGGATAAATTCCACTTTATGGTGAATGAATGAATTGTTCTTGGACATAAAATTTATGAAAGAGGTATTGAAGTTGACAGAGCTAAAGTGGAAGCCATAGAGAAAATGCCCTGTCCCAGAGATGTTAAAGGTATTCGTAGTGTTCTTTGTCATGCTGGTTTTTATAGGAGGTTTATTAAAGATTTCTCTAAAATATCAAAGCCTCTTACTAATCTTCTTCAAAAAGATGTACCTTTTGTTTTTGATGATGATTGTAAGGAAGCTTTTGAAACTTTAAAGAAGGCTTTAACTACTGCTCCTATTGTTCAACCACCTGATTGGAATTTACCTTTTGAAATTATGTGTGATGCTAGTGATTTTACTGTAGGTGCCGTTCTTGGACAACGAGTAGATAAGAAGTTGAATGTTATTCATTATGCTAGTAATACTCTTGATGCTGCTCAAAAGAATTATGCTACCACTGAAAAAGATTTTTTGGCTGTAGTTTTTGCTTGTGATAAGTTTAGACCTTATATTGTTGAATCGAAGGTTACTATTTATACTGATCATGCTGCTATTAGATACCTTATGGAAAAGAAAGATGCTAAGACTAGGCTTATTAGATGGGTGTTGCTTTTACAAGAGTTTGATTTGCATATTGTGGATAGGAAAGGTGTTGAAAATCCTGTTGCTGATAGCTTGTCTGATTGGAAAACATTGCTTATGACCCTATTCCTGTTAATGATAGTTTTCCGAATGAACAGTTGTAACACCCGGGGGATTTCCCCCAATTAGATTTGGTTGTTTTTCTTTTCGCATTGCATTGCATCTTATGCATTGCACTTTGTTTTCAAAATCATTTAAAAATTCAAACCAATTTAGAAATTCACCCAAAATTCAATCAAATTCAAATTAGCAAATATTTTAAAAATTTCAAAAACAAAAGTTTGTGCAACTGGGCATTTTAAATGCTGATTGCATAGAAATTGTTTTCATAATTTTTGGAGTTTTCAAAACCCCCTCAAATTCTATTTCTAATCACCTGTTACAAAAAAAGAAAGAATAAAAAGAACCTCTCGGGGAGGCAGGCCAACCGGCCCACCTACCACCCCAATGGAGGCCCAGCCCGCGGCCCAGCTCCTCTTCTTCCACCTCCGTACGGTGGTGACGACAGCAAGCACCACCGCACCCTCCTCACCTGCTCCCTCCCCTCCTTTGCTTCCCCTCCATAAATCCCCCTCCGGCTCCCCCTCCGAACCCTAGTTTTCCTTCCCCTCTTCTCTTTTCCTCCCAGCCGCCGCCATCTCCTCTGTGTTTCTGTTTTCCTCCAACGAGAGACAGAGAGAGATGCGCACTAGGAGACCTCGCCGTGGCGCCGCTGCTATGTTTCCTCTTGAGCATGTCCGAGCACACCAGGAGCTTCGCCTCATCGTCCTCTTCGTGCACATCGAAGGAATCGAGCCATGATCGACTACAGCACCGCCGGCATCCGCTTCTTCCACTCTGGCCGGCGACCTTCTCCGGCGAAATTCCGGCGACCTGGACTTCCCCGAGCCGTATGACTCCACCAGCACTCTCCCGGTGAGCTCCTCGTTCCGTTCCACGCGTTTCCCCTTCGAATTCGTCTTTGTGGCTGTTCCTTGCTCGAGGCCGATTTCTGTATGCCATGGCAGTCGCTTGTAAGCTGCGAGCCTGAACGTTGCACAACACGCTGAGGTGCTGCCGTTTGTTTCCAGTGCATAGCACATCCACACCCAACGCACACCTGCACCCACGAGCACGCCTTTAGCGTCGCCGATTCTGGTCGCTCGGCGCCACCTCTGTCCGTCGTCGCCCGTCGTTTCCTGTCCGTCGTCGTCCATCTGCAGGTGTCGTTCTTCAGTTTGGTCAGAAAAAACCGCACCTTTTATAGTCATCTAGGTTCAGACCTGGAGCCTTACAGAACCACAGCAGCAGCGCAGTGGCTATGCCCTGTTTCCGCGCCGTGGGAGGCCCAGGTTCAAATCCCCTCGCGGCGAATAAAACCCACATTTTCTTCCATGTTTCTTTTCCACCGCACTGTCACACTTCATGACGGTTCAGATATGTTTGCTATCACCATCAAAGCTTCAGCCCAGTGGTTCCGTCCCTGTCGATCCATCTAGCAGGTCCCGAGATCGAATCCCCTCTGTGGCAATTCATTTTGTATTTTTTTCTGCTAAATCCTATTGCTGCAAATCTATAGCTCATATCCCGTGTTGTTCTGAATTCTTTTGATTCAGTTAACTTCGCCCGACCCATCTATTCTAACTTCAGTTTTCTACAATGTCAACATCTCTCCGTTAGCCCAGTGGTTGTGGGTTCCATCTGCTTCGTATGAGACCCAAGTTCAAGTCCTTGGCCATTCTCTACATCTGTCTACTTCTTTTAATTTTTGCCAAATGTTTTTATTCATAACTTTCAAACTATAACTCCACTGGAAAATTGTTATATATGAATTTTATTCAGAAAAGTGCAAGGAACATTAATATTCCATCCATGCCTTTGTTTGCATCTTGCATTTTTGCATTTTAGTTGTGTTATGCATGTTCATCTAATATTTAAATATGGAATGTGTTGGGGTATTAACTAAATATTGCCCTATTCCATTTAATCTTGTTTAGCTCACCTACTTATTGTTTTTCCATGTTAAACAACATTTAATATGATGGTTAGATAAACAACTTAAACCATAATTATTTGTCCGGACTCCGGGTCCGATTAAATTGTCTAAGTGGTACTTTTGCGTTGCATCTCGCATGTCATGCATATAAAATTAGGATCATGCTGGATCTTTTGCCATAGTAGTAATTGTTGCATCCGGTGTTTGTTCTAGTTCGTTGCTTCTTCGCGGATAGGACGTTGAGATGATGTGAGCAACGACAAGTTCTGCTACCTCTCCAAACTGGATTCCAGGCAAGTATACTCACTTGCCACCTACGTTGCCTTTCCTCACTTGTTACCGATTCTTTCCGTTGTCTTTATGCTAGCCTTATGATTCGATGCTTGTGTCTCGATCCTATCATATGTTTACCTTGCAGCCATGATATAGCCTTCCTTCCACTTCCTATTAACTGTTGTTTGTTTACCTTATTGGCCCTCGTGTCATAGTTGAATGCTTAGATTTGTTTGTGCTCGAGTCTTGTTGTCCTTTGTCGTATCACCTGTTTAGTTGATAGTTGGGTTTCAATTTAATCAACAACATGTTAATGTTTGGGGTAATAATAATTTGATGATAAGGCACCGGCAGGAGGCCCGGCGTGGTTTTGGAGCCTGCTAGTGTCGAAACTAGGAAAAGGGTCTTGTCCATTGATCCATGATGAGCGCGCTAACTGCATCCGGGAGGTAGTATGGGACCCCCCTCGACTTAGACCTGATTTGCAGCTTGTCCGAAGAGCCACACTTAGTTCGGGTGTTCCATTTGCTCATATGCATGAATGGGTGGGCCCCCCATGGTTACTGTTGATGATGATGATGCATATAGGGCGAGGCCTGTGGTGCCGGGGGGTGTGGTTTTCACCCTTGCGCTTAGGTTAGGTCGGACTGGCCGGGATCTTATAGCTCCGTGGCTCCGAGGATGGGTTGTAGAGACGGTTTGGGTCGTGTCGAGCCAACCTGAGTTTTAGTTGGTGGCTTCAGTGTGTACGGGTACTGTAGCGCACCCTGCAGGGATGAATCTTCTCGAGAAGCCGTGTTGTCCGCGGTTATGTGACGACTTGGTGAAAGTGCTGGCTAACAAGTA
The DNA here is from genome assembly GCA_028641055.1 of Alopecurus myosuroides. Classification (NCBI taxonomy): domain Eukaryota; kingdom Viridiplantae; phylum Streptophyta; class Magnoliopsida; order Poales; family Poaceae; genus Alopecurus; species Alopecurus myosuroides. The sequence continues at coordinate 170,484,079 of CM054060.1, read as the reverse complement.
CTCAGACAACTTACACCTAATGATAATAACTTGACTAGTAATATAGTATTACCTTCACCATAAAAATGAATGTCACCTTAATCAACTGTGTGAGTTTCCTTGGGTTGCTTCCTTAGTAGGGGGTAACACTGGATGGGTATTGTTTGGTGAGTAGCTATAGTTGGTTTTTTCACGCTCTCTTATCCCTTTCTTTTAGCCGGAAGTTGTAGCGTGTCTCTCTAGTTGTTGGTGCTGCCCGCTGCCGCTTCTTTGCACTACCCTCTTTCTTTCCGTTGTACCCAAGGTATTTGTATCTTGTGATGATTGGTTACGCTGGTATCTTGTGAGTATGGGTTATCCACTTGCCAGTACTTAATAGTACTGACCCACGAATCCATTTCATGGCTGCATATTCCACATTGCAGTCAACAGGTTTGAAGTCTGACGACGTTAGCTTGGGAATCCCTCCGGCTTGGCCTGGGCAGGGATTGGACGCCATCGGTTATCTTCAGGACTCTTAGTCCAATTTGTATCTTGTCCGTAGTTGGACGCTATGTTGTTTCTTCCGCTGTTATTTGGATCTTTGTATTGTATCAGTTGTATCTTTAACTCGTTTGAGTCGTCTTGTATATATCTCTTCTGTTGTTGTTGCGGAATATTCGTGAATTGTTGTAATGTTATCACAAGTGGCAACCTGGAATTGGTTATTATGTGGATTTTGGCGGAAATGCTGAAATCTGCATAGTGCCCGATCCCGGGGCGTCACAAATGGTATCAGAGCATGGTTTCCGATTCCCAAAGTTGTTTCGATACGAATGGTTATCGAAGCAACGGGTCTGCAAAGCCCGTAGGATAACCTCGCTAACGGTCGTTGTTTCTAGAGTGTCAAAAACTATTTGTGCAAAACCTGTTTTGGAAACCTCTCGATAGGATTCTTGTTTATTCCTTTCCTCTATTCTAGTTCTCCTCCTACCTTATTTGTTTTGAAGTCTCCCCTCTTTTCTATCTTTCAAAGTTCTAGGATTCTACGTGGGTGGACGTTTTTTGAGCCTTTAACCTAATAGGTTCGATCATCGGAAGATTCCTGGTGGAATAACATCGTCATCAATCCGAGCAAGAATCTCTTGTTAGTGGTGTCGAGAAGATCAAAATGGAGCATGACTACTCGATAGTATAACCATCTCTTCTATCTTACCGGTTTGGAGCGGATTGCGAGGGCGCAATCCCTTGTTAGTGGTGTCGGCTGTAACACCCGGGGGATTTCCCCCAATTAGATTTGGTTGTTTTTCTTTTCGCATTGCATTGCATCTTATGCATTGCACTTTGTTTTCAAAATCATTTAAAAATTCAAACCAATTTAGAAATTCACCCAAAATTCAATCAAATTCAAATTAGCAAATATTTTAAAAATTTCAAAAACAAAAGTTTGTGCAACTGGGCATTTTAAATGCTGATTGCATAGAAATTGTTTTCATATTTTTTGGAGTTTTCAAAACCCCCTCAAATTCTATTTCTAATCACCTGTTACAAAAAAAAGAATAAAAAGAACCTCTGGGGGAGGCAGGCCAACCGGCCCACCTACCACCCCAGTGGAGGCCCAGCCCGCGGCCCAGCTCCTCTTCTTCCACCTCCGTACGGTGGTGACGACAGCAAGCACCACCGCACCCTCCTCACCTGCGCCCTCCCCTCCTTTGCTTCCCCTCCATAAATCCCCCTCCGGCTCCCCCTCCGAACCCTAGTTTTCCTTCCCCTCTTCTCTTTTCCTCCCAGCCGCCGCCATCTCCTCTGTGTTTCTGTTTTCCTCCAACGAGAGACAGAGAGAGATGCGCACTAGGAGACCTCGCCGTGGCGCCGCTGCTATGTTTCCTCTTGAGCCTGTCCGAGCACACCAGGAGCTTCGCCTCATCGTCCTCTTCGTTCACATCGAAGGAATCGAGCCATGATCGACTACAGCACCGCCGGCATCCGCTTCTTCCACTCTGGCCGGCGACCTTCTCCGGCGAAATTCCGGCGACTTGGACTTCCCCGAGCCGTATGACTCCACCAGCACTCTCCCGGTGAGCTCCTCGTTCCGTTCCACGCGTTTCCCCTTCGAATTCGTCTTTGTGGTTGTTCCTTGCTCGAGGCCGATTTCTGTACGCCATGGCAGTCGCTTGTAAGCTGCGAGCCTGAACGTTGCACATCACGCTGAGGTGCTGCCGTTTGTTTCCAGTGCATAGCACATCCACACCCAATGCACACCTGCACCCACGAGCACGCCTTTAGCGTCGCCGATTCTGGTCGCTCGGCGCCACCTCTGTCCGTCGTCGCCCGTCGTTTCCTGTCCGTCGTCGTCCATCTGCAGGTGTCGTTCTTCAGTTTGGTCAGAAAAAACCGCACCTTTTATAGTCATCTAGGTTCAGACCTGGAGCCTTACACAACCACAGCAGCAACGCAGTGGCTATGCCCTGTTTCCGCGTCGTGGGAGGCCCAGGTTCGAATCCCCTCGCGGCGAATAAAACCCACCTTTTCTTTCCCTGTTTCTTTTCCACCGCACTGTCACACTTCATGAAGGTTCAGATATGTTTGCTATCACCATCACAGATTCAGCCCAGTGGTTCTGTCCCCGTCGATCCATCTAGCAGGTCCCGAGATCGAATCCCCTCTGTGGCAATTCATTTTGTATTTTTTCTGCTAAATCCTATTGCTGCAAATCTGTAGCTCATGTCCCGTGTTGTTCTGAATTCTTTTGATTCAGTTAACTTCGCCCGACCCATCTATTCTAACTTCAGTTTTCTACAATGTCAACATCTCTCCGTTAGCCCAGTGGCTGTGGGTTCCATCTGCTTCGTATGAGACCCAAGTTCAAGTCCTAGGCCATTCTTTACATCTGTCTACTTCTTTTAATTTTTGCCAAATGTTTTTATTCATAACTTTCAAACTATAACTCCACTGAAAAATTGTTATATATGAATTTTATTCAGAAAAGTGCAAGGAACATTAATATGCCATCCATGCCTTTGTTTGCATCTTGCATTTTTGCAATTTAGTTGTGTTATGCATGTTCATCTAATATTTAAATATGGAATGTGTTGGGGTATTAACTAAATATTGCCCTATTCCATTTAATCTTGTTTAGCTCACCTACTTATTGTTTTTCCATGTTAAACAAAATTTAATATGATGGTTAGATAAACAACTTAAACCATAATTATTTGTCCGGACTCCGGGTCCGATTAAATTGTCTAAGTGGTACTTTTGCGTTGCATCTCGCATGTCATGCATATAAAATTAGGATCATGCTGGATCTTTTGCCATAGTAGTAATTGTTGCATCCGGTGTTTGTTCTAGTTCGTTGCTTCTTCGCGGATAGGATGTTGAGATGATGTGAGCAACGACAAGTTCTGCTACCTCTCCAAACTGGATTCCAGGCAAGTATACTCACTTGCCACCTATGTTGCTGTAACATCCCAAGTATGAAAAATACCCCTAGAATGTTTGATTCCTTGTTTTATTTCAAGCAATGCATCATGTCATCATTTCATTGCATTGCTTTATTATTGTTTGCATTGTTAATATTTGTTTTGCATCTGTTTTATCTTGTTTTCATAATTCAAACTCAAACAAATTCAAATGGTTGTTTTCATACTTGTTCTGTTACAACTTTTTGAATAAAAATCACCAACAATAACAATCTTTTGGTTCCATGTTTTCCATAGTGATCATTTGGGAAAATAATGGTTTTAAATCATTTATTCATTCTCAAACACACTTTAAAAATTCAAATGCAAGCACCCAAACAGAACCATTTTGAATTTAGGTTGCTACCAAATGAAACTAGTTCAAAATTGCCTATTTACAATAGGGGTTACCCTATTTAATTAATGGTTTTATTAATGTTTATTAAAATTAACCATTTCACTCAAATGTGGTTCTAATTTCAAAAAGCAACCAAATGTTAAAATTTTGAAAAATGAAAATTGCCAAGTGGTTGCATTTGGCCTAAGGAACTTATCCTAAATTTTTCAATTTTTTTTCCCTAATCTAAACCCTAAGGTTTTCTTCCTAAAGCATATGCTACAAAAAAAAAAAACAGTAAAATAAAATAAAAAGCAAAGGAGAGGAGCAGCAGCACAAAACCAACCCAGCCCATCTAACCCTTTGAGCCCACTTACCCCCCTTACCTGTCGCTGTCTTCTTCCCCACAGGTGATGTCACCTGTACGATTCCCTCTGAACCAGACGATCTCACCCTCCTCCATTAGATGCTCATCCGTACAGCCCCAGCTCCCTCCATATAGCTCACCTTCCCTCTGCCCCTAACCCTAGAAACCCTACTCCTTCCCCCTCCATCGCCGCCGTCTCCCTTCCCCCCCTTCATCTGTTCTCTGAATCATGGCACCACACCGAACCACCACCTGAATTCGCCACCTTCCCATCACCACGATTCTCTCGAGGGGCTACCGATTCCGGGAATGGAAACTTCGATATCCCAGCTCCAAGTTACCTGTAGGCGCGGAGGCGGGAGGAGGATCGTGGCGGCCGCGCCATCACCGGAGGGGGACGGTGGCGCCTCTGTCCGTCAGCCGTCCTCGCCTCTGCTGCTACCGCGACGACAGCGACCAGGTGAGCGCGGGCCACCTCTCCCTTCCTCCTCCCTATCTCTGCTGTTCGCACGCACGGCCACCGCTTCCGCCCCCGGCCGCACGAGACACCAGCACGCAGCAACCACCGCGCCCGTGATGCATCGAACCAGCGGCCGCCGGTCTCTGTTCTTCCCGTCGAGTTTCAGAGAGCACAGACTGAACCCAAAGTTCAGTTAACTTTCGCGCATAACTGAACCTTACCTAGGCCCGCACCCCGTATCTGTCACTAGTACACGAGCAGCCCAGCTGGCCTGTTCCCTCGCGCGCTCGCCCGCGATCGTGAGATCGAATCCCAGGGGAGGCAATTGCCTCCCCAATATTTTCCTCAACGCCCCCCCCCCCCCCCGCGGGCCCGCATGTCATTGACCGCGGCAGCCAGCGCAGCCCACATCCGCGCCACGCAAGCGCACAGTCACCCCTTGGCCCACTGGCATAGGCTGCGGCTAGGGTGCTGTTCGGTGCAAAACATTTTAGCACGTTGCTGTTTTATTTTTCCAATTACTTTTAAATGGCAGAATAATCACTAAATCCAAATCTTTAATAACTTTTAAACTATAAACCCAATGAATAAAAGTTTTATATGTTTATTGCTCCAAATTTAATCATCTATCCAAATAATCCATTTGTTTACTGTTTTGACAATTTCAAATGCAATTAAATTTCAACTTTGAATAATTCAAATGCAATTTCTTAAATTCCATAACTAATTCTTTATTAATCCAATAAATGCAAATAAAATATGTTTTCCATACCATTTCATCTCACCTTTGCGAATATAATTTTTGTTTTCTGTTTTGAATAATTAAAATTGCCTAAACCATTTAATTCTTGTTTAATGCAATTAAAAATTGTTTATTATTGCTTAATTCATAATTAATTAATCCAAAGTCCAATTTCAAAATGTGAAACATGTATTCCAACTAAAATTTGATAACCTTTTCAAATATCAACTTTGTTATTTGTTTTGAACATTTTAAATGGGTGAAAACAACAAATACTTGTGTGTCACCTTAATGCACCCAAAATTTCCCTAAATTAATAATAAAATTCTAAATTGCTACACCCTATTCTAATTTGATTCTAATATTGTTATTTTGCTGTTTTCCTTTTGCATGCATCATGTTTAACTAATTACACTTGTTAATCAAATGTAGATCATTGCTTCAACCTAAACAATTTGCATCCATATGCAATTCACATTGCATATGGGTCCAATTAAATTGTGTTATCTTGTTAAGTAGTTTACTTTGATGCATCTATTAACATGACATGCATCATCCCATGTTTGTGCACCTATGCCATGTATTGATTTTTTTTATCTTTCTGCATTGTTTGTTTGCTTCTTCTCGGATACACGACGACGTTGAGACCGACGATACTTACGACACCCCTTCTAAGGATTTAGCTCAGTACCAGGCTACTGGGTTTTGCAGGCAAGTTATCACTCACATGAACCACTGTGTTCCTTTCAACATTGATTACCGATACTTTCCGTTGTTCTTTTCTGCTAGCCTTAGCAGTAGTTGTTTCTGTTACGAACCCATCACATGTATCCTTTAACCCTGATATTGCCTCACCTCCATACCTATAACCATTGTTTGAGCCCGTGTCTTACTAGCATGCTTAGGTTGCTTTTGATCGAGTCTGTTACCCGTTACTTTCTGTTACTATTTTCCATTACGTTGTGGGGGCTCGATGTTTAATCAATCAATCATGCTAATGTTATTGTTAAATAATAAATTTGATGATAAGGCACCGGCAGGAGGCCCATGAGAGGTTTTGGAGCCTGCTAGTGTCGACCCTAATAGGAAAAAGGGTCTTGTCTACTGATCCATGACGAGCGCACTACCCGCATTTGGGAAGAGAGTATGGGCGCCCCCCTCAACTTGACCTGATTCGCATCTCGTCCAAATCGCCTCATTTAGTTCGTGTTTTCCATTTGCCGCATCATGTTTTTGCGAGCCCAGGCCAGGGTGGAACTTTCGTAGTCGGCATATAGGGGGACACGTTCTTAGAGTGCTATGAGGGTCCATTTTCTTCTGGGCTCGATTAGCCGTGCGCCCAAGGTGCTTTGGGCTTGATGCGAGGAATGGTTGGTTGTGTTGAGTACCCTGCTTGGTGGAAGGGCCTTTCCATCTGGCGGGTTATTCATGAGTGTACGGCCAAATTGGTGCAACCCTGCAGGGATAATCTTCTCGAGAAGCCGTGTTTTCCGCGGTTATGGATTACTTGGTGAAAGTACTGGCTAACAAGTACTCAGGACAACTTAAACATAATGATCAAACATGTTACACCCCATGATTAATAACTTGACTAGTAATAGGCTTATTGACACAATAATTTGAACCATCATTATTACAACCGTGTGAGTTATCCTCGGATTGCTTCTTTGGATAAGGGGCGAGATCCAGGATGGGTTTGCTTGAAGTTATCTTTCAGTTGGTTACAATCCTCGATCTTATCTCCTTTCTGTTAGCCGGAAGTGGTAGAATCTCTGTAGTTGGTTAGCGCAGCCAGTTGCAGCATCTTTTATATCCCCTCTCTTCCGTTGAACCCAAGGCATCTGTGCTTGGTGTTGGCGGGTTACACTTTGGTGAACTGTGAGTCTTGCTTGCCAGTACGTTTATGTACTGACCCCTTTGGGGCTGTGGTTTACGCAGACGACGATTCCGAGGATCTACATGGTGGCTACTACGTGGAGTATGACGAGACTGCTGACGAGTAGATAGCGGACCCGGGCAGGATCCGAGACTTCGTGGATGGGCTCCGTCTTTTCGTTTCCGGCCTCTTAGGCCTATTTGGTTCTTGTCTGTACTCAGACATGTTGAATGCTTCCGCTGTATTGTAATGATGTATTGTTGGGGCATGTGCCCTCTGAATGATTGTATTTGCTATCTCTGCTCTAATGAGAGCCATTTGCAACTTATTTCAATCTTTTGTGTCGTAGAGATCTGTTGTGATATCACTTTTTAAACGCCGTTGACGTACCATGTGTGTATGGTTTGAAGTACGTCGACGGAAGTGCCTTTGATCTCTAGTGGATAGTTTACATCGACGATGGAATAGCAGGGCTTGTGTTGTCGCGCATAAGCGCAGGCCTACCAGGAAGCTGGGACGTGGGAGCAGTTATGCCCCATAATCCAAGCATCTGCTATCCAGTTCGTACGGTGAGTATCCCCTAGAAGTCAGGGTGCGACAAATGGTATCAGAGCCTGTCTGCCTGTAGGATCCCTTTTTACTGGTCGCAGTTGAGTCTAGAAACTATTTTGTAGCTATATAGGAAAAATGAAACGTGAGAGTAGGAATTCTGTTCTTTTTCTTCTTTCCCCACCCTCCCTCCCTTTTCTGGTAAGGAAGTGCAACGTTGATTTCTCCCTTCGCATCTAAACTTTCAAGTTAGGATTTCACGTATTCTGGTTTCTCTAGGATGGTTATATCTACTAGACCATAGGAATGGAGGTGGTTGTGACATGATTTATCATGTTGCCTACTCACGATTGAGAACGGTGGCAAATAAGCCCCGGAAGCAGATCCTCTATTCCTTAAGCAGTAGATATTGATCCTTTAGAAGCCCGGATGGGTTTTTCCGTAGTACCTCAGGAGTTTTGGTCTCGTTTTTCCCGGTGTTGCTTCGTTATCCTGTTCTTCTCAACATCCTTTTCGTCCGTTGAAATCTTGTTGTTGTTTTCCACTTCAATTCTTCTACCGGCGTCTAATCAAAGTTTCCCCGTGCATTTGCTAAACTCTATTCCAGCTAAAGTGTTGTTTCATACCGGAGAATCACTTTCCTTTGTGTCAACAATCTTTTCCACAACATACAACCCAATTCTGGTTCCACTAAGCAATCAAATCACCGTTCACTCTCCGGAATCTCAAATGTTGACTTCCAAGATAAGTAAGAACAATCCAATTCTAATGGGAGGCCACATATTCCTCGTTACTCTCATGTTGCTGATTCTGACATTGATCTCATTCTTGGTTTTGGATTGATGTCAATAACTCTGTTCCACCCTTATTACAGATAGTCTATTCTCCAAATGCATCAAATTATATTCAGCTATACACCCTTGGTGCAAAATCTCTCCCCTTTACTTGAAATGTTCCGGTGGTTTCCAAATTCCCTGACGTCTATCCAATGTGCACGATGTGTTTCACGTGTCACAGCTCAAGTGGATCTTCCCAAGAAGTATCCGGACCTTTTCTTTTCTCAGTAGGAATCTCGGGGCGCGATTCCTTCAAGGGGGGGCGTTTTGTAACATCCCAAGTATGAAAAATACCCCTAGAATGTTTGATTCCTTGTTTTATTTCAAGCAATGCATCATGTCATCATTTCATTGCATTGCTTTATTATTGTTTGCATTGTTAATATTTGTTTTGCATCTGTTTTATCTTGTTTTCATGATTCAAACTCAAACAAATTCAAATGGTTGTTTTCATACTTGTTCTGTTACAACTTTTTGAATAAAAATCACCAACAATAACAATCTTTTGGTTCCATGTTTTCCATAGTGATCATTTGGGAAAATAATGGTTTTAAATCATTTATTCATTCTCAAACACACTTTAAAAATTCAAATGCAAGCACCCAAACAGAACCATTTTGAATTTAGGTTGCTACCAAATGAAACTAGTTCAAAATTGCCTATTTACAATAGGGGTTACCCTATTTAATTAATGGTTTTATTAATGTTTATTAAAATTAACCATTTCACTCAAATGTGGTTCTAATTTCAAAAAGCAACCAAATGTTAAAATTTTGAAAAATGAAAATTGCCAAGTGGTTGCATTTGGCCTAAGGAACTTATCCTAAATTTTTCAAATTTTTTTCCCTAATCTAAACCCTAAGGTTTTCTTCCTAAAGCATATGCTACAAAAAAAAAAACAGTAAAATAAAATAAAAAGCAAAGGAGAGGAGCAGCAGCACAAAACCAACCCAGCCCATCTAACCCTTTGAGCCCACTTACCCCCCTTACCTGTCGCTGTCTTCTTCCCCACAGGTGATGTCACCTGTACGATTCCCTCTGAACCAGACGATCTCACCCTCCTCCATTAGATGCTCATCCGTACAGCCCCAGCTCCCTCCATATAGCTCACCTTCCCTCTGCCCCTAACCCTAGAAACCCTACTCCTTCCCCCTCCATCGCCGCCGTCTCCCTTCCCCCCCTTCATCTGTTCTCTGAATCATGGCACCACACCGAACCACCACCTGAATTCGCCACCTTCCCATCACCACGATTCTCTCGAGGGGCTACCGATTCCGGGAATGGAAACTTCGATATCCCAGCTCCAAGTTACCTGTAGGCGCGGAGGCGGGAGGAGGATCGTGGCGGCCGCGCCATCACCGGAGGGGGACGGTGGCGCCTCTGTCCGTCAGCCGTCCTCGCCTCTGCTGCTACCGCGACGACAGCGACCAGGTGAGCGCGGGCCACCTCTCCCTTCCTCCTCCCTATCTCTGCTGTTCGCACGCACGGCCACCGCTTCCGCCCCCGGCCGCACGAGACACCAGCACGCAGCAACCACCGCGCCCGTGATGCATCGAACCAGCGGCCGCCGGTCTCTGTTCTTCCCGTCGAGTTTCAGAGAGCACAGACTGAACCCAAAGTTCAGTTAACTTTCGCGCATAACTGAACCTTACCTAGGCCCGCACCCCGTATCTGTCACTAGTACACGAGCAGCCCAGCTGGCCTGTTCCCTCGCGCGCTCGCCCGCGATCGTGAGATCGAATCCCAGGGGAGGCAATTGCCTCCCCAATATTTTCCTCAACGCCCCCCCCCGCGGGCCCGCATGTCATTGACCGCGGCAGCCAGCGCAGCCCACATCCGCGCCACGCAAGCGCACAGTCACCCCTTGGCCCACTGGCATAGGCTGCGGCTAGGGTGCTGTTCGGTGCAAAACATTTTAGCACGTTGCTGTTTTATTTTTCCAATTACTTTTAAATGGCAGAATAATCACTAAATCCAAATCTTTAATAACTTTTAAACTATAAACCCAATGAATAAAAGTTTTATATGTTTATTGCTCCAAATTTAATCATCTATCCAAATAATCCATTTGTTTACTGTTTTGACAATTTCAAATGCAATTAAATTTCAACTTTGAATAATTCAAATGCAATTTCTTAAATTCCATAACTAATTCTTTATTAATCCAATAAATGCAAATAAAATATGTTTTCCATACCATTTCATCTCACCTTTGCGAATATAATTTTTGTTTTCTGTTTTGAATAATTAAAATTGCCTAAACCATTTAATTCTTGTTTAATGCAATTAAAAATTGTTTATTATTGCTTAATTCATAATTAATTAATCCAAAGTCCAATTTCAAAATGTGAAACATGTATTCCAACTAAAATTTGATAACCTTTTCAAATATCAACTTTGTTATTTGTTTTGAACATTTTAAATGGGTGAAAACAACAAATACTTGTGTGTCACCTTAATGCACCCAAAATTTCCCTAAATTAATAATAAAATTCTAAATTGCTACACCCTATTCTAATTTGATTCTAATATTGTTATTTTGCTGTTTTCCTTTTGCATGCATCATGTTTAACTAATTACACTTGTTAATCAAATGTAGATCATTGCTTCAACCTAAACAATTTGCATCCATATGCAATTCACATTGCATATGGGTCCAATTAAATTGTGTTATCTTGTTAAGTAGTTTACTTTGATGCATCTATTAACATGACATGCATCATCCCATGTTTGTGCACCTATGCCATGTATTGATTTTTTTTATCTTTCTGCATTGTTTGTTTGCTTCTTCTCGGATACACGACGACGTTGAGACCGACGATACTTACGACACCCCTTCTAAGGATTTAGCTCAGTACCAGGCTACTGGGTTTTGCAGGCAAGTTATCACTCACATGAACCACTGTGTTCCTTTCAACATTGATTACCGATACTTTCCGTTGTTCTTTTCTGCTAGCCTTAGCAGTAGTTGTTTCTGTTACGAACCCATCACATGTATCCTTTAACCCTGATATTGCCTCACCTCCATACCTATAACCATTGTTTGAGCCCGTGTCTTACTAGCATGCTTAGGTTGCTTTTGATCGAGTCTGTTACCCGTTACTTTCTGTTACTATTTTCCATTACGTTGTGGGGGCTCGATGTTTAATCAATCAATCATGCTAATGTTATTGTTAAATAATAAATTTGATGATAAGGCACCGGCAGGAGGCCCATGAGAGGTTTTGGAGCCTGCTAGTGTCGACCCTAATAGGAAAAAGGGTCTTGTCTACTGATCCATGACGAGCGCACTACCCGCATTTGGGAAGCGAGTATGGGCGCCCCCCTCAACTTGACCTGATTCGCATCTCGTCCAAATCGCCTCATTTAGTTCGTGTTTTCCATTTGCCGCATCATGTTTTTGCGAGCCCAGGCCAGGGTGGAACTTTCGTAGTCGGCATATAGGGGGACACGTTCTTAGAGTGCTATGAGGGTCCATTTTCTTCTGGGCTCGATTAGCCGTGCGCCCAAGGTGCTTTGGGCTTGATGCGAGGAATGGTTGGTTGTGTTGAGTACCCCGCTTGGTGGAAGGGCCTTTCCATCTGGCGGGTTATTCATGAGTGTACGGCCAAATTGGTGCAACCCTGCAGGGATAATCTTCTCGAGAAGCCGTGTTTTCCGCGGTTATGGATTACTTGGTGAAAGTACTGGCTAACAAGTACTCAGGACAACTTAAACATAATGATCAAACATGTTACACCCCATGATTAATAACTTGACTAGTAATAGGCTTATTGACACAATAATTTGAACCATCATTATTACAACCGTGTGAGTTATCCTCGGATTGCTTCTTTGGATAAGGGGCGAGATCCAGGATGGGTTTGCTTGAAGTTATCTTTCAGTTGGTTACAATCCTCGATCTTATCTCCTTTCTGTTAGCCGGAAGTGGTAGAATCTCTGTAGTTGGTTAGCGCAGCCAGTTGCAGCATCTTTTATATCCCCTCTCTTCCGTTGAACCCAAGGCATCTGTGCTTGGTGTTGGCGGGTTACACTTTGGTGAACTGTGAGTCTTGCTTGCCAGTACGTTTATGTACTGACCCCTTTGGGGCTGTGGTTTACGCAGACGACGATTCCGAGGATCTACATGGTGGCTACTACGTGGAGTATGACGAGACTGCTGACGAGTAGATAGCGGACCCGGGCAGGATCCGAGACTTCGTGGATGGGCTCCGTCTTTTCGTTTCCGGCCTCTTAGGCCTATTTGGTTCTTGTCTGTACTCAGACATGTTGAATGCTTCCGCTGTATTGTAATGATGTATTGTTGGGGCATGTGCCCTCTGAATGATTGTATTTGCTATCTCTGCTCTAATGAGAGCCATTTGCAACTTATTTCAATCTTTTGTGTCGTAGAGATCTGTTGTGATATCACTTGTTAAACGCCGTTGACGTACCATGTGTGTATGGTTTGAAGTACGTCGACGGAAGTGCCTTTGATCTCTAGTGGATAGTTTACATCGACGATGGAATAGCAGGGCTTGTGTTGTCGCGCATAAGCGCAGGCCTACCAGGAAGCTGGGACGTGGGAGCAGTTATGCCCCATAATCCAAGCATCTGCTATCCAGTTCGTACGGTGAGTATCCCCTAGAAGTCAGGGTGCGACAGTTGCCTTTCCTCACTTGTTACCGATTCTTTCCGTTGTCTTTATGCTAGCCTTATGATTCGATGCTTGTGTCTCGATCCTATCATATGTTTACCTTGCAGCCATGATATAGCCTTCCTTCCACTTCCTATTAACTGTTGTTTGTTTATCTTGTTGGCCCTCGTGTCGTAGTTGAATGCTTAGATTTGTTTGTGCTCGAGTCTTGTTGTCCTTTGTCGTATAACCTGTTTAGTTGATAGTTGGGTTTCAATTTAATCAACAACATGTTAATGTTTGGGGTAATAATAATTTGATGATAAGGCACCGGCAGGAGGCCCGGCGTGGTTTTGGAGCCTGCTAGTGTCGAAACTAGGAAAAGGGTCTTGTCCATTGATCCATGATGAGCGCGCTAACCGCATCCGGGAGGTAGTATGGGACCCCCCTCGACTTAGACCTGATTTGCAGCTTGTCCGAAGAGCCACACTTAGTTCGGGTGTTCCATTTGCTCATATGCATGAATGGGTGGGCCCCCCATGGTTACTGTTGATGATGATGATGATGCATATAGGGCGAGGCCTGTGGTGCCGGGGGGTGTGGTTTTCACCCTTGCGCTTAGGTTAGGTCGGACTGGCCGGGACCTTATAGCTCCGTGGCTCCAAGGATGGGTTGTAGAGACGGTTTGGGTCGTGTCGAGCCAACCTGAGTTTTAGTTGGTGGCTTGAGTGTGTACGGGTACTGTAGCGCACCCTGCAGGGATGAATCTTCTCGAGAAGCCGTGTTGTCCGCGGTTATGTGACGACTTGGTGAAAGTGCTGGCTAACAAGTACTCAGACAACTTACACCTAATGATAATAACTTGACTAGTAATATAGTATTACCTTCACCATCAAAATGAATGTCACCTTAATCAACAGTGTGAGTTTCCTTGGGTTGCTTCCTTAGTAGGGGGTAACACTGGATGGGTATTGTTTGGTGAGTAGCTATAGTTGGTTTTGTCGCGCTCTCTTATCCCTTTCTTTTAGCCGGAAGTTGTAGCGTGTCTCTCTAGTTGTTGGTGCTGCCCGCTGCCGCTTCTTTGCACTACCCCCTTTCTTTCCGTTGTACCCAAAGTATTTGTATCTTGTGATGATTGGTTACGCTGGTATCTTGTGAGTATGGGTTATCCACTTGCCAGTACTTAATAGTACTGACCCACGAATCCATTTCGTGGCTACATATTCCACATTGCAGTCAACAGGTTTGAAGTCTGACGAAGTTAGCTTGGGAATCCCTCCGGCCTGGCCTGGGCAGGGATTGGACGCCATCGGTTATCTTCAAGACTCTTAGTCCAATTTGTATCTTGTCCGTAGTCGGACGCTATGTTGTTTCTTCCGCTGTTATTTGGATCTTTGTATTGTATCAGTTGTATCCTTGACTCGTTTGAGTCGTCTTGTATATATCTCTTCTGTTGTTGTTGCGGAATATTCGTGAACTGTTGTAATGTTATCACAAGTGGCAACCTGGAATCGGTTATTATGTGGATTTTGGCGGAAATGCTGAAATCTGCATAGTGCCCGATCCCGGGGCGTCACAACAGCTGGCTGCAATAAAAGTAAACTCCCAAGATAGTCCATGGTATGTTGTTAACTTTATTGTTTCCAAGTATTTGCCTCCAACATTTACAGCTCAACAAAGAAGAAAATTCTTTTATGATTTGAGGCATTATTTTTGGGATGACCCACACTTATATAAAGAAGGAGTAGATGGTATTATGAAAAGATGTGTTCCAGATCATGAACAACATGAAATATTGAGAAAGTGACATGGTAGTGCTTATTGAGGACATCACGCTGGAGATAGAACCGCACAGAAGGTTCTACAATCAGGTTCCTATTGGCCTACTCTCTTTAAAGATGCACATAAATTTGTTTTATCTTGTGATGAATGTCAAAGAGTTTGTAATATTTCTAGACGTAATGAAATTTCTATGAGTTACTCTTGTTATTGAACCTTTTGATCGTTGGGGATTTGACTTTATGGGTCCTTTTCCTCCTTCGAATGGTTACACTCATATTCTTGTTGTTGTTGATTATGTTACTAAGTGGCTAGAATCTATGCCTACAAAAAGTGTTGATGGTGAGACCTCTTTAAAAATGCGTAAGGATGTTATTTTCCCTAGGTCTGGTGTTCCTAGATACCTTATGACTGATGGAGGTTCTCACTTTATTCATGGTGGTTTTAGAAAAAACCCTGCTAAATATGATGTTAATCATATAATTGCGTTAGCTTATCATCCTTAAACCAGTGGGCAAGTAGAATCATCAAATAGAGAAATTAAATCTATCTTGCAAATGACTGTTAATAAATCTAGGAAGAATTGGTCTAATAAGTTGAATGATGCTTTATGGAACTGCTTATAAAAATCCTATGGGTATGTCTCCTTATAAAATGGTTTATGGAAAATCTGGTCACTTGCCTTTAGAATTATTACACAAAGCTTATTGGACAATGAAAGAACTTAATAAAGATTTTAAACTTGCTGGTAAGAAAAGAATGCTTGATTTGAATCATCTAGATGAATGGATATGTGAAGCTTATGATAATGCTAGACTCTTTGAAGAGAAAATTAAACAATGGCATGATAGGAGAATTCTTAAAAGAGAGTTTCATGTTGGTGATAAAGTTCTATTGTATAGGTGTCGTCTCATATTTTTTGCAGAATAATTACTCTCGAGATGGGAAGGCCCCTATGTTATTGAAGAAGTGAATCGTTCGGGTGCAATCAAAATTGCTTCCCTCAAAGATAACACTACACAATTGGTAAATGGGCATAGACTCAAACATTATATTTCCGGGGATTGTTATGATGAACATGTTAATGTTATTCAAGTAATGACTCCGGAGAAGTTCATTAGAGGGAATATTCCAGAAACTGCAGTCTGTTTTCGAATAGGTAACATTTCTGTTAAGAAAAAGTTCGCGGATTACTTTCCAAGTTATAAATTATTAATTGTTGATAAATATAAAAAATCGCGGATTACTATGGTGTGGGCGCCCCAGAGCCTCTCCCCGACTCGTTTTCGACCTAGACTTTCCTTTCGTTACGCATGTTTCTGATATTTAACCCCCCGGACCCCCCGAGGTATGTATATCGTTTTGTCGTCGTGTTTCTGTTTCGATCTGTTTCTGCTAGGTTACATCCTTAGATCTAGAGCCACAATGTCCTCTTTCGGACCTCCCAAAGAAAATTTCTTTGTGAACGTCGTCAACCCGTACATGAACGAGTTGAGAATTCATCCTAAGGAGTTGCTGCGGAGCCAGGATGGAAGAGCTGGAGCAAGAAGTCTTCACGTACAAGAACACAGCGGAGCGTGAAGTTGAAGTCATCCACATGATAAAGACAAAACTGATTTCCGAGCACAAGAAGGAGACTTTAAAGCTTTGGGAGGAGATCTTCTCACTCACCGAGACCACCAACAAATTGCAAGCACAACTCTACGATGTGCAAAATTGGAATTTTGAGTATGAGAACAGGTTTAAACTTATAAGCTCTGCTGCTAGTTTCAGGATATTGGAGACCAAGACATCATTTGTTGACGGAGAGCCTTTACCTTGGAAGTCTGATGATGAAAATGACTCACCACCACCACCACCGAAGAATTAATTCGTCATTGGAATTGGCATCCCCTTGGCTTGTTCCAAGCTTGGGGGAGTGTCGCGGTATCACACCTTTATCTTTTACCTTTTTTACCTTTTGGTAGAGTCATATCATGAGTAAAGGAAATATCATATAGGATGGTTTGCAGTATGGAAGTATCACTCTTTAGTTGGTTATCATTGTATCCCTTGGTTTGAGTTGCCGTAATGGAATATTAATGAGAAGTTCCATCATCTACTTGCTACACATTGTTTTGGTTTGCAATTTTTGTTATATGGTTGATCTTATTATTACTATTGGTATCAATTTTGGAGCATCAAGTTAATCTAGTTGGTTTTGGCAAACTTAGCATTGGTCAGTAGCAACAATACGTTGAGACTTAAGTAGAAAAGAGGGAGTTGCATGTTGATATATTATTCCATGATCTTTCTTTCTTGTTAGCTCATAAGCTTAGTATTCTCAAGTAAGATTGTTTGTACCCTCAAGGAAGATTGCATGATTGGTTTTATCATATGTATATTTGTTTGTTTTCCCTCAACTCTTATGCTTGCTACCCAGCCTTGCTAGCCAAAAACCTGTACTGAGAGGGAATTCTTCTCGTGCATCCAAAGCTTGAGCCCCAAAACCATGCCTTTTGTGTCCACCATACCTACCTATATGTGGTATTTAACCACCATTCTAATTAAATTGCTTGTGTGCTACCTTTAAACCTTCAAAATTACACCTGTTTGTGCCTCTGTTTTAGCTCATGAGGAAGCAAGTAGAGAATCTTTATCTCACTTGTTGATTGGACTTTACACACCTGGACTAGTGGCTTCATCCGCTTATCCAAATGATAGAAGAGCTGGCAGCAGTGTGCCCAGCCCCAAACATAATAATACAAATTATATTCACTATTTCCCCCTGATTTATCAGTCAAAGCATAATTGTGTAAACAAAAGAGAAACGGGGATGACCTTCTATACCAGTTGCATCCCTCAATGGGAGCCGCTCTTGTGAAGTCTAGTTGGCTTGTGACGTACTGTATTTTCTGTTTGTCATTCGTTGACATAAACATACACCACTCTCAATTTTTTTTCAATACTCCTTTTATCAAATGAAAAGCTCTAGCACATGAGTGATCTCTGCTTCCCTCTGCGAAGGGACAATATTTTACCTTTATGTTGAGTCAGTAAAACCTACTCCTTTCTGTCTTAAGCAAGCATTTGAGTTGTTGTGATTCATCCATCTATATGTTGATTTACTCAATCATGTCCTTTATTCTTCCTTGTTTACTATAAGTGTTTTTATCTCATTGAATACCACTTTGAAAGTTACCAATGAATGCAAAGAGACTGTTATAATTGAGCATGATAATATCTGCAATATAAGCTCTAATATAAAGACTCTGACCGAAAGATAAGTACATTGTTAATTGTTCTTTTACCAAGAATGAAGTTTGCCTTAACCAATTATGATTTCCTTTTGCACCTTTATTGTGATTTCCTCTACTTGTTTCAAGTTTGATTATATTAGAGGAAGCTGATGTCTAAAATGACTTGTGTTTTGGTAGATGTGATGCTTCTTGTCCGTATTTTATTTATCGACACCTCACTCCATAAACTTGTGGTCATGTTTACTGAGTTCAGTTTTGCTTGGGGACAAGCAAGGTCTAAGCTTGGGGGGAGTTGATACGACCATTTTGCATCACTATTTTATATTATTATTCATCGATATATTTCATGTTATGATGCATTACTTATTTTATTTCATCTTATTTTGCATGTTTCATAATTTTTGGAGAATAAACACCGGGACCAGAATTCTGATGGAAAAAACACCGCCGAGATACCCTATTTCAGAAGATCGAAGAAGAGGGTGAAAGGACATAGTTCCTAAATCCTATTTTCGGTGTTTGATCACAACATATGGAACGACTAATGTGTACCCTAAGTTTACTCAGAGCATATCATGGATAAAATGCAACCATACATCCCCGTAGACACTTATACGATGGATAGCAAAAATTGAGAAAGGTCTAAGAAAAGGGAGGAGAAGAAAGAAGAAGAAAAGGAGAAAATGGAGGGAGCCGGCCTCCCT
Source organism: Alopecurus myosuroides (assembly GCA_028641055.1). Lineage (NCBI taxonomy): Eukaryota > Viridiplantae > Streptophyta > Magnoliopsida > Poales > Poaceae > Alopecurus > Alopecurus myosuroides. The sequence continues at coordinate 170,465,156 of CM054060.1, read as the reverse complement.
GGCCGGCCTGGCTGGTCGGGCTGTGCCCCGGCCTGGCTCCTCTCCACGCCGGCCCCAGGCCGGGTGGCTCGGGAGGGTGCCCGGCCCCAGCCGCGCCTCCACGCCGGCCCCAGGCGGGCTCTAGGCCAGGGTGGCTCGGGCGGGTGCCCGGCCCCGGCTGCGCCTCCACGCTGGCCTCCCCTCGTCGCACACGCCGGCCCCAGGCCGGGCAGTCCTAGGCCGGGGTGGGAAGGGCCCGCCGGCCCGTGCGTTGTCCACGCCAGCCCCAGGTCGGGCCCCTAGGCCGGGGTGGGTTTCGCCTCCGCCCTGGTTGCTCCAGGCCGGCCTGGCCGGCCCCCTAGGCCGGGGTGGGCGCTGCAGAGTACGGAACCCCCCCCCCCAACGACCTTATTCTCGCCCCTGGGTATAAAAGGGATCTTTCTTCTACCTTTTCAAAGCGTCAATCCCACTCACTCTCTCTCCACCATTTATTGACCAAGCTCAATCTCAAGAACAAGCAACTCCTCAAATCCCCAACCAAAGCTCGTGATACATTGGGATTTGAAGGAGACACCACCGATCTACAACTCCACCAAATCGATTAGAAATCCACCCACTCATCCCTTAGGGATCTTGTCATTCTTAGTTCATTGGAGCCAAGAATCTTGTTGCTCTTAGCTCATCGGAGCTCGGAGCCTTGTTGATATTCCCGGTGCTTTTGTGCTCGTGGATCTTGCTTCTCGGAGTCTTGGTGGCTCTCGGGATTTGGTGAGGACCCTCCAATCTTGTGGAGTGTGCCTCATCCTTGTAAAGGTTCTAGTTGTCAACCTCAACGCAAACATAGTGATTTGAGCCTATCCACATCGATGGAAGGACTCGAAGGAGATACGGTGTGGCATTTGAGGCCTACTCGGTGTTCCACTTTGGTGGCACCGCACCGCTCCAACGGAGATTAGCTTACATTGGGAAGTGAACTTCGGGATAAATCTCCGCGTCATTATGTTCGGTTATTCCTCAACTTACCTTTACTAGTTACTACTAGCTTAGTCATATATTCACCTTGTTCTAGTTGTACTTGCTCAACATATAGGATTGTTCACCTAGTTGCATAATCTAGATAACCTATATTTGAGCATTACCTTGTTAATATGAAAAAGAAGCTAAAATTTGTAGTTAACCTATTCAACCCCCTCTATTTAACCTCTCGATCATTCAATTGGTATGAGAGCCTCGTCTCTTTATATAGGGCTTTACCGCCTAAAGAGGAGGTAAGGATGGCTAATGATGCCGTCACCATGGAGGGGATTCAAAAGCTAATCCAAGCTATGATTGATAGTTCCGAGAAAAAGATGGAGGGACTAATAAAAGAATTGACATCCCCATCTAATAAATCTAGAGAAAATGTTATCTTAGATGAACATGGAAACCCCATTCCATCTAAGGAAGGGTCCGCAACGTCGGCACCCGGAAGTGGTAGTGGTGGAAATTCCTTTGGTTTTTCTTATAACAATGCTCCTAATGTTCAACATCCACATGTTAATCATCTTGGTCCACCTCCTATGGTGGATCGGCATCGTTTTACTAATTGGAAAGCTTCCATGAAGTCTTACATGTGCAGCTCTTCAATGCAAATATGGAGAATTGTTGAAAACGGATATGAGCTAAAGGATCCCGCAAACTTAAGCTCAAGTGACGTCATAGATGAGCAACTCAACGCTCATGCTTTGCACATGTTGGAAAGGGTAATGGGAAAGGAAGGAGTTGAGCACATCCGGTCCTTCACAAGTGCAAAGAAATCTTATGATTGCCTTGTTGATATGTTTGACGGCAACGTCAACCTCCAAAGATCCAAGAAGTCAATCATTCAAAGACAAGTTGAACACTTTCACTTGAGTGATGGAGAGAACATAGAAGACATGTTTAGAAGACTCAAGGCTCTCGTAAATGATATGAGAGATTGTGGATTCACGGATTGTACGGAGAATTGGGTCAAGGAGAAATTTCTACTCACCTTGATGCCATACAATGAAAACATGGTGATGAATGTACAAGCTAGGGACGACTACTTGAACCTATCCCCCAATGATGTTTTGGGTCTCTTTATCACCCTAAAATTCATGAAGCAAACCTCCGATGATGTCATGGCCCGTGTAAACAGAATGAAGAGACCCTCTCTTGCCTTGAAGGCCAAGGCCATTCCCCATTAATATAATGACTCAAGTGATGATGGTGGATCCACTCATGAGGTCTCCGAGAAAGAGATGGAGACATCACATCAAGAGTGCTTGGCTCTTTCTCAACACAAGTGGTGGAAGAAAGGAGACTTTAGATCCAATGCCACCAAGAATAAACGGAAGGAAGTCTCAATCATGAAGAAAGCAAGAACTTGCTTCAACTGTGGAGATTCCGAGCACTTCGTTGCCGAGTGCCCCTTCAAGAGTAGAATTGAAAATGGTGGAAGACTCATCAAGAAATCCACCTTCGTTCCCAAGTACAAGAAATTCATCAAGAGAGGCCCTCCTAGGGCATTGATTACAAAATAAGTTGAGTACACATCCGGTGGTGAAGAGAGCGACGGTGAAGGAGAACAAGTAGGTATGGCGACCATGGCTAGGGGCGTCGTACCTCCTAACTTAAGCTCTCTCTTCTCCAACCCAAATGACAACAAGGGTCCTTAGAGTCACAAGTGCTTCATGGCCAAGGGTATATCCCCAAAGGTGACTCCTACACTCAAACTTGCAAACTCCTCTACTCCTTAACTATTAAATTGTGTTGAGGAAGACCCCTTGGTAAACTTTGTGGAAAAACTAGAAGGAGAAACTAAATCTATCTTTGTCTCTCTCATGGATCAATTAAGTGAGGCACATGGCCTCATTGATGAACATAAGGATAGAATGATGTTACTTGAAAAGTTTGCTCGTGATGATTCTAGTAAGATTGAGGAGCTTGAGAAAGCTCTATATGAATCACATTGCTTTAGAGAAAGCATAGAGGAAACCTTTGCAATTGACATAGCTAAAGTAAAACTTGATTGTGAACATGCTTTCGCTAAGGTAACGGAATTCATGGCCTTAAATGATGCAACTAACCAAGGTTACAATGAACTCATTAAGGATTTTGATAAGCTTAAAATTGATTATCGAACAATTTCAAATGAGCTCAAGACCTTAAAAGGGGTAAAAATTGTGAATGAAAACTCTTGTGCTACTAACCCTTTGCGTGTCAAGACAACTCTCATTGAGGAGAACAATAGGTTGAAGGCACAACTCAACAAAGGTCTTGCCACATGCATTCAAGGGCAAAAGAACCTTAATGATCTTTTGAGTAATCATAAGAGAGTTATTGGCAAAGAAGGCCTTGGTTTCGGCTCCACTTCCAAGGTGGCTTACAAGAAGAAGTCAACTCCCTCCACTAACTCTATTGTTTTTGTGAAGAAGGGGGATTTGGCTAATGATGAAGATGAGTTTGATATTATTGCTAAAAGTATTGTTCCTAGGAACACTACTACTCACAACAACTTTGCGTGAAAGTATAACCCATCTTATGTGCTTCTTAAATCCATTGATGGTCATGTTTATGCAAAATATGTTGGTACCTCATATGGTGATGATTACAAGCATGCTATTTGGGTTCCTAAGACCCTTGTGACTAACAAAAAAGGACCCATCGAAAAATGGGTACCTAAGACAAGAAGTTGATTCATTGTAGGGTTGTATTTCCGATGGAACATCATGGATGATTGATAGTGGTTGTTCCGCACACATGAACGGAAGCAAGGAAGTGTTAGATGATTTGAAACTCCAACTTCTTAAATTTGCTCATGTAACTATTGGTGATCACTCACAACTTAAGGTATTGGGACATGTCAAGGTGGTCATTTCTCCGAATTCATCCATTGAGAAAGTCCTCCTTGTTGAGTCCCTTGGCTATAATCTTCTTTCCGTCTTGCAACTTTGTGAATGCAATTTTACATGTGTATTTGGGAGTCATCACGTGCTTGTCCTTCACACTATTTCTCTTAAAGTGGCCTTTGTTGGATTTGTGGAAAACGGTATGTACATAGTGGATTTCTCGAAAGAAACTACACATATCGCCACATGTCTAATGGCTAAATCTGATGTGGGGTGGCTTTGGCATCGCCGCCTAGGCCACGCCGGTATGAGAAATCTACAAACTCTTGTGAAGGGTGAGCATGTGGTAGGACTAACAAGTGTGAATTTTTCCAAAGATCGTCCTTGTAGCTCTTGTATTGCCGGAAAGATGCATGAGAAGAATCACCCCAAGAAATCAATCATCTCCACAACAAGGCCCTTTGAGCTTATTCATTTGGATCTATTTGGGCCTCCAACATATGATAGTCTTGGGTGCAAGAAGTATTGTTTGCTAATTGTTGATGAGTATACAAGATACACTTGGATTTTCTATGTCAAGAAGAAGAGTGAGACTCAAGAAAGATTCATAACTTGGGCCACCGAAGTGCAACGCCAATATGACACCAAGATCTTGTCTATTAGGAGTGACAATGGTTCCGAGTTCAAGAACTACACCATGGATGAATTCTTGAGTGAAGAAGGGATAAGACATCAATATTCCGCTGCATACACCCCTCAACAAAATGGTGTAGCGGAGAGGAATAATCGCACACTTATTGATATGGAAAGAACTATGATGGCTGAGTTCAAATCCCCGTATAACTTTTGGGCCGAAGCCATCAACACCGCTTGTCATTTATCTAACCGACTCTTCCTTCGTCCGGTTGTTGGCATGACTCCATATGAGCTTCTAACCGGTAACAAACCCAACCTCAAATATCTTCGAGTTTTTGGGTGCAAATGCCAAGTCTAAATAAAGGGAACTAGATTGTCTAAGTTTGATTCTAGAACTTTTGAAGGAATTTTTGTTGGTTACACCACGAACTCCCGCACTTATAGAGTCTACAAGATATCCACCGGGTGTGTTGAAGAATCTATGAATGTGGAATTTCATTAGGATAATGGGTCCCAAGTGGAGCAAATTGATTGTGATGATGTAGGTGATGAACCGTCCTCCATAGCCATAGGAAGAATGCGTATAGGTCCACTTATACCCATTGAGGGACACCTTGTGGCAAATTAGGATGGAACTAGCTGTACACAAGTGGATCCCTCTACATCAACCACCAATCAAATGGTAGAACAAGAACAAGACCTTCAAGTGGATACCACTCATCAAGAAAGTGATCAAGGTCCACCCAATGATAATGGTGGAAATGATCTTTGTGAATCGTCACCAAGAACTCCACTCCGAATGGACAATGGTCTTGATGAAGGAAATGATGAGGATATTCCCCCCAATGAAAATCCCGATGATGCACTAGTTCATATCATGACTCGTCAAGCATCAAGATTGCAACAAAAGTCACTATACCAAAATAATATCATTGGTGGCTTGGGAAGAAGTGTCTCCACTCGTGGAAAAGTACTCAAGTTTTGTGGTATTCATTCATATGTCTCTCATGTTGAACGTATCAAAGTGTATGATGCTCTTGAAGATGAAGATTGGGTTCAAGACATGCATGAAGAGCTCCATAATTTTGAGAGAAACAAAGTATGGTCACTAGTGGAAAGACCCAATGATCATAATATCATTGGGACTAAATGGGTGTTCAAAAACAAGCAAGATTCTCATGGGCAAGTGATTCGCAACAAGGCTCGATTGGTTGCTCAAGCCTACTCTCAAGTTGAAGGACTTGACTACGGTGAAACTTTCTTTTGCTCCCGTAGCTACACTTGAATCCATTCGTATACTACCTGCATTTTCCACTAGTCATAACTTCATCTTACATGAAATGGATGTTAAAAGTGCTTTTCTAAATGGTCCTATAAATGAAATGGTATATGTTAAACAACCTCCGGGGTTCGAGGATCCCAAGTATCCTAACCATGTCTACTTCCTCCATAAGGCTTTGTATGGCCTCAAATAAGCCCCATGTGCTTGGTATGATCACTTAAAGGAGTTCTTAGTGGATCGTGGTTTCGTACTTGGGGTAATTGATCCCACACTCTTTACCAAAAGTGTAGATGGACATTTCTTTGTATGTCAAGTATATGTTGATGATATTATATTTGGATCTTCTAACGTGAGTTTTGTAGACCAATTTGCCAAACTAATGACAAGTGAATTTGAGATGTCTATGATGGGAGAATTGAAGTTCTTTCTAGGATTTGACATCAAGCCATATTATGAAGGGACTTTTATTTATCAAGCAAAATATATTCAAGACATGCTCAAGAAATTTGATATGAACAATGCCAAACCATTACCTTATCCAATGCCAACAACCGTGAATCTTACTATAGATCACGAAGGTATACCGGTAGACCCAAAACTTTATCGCTCTATCATTGGATCCTTGCTTTATCTTTGTGCATCTAGACCGGATATTATGTTTAGTGTGGGTTTGTGTGCGATATTTCAATCTAAGCCCAAGGAAAGCCATATGATTGCGGTCAAGAGGATTCTTAGGTATTTGGTTGACACTCCCACACATGGTCTTTGGTATCCATCAAACACAACTTTTGATCTTGTGGGATATTCGGACGCAGATTGGGGAGGTGACAAAGTGGATAGAAAAGCAACCTCGTGTGCTTGCCAATTCCTTGGTAGGTCCCTTGTGTGTTGGTCTTCCAAAAAGAAAAATTGCATTGCCACCTCCTCCACGGAAGCGGAGTATATTTCCGCCGCAAGTTGTTGCTCTCAACTCTTATGGATGAGGCAATGTCTTAAGGATATTTGAATTAAGATTAAGACAATGCCTCTTTTATGTGACAATGAGAGTGCTATAAAAATTGGTCACAATCCGGTACTTCATGGCAAGACCAAGCATATTGAGATTCGGTATCATTTTATTCGGGATCATGTGGCCAGTGGAGATATATCGCTTTCCTATGTCAACACCAAAGATCAACTTGCCGACATCGTTACCAAGCCTCTAGATGTGAAGAGATTCAAGAAATTGAGGAGTGAGCTCAATATCACATGTGCAAGCAATGTTAGTTGATTGAAAATCTTGCACACACACCCCTACTAGACTCTTATTTGGATTCTAGATGTACGCATAGACATAGGGGGAGTGTAGCTCAATCAATGAGCCAACACTACCTCTATAATGCATAAATAAACAAATCATGCATAATGATCATTTCAAATGACATCATGTGCTTCAATGATGAGTCTCGACAATGCACCCAAGATATATCTTCGTGGTGTCATATCGAACATACTCATACATGGTGGCTAAGGCCACCGCCCAAAATTTGGTTGGTTTTATATTGATGAGACATTTTTGTGCTTCACTCATTTGCATTTCCATTTTTCACATTTCATTTTGCATCCAATGTTGCTTAATTCACCCTTTTTATTCTTTCTCCATTGGATGCAAATGAAAAACATCATACTCATGTGCACTCATTATCATTGTCCATATCCATGCATCATTTGTCTCAGATGATTCCGATACTCACCGTGATTCCGATACCCACCGCTCTCTCCGTCCTCGCAAGAAGAGTGATGCTGATGTTGCTGGGTCTACTCCCTCTCAGAGAAAGGGTTCTTCTATTCCGGTCAATCCAAATGAACCCGTGGTCAAGAACTGGGGTGGTCTCAGTACCACTGACTTTGAGAATGCTAGGCTGAAGTTCAACCCCTATGAGTTTGGTCAGAGTACTAGTGCCGACCTTCGGTTTTATTGCAAGATGCATCAGGTCATGTATGATTTCATTCTTGGCAAACTCCAGAACAGCTATGTGTACCAACACTTTTTTGATGTGGAGTCAGCTCGCACTCATTGGCCCCGTGTCATGGAACTCATGGATTTTCACGGTATCACTCCTATCATGGGTGAAAATAATGCTCATCCATTTGCCCCTGATTTTCTCAAGGAGTTCTATGCCACTGTTTTCTTCTCATCTGGAGAGGGCTCAAGGAATCCTCGTACATTGACTTGTATGAGTGGTGGTGTTAAGTGTGTTGCTACCATGGAGGAGTTTGGTTCCCTTCTTGGCATTCCCGTGGTAAAATATGATGGTATGAACAACATTCACATTCACGGTGATCCCAAGAATATTATGAAGGCCAAAGATGGTATCCGTCATTGCTATCCAGAAGGTACCAGCTCTTCATACATCCCCAAAGTCAAGAACTTCTCTGAATATTGGTACATTGTGCACACCATTCTCCGCAATACCATCAATGTCAAGTATGGTGAGAAGGGTGAGGTCCGCAAATGGTTGATCAATCTTCTCTTTCACATTGAGACTGCTATGAGGAACAATAAGCCATTGGACCTTGTGGATTTCATGTGGCATGAGATGAGGACCGTGGTTCGTGACAAGAGGGTACCCATCTATGGATCCTATCTTCAGATTCTTATTGAGTCTAAGATCCCAGTTGATTTCGTCAACAACTATGCCAAGGTGACTCCCAAGAGGTATGTCCTTATTACTGAGGCTGAGGCTGAGTTAGCTGTTGCTCAACGCCCTAAGCATACCCGCACACTGTCCTCAGCTCCTAGTACATCTCAGGGTGTCCGCCGCTCTCCGTCTCCTGCTCCTACTGGCCCTACTCCTGACACTTTCAGCATTAAGAGGGCCCTCTAGAAGATGAACTGCTTTTTCACTGACAAGCAGCAGCAGGACTATGAGGCATATCGCAAGGGCAAGGCCTCTAGTCGCCGTCAGCGAGCCATCATGACAGCTCTTAAGACCCCCCTCAGCCCTCCTAGCTCAGATGAGATTCCAGAGGATACGTGGAAGTCCCAGCACACATACTGGCTTTGCTATGATGCTAGCTCTCTCGGCTCTTTTGCGGCCCACTACACTACTACTGCTAGCTCCAGTCAGCCTCCTCCCGAGGACTTCACTGCGGAGGAGGATGAGATGGAGGACGACGAGTGATTGGACTTGCATCTTTCTCCCTTTTTGGTGTCTGATGCCAAGGGGGAGAAACACTCACGCATTGCATCGCATTTCATGCATCCATTTGCGTTTTGTCCTCGTTATTTGTTTCCTTTCGCTCTTAGTTGATGCTACTATTTGTGTGGTTTGTTGAACCTTGGTACTATTGTAAGATTATGTCTTTATTTACTCATTGTACTATCTATCTATCTATCTATCTATTATGCGATGTGATATTTGATATGTTGAAGATCATAGCAAGGCAATTATGCTATCTATTTTATGTGATGAAGCCATAATGAGGGTAGTCTTTATCCACCTACCACTATGAGAAGAATGCCATGGTGAGATCTATATTGTGTACAAATACTATCACTCATCTAAAAGATAATATTTTGCCTATGCATGTGCATCTATAATGCTAAATCATGTTTGGATAATCCTCACACTCTGCATAGGTACATCATGGTTACCTCACATACCCCATTATCCTATAAAACATGGTGTGAAAATGGAATTATGTTCGTTGCACTCCATATGATAATCAAATATATATCTCTCATGTTTGGGCACACAAATAGGGGGAGTACCACTATAATTTTTGTCTCTTCGCAAATAGCCATGATAAATTGCTATTTATGAAAATCCGTATGTTGTCATCAAACATCAAAAAGGGGGAGATTGAAAGGACATAGTTCCTAAATCCTATTTTCGGTGTTTGATCACAACTTATGGAAGGACTAATGTGTACCCTAAGTTTACTCAGAGCATATCATGGATAAAATGCAACCATACATCCCCGTAGGCACTTATACGATGGATAGCAAAAATGGAGAAAGGTCTAAGAAAAGGGAGGAGAAGAAAGAAGAAGAAAAGGAGAAAATGGAGGGAACCGGCCTCCCTGGCCGGCCTAGCCGGGCCCCTAGGCCGGGCTGGTCGGGCTGTGCCCCGGCCTGGCTCCTCTCCATGCCGGCCCACGCCGAGTGGCTCGGGCGGGTGCCCGGCCCCAGCCGCGCCTCCACGCCGGCCCCATGCCGGGCTCTAGGCCGGGTGGCTCGGGCGGGTGCCTGGCCCTGGCTGCGCCTCCACGCCGGCCTGGCCGGCCTCCCAGGCCAAGCCAGCGCCACGCTGGCCTCCCCTCGTCGCCCACGCCAGCCCTAGGACGGGGTGGGAAGGGCCCTCCGGCCCGTGCGCTGTCCACGCCGGCCCCAGGCCGGGGTGGGTTTCGCCTCCGCCCTGGTTGCTCCAGGCCGGCTTGGCCGGCCCCCTAGGACGGGGTGGGCGCTACAGAGTACGGAACCCCCCCAACGACCATATTCTCGCCCCCGGGTATAAAAGGGATCTTTCTTCTACCTTTTCGAAGTGTCAATCCCACTCACTCTCTCTCCACCATTGATTGACCAAGCTCAAGCTCAAGAACAAGCAACTCCTCAAATCCCCGACCAAAGCTCGTGATACTTTGGGATTTGAAGGAGACACCACCTATCTACAACTCCACCAAGTCGATTAGAAATCCACACACTCACCCCTTAGGGATCTTGTCATTCTTAGTTCATTGGAGCCAAGAATCTTGTTGCTCTTAGCTCATCGGAGCTCGGAGCCTTGTTGATATCCCCGGTGCTTTTGTTCTCGTGGATCTTGCTTCTCGGAGTCTTGGTGGCTCTCGGGATTTGGTGAGGACCCTCCAATCTTGTGGAGTGTGCCTCATCCTTATAAAGGTTCTAGTTGTCAATCTCAACGGCAACATAGTGATTCGAGCCTATCCACATCGGTGGAAGGACTCGAAGGAGATACGGTGTGGCATTTGAGGCCTACTCGGTGTTCCACTTTGGTGGCACCGCACCGCTCTGACGGAGATTAGCTTCCATTGGGAAGTGAACTTCTGGATAAATCTCCGCGTCATTATGTTCGGTTATTCCTCAACTTACCTTGTGCTAGTTGTACTTGCTCAACATATAGGATTGTTCACCTAGTTGCATAATCTAGATAACCGATATTTGAGCATTACCTTATTAACTTGAAAAAGAAGCTAAAACTTGTAGTTAACCTATTCACCCCCTCTAGTTAACCTCTCGATCATTCAGAGGGGGATACCGGAGAAGTCTTAGAAGTCCCGAGGAGGAAGCCAGCCAGGAGGGCATCCAGAGGGGGCCCACACCATGGGGTGGCGCGCCCTCGTGGCCGCGCCGCCAGGTGGTGTGGACACCCTGGCCCACCTCTGGTCGCCCCCTTCCGCGTACTTGACCCCCATGGAATCCTAAGCCCCAAAACATCATCGGATAAATATTCCGCCGCCGCCTCGGGGTGGAAACAACACAGAGAGAAAAACTCTCTAGCAAGGAGAAATCTGCCAGGGAAATTCCTCCCCGGAGAGGGGGAATCATCGCCATCGTCACCGTCATCACTCCGAGCATCACCAAGATCGTCATCGTCATCATCATCACCACCAGCACTAACACCCTCATCATCCACCTTCATCCCGCTGTAACAATTAGGGGTCTTTATCGTTGTTCTTCACTAGATCTCTCTCCCGGCGTGGATTACTTGTTAGTAGTTGATGCTTGTGAGATTTATCGATGTTTACACTTTATGACCAGATTGTTATTATCCATTATATGACCTCTTATTATGATCCATATGATGTCTTGTTAGTAGTTCGTTTAGTTCTTGAGGACATTGGAGAAGTCATGATATTAGTAGTGGAATTATATTGAAGCAATATCTAGTGGGTTGATATTTAAGTTGTGGTGCTATTCTTCTAGTGGTGTCATGTGAATGTCGACTACATGATACTTCACCTTTAGGGGCCTAGGAGGATGCATTGTGTATTTGGCTACTAATTGTGGGGTTGCCGGAGTGACAGAAACCTAAACCCCCGTTAGGAAACCAATGCACGAGGGAGTGTAGAATCCCGGAGTTTTAAGGCTGTGGTTAGATTTATCTTAATTACTTTTTTGTATTTGCGGATGCTTACGAGGGGTATAATCAAAAGTATGTATTAGTCCTAGTTGGATGGTGCATTAGCATAGGTTCACGCACACAACACTTATTAAACCAATAAATATTAATCAACCGTATGAAGCGAAAGCACTTGATGAAATTCCCATGTGTCCTCGAGAACGTTTGGTAATCATAAGTACAACAACCGGCTTGTCCTTTTCTCTCAAAAGGACTAGGCCACTAGCTGCAATTATTATTGTTGTTATTTATTTACTCGCGCTTTATTTATCTGCTATATCAAAAACCACCAATAACTCGTTTGCTAGTGTTTATAGTGAATCCTCTATCCAACCTGCTTGCCAATACCTTTCGCTCCTCGTTAGCTTCGACACTCTTATTTATCGAAATTACTATGATACACCCCTTATAATTGTGGGTCATTAGTTGCGAGTGGCCACCAGATGATTGACCCTCTTCCGGAAGACTTTTTCCGACATTGCAGTCGGAGTTACACACATTTTCTCGTCCAGGGCCAGTATACTCGCTAAGAAGACGGCCGTTGCGGAAGAAAAGAGGCGGAGTCCGCCTTTCGAGCCAGCAAAGAACCGTATCCATTCCCGTAAGAGGAGGAGTGGATACGACGAGTTCGGCGATCCGCTTTTTTATGCGAAGAATGTATGGGGGAAGAACTGAGATTGCGTCCAGAGCCTAGTTATCCCTAGGAGTAGCCGCAGAGTTGTCAAAAGCCGGAATGTCGGTATCCTTTCCAGGATACGCGACATCCGGATGGTATAAGAAAGAAACCGTCCAAAACTTGACGGTTTTCGAGGTCTTGATTTTTAGAAACCATATCACCCTGCCTCGGCGCAGGTTGAAGGATATGGTCCCGCAGACCGGAATAAGACCGTCAAAAGTATTTTCTTTACATTGATGCATTATTGGAAGAAGTCTAACCTAGGTTCTATTCCTAGGTATCTTTCGAATAAAGCCTAGAAGCCGACTATACACAAAATGGAATTCAGAGGAATATTGTGGGGTTGAACCCCGTAGTGCTGGAGGACTTGGATGAAAAAGGCGGAAGACGGAAATCCCATACCTCGCAAGACGTGAGAAGTGAGGATTACCCTTTCTTTGTCTTTCGGCTGAGACTCGGTGTCTTCACTTTCCAGCCGCCATTTGCCTTTTTGCAGGAACCCGTCCTTCTCTAGGCTTGTCAAAAGGATCAATGCAGTATTGCATTGACTCTAATTTCCAGCTTCCCCTCCTTCATCTTCCTCGCTGCCGGCGATGGCATCACCTTCTGCGTCCTCGCCGGTGCAAGCAGTTTCACCATCTCCCGATTTTGGGAACGAGAGGAGGCAGAGCGGAGGATGTTGGTGGAGGCGCAGATCTGGAGGCGGAACTAGGGATTCCGCCCACCGGAGTGTCCGTGGTAGTGTTTGGAGGAGCCACCGGAGCTGATGACGAAGGTGCCTCCACCGTCAATGCCGTGGCAGAGGCTTGTGTGGGAGAAATCACGGGGCCCGTGACAGGCACCGTGAGCGCGGGGTCGACGGAGACCTTGGGTGTGCGGGTTTGGCTTCCGCCATCCATTTGCTGGTGGACCTGCTGCAAGTTAGAGCTCAGGCCGCCGATGATGTGAGCTTCGGCGAGGGTTTTCTCTCTCTCTCTCTCTCTCTCTCTCTCTCATTCTTTCTCTCTCTCTCTCTCGGAAGCGGGTGCGCGTGAGAGCTGATGTTCTCGAGTGAGTCGCAAGAATGGGGGAAGAGAAGAACGGAGGCACCGTGGAGCTATTTATACCTGTTTTCACCGTTGAGATTACCCCAACGACTAAATTAGTCGTTGGTGATTGACGCGTGTCTCGTTGTAAATTCTGGGATATGATGAGCCAACGTAATAATAGTTATCTCCTCAATCCTCGCGCAAAATCTATCAAAGATATGCTTTCAGCCTTTGACTGAAACCAAACGCCCGTATCGTAAGCATGATTTTCTCGTTCACATCACAAGTTCCTTCTCCATTAAGATTCATGTAGGAAATTTCCGGATTCCGGAAAACCGAGATTGGAATACAAATTTAGTTGAAAAGAAGATTCAAGACCAAAGTTTGACTTTTCGAAAGGCATGCAATCTAGGAAAATACGGCGAATGGAAGTCTTAATTCTCCTTGGGGGGCTACTGTCGGATATATGCCAATTAGGGGTATATCCGGCAGATGCCAAAGGCCGGATTACCAGGGTGGCCTATCGACAATGGGACAAAGTCCATTGGGCGGCCCAGTAAGCCGACGCGCAGGAAGCCGGATTCTAGGAGAACCCGGATCATGGTCCAATACGAGTTCCAACATGGAGAATAAGTCGGTTGTCTTACTTTCCAAGAATATGAATACTTTCCGTGGTCTTCTAGGTTTCCTTCCTCTAAGCCCTAGTCCGGCTATCTATATAAAGCCGGACGGGAGCAGTCAAAAGACAAAAGAGGACAGCTTAGACAAGTTCTAATAGCTAGAAGCCAACTCGTCGGGAAATTCATCCTCGCCGAGTTAGTGAAACCCTACTCACATTGTACTTTGTATACTTCAGGCTTCAACCCTGATTTAGTGAGATTGCAGGAGTAGGAATGCCGCCTTAGTTGCGATGTACCGAACCTGGGTAAACCGTGTCCTCGTTTCCACTCTCCCACGTTTCCACCCACGGATTTATCGGCAGGCTTTATGGCACCCTCGACCATAAACCTAACTAAGAACACTCGACATAAAAGGTGTTCGTTTGTCTAAATTCCAAACTAAAACTATTGAGGGTACATTCGTTGGTTATGGTGTCGAATCCCACACTTATAGAATCTATGACAATACCTCACGGATTGTCATTGAATCTAGAGGTGTGGTGTTCGAAGAAAATGATGGCTCCCTAGTGGCGCAATTTCGTGTTTCCGATGTAGATGTTGAAATTCCTCAAGAAGCCATAGGAAGAATGGGCTTGAGATTTTTCCGCCCCATTGAGGGACACCTTGTAGCGAATCGAGAAGGACTATGCTCTACTCAAGTGGAGTTTTCATCTACATTAGAAGAACATTCCAATGGAGGAAGTGGTGCACCATCCCAAGAACAAGTTCAAGACCCTGCTCTTGTTGACCAAGTTGCTATGCAAGAACCAACATCTCCTATCATTTAAGTTAGCCAAGGTCAAGGCCAAGATCAACCTTCTTCATCTCAAGTTGAAGCAATCCATAATGATGATCAAGGCCAAAAAAACGGTCAAGACGGGAACCCAAATGATCAAGATGAACAAGTGATCCCTCCTCGCAATAATGAGGCAATGGAAACCCGTCGTGCAAAAAGGATTGCAAAATCTATGAAGGAAGTTGATTTCTCGGATGACAAAGTGTTGGGAGACCTTAGAGGCAATAGAACCACAAGAGCTCAATTAGAAAGATTTAGTGAGCATCAAGCCACATATCCATGGTGGAACCAAAGAAGGCATTTGAGGCTCTTGATGATTCAGATTGGGTGGTAGTTATGCATGAAGAACTCAATAACTTTGAGCGCAACAAAGTGTGGAAGCTAGTTGAGAAGCCCAAAGATTACCGCAATGTTATTCGCACCAAGTGGGTATTCAAGTATAAGCAAGATGAGAATGGTATTGTTGTAAGGAACAAGGAAAGATTGGTGGCTCGAGGGTTCTGTCAAGTGGAAGGCATTGACTTTGATGAAACCTATGCTCCCGTGGCTCACCTTGAGTCTATCTGTATACTTCTTGCATATGAATATTTCCGTAACTTTAAATTGTAACAAATGGATGTCAAGAGTGCTTTTCTAAATGGTCTATTGAAATAAGAGGTATATGTTAAGCAACCACCAGGGTTCGAGGGCCCCAACTTCAATAACCATGCTTACAAGCTCGATAAGGCCCTTTAAGGACTTAAAAAGGAACCACGTACGTGGTATGAGCACCTTAGAGAGTTGCTGGAAGACCGTGGATTTGAAGTTGGGAAAATTGATCCCACCCTTTTCACAAAGAGGATGGGGATCTTTTCATATGCCAACTCTACGTGGACGATATTATCTTTGGCTCAAGTAACAAAGCTTTCAATGATGAATTTTCAAAGCTTATGACTGTCAGGTTTGAGATGTCTATAATGGGAGAGCTCAAATTCTTCCTTGGCTTTGAGATCAAACAATTGGATCATGGGACTTACATTTCTCAAGCCAAGTATACCCAAGACATGCTCAAGAGGTTCAACTTCCAAGATGCTAAAGGCAATGTCTCTCCAATGCAAACCAAGTGTCATGTCAAGCTCAATCTGGATGGTAAAGGACCTAAAGTTATATCGTTTTATGATTGGTCCTTTGCTTTATCTTTGGGGTTCTAGACCCGATATTGTGTTGAGTCTAGGGGTGTGTGTGTCGTGGTGGTGTCACGGCAGATGCCATAGGATGGCTAAAGATGTGGGGACGATGGACGCTGGAGGCGCTCGGGGAGGGATCACGCAGCGAGTAGCCGCGTGAGTATGAATCTAGCACTGCAAACAACAGGATCTACCCAGGTTCAGGGCCCTCGTGTGGAGGTAAAACCCCTACTCCTGCCTTTCTCTCTTTGTATTCGTGTCTTACCGAGTAGCCACAGTACAAGTGTTTCCTACAACCGAGTAGCCACTTTTCTCTCTATGCGACTGTAGCCCTCAGTCGTGTCGTCCCTCGCGCAGGAGGAGGCAGGGCACCTTATATACTGGTGCCCAGCCGGATACAGCCAAGATGTCGACATAGTGTGCACACTGTACACTTCCAGCTTCCCGCTGACCACTTTGGCTTCCTTGCTTGTCTTCATGTGTAAAGTCGTTGTGCAAAACCAAGAAGCTGATCTGTTATCACTGACACTGTCACGGGGTAGGCCCCCCTAACCTGCGACGCCCTGCTGACACCCTAGCGCGGATAAGCACGCGCTCTGCAGATGAACAGTGCCGCAGTACAGACCCAGGATACGCGGGATACTGTGTCAGAACGGCTCCTTTGACTTCTGGCCCGAGTAGGAGACCGCCATCTCTACTCGGACCACTTCCTCTACTCGGAGGAGAATAACTTCCTTGATTCTTCCTCCTGGCCATCAGTGTGTACGGCCGAATAGCAGTCGACCGGGAAGCGAGTACCAGGTAGCCAGCTACTCTACCAAACGTCTCTTCTGATCTTTCCCTTAGCACTTGCCTTTACCCTACTCGGGGGTAACCCCCCGACATTAGTCCCCGAAGCTGGTAGAGTCCTGCAAACTTGTTCACTGGGCTCTGCCAGCTTAAAAACCAATCTTGCCTTTGAGCCTTAGGTTGCTGAGTAGAACCTCCGAGTAGCCCTTAATTCTGTCTCGAGTTTCTTCTTTTCCGAATAGGGCCTTTTCTCTTCTCTGTCGCCGAGTAAAAGGACTTTGCGGAATTTCTGGAGAGAATCTGGGCGTGGCAGACCAAATCCGCCTTTCCGCATTGCAACTGGGCACGTGTCACGTTCCCGTACCCCCGACGCCTCGGTGCCCGGGATATGACAGGCCACGCGCCCATCACTGCGACCTGGGCCCACTGGCCCGTTAGGTCACATCAAGTGCAGTTATCACCCACGATCTCGACGTGGGATTGATTGCGGCCGTTACGCGCGCGAACTGCGCTGTGTGCGTTTCTAACCGGCCCACACCCCACGTCGCACGATCTCTGCACACAACTGATCCCACTAGCGTTACTGGTAACGGCTATCCGAGGAGAGAGATAAATACCCCCTCGGTAACTCCTTCTTCCCCTTCCTGCTCGCATTCATCCCTTGTCTCTTCGCATCTCCGCCGCCACAGAGTGCTCTGCCGCTGCACATCTCACCGTGCCGCTGCTCCCTGCGACGCCGGAAGGCTAGCGATTTCCACCAACTCTCCACAAATCTCCACCGAATCCTCCCGAATCTCCTCTTCTCGATGGCCCGCGATGACGACGCCCGCGCCGGGTGGGCTGGATCCGAGGTCACGGCAGACGACTGCCAGTGGCTGGTGAACACCCGCCGGCGTGCGCTGCAGGCCCTCGAACGGCGAGCTCGTCCCCACTCCGGAGGCGGACGAGTTCGTCGTGTTCCTCGCTCACTTCAAGCAAGGATTCGGGCTTCCCGTCTCCGACTTCTTCCACTCCTTCCTCAACCACTTCAGCCTGCAACCGTATCATCTGCCTCCGAATGCCATCGTCATGCTCGCATACCACGCCGTGGTGTGCTAGGCATTCTTGGGTGTGCGCCCCACGGTGCACACCTGGGCGTGCTACTTCTTCTTCAGGAAGCAGAGCGTGCCCAAGCCGGGTAGCACGGAGAGCACCCGTAGCATGACCAAGACCGGCAGCGCCATGATGCTGCAACGCGGCGGGACCAACCACCCGCGCATCAAGGGCCTCGACTCCGTGCGCAAGTGGCAGCGGTCGTTCTTCTACGTAAAAAAACGTTGCTGTCGAAGAGGGAGCGCCGATTGTGGACCGGATCCACCTCCCCAAGTGGACTAACACGTCGCCCACCCAACAGAATTGGGGATTCAAGCCCGCTCTGGAAGGCGACATCAAGCAGATGAACCAGCGCCTGGCCCAGCTAAAGGATTTGGGGCTGAAGAGCGACGACCCCATCGCCTGCTGGATTTCCAGGCGAGTGCTCCCGCTGCAGCGCCGTGCGCACCTCATGTGCTACATGGGGGGCAACAGAGACTGCACACGGACGACCACGTTCGAGTTGAGCAACACGGATGTGGCCGTCTGGGCGCGCTCGATCATGAGCACTGGCCTCACCGACAACTGGCAGTACGGCTTCGTGTCGTACAGCCGCACGAAGCCCATTGGACAGGTTAGTACTGTTATGCTTTGTCCTTGCATCATGATGCCGAGTAGACGGCCTTCCAGCTTGGGATGCTTAGTATTCGCACGCTGTGCCGAGTAGAAACTCCCGCTAGTATCCACTAGGCTTCATGTGCTTTGTGTTTGCATGCCACGTTGAGTAGAGCTCTTGCTAGTATCTGTTAGGCCCTATATGCTTTGTGTGTGCACGCCATGTCGAGTAGAGCATTTTCTAGCATCTGTTAGGCCTTATGTGCTTTGTGTGTGCACGCCATGTCGAGTAGAGCGCTTGCTTAAATATGCTTTGTGTTTGCATCCCGCTCCGGGTAGAGTTCCTTGTATTACTCAACTGATTTGTGCTGCTTGCTTGTGTTTCCAGCACCTTGATCGCCAGCTTGCTGAGAACGAGGAGCTCCTTGAGGCCAACTGGGACCCAGACCGGACGGAGGATGACGAGACCTCCTACGACACCCAGGACACCCTCTGTGTCCCTCATGCCGAACAGCATGGTAAGCACCACATCGATGCTTCCATTCGGGATTGGTCTGAGGACGAAGAAGAAGGTGATTGAGCTTGCCTCTGCAGCTACGGGTAGCGCTATTTCTTCTTCCTTTCTGCTTCTCATCTGCTTCTTCTCTTCTACTCTGCAGACGACGCCGACGCGGAGGAGGAAGACGAGGACGTCCTTGACGTCAATCCGGTTGCGGTGGCCGCTCCCACCACTCGGAAGAGGACGGGTAGCGGCGCTCAAGAGCCTCCCGCCAAGAAGCCGAAAGCCGAGAAGAAGAAGAAGCAGGTCTCAGGCCGAAGGCCACCTCCTTACCGCAAAGGGTAAGTAGCTTTTCCCTCTGGTTTACATCTTGTTAATGCTTCCTAGTGTTCCTCTTTCCCTCCGCTTTTCTGAATTCCTTTTTCTCTTCAGCGCTCCCTTGGACGCTGATGCTGCTGCTGCCCCCGCCAAGTCCAAGAAGAAAACACCCGTCGATCCCGGGTCGCTCATCGATCTTGATGATGACGAGGAGGAGCCTGCCGCACGGGATAGGACGCGTGAGTCCTCTCCCGCGAAGGAAGAAGAGGAAGACACCAACGCCCAGAACACGGGCGTTGGCGCTCAGGACATGGACACGGAGCAGCAGGCCCGCGCGGAGCCACACGCGCAGGATGCCGTTCACGACGAGAGACCCCCTTCTCCCCCTGCTGCTTCAGCTGAGGAGAATATCGAAAAAGATGCCGACAACCAAGACCGCGCCGCCCTTGAGCGGCGGGAAGAGAACCAGGAGCAGCCGGATGTTGAGGCTGCTGCCCAAGATGACCCCGCGGTCCAGCCACGGGTAGAAGTACAAGAAGATGCACGACCAGATCCCACTGCCGAGCAGCGGGCTGAGACGACTGCGGTGGAGCAGGACCTGCAGAGCCAAGCGCAGCCAGACGCTGCGCCGAGTAGCCGGCCCCATGTACCGCCTACTCTGCAGGCTGCTCCACCTACCGCCTCCAGCCCTCCAGCAAAGAAAGCCAAGACCCTGGCAAACCCTCCAGCCAAACAGAACGCCGAGAAGACCGCACCAAGCCCTCCAGCCAAGCAGAACATCAAGAAGGCGGAAGCTGCCGAGAAGCAGGCTACTCAGCCTGCTGCCGCAGTCCGCAAGAATCTACCGCGCAACGCTGCGCAGGATTCTGCCAAGATGCCGCCGCCTAAACTACCCGCGAAGCCTGCCGCAAAAGCTGGGCAGCTCACCATTGGCGCTCCTGGCAGTTCTGCTGGCACAGGTGCTTCTGGCAGTTCCACTGGTGTAAACGCAGGATCAAGCGCTCAGGATCCGGCTGGCTACCTGCCCTACATGGTGCGGACGGCCCAGCAGTATGGCATCAAACTGACCGCGGACGAGAAGAAGGCCGCGCTTACAAAGGGCAAGCAGGCCACAGCTGTGGATGCCAAGTTGTCGGAAAAGAAGAAGAAGGCCCTCTCGATCTTCTCGCGCGAGGCCCAAGAGACTGAGGTGCAGTCCGCAGGGCTCGAGCAGATAATCAACCGGGCAGGCTTCGTCGACACGGTGTGGGAGAGCGATTTCCTTGGCAACCCGACCTGGGATGGCATGACCTTGGGCCCGCTGGACCATTGGCGCACCGACTGGAACAAGGCGGACATTGGCTACAATCCAATGACTATCTCGTCCGCCACTAGCACGCTGGCCGCGAAACTGTTCGTCCACCGCAAAGCTGCAGAAGACCTCGAGCAAACCTATGTTGTAAGTTGTGTTTGCCTGTTCCGAGTTGCACTTTATTGTTCCGAGTTGCGATTTCCTTCTTCTTCTACTCTTCTCTTTCTCCTTAACCACCATCCAGTACCCGAGATTCGGGCCGAGTAGACGGGTACTCAACCGAGTTGCCGTCTTCTCGGGCCAAATCTTCAAAACCATGTCTAACTCCTTTTCTTTCTGCTTTTTCAGAATAGCCTCTTGAAGAGGACAACCGTCTACCAGCGTCTGCTCTGGAACCACTCCATTGCCAAGAGGCGCCTCGAGGCCCTGGAAGCGGAGCGCAAGACCGATGCTGAAATGGAGAAGGCAGCCCTAGATCGTGCTCTCCAGATCTCAGCACTCGAGAGTAAGCTTCTAGCTTTTCGGTTAGTGCGTTTTTTGTGTTACGCCCGTATGTGCTCTTTGCTCTAACTCCCTCTACTCTGCAGGCAAACTTGAGACGTTGACGGATGAGCACAAACACTGCCATGTCTTCGTCGAATCTGCTGAGAGCAAAATTAAGGAACTGGAAGGTGAGTTGCCGTCTTCTTGGTTATTTTACTTCTCTCTCTTGGCTACCCTGCTTACTGTACCGCTTCTGTCCGCAGAAGAGTACAAGAAGTTCCGCGAGGAGCATCTTGACTGTCTGAAGCCTGCCGAGTTGAAACAGCAGATTGTGGACCTGGAGGTGGAGTTCAAGAGTAGACATCTCACCGAGATGGAACCGCTGCAAGTCAAACTGAAATCTGCCCTCCAGGACGCCCTAGACCTAACTGCCGAGAAGGAAAATATGGAGGCAACCTTCAAAGCCACGCAGCGGGCCCTCGAGTTGGAGAACGAGACGCTGAAGAAGAGCAATGTGGACCTCATGGGCCAGCTGGCCGAGTTCCGCAGGGTTGAAGAGAAGCATATTGCTGACGAGGAGTCGTGGAAGAGGAAGCTGCAATCACTACTCTGCGACCTGAACAGTAAGTTCTCGCTCCTCTGCGCCTTCCTGTTTCCTTCTTCCTCTTTGTGACTTGATTTGTATCTCTTCTCTGCCTCTGTTTCTAATCCTTTCTGATAGCATTTTCATAAATCTTCCCCGATCTCTGCTCGGCTAGCAAGCCTTCCCTGTCTAAGGCACAAGAACTTCGATCCGAGAAGGGACTGCCGATGGACACCAAGGCTTCGATTGAAGATAGCTTCACAAATCTGCAGGGGCAAGTTCAGCGTCTGAGGGGCTTGGGCACTGATTTGGCATCCACGGCCTTCAAGCTGCATGCACTGTTCTGGCCCCAAGAACCTTTGCCAAGGACCATCCGCGCGCTCGCCGAGAAGCTCAACGGTGTCAAAGCCGAGTTGAAGAAATGGCGCGCATCCGGAGCTCGGGCAGGCGCCGACATGCTCCTGCTCTTCATTTGCAGCTGGTATGAGAATCTCAATCTCAACACCATCCTCGAGATGCGCCAGGACTCCAAGTGGGAGAAGGATCCCGAGTGTGTGACTCGCCGCCAGGCAGTCGCATATGAGATCGCCTCCTACGCGGACACCGCGCGCTTCGTCGAAGGCCTCACCGAGCCTGACACGGACGCGGAAGGTGATGATGAGGAAGAAGATGATGACGAGGAGACCGAGTCGGAGGACTTGGGCTGCTTTGAAGAGACAAGCCCCGAGAAGGGGAAGGGCGGGAAGGGCAAGGCCACCGCGGGTAGCGACGAAGAAGCTGAGAGCCATGATGCCACCCAGGGTGCCACTCCCGAGATGGGCTCATCCTCCGGCATGGCACTTTGTGACGCGGCGCTACTCCGCGCCCAGTCCGACCCCATCTCGGTGGCCACCGCCACCTCCGATCAAGCTGCTGCCAACCCTGAAACGGATGCCGCCACTGCCAACCTGGATAACACCGCGACCTCAAGCTAGTTCTGTCCTGCAACACTTATGCCTCGAAACTTTTTATCAGATCCCCAGAATGCCGGGTGCAGATGTATCAAACAATTTATCTTCCTGTTGCTACTCAGTTTTATTTCACTTGATGTTTTATACTTAACAATTTGAGCAGCTCTGGCTCGATGCCGGGTTGCGTTATCATGCGAGTCCCCGAGTTGCATTTTTCATCCACTCTTCCTTTTTATCTCAGCTCTTACCTGCAACTTGTTGCTTTTTTGGTATTCGAGTCACAAGAGTTCAAAGTTGGAGTTTCAAATACTTAGCCACTTGGAAACAGTCATAGTAACGCTACCCACCACATAGCCGAAAAAGTTAACAACAAACAGTAAAAAACACTCTATTCGGTTGCCACACGCGTCCTTCCCTTTGCAATTTTTCATGTGTTCATTGACTCTTTGGCTTGTTCTCTGGCTTGCCATGAAGCCGGTTTGCGGACAGCAGCAGAGTCGCAGAGTGTCCGGTGAGTATAAACACACTACTTTGTATGCTTTTGAAATTCTAAGCGTAGCAACCGAGTAGACAAAGATACAGCAGAATAGAAACACTTAGAACAAATTTGGACGAGGGCAGTCCCCGAGGTCAATTTCAGATTGCAGAGTGGGGGTTTAACTCAGATAATAGAATACATACACACTTTTGCTCAGAATGAAAGCGACGAAGTAGAGCTACATTCTAGGGGCGCTTGGATTCCTCCCCAGCTTTATCCGGCCTATTCTTCTGTGATGGTTGCGCATCTACAAGGTAGTACGCATCATTGTGTAGAGCCTTGCTCACAATGAACGGCCCTTCCCACGGAGGGGATAGCTTGTGCATCCCGGCTGTGCGCTGCACGAGCCTAAGGACCATGTCCCCTTCTCGGAAAACCCTTGGGTTTACTTTTCGGCTATGATAACGCCTCAGGTTTTGCTGGTAAACAGCTGAACGTGACAGAGTAAGCTCTCTTGCTTCTTCTAGCAGGTCAACGTCATCTTCTCGAGCTTCTCTCGCCTCCGCCTCAGTGTAGAGGGCTATTCGGGGGGAGTCATGCTCTAAGTCGATTGGCAACACGGCCTCAGCCCCGTAAACCAAGAAGAATGGTGTGTAGCCGGTTGACCCGTTAGGGGTAGTCCTTAGACTCCACAACACCGCTGGCAACTCGTCTAGCCAACACCCTGGTCTTTTCAGCAGCGGCTCAATCAGCCTTGGCTTTATGCCTGCAAGCACCATGCCATTTGCTCTTTCCACCTGCCCATTGGATGCGGGGTGCGCGATAGACGCAACATCTAGTCGGATGTGCTTATCTCTGCAGAATCTCACCATGGCTCCCTCAGCAAAATTTGTGCCGTTATCCGTGATGATGCTGTGCGGGTAGCCGTACCTTAGGATCACATCCTTCAGGAAACTCACAGCAGTAGCTCCATCACACTTCCGAATAGGCTTCACTTCAATCCACTTGGTGAATTTATCAACCATGACCAAGATGTGTGTCATGTTGCCTCTAGCCGGTTTGAAGGGACCAACCATATCCAGACACCAAACAGCAAATGGCCAAGTGATGGGAATTGTTTTCAACTCGGAGGCAGGCATGTGGATCTTACTTGCGAATCTCTGGCAGCCATTGCATTTCCTCACGATATCTTCAGCTTGCTTCAAAGCAGTGAGCCAGAAGAAGCCATGCCGAAAAGCCTTCTTGACTAGAGCCCGAGAAGAGGCGTGATGTCCGCATTCCCCTTGATGTATTTCCACCAGAATCTCTTCTCCTTCTTCCGGTTCCACACAGCGCTGCAGCACGCCAGTGGTACTTCTCTTATGCAGCATTTCTCTGAATATGGTGTAGCCCTTGGATCTTCTCTGAATTTGCCTTGCGGTGACCTCATCATCTGGGAGGGTGCCGTCCTTGAGAAAGGATAATATGGGCATGGCCCAACTCGGCGTCTCCCGTGCGGGGAATGCTGGTTCGTCCAGTTCCATCAGAACAGCCACCGCTGCGTCTTTTTCTGGATTGGGGTTGACTCTCTGCAGCCCCGAACGGTTTGCAAGGACTTCTTCAAGGAATGCGACAGTCCCCGAGCTGAGAGGGGCAGTCCCCGAGTAAGGAGGAGCAGTCCCCGAGTAAGGAGGAGCAGTCCCCGAGTAGAAAGGGGCAGTCCCCGGGTTGCACGCGCCAGTCCCCGGGATGGAGACTGCAGTCCCCGGGTCCTCTTTTGCACCTTCCCATTCAATCTCCATTGGAACTGCTTCTTCATCAGGCAGGAAAGGAACGAAGATGGACTCCGAGTTGGGGGATGGCTTGATGGATGGCTTTCTCAAATGCTCCAAGGCAATCCCAGCCGGGATGTACTGCCGAGAAGACCCCAACTTGGACAGCTCATCAGCTGCTTCATTCTCTGCTCGGTGAATGTGTTGGAACTCGCAACCTTCAAAGAATCCTGTCATGGTTTGGACCAGGAAGGGTATGACGCCATGTTGGCATCCAGAGCATCCCAAGTGCCAGAAACTTGCTACACAACCAGATCCGAGTCGCCATAGCATATGATGCGCTGCACACCAACTTCCTTTGCTACCTTCAAGCCGTGTACTACGGCCTCGTACTCTGCGACATTGTTGGATGCCTTGAAGTGGATTTGCAGCACATACTTGAGTTGATCTCGCTTGGGTGACGTAACACCACGCCAGCACCAAGGCCCTCCTTCATCTTGGAGCCATCAAAGTGCATCTTCCAGTAGTTGGATACCGGAGATGGAGGCTCATACTGCACCTCAGCCCAATCCACCAGAAATTCTGCCAGGATCTGAGACTTGATGGCTTCTCTTCTCGCATACGCGGGAGCGTAGGCGGCCATCTCGATTGCCCACTTGGCTACTCTGCCGCTTGCTTCCTTGTTACCCATGATATCCGAGATGGGAGCCGAGCTCACTACTGTGATGGGATGTTCTTGGAAATAATGCTTTAGCTTCTTTGCGCCCAGGTACACGCCGTAAGTCATCTTCTGATAGTGCGGGTAGTTTTGTTTGAAACTGGACAGTACCTCACTGAGATAGTGCACCGGCCGCTGCACACTTTTTCCTTTCTCTTCTCGCTCCACCACAATCACCACGCTGACTACCCGGTTGGTAGCGGCAATATACAGCAGCATTGGCTCCTTGGGTAGAGGACTAGCCAAGATGGGAGCGCTACCCAGCATTGCCTTTAGCTCTTTGAATGCCACGTCCGCTTGCGGTGTCCAGACGAACTTGTCGCTTTTCTTCATCAATTGATACAAAGGCAGGGCCTTCTCGCCCATTCTGCCCAAGAAACGGCTCAGAGATGCCAAGCAACCAGTGAATTTCTGCACATCCTTCAGGGATCTTGGCAAAGACATGCTCTCAATAGCTTTTATCTTTGAAGGATTGGCCTCAATGCCCCGACTGGATACCAAGAAGCCGAGTAGCTTGCCAGCCGGGACGCCAAAGGTGCATTTACTCGGGTTCAGCTTCATCTTATACTTACGCAAGTTAGCAAAAGTTTCCTCAAGGTCACTAAGCAGAGTATGTGTTTTATTCATTTTGATGACAATGTCATCTACGTACACCTGCACATTTTTGCCGAGTTGGTCATGCAAGCATTTCTGCATGCATCTCTGATAAGTGGCACCCGCATTTCGCAACCCGAAACACATGACACGATAGCAATAGGCCCCGTACGGGGTAATGAAGGCAGTCTTTATTTGATCAGCGGGGTTGAGAGCTATCTGATGGAAACCAGAGTAGGCATCTATGAAAGACAACAGTTCACAACCAGCAGTGGAATCGATCACCTGATCGATGCGAGGTAGTGGAAAGGGATCCTTGGGGCAGGCTTTGTTCAAGTCGGTGTAGTCGACCACATGCGCCATGCGGTAGCGGCCTTGGGGTCCTCTCTCTTCTTCTAAACCATGACCGGGTTGGCTAGCCAATCCGGATGCAGCACCTCCATGATGAAATTTCTTATCAGCAGCTTGGTGATCTGGTCACCGATGGCCTTCCTTCTCTCATCTCCGAAACGGCACATAGCCTGCTTCACTGGTTTGGCGTCAGGACGCACATGTAGCGAGTGCTCAACCAACTCCCTCGGGACACCCGGTAAATCCTCATTGGACCAGGCGAACACGTCCCGATTTTCACGGAGGAAGTGGATGAGCTCGCTTTCCTATTTCTCCTCCCACCCGGAGCCAATGATGGCAACGCGGTCGGGAAACTCAGGGTCGACCTGGATCTTCTTCGTCTCTTGGGATGCCTGGAACACCGTCCCGTGTTGGGAACTCGGCATGCCAGGCGCACCAGTTTGCGCGGATTGCGCCATAGCCACCACCTCGTACATCTTCTTCTTCTCGGCAGCAATCACCATGGACTCCGCCAACTGAGAACCAGCAGAGGCACACTCCATAGACTTCTTGTAATCACCATAAATGGTGATCACACCATTGGGACCAGGGATCTTCATCTTCAGATATGCAGTGTGGGTAGAGGCCATGAACTTGCTCAGAGCGGGCCTGCCGAGTAGGGCATGGTAGGGGCTCTGATGATCAACCACCTCGAATTGCAGGCTCTCTGTGTGGCAATTCTCACTGGTTCCGAATAGCACGTTTATCCATACTCGGCCAATCGGATTTCAAGAGACTCTTGGCACAATGCCATGGAAAGTGGTCTTGCTGGGTAGCAGCATGTTCTCGGCCATACCAAGCTTCTCAAGCGTGTCTCTGTACACGATGTTGATGCTGCTGCCGTTGTCAATTAGTACCTTGTTGAACCTCACGTTCTTCTCAGGACCCAAGAAGGTGGGATCCAGCACCAAGGCGTAGCTACCCGGGTTGGGCATCACCTTAGGATGATCCAGTCTAGACCACGTGATCTCTTGGTTGCACCAGTGCATGTAGTGAGGAACAGCAGGGATCACAACATTGACCTCCATGGCACGCCTGTGCTGGGACTTCTTGTCGACAGGCTCAGAGGTGAAGATCATGTAGCTCTCGTGATGCTCCTGATACCGGTTGCGGTCTCCGCCACCATTGTTGCCGTTGTTGTTGTTACCTTGGTTGTTGTTATTGTTGTTGCCTCTGTTGTTGTTGCGGCTGTAGTTGTTGTTGTTGTTGTTGTTGCGGTAGCCATCGTTGTTGAAGTGGCGGTTGGCTCCTAAAGCCACCTGGTTCACATTCTCTCTTCTCGGGAAAACTGGAGGCCGAGCAGCGGGTGCGCGAGCAGGCTGCACAGCGGCATTTGCGGCTGGTAGAGGAGGAGGAGGGGGCAGGCCCTCATTCTTGATTTCTTCCTACCAACTACACTGCCGAGTAGTGTGGTTGGCGGGTCTTGCGGGATGCCGAGTGTGGAAACTGCATGGGCCATCCTTCATGTCCTTGAAGACAAAGTTTGGTGCCGGACCCGAGTTTCCACTACCCTGCTGGGAAGCGCTGTATGGCTTCTTGTTGCCTTGGCCCTGATTCTGGTTCTGCCCGTACTGGGCTCCAGCAATTTTTGGCCTCTGGCTACTCCCAGCTCCAGTAGCCACGGCATTCACCTCCTCAGGATCGTACCGGGTATCAATCCGGTCACCTCTGCGCTTGTTGCGGAACTCATTGCGCTTGCTGGTGTTGATGTTGTAGTTTCTTCTCGGCTCAGCAGCATCAAGAAGAGTCTGAGTTGGGTCGCCGAGTGCGTACTGATCCGCAATCCGGATGGTCTCCGCGAGAGTACTCGGCATCTCCCTCTGGAGCCTTTGCCACAACATGCTGCCATGCCTGCAGCCCTGCGCAAACCAAGTGATGGCCTGGGCCTCATTCACACCCTCACAGGTGTTCCTCAGAGTACTCCACCGAGTAAGATACTCTCGGTCTGTCTCCTCTTCCCGCTGCCTGCAAGCGGATAGCTGCTGCGGCCTATTCGGCCTCCGGTAGGTGCTGGTGAAGTTGCTGACAAATGCCTCCGCGAAGTCAAGCCAGCAGTTGATGCTATGCTTGGGCAGGTTGTTGAGCCAAGTTCTTGCTGGTCCCTCGAGCATATGCGGGATGTACCGCACGGCCCATCTCCGGTTGCCGCCTGCAATGTGCACGGCTGTGACATAGTCATTGAGCCAATCTTCCGGCTTGGTGCTGCCGTCATAGCACTTGGTCCCCCTAGCGAGCTGGAACTGCTTCACGGATGGCTCCGTCATGATACGGGGGCCAAAGCACTCTGGGCCAGGCGGCCCCTTGCTCTCGAGTTGCGCGGACAGAGAAATCCGGTCCAACTTGTGCCTGGCATCACTGGGCTCCAGCACGCGCTCACCCACGCGATCCAGGATGTCGTAGCCCGCCAACCCCATAGCCGAGTAGCCATCATCATATCTGTCCACATGCACGACTGCAGGATGCTCCACCGGGTTGGCGGCTGGTGCGACTGCACGCGGCTGCTGCCTCTGCCGAGTAGGCTGGACAACTGGATGCTGAGAAGGGCTTGGGCGCTCTCCATCTCGGGGCTGGCTTTGAGCTTTATGGGCTTGATAGCCTGCTCCTACAGCGTTGTGTTTTTGACCGGACTGTCGCGGCACAGCGTGCTGTTTCGCGGCGACAGCCGGGTCGTACACCTGCATCTGCCTGTCTCTGCCGGAATGCCCACTCCGGTCCCTCTCACGGTTGGGATGCGGTGATGAGGCCTGATCGTTAGATCTAGCCGCATGCGAATGCACCACCTGAGAAGCTCCAGCACCCGGGTTGGCTTTCCGGAACTCCTCGTTCTGCCTAGCAGCCTCTAGTACCAGCTCATTGAGCCTCTCCTGCTGCCTAACGCGCGCGTCGCCAGCGAGATGCGGCAACTCAGCAGCTACAGCCTCAGCAGCTCTAAGGGTTTTGGCGGGGGTGCTGTATCTGGGTCTGGTGGTGGCGGTGTTTTGGCTAGCGGCTTGGCCAGCAGTCTCACCAACTGCCGCCATCTCGGTGCCTAGGTTGCGGCGCATAGCGCCTGCCTTGGAAGGCCTCCTCACTACCGGCGTAAAGCCGTGAGCTCTGTTGTACTCGTTCTGGTCTAGGTTCAGCTCAAGCCTAACCTTATCCATCTCCGCCTGCTCGGCGAGCAGCTCCTGGCGCTGCCGGTCGAGCTGCGCCCGCATGGTCATGAGCTCGAGCTCGGTGGGAGGTGGCATGCCCATCCGCACGGCGGACGCAGGTATCGTCGGAGTAGTGGAGGGGGGAAGGTTGCAGTCCTTCTCGTAGGGCTTGTGGGTCTTCCCGCCAGCACTCGGGCCGGCGAGATCCTCAATGACGCCCGCGGCAGCAGCCGCGCCCTTCCCGGCATCAGCAGCAGGGCCGGTCATCATCACCTCCACGCTGTCCGCAGAGCGGCCAATCGGCCTCCCGCGTGCAGCGATGACAGCGGGGGGATCTTCCGCGACATGCACCTGCTCGGGGCACTCGCGGTCGATGACGGTGGCGATGTAGACGAGGTGCGAGCCGAAGGAGAGCACCGAGCCGCCCTCCGGCATGGCCCTGCCACCGAAATCACCGGCGTTGTCGATGACGAAGTCGAAGGAGCCGAATCTGTGGACGAGGCCACAGACGACGCGCTCTCCAGTAGCAGAAATCGATCCCGTCCGAATGGAAACTCCAGCCAGCGCCGCTGGTTGCCCCATGATGGGCGCCAACTATCGTGGTGGTGTCACGGCAGATGCCATAGGATGGCTAAAGATGTGGGGACGATGGACGCTGGAGGCGCTCGGGGAGGGATCACGCAGCGAGTAGCCGCGTGAGTATGAATCTAGCACTGCAAACAACAGGATCTACCCAGGTTCAGGGCCCTCGTGTGGAGGTAAAACCCCTACTCCTGCCTTTCTCTCTTTGTATTCGTGTCTTACCGAGTAGCCACAGTACAAGTGTTTCTTACAACCGAGTAGCCACTCTTCTCTCTATGCGACTGTAGCCCTCAGTCATGTCGTCCCTCGCGCAGGAGGAGGCAGGGCACCTTATATACTGGTGCCCAGCCGGATACAGCCAAGATGTCGACATAGTGTGCACACTGTACACTTCCAGCTTCCCGCTGACCACTTTGGCTTCCTTTCTTGTATTCATGTGTAAAGTCGTTGTGCAAAACCAAGAAGCTGATCTGTTATCACTGACACTGTCACGGGGTAGGCCCCCCCTAACCTGCGACGCCCTGCTGACACCCTAGCGCGGATAAGCACGCGCTCTGCAGATAAACAGTGCCGCAGTACGGACCCAGGATACGCGGGATCCTGTGTCAGAACGGCTCCTTTGACTTCTGGCCCGAGTAGGAGACCGCCATCTCTACTCGGACCACTTCCTCTACTCGGAGGAGAATAACTTCCTTGATTCTTCCTCCTGGCCATCAGTGTGTACGGCCGAATAGCAGTCGACCGGGTAGCGAGTACCGGGTAGCCAGCTACTCTGCCAAACGTCTCTTATGATCTTGCCCTTAGCACTTGCCTTTACCCTACTCGGGGGTAACCCCCCGACAGTGTGCAAGGTATCAAGTGGCTCCTAAGGAAAGCCATTTGACGACGGTCCATAGCATCTTTAGGTATTTGGCTCATACCCCAAGATTTGGTTGTGGTACCAAAAGGAGGCATATTTCTCTCTTAGTGGGTACACGGACTCGGGTTGGGTTGGTGATCAAGATGATAGGAAATTGACTTCGGGGGCTTGCCAATTTCTTGGTAGGTCCTTGGTGAGTTGGTCTTCTAAGAAGCAAAAATTTCATATCTCCCTCCACCGCCGAAGCCGAGTATGTTGCGGCGGCTAGTGCTTGCACTCAATTGCTATGGATAAGGCAAACCCTCAAAGAATATGTTGTTCATTGTGACAAAGTGCCTCTTCTATGTGATAATGAGAGTTCCATAAAGATTGCCTACAGCCCCGTGCAACATACAAGAATGAATCATATTGAGATTCGTCATCACTTCATTAGAGATCATGTTGCCCATGGTGGTATTGCACTATCCTATGTGCTAACTAAGGATCAACTTGCGGATATTTACACGAATCCACTTGATGATGCAAGATTTATGTTCTTGAGGAATGAGCTAAATATCATTGATTCAAGGAGTTTGACTTGAGGGTCTTGCACACACACCTATAGTTGGATATGTGTTTTGGTTTAGGAGTAGACATGGAGATAGGAGGAGTGTTTTCCTAACACATTGGGCTCTCCCTCCCCCCATTATGCCCCAAAGCAAAAAAATTCATTTATATCTCTCTTTTCTAATGTTGAATTGTGAGCTAAAATGTTGAGTAGTC
Organism: Alopecurus myosuroides; assembly: GCA_028641055.1. Taxonomy (NCBI): domain Eukaryota; kingdom Viridiplantae; phylum Streptophyta; class Magnoliopsida; order Poales; family Poaceae; genus Alopecurus; species Alopecurus myosuroides. The sequence continues at coordinate 170,433,094 of CM054060.1, read as the reverse complement.
GTAGTGCATTCAAGATATATCTTCGCAATGTCATGCCCTAATGCTCTTACATGGTGTCTTAGGTCACCAACCTCCTCGTTGTGGAGATTTGGATCTTAGTTGGGATTGTATTTGGATTTCATCGCATTTTATTCGTTTTCCTAGCTAAGTGTTTCGTGGGAGACTTTCTCTATCTTGGCATTATTGTTTCTTGCGAGAATGAGGGAGAAGTACCATTTTCAGTTTGGCATTTTAATCCTAAGCCTTCTTATCCCACGCCCAAATTCTATCTTGCACACAAGTCTTATTTTTGAAACTAGGAAGTTCGGTTCTAGAGTCAGCCGGAATTTCCGCTTGGACCCGGAATATCCGATTCAAGTTTGAACCGAAATATCTGGCTGGCGAAATACCTAAATACGGGAGTGCGGGGTGAGGGGCAGTTTTCCTGCTCCTCTTCCACCCCAACCTCCCTCTCCTCCATTGTTGACACCTCTAACAACCCTTTCCCTCCCGACAACTTCCTCCACTGGTTTCTATTGGTTTTGGTCGGATTTGGTGCTCCTCCTTCCCGGGAACCTTCTTCTCCAAGAACTTTGCTCCATGGGCATGGGTAACTCCCTCACATTGAAATCTAGGGTGTTCATCCATGTTCCTCTTTGGAGACTTATTTTTCTTGAGATTTCTTGGTGTTAGAGCTTCCTAGGATGTTTCGATGCATGCTAGAAACAATAGGTTAGCTTCCACTAGTCTGATCTAGTTTTAGACCTAGATTTGAAATCACCATAATTCAGTTTTCGTGGAACCGGATTATACGGTTCAATACTCAACCGGAAATTCCGGTTGGGTTTTGTCCCTGTTTTCCAGATTTCTGTAGTTTCGTGATTTCGCTAGGACTTTTTCGTGATTGCATTGTGGCTACTTTTCTATTGTTCCTAGTGTGATTCCTTTTCCATGACTTGTGTGTACTAATCTATTATATCCATCTATTATTCTACTTTAAAGTTGGTTCCAATGTTGACTCTCAGTCGGGATCTCACAAGCGGCCCAATTACTCTAAATCTAGTGATGAAGATCTTGGTGCTGCTAGGCCCCCAAGGAAGACAACTGTCAAATAAAATTCTTGAGTGGTGAAGAAGTCTGCACCCAAGTAGAAAGGCAAGGCTCAGAGGAAGAACTACAAGAATGATCTTACTGTTGCTCAGTATACTTTGATTCGTCAGAAAGACTGGTATGATCATGAGAGAGATGTTGAGATTGAGGATGACAGATTCTGATGCAGGGAGCAATCCTACATATACTCAGACAGCTATTCTGACTACAATTTCTCTATTCGTCCCATGAACCGAAGAAAGCTCCAGCAGCTCAAGGACAAGAAAACTTTTGCTCAATGTGCTATCATTCTGGAGAGGTTTGCTCTTGATGACCTCATAGAGATTCAATGCTCATATAATGTTCCCCTTGTGCTTAAGTTAATATCCACCTTGGTGATTGGAAATTATATGCATCGGTGTTTGAAGTGGATGACTGGCTCAACCTTCAGTGAGGTTCCGTTTCACAAGTTGGATCATGTGCTTGGGTACAAGTGGCGGGAGCATCCTTTCATTGGTCACTGTATGCATGATGACAAGACAAACCACAAGCAGCTTATGATTGATATGTATCGCCCGAATGGTGTTATTGGCAAGGTGGAAGGGCTTCTCCCCTTATATAGTCAGCTTGTGCGTATCTTTAGGTCCTTCATTGCACCGAGTGGAGGTAACAATGATGTCCTCACTAGCCCTCTTTGTTACCTGTAGATTCTAGCTAATCAATGCATTGATGATCTAGATACTGAGAAGGTGTACTATGTGGATGTCATGGACTTCATCTTCAATGAGATATACAATGCTATGGTTGGTGGAAACATCACCTCCTATGCTCCATACATCATGCTGCTTATCAAGGACACCTTGAGGACTCAGAATTTTAGTAGGCCGCCCATGGAGGACCATCATTACAAGAAGCTCTACATCACTAGGGAGAAACGTCCAGTGGCTCCTTCTTCTGCTTATGACAGTGAGTTTATGAGAGATGCTCACACTTGTTCTACCGCTGATCCTCGTGCTCCTCCTATGGATACATCCTTTGTGCCTCATGTCAGGAAGATCTCCTGGTTTTAGCGCAACATCTTGTGCATGAAGGTTGGCATCCAAAAGGAGCAATGTCAAGCTTACCGCAGAGATATTGCCATATATGGCTCCCAGCAGCAGATCCTTCACCATGTGGGTGGTGCTACAGGCACTCCTCCCTCAGCTCCTGCTCCAGATAGATATGCTCAGTGGCACTCTAATGATGTCACGCCTTGGGCAAAGATCGAGTATGCTATTCATTTCACTGCTTCTTCCAGTGATCGTGCTGATGATGATGAGGATGGACAGGGCGATGGCTCGGCTGAGGAGTCTCCAGAGGATTCTGACGACTAACTCTTCATGGGATGCTAGCATCACTACTTGTCTCCTTTTTGGTGTCTCGATGCCAAAGGGGGAGAAGTAGTCTATTAAGTCTACGAGATTTGCATGGATTTTGGCACAGGCATGTTCTTTTACCATTCTTTGAGAGCTTGTGTCCATTTATGTTTTGTTCTCTGAACTATTTGCTATTTCGTTTGTGGAACTATGTTTATTGTTATTATGAGACTATGGTATCCTAGGATCTATTACTGGTTATCTATGTTGAGGATGATCTTATATTTTGCGTTGTTATTATCTTCACATCTATTCTATGCATAAGGTATGGTTTCAACACAATCTCTCAACATAGTTTTTACATGTGTCTCCTTTTGTATCATGTTGCTATCTTATTAGGAATTGTTCTCCTCTTAAGTGTGTATTTGCATATGAAAGGCAAACAAAATTTATGCACACTTCTAGGGGGAGCAATCTCTATTTCCTTTACAAACATGATCTTGGTATGATTTTATTTGTAAATCCTAGTACTATCATCTAACACAAAAAGGGGGAGATTGAAAGAGCATTTCCTGATCCCTAGTGTTTTATGTATTAGTTAACAATACTAGTGTTATATTTGATCAGGTTTTAAATGGTGTGGGTCGTTAAATTCATCCTTTGCATCAAACACCAAATTGTGTGAAGTTAGATCAGCTGTTGCTGATTCAGAAGGCAACCAGAAATTTCCAACCGGAAATTTCTGGTCAGCCAGATTATTCGGTTCTAGAGGAAGCACCACGAAAACGGCTAAGGAAAGTTTATTCTCTCGCGCTAGAGGTAGCCAGAAATTTCTGGAAAACTGGATTATCCGGTTACCTCCAGGGCTTGGAGAAAAACGGCTAAGGACCAAGCGTTTTCGGGATAGAAGACAGTTCCAGGCGACCGGATTATCCAGTTTTAAGGGAAGAACTCGAAATTTGGCCTAGTCCCAGAAACCTATTGGCACTGGACCCTACCGGATATTTGCTACCGGAAATTTCAAGAAACCTAAATTTCCGGTTTGGTCAACGACACCCGGAATATTTGGTTCAAGTTTGAACCAGAAATTCCGGCTGTTTCCTACGCTCCAACAACCACATTTTGAGAGGGGGCACTTATACCCCTCCTTCTTCTCCAAGAGCTAAAGTTAGTTCAAGCCTTCAAGATCCATTCTTAGAGCTCACCAAAAGCTAGATTTCTCCCAATCCCTCCACCCAAACTCGTTGATCTTTGGAGGATTGATGGAGAGTACCCGGATCTACAACTTCACCAAGCCATTCTTCATTTCCCCCTCATCCACTTAAGGTATTTGAGTCTAGGGTTTATTTGTGGAAAACCTAGAATCCATTGTTGCTTACTTGTTGATTGAAGCAAGATTGTTGATGATTCTTGGGAGCCCCCAATTCGGTTGTGGGTGTGTGCCTCAAGCATATTGTAAAGACACCGATTTCCGCCTCGAAGGAAATCAATAGTGGAAGGTGAACTAGGCCTTTGTGGCGAGGTTCATTGAGAATAGGGTGAGGCTTTTGTGGCATTGAGTAGGCCTTCTTGGAGAAACTCACACCCCTCCAACGAGACACACTCTCCTCAAAAGGAGGAACTCGGGATTACATCTTTGTCTCCACGTGCTTCCATTATCGGTTACCTCGATCCTCTACCTTTACTTCGTGTTTATATCTTGCTTAGTATTGTGTTTGTCATATAGGTAAATTCACCGTAGTTGCATATCTAGATAATTTACCTTTCATGTCAAGCCTAAATCTAAAAAGAGTTAAAATCTGAAGTAGCATCTATTCACCCCCCCCCCCTCTAGGGGCCCATACAATCGTTCAGATATGCCCTTGTATTTTTCTTCACATCGAGCTCCATCTCGGATGCAGATTTTTAAGTTAGCGGGAGAACCGAGTGGTCCGTTGTAGCCACGATTTCAACAAGCTCCTGTCGCATCCCGAAAGACTGGGAAATTCTAACAAACTCAGCATCGCAATTGTCGGAGGGCTTGAAGATTCCACGAACGGTGATTGTCCCTTTTGGTCCAGGCATCTTAATCATCAGGTAAGCACAGTGTGGAACAACCATTAACTAAGCGAAGGCAGACCAACCCAGTATGGTGTGGTATTGGGATTGCCAGTCGACTACTTCAAATTCGAGTTTCTTGCACCTGAAGTGATCCGGCGTGCCGAAGACGACTTCGAGTGCTACTGTACCCAAGGGGCGGACTGCTTTTACAGGTACAATCCCATGGAATGAGTTTTCGACTAGACAAGACTCTTAGTTGATATATTCATTATGTCCATCGTTTCCATAAAGATGATATTGATGCCACTTCCCCCATCCATGAAGACCCTGCTCATATCGAAACCACAAATCTAAGCATCGAGTACGAGTACTGTGTGGCCTACGTAGAGTACTTGAGGCGGGTGGTGATATCTCGAGAATGTAATGCTTTACTCCGACCAGTTGAGGTAGTCGGGTGTGGCGGGTGGTGATATTTCCGCTAAGTTCACCTGCCGGGTAACCAACTTTTCGCTTCTATTGGATGGTCATCCTTTTTGTATCATGCAGATCCTGCCGTGTGATGGAGGGTATTCGTTCTTTTTTACTGCGCCGCAGCATCGCGGTGGGCGATGGACGACTACAGCCATGGGTTTTTGTGTGATTTCCACTTGGGTGAAAATTCATATCACCAAACGTCATATCCATGTTTCCGTTGGAAAAAACGAAGGCCAGGCGTAGTGCCAGCGGGTGCTCGGCTATGTCCACGGACTCGAACTGAATGAAATCCACCTATGTCGGCGAGTTATTGCCTGCAGTGGTTGATGCCAAAGAAGTCTCGACTCTAGCGCTCCAGTTTCTTGCAGTGGTTTATATCACGACATATCCCATGCTTGAGGTGGTAGGGTTTCATGAAGGAAGATGAGCGATGGTGGACTACTCGACTTGACAGGACATTGGGGGGCACGATTAGCCAGGTTTAGGGCCCTTGTGTGAAGGTAAACCCCCTACTCTGCATGTTTGTTTTATCTCGGCGAGTTCACCTCGGTTTCAAGGGTGTTGCGGCTTAGAGATTAGATCTAGCCTAGGTGTATATGCAGTATGAGTCTAGGGTTTTGCTACGATCCCCTCCCAGTCTTTATATAGGAGGCTAGGTTTCAGAAGTATGTACATGAGTTGAATACGACTTGAGTCGGTTTTCCTTAATCTATCCTTGTCTTGGGGGATATTCCTACCTCTGAGTTGAACACCCTTTCGTACCCGATGATGGGTCCGCTTGAAGGACCCGCGACTAGGCCGCATGCGATATACCAACCGTGGGTGCTCATTTGACATGCCCACGTCATTGGAACTGTCGCAACGATGTGGTTTTTGAGAAGAAAAATTCCATTCATTATTTGCAGGTTATCAACAGGCGGTCTAGTGGATACACACGAGGTTATTCCTCCTTTTTTGGGATTAGCGGGGACTTACGGATACCGGATGTGCTCGGTTGATGGCGGTCATTCGCGCTATCCTCGGTCAGACTGAATGGTTCAACACTAGGAGACTGAGAGTCCGTGATTTGTAATATACCGCATGCTATTCATACTCTTTATTTTTTTACTACAAATTGGCCGTGTGCGTCATTTCGGTGCTAAGATTGGGGCTTAACCCCCATTTCGAAAAAAATCAGAATCAGGCATGGTCCACCCTACAGTAGTATCGCTACCATCATGACCGGCCATTTTGTGATTAGCTGGAGAGATCCAGAAGGAGAGATGCAAACTTTTGCACGTAGAGCTCCAGCCAATCGCATCGTCGTGTCGCTGCAGCCTCTGCTTTTTGATGAAAGGGATGTGAATGAGATGGCTATGGTTGGTAGCTAGCTAGTTCATGTCTCGTATATATATTCCTGGTTGTTCATTAGACTTGACCTGGTTTTTAGATAGCAAAGTTGACGTTTGTGTGACCACCACCTTTATATAGTTCATTCATAAGAGCATATCACTAGTACCCTCAAACTCTCAAATCAGTTTAAGGGTTGAGAATTGACATTTTTGGGCATTTTTAAGGGTTGAAAAACAGGGACAAAAACTAGAATGCTCAAACCCAACCCTTATAACGGAATTAGAACGCTCAAACCCAACCCTTAGAGCATCTCTAGTAGTCCCCTTAAACCCCCAAAACTGTAAAAATAACCGCTTTTTTACGGGTTGGAACGAAAAAAAGGCAAAGACTAGACCCCCTAAAACTGTAAAACTGTAAAAAAAAATTACAGGGCGGACCTGGGAAACCCCTTCCGGCCTGTACATTCGCAGTTTGGGAGGGCAACCCCTACCCCAACCCGGATTTTGCCCTCCCACGCGCGGGAGGGAAAAATCACCCGCGCCCCGCCCCGCTCCTCCCCGCATCCGCCGCCGCCGCCGCCCCCGCGCCGCCGCCGCCCGACCCCGCCCGGCCCCGCCCCCGCCCGCCGCCGCCGCGCCCCGCCCCGCCCTCCCCCGGCCCCGCCCCGCCCTCCCCCGCCCCCGCCCGCCGCCGCCGCGCCCCGCCCCGCCCTTCCCCGGCCCCGCCGCCGCCCCGCCGTCCTCCTCCGGCTCCGCCCCGCCCCGCCCCGCCCTCCTCTTCCTCCGCCCCGCCCCGCCCCGCCCCGCCCTCCTCGTCCTCCGCCCCGCCCGCCCTCCACCGGCCGCCTCCGCCCCGCCCCTCCACCGGCCGCCCCCGCCCCGCCCCTCCTCCGGCCGCCCCCGCCCCGCCCCTCCTCTGGCCGCCCCGCCCCTCCTCCGCCCGCCCCCGAGCCGGCCGCCCCCGTCCCGGCCCCGCCCGCCCCCGCCCCACCCGCCCCCGCGCCGCCACCGAGCCGGCCGCCCCCGAGCCCCAAGGTAATTTTTCGTTTTATTTTTTCATTTTGTTTTTTTCATATTTGTTTTACGGTAGATTATTGATTTGATGGTAACTTTGTAGATGGACAACGACGATAGTGTGATGGACTCGATGTCGGAATCGTCGGATTGGTCGACATCCGACGATTCCGACATCGACGAGTTGTTGCAAGATGACGACGTCGAGATGATGAGCCTCCTCATCGACGTGCAGTCGTATGAAGACCGCGCGAAGCTGATGGATCAGAGGAGAGGATTGAAGATGGGGAGAGTCACCATCTACCGCAACCGCGCTCTCGGACACCAGCATTTGATGGAAGACTACTTCGACGAGTTCCCTACGTACCCTCCTCGTCTCTTCCGTAGAAGGTACCGAGTGCGCCGTTCTCTCTTTGTGAAGATTGTGACGGATTGTGAGGCGGCCTCCTCATATTTCAAGCGTCGTAGATCCGCCGCCGGTATCATGGGGTTTAGTGCATACCAAAAGATATCGGCGGTAATGCGGGTACTCGCATATGGCATACCCGCGGATTACACGGATGAGTATCTTCGCATTGGGGAAGATACAACCACCGAGTCCGTCCGTAGATTTGCTAAGTTGGTCATTGGGTTGTATGGAGAGCAGTATCTTCGAGCACCAAACGAGGAAGATACAAAAAGATTGATGGAAACCAATGAAAAAAGGGGGTGGCCGGGGATGCTAGGTAGCCTAGATTGCATGCATTGGACATGGAAAAATTGCCCAAAGGCATGGCACGGCATGTATTGCGGTAAAAGCCGTGATGCTACCATTGTGCTTGAGGCCGTGGCATCGGAGGACACATGGATTTGGCATGCATATTTTGGGTTGCCCGGAACACTCAATGATATAAATGTGCTCAATAGATCTCCTTTGTTCAAAAGATTAATAACCGGGGATGCTCCAACTTGCAACTACAAAGTCATGAACAATGAATACTCAATGGGTTACTATCTCACCGATGGCATTTATCCCGAATGGGCAACTCTTGTGAAGTCCATCAAAGAGAAAAATGGGGTGCCCTTAACCAAAAAAGAGGCTCATTTCACAAGAGCACAAGAGGCAGCCCGAAAGGATATTGAGAGAGCGTTCGGTGTCTTGCAAGCAAGGTTTGCCATAGTTCGGGGTCCGGCTCGGTTTTGGGACAAGAAAACCTTGGTTGACATCATGAAGTGTTGTGTGATTCTACACAACATGATACTAGAGGATGAGAGGGGGTTAAACTTGCCTTGTTTCTATGACAATGTTGGCACACGTGTGCAACCGGAAAGAAATCCTTCTCGTGTGCAATCTTTTCTTCAAGCACATCGTGACATTGAAGATGCAGCCACTCATGGTCGGCTCCGTGATGATCTAGTAGAGCACCAGTGGCAGTTGGATGGACAGCGCCGTGGCGCATGATTTATCTTTGTTCTATTTGATTTGAACAATTATTGTTGTGTTGTAAGAATTTGAATGATTATTTTTTTATGTGCTTGCAAGTACTATTTGGTGTTGTAATAATAACTAGAATGATTATTGTTTTATGTGAAATGTGATGATGTTTTGTGATATGTGAAATGATGATATGTGAGGAAAAATGCTATATGCGGATGACAAGTTTAGAGGTTGGGGTTGAGGCAAAGACTAGAACCCTCAAACCCAACCCTTAAAACAGAATATTCCGTTTTAAGGGTTGGGTTTAAGGGTTCTAGTCTTTGCCCCTGTTTTTCAACCCGTAAAAGTGCACAAAAAGTGGCATTCTCAACCCTTAAAACTGCTATAAGGGTTTAGGGGTTTAGGGGTACTACTAGAGATGCTCTTATAACGGAATATAAACCCAACCCTTATAACGGAATAAGGGTTGAGTTTGAGGGTTCTAGTTTTTGCCGCAACCCCAACCCTTAAAACTGTTATTTGACATATTATCACTAGAAAAACACAATCAACCTAGAAACAAACTAGGAAATGAAAATCATTGATGCATGGTTTAATAGTTTACATCACAAAATCATCATCTTCCCCCTCTCATCGACACCATCACCAAAAAGTTGCATCTCGGCACCATCTCCTAGACCAATTCCACGTCCATCAAGCACCTCCATAGGCGCCGGTGGTGGAGTCCTCCAGACCGCCATCGCCACCACCACTCATCGGAGTGTCACCTCGAAGAGTAGAGGACGCACCACAGAATATCCTCTTCCTCTCCGTGATGTCCTCCTTGTAGTCCTTCCACCACATCAAAGGGTTCGAGAGGAGGAGCCCCGAGGTCCACCTCTGCGTCTTCGAGAAGCCCCATGAACGACGTCGTCGTTGCAGGCATACCGTCGAGCACCTCGTGCACGACGGGTGGAGGGTCGACGATTGGGGGCGCGGGCGCGGTCTTCTTCCGGGAGGTGTTCTTCTTCATGCCCTTGGTCCCTCCCGCGGCGAGCTTGGCTGCCGCAGCACCCTTCGGCCCAAGTGACGACGTCGCCCGACGACGCTTGGTGGGCGGCTGAGGCGGGGCCAACTCAGGCGGAGCGACTGCGGGTTGCGGAGGGACGACGTGCTAGCCAGCTCACCGCCGCTTGGCCCCGACGTGGGTGGCGGCGACCACCGACGCCACCTGCGCCTAGCTCGGGACGGGCAGCTGTTGGACCGGCGCGGGCATCGCGGAGGCGCCGATTGGGGGCGGGGCGAGGGAGGAGGCGGCGGGAGGACGGATACGTGCGGCGGCTGCGAACCGGCGGCCGGCCGGAGGAAGGGGAGAGGGGGGGATTTTTTTCTCCCGCTCGTTCACAGTGGAGGAATGTGGGCCGGGGTAGTTTTCCCTCTCCAACCCGTAAAAAGGGTTAATTGTGAGGGTTTGAGTGTACTACTAGTGATGCTCTAAGGTCTTTACAAAACAGTCCAAGAATGCGTGGTTGGCATGAATACCATGCCGTTATCATAGCATGACAAGCAGACATCATTAGCAAAGACAATTGGTAGCCGGTGCTTCAGAGGCTTATCAAGCAACTGTCAAAATGTGAAAGCTCCTTGCATGACAGATGACACACGGAGGGAAAGAATTCCCAGCGGTATAAATAGTCCGGATCGCACGACTAATCGGATGCTGCAAAATCCCCCTTCAAATGTACCAGCCCCATCCTGTCACAGTTCTAAAAAAGCAAACCACCGGGAGAGTGAAGAACAATCCATCAAAGTGGGCCCTCGCGAGACGTACACCACACATGCAGAGCCAGAGCCAGAGCCGTCAGCAATTTACTCCAGCTCGGCTGCGCTGCGAGCCGACCGGAGCCAGGTGCGTGGGGAAGCCAAACACCGCCGTCATATGACGTTGCGCACCTACGAGCCCCCTCGCAAAAAACAACCAAACACCGTCGACCATAAACACACGCTCTCTCCCTCCTTCTCTAACAAAAGAGAATCACAGAATCTCTCTCTCCCCCTCCTCCCTCTCTCTCTCTCTTCGCAAAGGACTGCAGAGCCTCCTCCATTGGGATAGATCCTAGGTGATTACTTGCCTTCACCCTACTCCGTCCTTCCTTCTCCAAGATTTCGCGCTCTGTTCTGTTTTGGCTTCTATCCATTGTTTGTTTCTTTTGTTTTTGTGTCTGTTGATAATTTTGTTCGGTCGTGTGTGCTTGAGCTCAAGGGAATGGGTTCTAATTCAGAGGCCTGGCTCCTGAATCTAGGGTTGAACGTTTTAATTGGGCAATCATATACTTATTCAGATCTGTCATTTGTCCTGTCCTCCTGTATATTCTTCCTTTCGAGTTGATGAGATTCAGTTATACGATCTTAATTTAGTTGTACGTAGGAGGTACGTTATGATTTCTTGTTCCTATGTCCTACAAAGTGCTGGTACTGTTTTCTCTTTGTGGCGCTAGCCACATGTGTTTTCTTCGATGTTCATCTAAATCATAACTCCTTCTGTATTTTCTGTCATACAAAAGTATATGTTTTGAAATAAATCTTTTGTTTGGATGCAATTGTGTTGTTTCTTCTCGTAGACTGACTGACACTTAATTGTAGAAATACGGAAAATTTGTCTCGTCTAATCTTTGCCAACATATTTTTTGGACTTTTCTTTGCCAACATATTCCTTAAAGTAGTTGGGTAGCCGCAGTTCCTAGGTTGTTTAAAGGATGTCTTCAGTAAAGTTTTGTGCAGAACATGTATTATCACGTATGGGTAGCCGCTGTTCTGTCTCAGCCTAGTTCTTGGTTGTTGAAATTCAGAGCAACTAAAGGTGGCATCCCGACGATCTTTCTCCAAGGCCACGGGTACTGGAGCATTAGATCGTTTAGTCAACTAGATGAACACTTCCAATTATCCTTGAAAATTATGCTCGTTGTCGTGGCTATCAATGTTGACACAGATCGTTGTACTATGGAGGGATAATCTCCCGTAGCTGTAGTTGTTAGGTACGACTTGAACTAATCTGACTCCAAACTAATCAATTACTTCAAGGTGGGGAGAATGGATGGTGTCTCGCAGATTTATCAATTGTTATATGTGCACTAGGGGGTTTATCAATTGTGGCAACTTCCTTTCTATAAAGAAAAAGATATGTGATGCAATTATCTGTTCAGAATGGTGTTGTGGAGGATTCTTAGTCAGAAAAGGCTAAAAAGTGTAGCCAAGTTGTTAGTAAATTCGGTAGCATATTAGTATGTGGCTCCTATGCAAACCAAGCTTTGACTTATGCAATTGTGTACTTGACATGTCCTTTTGTGTCGCCATATTCTGAAGGTATGGCTAATGATAAGCAAAAAGTTTCCATCTGTCAAATACCTCCAGATTCGAACCATGGATTATGTTGAATTATGTATGTGCTCATTTGTCAAACTTTCCGCTTTACCACCCCTCAATAGGTGACATAAGCTTTACGGCTTGACAAAAATAAAAATAAAACCTTTGGATCTATGTGAGAAGGTCCTGATTGATGTGTTCTTATCATATTGAGTCATTCCTAATTCCGATGTTCCATTGATATTCATTCTGCGGTCAACTTGAGTTGCATCTCACGAATATTCACTCCTACCAGTCCTTTGTCCGCCTACTAGTTTGATTCTCCTTGCGATGATTGAGGTAAGATTCCATGATGTTCTGTGGTTGGCGTGGAGCCACATAGTCAATCAGACCATTGGACGAGAAAGGTCCCGAAAGGGAAACATGAAACACACAATTAAAGTTTAGCTTCAGCAATTCAAGGCCCTTTTCCGGAGCCAATGATATGTTCTTTTGCCGATTTGTGTACAGATATAGGTAGACCGGTCTTTATTCTGACTTTGGTTCACGGGTACTACCTTATTTCGCTAGTTAACCCCATTCAAATTCACATTTGAAACAGCTAATTAGGAGTCATGTTACACTCTTATGGATTGGAGCAGGAACACCATCTGACTTGCCATTTCCATTTTGTTGCAGTACTGTTCTAATCTGAAGATTGCCCTGGCACATATATAGCATTTGAGCTCCTCTGCTCCCACCTGATTCTCAACATCTAGTTGAAGAAAATCGAACACCCTGGTCGATCCAGTGTATGCTCAACTACATCATCACTGTATCGGATGGTTTAGTCTGACAGGGCTCAAGTACCTACTGGGTTACAATTTTTTGCTGAAGCCAGAAGGTAATGGACAGGGCAGACACGTCAGGTTTTGTTAGTAGCGGATTCAACGGTACCTGGCTGCTGCTCATATTCTTCGACTTCGTCTACTCCACCATGCACATATAAAATATCAGGAATCACCTGATCTTCTTTGGTTTCTCCCACCACCTTCATTCAGTTCAAAGGAAAAAAAAAAAACCTCAGTTCAGTGTACAAAAGGGACATAGCCTAGATGAATAACGGCTTCGCAGATATCCGTCAGCGTGGAAGCCACACCGTGATGGACAGCTCTGCGGTGTTGATGGCCGGACAATCTGTGCCGAGCTACACGACAGTCGGCCATGGTCCGACCTCATTTTCCTTGGAATTCCGGGGTTCAGCAATGGACAAGTGCAGCCGGGGCAACAGGGGTGTCAGGATGGCGAGTCATGCTTCAGCACAAGATGATGCGTGCAGGCTTGTACTTGGATTGGGTCCGTCGTCGGAACCAAGCTCCGCGGATCACCGGCAGCCTCCTGCTGGAGGAGCAGGCAAGTCGAAAGCGCCGGTGACACTGTTTGGCCGGAGTTTATCGTTCACTAATCCTGGGACGATGAGCCTTGGGCTTCATGATCAAGGGGGCACTATTGGTCAGCGTTCTGAAGGAAACATTATATCTTTTTCCGTTGTGGACGAGGGGTCGACGTCGTCCAGGAGGAGCTCGGGTGGCTACATGCCGTCGCTCCTCTTTGCTCAAGAGGCTCAGGTAGATGCCAACGATGATCTGCTGGATCACACGGACAACACAAATGGTCATGCTCAGCATCACCTTCAGTTCAGCCCTGAACCTTCAGCAACAACCATGACAGAGACTTCGTTTGGTGTGAGCTCTGATGCTGTCACCGGTGTAACCAATCCTGGGCAGCCGGCTCATCGCCGGCATCCGAAGAAGTGCAGGTTCAAAGGGTGCTCTAAAGGCGCAAGAGGCGCGTCAGGCCTGTGCATTGCCCATGGAGGCGGGCAGAGGTGCCAGAAGCCGGGATGTTACAAGGGTGCGGAGAGCCGCACGGCCTACTGCAAGGCCCACGGAGGAGGACGCCGGTGCATGCAGCTTGGCTGCACTAAGAGCGCCGAAGGTAAGACGGATCACTGTATTGCCCACGGCGGAGGTCGCCGGTGCGGATACAACAGCTGCCCTAAGGCCGCGCGGGGCAAGTCCGGGCGATGCATCAAGCACGGAGGAGGGAAGCGGTGCGCAGTCGAGGGCTGCATCCGCAGCGCCGAGGGGAAGGTCGGGTTCTGTATCTCCCACGGAGGCGGCCGCCGATGCCAGTACCCGGACTGCCGCAAGGGGGCGCAGGGCAGCACGCTGTACTGCAAGTCCCACGGCGGCGGCAAGAGGTGCGTCTTCGATGGTTGTTCCAAGGGCGCGGAAGGCAGCACGCCGCTGTGCAAGGCGCACGGCGGCGGGAAGCGGTGCATGTACGAAGGCGGCGGTCTCTGCCCCAAAAGCGTCCACGGGGGCACCAGCTACTGCGTGGCGCACGGCGGCGGGAAGCGCTGCGCGGTGCCCGGGTGCGGCAAGAGCGCCCGCGGGCGCACGGACTTCTGCGTGAAGCACGGCGGCGGCAAGCGTTGCAAGGTTGACAGCTGCGGCAAGAGCGCGCAGGGGAGCACGGAGTTCTGTAAGGCCCACGGCGGCGGCAAGCGGTGCACGTTCGGCACGGGCTGCGAGAAGTTTGCCCGTGGCAGGAGCGGCCTCTGTGCCGCCCACGCGACGCTGGTGGCCTCGCAGTCGTCCCAGCAACGTCGACGCGGCGGCGGGACTGGGAAGAGCGGCGGCGGGAGCCTGATCGGACCGGGCCTCTTCCGAGGCATCGTGACGTCGTCGGCCACAGCAGCCAGCGCCATAAACTACGAGTACTCATCTTCGGGGGTGAGCACGGTGTCGGAGTGCGACGGCTCGCCCGTGGCCACGGTGGGGAGGCAGGAGCTGATACCTCCTCAGGTGCTGGTTCCCCTCTCTATGAAGTCCTCGTCGCCATCCGTGCCGTCGTCGTTGGATAGGCGCAGAGAGGGTGGAGAGCTCGCCGTTCCCGAGGGGAGGGTGCACGGCGGTGGCCTTCTGTCGTTACTCGGTGGGAGCTTCAGGAACGTCATTGATGTCGACAAACTCTGAGAATAGGCCCTCGCTCTGGTATAAATTTCTGTGCAAATTATAGCTGTTCTTAAAACCACAAAAAAAAAACATTTTACAGATCTTATAGATGTTAGATTGGTGGATTATAATGTTATGATTGGTGTCATTTGTGACCAAGAGTCGTGACATGAATTTGTCAGGGTCTCTTGAAAGCTTAAATTCTTGGCAGGTCCCAAAGCTTCTGGGATGGGAAAGCTTTTTGGTTGTACTCCGTAATTCTTATTGATTACACCGATATATATATGTAATAATGCAACTTTTGTTTCGCTACAAATTTGCTGGACTATCTCATGTTCTATGATTCTCATGAACTCTTTTTTTCGAGGGAATGATGCTGATGAACTCTGTTGATGATAAGCTTCGTCCTGGGTTGAAATGTGTTCCGAAAGCATTTAATGTTGACAGCTGTTTGACGAGGGAATGATGTTATTTGCCAGCAATTTAATGTTGGACATAACTATTTGTAGAATGTTAGTATGGTTTTAGTAGTAAGTGTTAGATTGGTCTTCCGAGTGGCCCAACAGCCAACTCGAGTCTCTGTTCTCACGCGCCCTGATCGAGGGCGCTTAGCTGTATTATGATTAGTGGACTCAAGTGCCAGTGCTATATAAAGAGGTGGGGGTCGGGGCACAACGCACGAGGTTCGCTGCTGCCACCATCCCCACCGACAAAACCAACTCTAATCTAGGGTTAGCGCATGCGAACGGAAAGTCACCACCGCCGCCACCATGTCCACCTCTACTCCTCGTCGAAAGGTTCCGAAGGTGGTACCCTCTCTCTCTCTCTCTCTATTCTCTCTCCCTCTCTGTTTCTCTCTCAAGTTAGAAGTCACGGATGCATAGGTATTAGATCACACTGTGAACATCTAGACCTAGTGACCTTTGAGGCTTAACAGTAGGGTACCAAGAAGTCTCCATTAGTATTTTCTCTCCATTCATTCTCATATATTGGTGTCATTTGTGACCAAGACCGGCTGATTGGTGTCATTTGTGACCAAGACCGGCTGAGAGGTTGCGTTTTCGAGCTTGTTTTTTTTTCACGGGTAAAACCATTTCTAATAACGGTCTCTAATACTTAGTTTTCTACTAGTGACTACTCTTTTAATGTTGCTGATACTCACGTGCTTTGCCCTTTTTTTTTGATAAAGAGCTTTTATTACTTAAAATAATCGTTAAGCATTACACTCGGCCTCTGCATCATAATAATGCACACAGCCGAAATCCCAACTGAAAATCAGAAAAACGACAAATCTGAACAAATCCATCGGATGTAGACTGTCGTGAAAAAGTTTATTTTGTGTGCAAAGTGAATGAGCATGTTTCTTCATCCAATAAAGAACAAAAGAAAAGAAAGAGAACTCATGACTCATCGAGATTATGGCACTGTCATTTGGGCCACATTTCGAGGGGGGGATAGAAAGACTAATAAAAATGATATTCTTCCTCCACTAGAGTTCTCAGATATAGAGCAATGCATTGATTTCATTAAAGAAAAGTATGTGAACAAATTAAAAATGGTGCAAACCGAAGTACAACAACACTAGAAATCATTCACACTTAAATTAGTGGACCATTTCCCGTGAAAAGTGTGGATGATTATGACTCGTTCATAACATTCACAGATGACTACTCACAATATAGATACACCTATCCAATTAAAGAAAGATCTGAATTGTTGGATAAATTTAAGATATTCAAAACTGAAGTTGAAAATCAAAATGATAAAAGAATAAAGATAGTGAGATCTGATCGGGGGGGGGGGTGGGGGGTAGTACTATGGTAGACACACTCCTTATGGCCAAGTCCCTGGACCTTTTACAAGGTTCTTACAGGAGAATGGCATAGTAGCCTAGTATTCAATGTAGGGCGAGCCTCGGCAAAATGGAGTACCTGAAAGGAATAACTGTACTCTTATGGATATGGTGCACATTATAATGAGCTATTCCACTTTGCCATTGGGATTATTGATGGAGGAACTTAAAACCTCCATTCACATTCTCAATATAGTACCAAGCAAGTCGGTGCCCAAAACACCGTACGAGTTATGGACAGGAAGAGCTCCATCCCTACAAGACCTCAGGGTGTAGGGGAGCCCAGTTGGGGCAAAGTGTTTAATCCTAATATTGCAAAGTTAGATACCAAAACAGTGAGTTGCCACTTTATTGGCTATCCCAATAGATCAAAATGTTGCCGTTTCTACTGCCAAGACAGATACACAAAGTTTGTAGAAACGAGACATGCAGTCTTCTTAGAGGACGAAATGATGAGGGGGAGCATGGTAGCTCGGAAAATTGATCTTGAGGAGAAGAGAGTGTGTGCACCTAATCCGATGATTCAAGGGCCATTTTTCTCACTACCTGTTGTGCATGCACCGTCAATCCCTGAGGTTGCGGTGCAAGCACCTATTGTTACTCCAACCATGACAACTAGAGGTGCAGATCTAGAACCTTCCCGTCAGGAGCCGACTGAAACTGAAGTTGAGCATGAAAGGGAGTGGAGCAGCCTTTTGAAGAGGATGCGCCAGAAGTTGAGGCACAGAATGAGCCAAGGAATGAGACCCTTATCAGGTCTACAAGACGTAAAAAGTCAGCCATTTCCGATGTTTATAAAGTTTACAACGCATAAATGACTGATATGGATAATGATCCAACTTCATATGAAGAAGCCATGAGAAGTCTTCACTCATCGAAATGGGTGGAGACAATGGAAGACGAGATGAAATCGATGAGTTCCAACGATGTTTAGGACTTAGAGGATATTACTAAAGGAGCCAAAACAGCAGGCTGTAAATGGGTCTACAAAGCAAAGTATGACTCTAATGGGTATGCAGAAAGTACAAAGCACGTCTGTGGCAAAAGGGTTTACACAAAGAGAAGGGGTAGATTACAATGAGACATTTTCTCCAGTCTCATGTAAGGATTCCTTCAGAATCATAATGGCACTAGTTGCACATTTTGATTTAGAGCTACATCAAATGGATGTAAAGACGACATTTTTGAATGGAGATCTAAAAAATGTTTACATGAAACAACCCAAGGGTTTTATCATGGAAGGCAAGGAAGATATGGTATGCCGATGAAGAAATCCATCTATGGATTAAAGCAGGCTTCTAGACAGTGGTATCTGAAATTTAACGATACAACAACGAGTTTTGGATTTAAAGATAATGTTGAGGATAACTGCATTTATGCAAAGTTCAAAAGTGAGAAATACATTTTCCTAATTTTGTATGTGGGTGATATCTTTCTTGCTAGCAGTGATGTCAGTTTGCTATGTGAACCAAAGAAATTCTTATCCTCAAACTTTGATATGAAGGATCTTGGTGAAGCTTCATATGTTTTGGGCATAGAGATTTACCGAAATAGAAGAAATAGGGTCTAAGGACTATCACAGAAGGCATATTTTGAGAAGGTTCTTAAAAAGTATAATATGCATTCGAGTTCAGCCACATCTGCTCCTATAGTCAAGGACGATAGTTTTGGGAAATTCTAATGTCCCAAGAACCAGTACGAGATCGATCAAATGAAAGAAGTACCATATGCTTCGGCTGTTGAAAGCTTACAGTATGCACAAGTGTGCACTCGCCCTGAGTTAGCTTTTATCACCGGGGTACTCGGTAGATATCAAGAGAATCCAGGCACAAAGCACTGGAAAATGGTAAATAAAGTATTGCGTTATGCGCAAGGCACTAAGGACGTCATGCTAACATACAGAAGATCTGATTTCCTAGAGATAAGAGGATATTCAAATGCAGATTTTGCGGGAGACAAAGACGATAGAAAATCCACGTCAGGATATCTATTTACTCTCGCGGGAGGAGCTATTTTGTGGAAAATCTCTAAACAGTCAATAGTTGCATCATCCATGACGTATGCAGAATTTATAGCATGTTATGAGGCCACGGGGCAGACTATATGGTTAAAGAAATTTATACCCAACTTGAAAGTGGTAGATTGCATTAGCAGACCACTAAAGATGTACTATGACAACCAGCCCGCAATATTCTATGCTCACAAAAACAAGTCGAGTAATGCTACAAAATCAATATAAATAAATTATTATGTTGTGAAAGATAAAATCCAGGATCAAACTATAAGTCTCGAGCATATAGGGAGAAAGAATATGCTTACGGATCCTCTTACGAAAGGCTTACCACCAATGTGTTCAAGGAACACTTAGCCGACATGGGTTTAAGGGGAAAACCTATGATTCCTAGATCAAGAGAGTCCCGAACAGGAACAGTTTTGTTTCAAAACAGAAAGGTATATTGTAGCTGTCTAATTCTATCGGCAATTGAGCTGTGACGATGAAACATGCTCTATGTACCAATATGTGATGAAACGAGTAAAAGTAAAAGATATAAAGTTAAAAGTAAAAGTTGAGATCAGGGGGAGAATGTTAGGATTGATCTCCCGGTGGCCCAACGGCCAACTCGAGTCCCTGGTCTCGCACGTCCTGACCGGGGGCGTCCAACCGCACTATGGCTGGTGGGCCCATGTGCCAGCGCTATATAAAGAGGTGGTGGGGCGGGGCACAACACACGAGGTTCGTTGCTGCCACCATCCCCACCGACACAACCAACTCCGATCTAGGGTTAGCGTCTACGCACGGGAAGTCACTACCGCCGCCACCATGTTCACCTCCACTCCATCGTCATCGAAAGGTTCCGAAGGTGGTACCCTCTCCCTCTCTCTGTTCTCTCTCCCTCTCTATTTCTCTCTCAAGTTACAAGTCACACATGCATAGGTATTAGATCACACTATGAACATCTAGACCTAGTGACCTTTGAGGGTTAACAGTAGGGCACCAAGAAGTCTCCATTAGTATTTTCTCTCCGTTCATTCTCATATGGTTGGTGTCGTTTGTGACCAAGACCGGCTGATTGGTGTCATTTGTGATTAAGACCGGCTGAGAGGTTGCGTTTCCGAGCTTGTTTTTTTTTACGGCTAAAACCATTTCTAATAACGGTCCCTAATACTTAGTTTTCTACTAGTGACTACTCTTTTAATGTTGTTGATACTCACGTGCTTTGTTTTTTTTTGATAAAGAGCTTTTATTACTTAAAATAATCGTTAAGCATTACACCCGGCCTCTGCATCATAATAATGCATACAGCCGAAATCCCAACTGAAAATCAGAAAAACGACAAATCTGAACAAATCCATCGGATATAGACTGTCGTCGCTATGGAGCCGCTATCCGGAGATCAAACGGCCATTCATGTGGATAAAAATATCCCTCGCCACCTGCTCCAGCCGTGCACACGCCTCCGTAAAAAGGTCTCGAAACTCCTCCCGATGTACTGTGAATCATGAACGGAGAATACCTGTGCATCTGAATAGAACCTGCATACGAGAAAAAAAATTATTATTGAAAATCTTGTCATTTCTACATAGCCAGAGCGACCAAATAACGGCTAGCGCTACTACCATAATAATAGTCTTTAAACTTTTATCCACCCCTTTCAACCAGTTACCGAATATATTCGCAATGGATGTGGGCGGGTAAAGGTTCGAAGCCATTTGGATAGCGGACCATATAAAACACGCAAATGGACAATCAAAGAATAAGTGCTTAATCGTCTCATCATGAGTATAAGAAACACACTTAACACTCTCATGCCAATTCCGTTTGACAAGATTATTCTTTGCCTGACCACACCATTTGCCTGATTGTGTGATGACCGTATTTATAAGGTAGTAGACGGATATGCGCGCCGGCTGCCTCATGTTCTTGCATGCCTTAGTCAGCGGGATTAATGTGCATGTGTTTTGGTCTGGGTCTGACGTGCTATTAGTGGTTTGGTTTGATGGTTCAAGTAGGTGTATTGTAGTGTGACAATGGACGACATTGTAGAACACTCTCTTACTAAATCTGGAAATGCATTTAGTGTTCAAACATAAGTGTTTACTTAATAGTTTGATGAACTATTAAATGATGAAGCATGGCTGCTTCAGATACATTTACAATGGTAGGCTGGGAATTAGCCAATTGGCTCAGGATCATACCAAATTCATATCTGGTAGTCCGAACTTGCTTTATTCCCGTGGAAAGTATCCCTCCAGTTCTTATATATGAGCCAATCATACTGGTACATGATCACATAGTTAAAACAAAAAATCACAAACCATATATATTAGCTTAACTAATTCACACGTGGACGCCTCTATTGCCAGAAAACGTGTAATGGTCCAGCTGAAAGTTGACTTTCCCAATCAACTCAAACATCAAATGGGAGAACAACAATGCTAAAAATTATAAAGCAAAAACAGATGTTCTCAACTCCAACCAAGATCAATCTTAAGATCTAATAGTAGTATGTAGGAACCCCATGTGACTAAATTGCAGACATGTAGCACTTCAATACAACCGACCAACATTTTGCCTTTTTCGACCTGGCAACCTGGGATATGAGTGGTTGCAATTGCATTAGGGGCTTGGAGCTCCAGCACCATGGCCAACCCATGTCGCTGGTGCCTGCTCTGGTGGCAAGGACGCGTCTAGAATCTTGGTCCATGATTGATATGTACCCCCTCCGTTCTAAAACACATGACTTCCATTTATACAAATATTCATATATTTATACGCTAAAACATGTCTATATACATCCATATTTGGACAAATTGAAGTCATGTGTTTTAGAACGGAGGGAGTAAAATACAGTATGTCAAACATGGAGTAATTACTAATCTTGTCGTTGGACTTCCGATCAAAGTGATTCACCTGACAAACCAATTTTGATTGTCTTAAACGCATGCTTCTAATCTCAATAGGGTTTTTTAAGTAGCAAGTGGACCTGAAAATATAAATAAAGCTTCAAAAAGAAACCTACATGGCTAATAAAACTAAACCAGGTGGAAACCTACGCAACGGTCCTCGACATTAGATTAGAACATTCTGAACTCTAGACCACGACACGCTGAATATCAAGTTGAGGTGCTATCCGTCTGAGGAGCCCATGGCCAGAGCTTCCGAAGAAGCGCGAGATCGCAACATCAGGTGGAGGTGCTGACAATAGAGCGTGAGGCTAGCAGCATATATAAACCGTAAACACAACGTTGGAGGTTGTGTCGGAATGGGGATGCAACAAAAATGATCCAGGCATCGATGCAACCCTGGCCAATATCCTTTCATAATTAAGGGAGGGAATTTATTGTTAATAACGTTAGAAGAAAAATGCCAGTTATGAGCTGGCTAATGTTGACCATACTAACCGTGCATGCTTTATTTGTTTGGCTGTGTTCAAGGTGACGGTGATAGATGATCTGTGTTGTTCGACAGTGTACCGGGAAGATCAAGCCGGATTGGGGTTTAGGATTGATACAAGATTGACACAGTATGATGTCAGGAACGCGGCCCCAAAACTCTAGATTCATGGCTCCAATCAGCATCCATGTCGTCCGGCTTCCACCAGCGTGAAGGTGGTGCCGGGCGGCCCATAAAGCCGGTTTCTATTACCACTATGCCGCGCCTCAAAGCCACGCTCTATGCATCCGACATCGTGAGCCGCTGTTGTGCCTGGCTGCGGCATCGGTGCTGAGCTAAGTGCTGAACTGGCGGCTCCTCGGGTAAATGTTGCCCCGAGCTGCCGTGTAAACTTCGGCGCTAGACATATTGATGTTTCCCTGAAGGATAATTAGAACTTTCCAATAGCTTTTTTCCCATTGCAGGATGCCTTCTATGGCCAACGTTTATAAAAGGATGCTCCCTAGCTAATAGCTATACCTACCATCAAGCCATATAATTAGGGACATGCTACCTCTATACAATGGAATCAATTGACTGTTTACTTTTTTTACTAGCACGCTAATTTAGCTTTCCTTTTTCCGGGTAGGAAATCAAGGGGAGGTGGAAATGAACCTAGAGGGAGGAGGCGGGTAACAGAACACTGAGCACTGTGTACGAGTCATAGAGCTGGGCCTCGAGCAGGATGACAGCGGTGGAGCTGGGCCGGAGGGCGTCGGTAGAGATAGGAGTAACTCAAATTGCACATAGGGGTTTGAGAAGAAACCGGACAATCACCAGTAGCTAATGCACATAAAAGTAACTCATTTGCTAGCAGTGACCACATAACCAACAATTCTGAAGAATTCTCACAGCACAAAGAAATATCAACAATTTGAATTTCTACTACGTATCATTGCTCTCCGCTGGTTTATGGTAGCACAGTCACATACTGCATAGACATCACCACATTCACGCACCCTTACCCTTAGCAAGGACACAACGATTTACCTCATATGTAGAGAAATGATTATTGTTTCCCTCAAAATGATTAATTTGCTAGTTGAACTGACAGAAGTACACATAATACAAATAATCTTTATCTACCTGGCAAATTTGTTTCATGAAGTCCACGATGAATGGACGAGTCCCAATACCCATGGGCCAGACATCCTTTCCATAAGGAGCTGCAATATCACCAGTAGCTGGATTTTGCATAGTGATTGCATCCTTAGCAACCTTCGGAACCCTATATCCAATTTTAACATCTATGCCATTC
Organism: Alopecurus myosuroides; assembly: GCA_028641055.1. Taxonomy (NCBI): domain Eukaryota; kingdom Viridiplantae; phylum Streptophyta; class Magnoliopsida; order Poales; family Poaceae; genus Alopecurus; species Alopecurus myosuroides. Next base: position 170,409,510 of record CM054060.1, on the reverse strand, counting down.
CTTCCAAACTTGTCCTCAGCAAAGTTTGTGATTCTCTTGTCGAACCTTTATACTGCATCGAACCTTTATAATGCAGAAAAATTTACTTTGTTAGCCTCGGAAGCAACATTACATGTATATTTATATGAGGCAGTGTTGTGTTGCCATATTGTTCAGGCAGAAAAGAAGCTGTAGTAATTTTCAAGTCATAAAGAATCAAGAAGTAAAGAGCAAACCAATCTGGTCTTACATAGTCAATATGTGATTTGCAGCTTCAATTAACGATATCTTGAGAAGATGCTAAATAGAAGGATTGAGCTTAGATAGGTCTTCAGTAACAAAATCGTGTAACTCTGCCACAAATTCAACGCCAGTAGGTCCACCTCCCACAATAACAAACTGAAGGTTCTTCTTCCTCTCATCATCATTAAGGTACGGGAGGCTTGCCTTCTCAAAGCAGTCCATCACGCTCCTTCGAATCTTTTGTGCATCCTCCACTTCCCGTGAGTATAAATTGTACCACATGAATATCATGGCAAGGGAAGAAGTTCAAAAACAACTATAATGTATTAAGATTATTTAGCAAGAGTAACATAAAAATATTTATCTGTTATAAATAAAGGAACAGGTTGAACAGGGTTCATTCATCTTTCAGATGTATACAAAAAAGGCAGATGACAATACTCATATACCTAGTATTGAAGGCAGATTTAGTTCATATGAATCATATGAGAGCTTACCTTAAAGAAGTGGCAATTTTCCACCACAACATGAGTATTGAATGTGTTAGATCTAGCTCCAACTGATACCACCAGATAGTCATAGTCAACTAAGAACTCGCCATTTCCATCAAAATGTGTCCCGACATTTCAGCGACAATGGATCTTCTTCTTTGTTGGATCAATCTTGAAGTACTCTGCTTCCCAGAATTTGAAATCTCCACCTTTCTGCAAGAGCAATATGAGCAACAACATTATTTCACTTAGGCATATAATTAATCATGTATCTAAGGTGTGAATTCATCTAGTGTTCAAGTATGAATTGTGGCTAATCACTAACAAGTCAAACTTGTAGTGAGGGTGGTTCATGTAAAATCCTACAACTTCTGAACAAGTTTCTCGAAATTCCTAGAAGCCATCTTACCTTCTCCAGAATCATGCATATTGGCTCAACAACACTCCTTGGTTCAACTGTTCCACAGGTGACACTTGGGAGCAAGGGTGTGAAAGCAAAGTAATTCCGAGGTGAAATGACCTAGACATCATACAGTTTGGTATCAATATTTCTCAGGAATGTGGTGCCACCCCAGCCAGTCCCAAGAACCGCAACTTTCTTCTTCTTAGGTCCCTGGGGCTGGTCTAACTAAGCATCTGCATATGCAACAAGGCCTCCTCCACCACTGCAAATTCAGAAAACAAAGACTCAGCAGGTTTGCAAATAAGGTAGTTGTTCTAGCAATGCAAAACATTTAGAATCCCTTGGAACTATTCAGCCATCTTAAGATGACCTTATTTTTTTGCTCTACATTGAAGTCGTCCTTACTTGAAAAAATGATTTAGTAGTTATGAAAATATAGATGTTCTACTGATACAAAACATTTAGGAGTCAAAGAATTAGGTTGTGACTGATCAAATCTACCCCTTACTAAAAAATATTCTTTTAAGTCCTGGTTGAATGATATCACCCCATACATTAAATGTGTTAAAACTGATGAAACAAAGACAATATTTATACTGTGAAAATTAATCCTACTACCCAATCATCTACCAATGCCATCTCTAACCGTTGCACTTCTCTATATCTGATTGCCGGAGAGGTCCATGTCTTACAGCTGGCACAAATATATGTATTTTGTGATGGCATTGGATAAACCTAAGCAACAACCAGGTTTGCCAAGAGGCGCTCTTTAGTTTTGTTCTTTGGTACTCAGATATAAGTTGATGAGCACAATATAACATGATAATAAACAGAAGACAATATACAATGACAATAATTCGCAAAAAATATATATATATACAGTGACAATAAGTTGGGCTTTTGAGAGATTCGGTGAAACTGTACTACTGAAAAGCCTAGTGATTGATCAGAACTGAGGGTCGGTTGGTCTCCCCCTCCTTCCTTTGCGGCATGGGAGGTCCCCGGATGGGAGTGGAGAAAGAAAATAATGAAGAAAGGGGGGGAGTGGAGAGGAGGGGTAGCTTACCTGGCTGACCGGATGGATACCTGGACGAATCTCGCGGATCTGGAGTCGGTTGACGTGCTAAAGCTGGATGGGAAGGGGGTGGCGGGTGAGGGGATCTGTTGAGGCTGATTTCGCTTCCGTTGCCTGGTCGCCGGAGACGACCATACCCTACTCCAATTGGTGTGGCGGCTTTTATCTGGACCATATGGAACAGCCGGAATGATTTGGTTTTTAACAAAATAAACAATGTTCATTTCTTGCAGTTTGTAAACAAGGCGGTCTTTTCTATTCAGACATGGTCTTTCCTCCTACCTGCGGATCAGAGAGGACCTATGGATACAGGTTGTGTCCGGCTGTTGGCGGTCGTGCGGGCTATATACAGCCGGGGTGGGTGGCTTAATGCAAGACGTCTTTATGCGTAGACTTGTTCGTCTTATTTTTGAGTGGCTTGTCTTTGTGGCCACCTTAAGTGATCCGTGATTTGTAACTTGATTAAACTGAGGATTTTTTTGGTTTTAATAAAGATCCGGCTGTGTGCATCAATTTGATGCAGAGGCCGGGGCAGAGGCTCCCATTTCTAAAAAAAAAACTCCAACGGCGTAGGCGTTCGACGCCGCTTCTTGCCGAGTTCTCCATCCGGTGCGTCATGGGTGATGCCCAGCTCTCCGACAGTTTCTCCTTCATCTCCCCGCGAGTGCGGCGCCGCCTTCTCCCTAAGCGCGCAACACTCTGTGAGGAAGGGGGTTTGGTTTGTTCGTCCATGCGGCGCATCGGCGGAGAACCAAGTCGGGGGCGGTGAGTTTTTTTTTGTTTACTGTATGCGGGGAGTCCTGAGATAGAGGAGACCGAAGTGCGGGTTATATTAGCGGTTTTGACTAAACGGCAGACGGCCTGAGAAGCCTTCGTCAGCACCAGGCTTAAAGCCTTAGTTAATGTAGCCTCTGGAGAGCGTACTGCTGCCAGCTAGTGCCGCTGATCAGGCAAGACGACACATCTAAGTACATCCACAGCCAGAGTAGCATCATCCGTTGGTTCCGATCAAAGTAGCCCTGCACACGATAGCCAGCGGAGAGGAAGCCAGCGTACCGTTTGCGCGGCACGAGGCAGGTCTGCAGGACCATATCTACATCGCACCCTCTGACAGAACACTAGACATTGGGTTGTGGTCACACATATCAAGGAAGCCCCCAACTGAGGGATCGATCGGAAAGAAAAGATCGATGATGCCACTCTATATCTTCTTGCTTGAGCGTACGTCTGCATAAACAGGTAGCAGAAGTGCAACTCCTGGGGTCTCCTTTCTTTGAGCTCTTCTAGCTTTTTTGCACGCTTGAAAATGGCGAGAGCCGTGCATCCACTGTTCGTCGCGGTTCTTGCCTCCTGCCTTGTGGCGCTTGGCCTGTCCAGTGGCGCTGTCAACGCAGCCGCCGAGAGAAAGATGGTCGGTGTCTATGAGCTCAAGAAGGGGGATTTCTCCATCAAGATCACTAACTGGGGTGCTACTCTCATGTCTGTGATTCTCCCCGACTCCAGAGGTAGTGATATGCTTCTTCTTTTTCAGAGTTCGTGTTTTTTTTAGTCTATCTACTACATGAGTTGGAGGGACTTTGAGAATTTGCAAATGTTTCATTCTTCATCGTAGGAAATTTGGCGGACGTAGTCCTCGGCTATGATACAGTTGCTGAATATGTTGTAAGAACATACAACTCTCTGATTCTTTTCTTTTCCTTGTTGTCTTTTTTGGCTCGTGATGGTTCTAGAGGTGGCGGGCAATTATATACTTCTGTGGATGCAACTTCTACTCTCTCTTTTCGTGTCCATTTCAGAATATGCATGGATACATAGCACATATCCACGTAGTAGTTATTTTTCCCTCCCTTGTTTTTCATTATCCCGGATATCCAATTTGCTTAATTCCTTGTGTTCCTCATCCTGATAACCTTTTTTTTTCTTGAAAATCACCATTGTTTGATATTTTCAAGTGGCTCAGACCTCGAACTTGCGCCTTTTTTGTTTCTAATAATCTGAAATTCACAAATCTGGCGTGTACGTGCAGAACGGCACGGCTTACTTCGGAGGGCTGATTGGTCGCGTTGCCAACAGGATTGCCAACGCCCGGTTCACGCTGGACGGGAAAGCCTACCGGCTGATCCCCAACGATGGCAACAACACCCTCCACGGTACAAGAGGAAATCTTTTCCTTTCCCTCCTTGTTGTGCAACAGGCCCTGCTAGCTACGAGCTGTGATCGATCATCATTAATCGTCATGTTGCTGTCCAGGTGGCCACCGTGGATTCAGCAAGGTCGTATGGACGGTGAAGGACCACGTCGGAGGTGGCAGCTCACCGTTCATCACTCTGTATTACCATAGCTTCGACAGAGAGCAAGGCAAGTTACTTAATTTGGAGCACTTATAGCTACTTACAACTCTTTGAGTTTCCACTTGCCCTTACAATTTTCTGGTATGAGCTAGTGCCTTTCCTTTTTCTTTCCTATGAAGAGTGCGTAGGCAGGTACATGTGTCATGTGTGTCAGGAGATATAACATATGTTGCCTCTTTTTGCAATGAAGAACACTAGCACTTGTATTGCAGCTGCCAGCAGATTCCTGTGTTAGTGCTATCACAGTGGAGGAAGTAATTTTGCGTGCGTATGCATTGGCCTTTTACCTTCCTTTTCATCGTGGAATTGCAGCAGCAGTAGTGACTAGTGAGCTGGTCTAGTGCGCATCATGCTCGTCAGCAGCTGGCATGTACACTTGTAGTTGTAGACGAGCCTAGTGAAACAGGAATGATACTATGACATGATCCAAGTAAATTTTGGGAAGTCACAACTCCAACTCTTGGAGTGTATTATGCCCACTTTCTAGAGTAAAAGTAAATATTCCCAAAACCGTTGATTGTGAGGTGAGTTTATATTTCAGATATTCTCAATGCACATTCCTTTCCGGTCCTTGCGAGTTTACGTCCTGTTAAGTTTGCTGATTGTACGGGAACACAGCTCCCGAGTTCATATACTCCTACCAGAGTAGAAAATTCAAAACAATAGTAAAAAAATCTGAAAAATGGCAATAAACATATCCAAATGTTCTACATATGTGTAAAGTTCCGTGACGAAATGACATTTGTGGTGTGTGCGAAAAAAGCAAAATCAGCACTCTAAAGAAATATATATTTCTAAACCCCATGTTGACCGCTAATTTGTTATATTTTTTTTATCACGGAGCACCACAAATTTCATTTCACCACGAAACTTTGTACATAGTAGAACACTTAGAAATGTTTGTTTCCACTTTTTTTGTAGAATTTTTAAAATGTATTACTATTTTTTTTACTTGACTGAGAGCATCTGAGCTTGAGAGCCGTTTCAAATTTCCAGGTTGTACAACACAACCAATTAGCCATATTTGTGATTCAACTTGCATATTTATGAGAAGATAACTATGAAATAGTGGTGTTTACACGGGTTGGTTGGGATGAAGAAGCTCGTTATGGTGGCCTGTGACAACAACTTACCATGGTCGTCGCGTTATGGAAGTGTAGTCGAATTGAGTAGGAATAATTTTTAGGGACCTAGGGCGCTAGGGTTTTGGCTCCTCCGACGGCGATCGGCCATCGGGGTGAGATCTACGAGGTGCTTTCCCTGGTTCTGGAACGGATTCGACTCCTATTCGGAGGAGACGTCGTCTGTGGGGGTCGCTGCCCTATTTATCTAGGGTTTCGTCCCTGTTTTCGGTGGCTTTGATCGACGAAGCGGAAGAGAACCTGAGATCGGTTTGGGGTTCGATGGCTGAGGGATCACGAGGAAGAAGGAGAGGGGATGACGATGAAGGACTTGCAACGGCTCTACAGAACCTTGAGCTCCGCGAGGGAGAACTCGATGATGTTTACATCGGGGCAGATGATCTAGTTGATCTGAAGAAACAAGCCCGCTGGTTAGCCGTAGGTAAAGTGCACACAGTAAAACCTATTTCAGCGTCGGCAGTCTTTGATACTCTGAGAGGTGTTTGGGGCCTAGCACATGAGGCAGAGATGAGGGAAGTGGACGATAACCTGTTCACGTTCAAATTCTTCTGCCTTGGAGACTGGAATAAAGTGATGAGTCAAGGGCCATGGTTGTACAAGAAGCTAGTGGTAATCATGTCTGAATATGATGGTCTCTGTAACCCAAAGGAGATTAAGTTAGAGAGGACATCGGTTTGGGCTCAAATACATGCAATACCCGAGTTATATAGGGTGAATAGAGTCGTGGATGAGCTAGCAAGGAGGATCGGAAAAGTTCAGAGTGTTGATATGAAACCAACTCGTTTTTTTGAAGGGGATTATGTTCGGGTAAGAGCAAGCATTGATGTCAGAGAGCCCCTAATTCGTTTTGTTCCAATCAATGTTAGTGGCAAGAGGGAATTACTTCATGTTAAATACGAGAAAATTGGGTATTTCTGTGGTGTTTGCGGGATCTTGGGTCATGATTTGGAAGAGTGTGGAGACGGTGTACATGATCAGTCAACGGTTCAATATGGTAAATGGCTCTATGCTAAAAGAAGAATTCAATCGGGACAATTCATGCCGAGGGGTGGTTTTATGGGGAGAACAGGTGGACGTGGTCGAGGTTTTGATAACCAATACTATGCTAGGAAGAGGAATTCGGATGATATGGATAGTGATGAGAGAGATCTAAGTGACACTGCATCTAGCCCGATTAAACATACTGATGGGGGTTTGGAATCCTATGATGAAGCTAATGTTCTCAAAGGTACGGTTACTGTTGGGAAGAAGCTGAATTTCGATGGTCACAGTGATGCACCGGATCGAGGGAAGGGAACTATGGTGGTTTCATCTTCGGCTAAGGCTCCCCCTTTACCGGAGCCATATATCACACCAAGGATTGCTAAGAAGGCGAAGAAGACAGGTGGAGATGGTGATGTTACATCTAATGAGAGCATATCGGCGGCTCCCTCGGAGGGAGACCGCCGGGCACAATGAATATCATCAGTTTGAACTGTCGGGGCTGCGGGCGGCTCGAGACAGTTCAAGAAATCAGCAGTTTGATTAAACTGCATCGCCCCGGTTTAGTTTTTCTCTCGGAAACTAAATTGTCGGAAACGAGAGGGAAAAATTTGAGATTTCGGTTTGGTTTTCAGAATTCTTTTGCGGTCAAAAGTGAAGGGGCAAGTGGAGGTCTAGCTCTATTTTGGAATAATGATTCAAAGGTGAGTTTGAAATCATTCAGTAAAACTCATATTGACGTCGTTATTCAGAATGACAGCTTGGGGAGTATAGAGTGGAGATTCACGGGTTTCTACGGGGAACCTACGAGATCGAGAAGAAAGAGGAGCTGGGAATTGCTGGAGTTCTTGAGAGCGGAACTTGATATTCCGTGGATTTGCGCGGGAGAATTTAATGAGGTGTTAAACAACAATGAGCAGATTGGGGGAAATATTCGGCAGGAGTGGATGATGGAGGGGTTCCGAGATATTGTGGATTCTTGTCGCTTTATTGACTTGGGCTACTCGGGTCTACCCTATACGTGGGACAACCGTCAGATGGGTACGAGGAATATTAAAGCTAGGCTTGACAGAGGTCTGGGGGATGAAAGATTTATCGATACCTTTGGAAATACTTCGGTAACTCATATACAGACAACAAAATCTGACCACTGTGCCTTGCTTATCTCGGTGGAGGAGGCTAACAGAGATGTGGTAGCTATGGCTCCAAAACCCTTCAGATTTGAAAATGCGTGGGTAAGGCATGAATCATATGTGACGGTGGTGGAAGATGCTTGGGATTTCTCTGTGGGGGACCTATCGGCAGTGTCAGATTCCTTGGCTGCTGTACGGTCTCGACTTTCGGAATGGAATAGAACTGAATTCGGTGATGTACAACGCCAGCTCAAAAACATGAGAGCTAGACTCGAGCGTTTGAGAGCTGGAAATTTAAGAGCAGGACCTTCGAAATCGGAAAAAATTCTCATGGACAGAATTGCGGAATTGTTGTCTCGAGAGGAGATCATGGCCAAGCAAAGATCAAGAATTCAATGGCTTAGAGAGGGGGACAGGAACACTTCGTTCTTCCATGCTAAAGCTAGAGAAAGAGCTAGAGCAAATAGAATTAAAACGATTACTCTTGATGATGATTCGGTGGTTTCGAGACAAAGTGATATGGAGGCTGCAGCTGCAAACTTCTATAAAGATTTATTCAGCTCGGACGGCGGTGTTAACCCCCAGGTGATAACCGAAGTTGTAGAGGAGAAAATTGATGAATCTATGAATGAAAATTTGTGTAAGCAGGTGACTGAGATGGAGGTGGAGCAGGCACTTTTTATGATGCATCCTAATAAGTCTCCTGGGCCAGACGGTTTCACTGCGGGATTTTATATTAAATATTGGAATTTCTTGAAGAAGCCAGTGACTGATGCTGTGAAGGAATTCTTTGCTACGGGACATATGCCAGAGGAGGTTAATAAGACTATCCTTGTTCTTATTCCAAAGGTAAACGATGCAAAGAGGTTATCTCAATACCGTCCTATATCTCTTTGCAATGTTCTTTATAAAATTGCCTCTAAAGTATTGTCTATGAGATTGAGACCTATTTTGGAAGAAGTGATTTCGGAAGAACAAAGTGCGTTTGTGCCAGGAAGATTGATTACTGATAACGTAATTACTGCTTATGAATGCATTCATTATTTAAAGAGGAAGAAAGGAAAAACTGGAGATTGTGCTATTAAACTTGATATGGCCAAGGCTTATGACCGTGTTGAGTGGGTATATTTGAGGAAAATTATGGAGAAGATGGGCTTTGCTAACTTATGGATTGATAGAGTTATGGCGTGTGTGGAATCAGCCTCATTTTCAGTGCGTGTGAATGGTGTGTTATCGGATGGCTTTAGACCATCCAGGGGTATTAGGCAAGGGGACCCAATCAGCCCCTACTTATTTCTCATTTGCTCTGAGGGACTAACCAGTTTATTGAAGTATATTGGAACAGGTCATTTAGCTCGTGGGGTGAGAGTTGGAATCCATGCCCCGTGGATCTCTCATCTTCTCTTCGCAGACGATTGTATCATTTTCACCCAAGCTAGTAAAGATGGAGCGCAAAGAATTAATGAAGTTCTCCAAAGGTATCACTTGGGCTCTGGGCAATTAGTTAATAAAACAAAGTCTGCTATTTTCTTCAGTGCAAACTGTTCTGGTACTATGAAGCAAGAGGTTCACACCACTTTGGATATCAATAATGAGGCGTTGGTTGAGAAATATCTGGGTTTACCCACGGCTGTGGGACGGTCTTCGGATGAATTATTTGAAGGTATCCTAACCAAGATTAAAAAACTTGTTAATGGTTGGGTACCTCAACATCTTAATAGTGCAGGACGTGAAGTATTGATCAAGGCTATATGTCAGGCAATACCAACTTATTCGATGAGCTGTTTTAAACTGTCTAAAAAGTTGGTAAAGAAGATCACAAATATTATTGCTCGTTTTTGGTGGGGAGGAGATGAGAAAAAAAGGAAAATGCATTGGTGCAAATGGAATGATATTGCTATCCCCAAATGTGAGGGAGGCATGGGTTTTAGAGATCTTGAGTTATTTAACCAAGCGATGTTGGCTAAGCAAGGTTGGAGATTGATCACAAATCCGGATTCTTTGTGTGCTAGAGTTCTAAAGGGTAAATACTTTCACTCTGGGGATTTCATGTCTGCTACTAGAAAAAAAGGGAGCATCACATACGTGGAGAGCTATACTCCATGGAAGAGAAGCACTGAAACTGGGAATTATTAAACGTGTTGGAGATGGTTCTTCCATCCGTGTTTGGGATGACCCCTGGTTACCTGATAACAATGGATACAGACCTCTGTATCGAAATCCGAACATCAACATTGCTCGTGTTGAAGAGCTACTGGATTCGGATTCCAATCTTTGGCTGGAAGACAAAATTAGAGATAATTTTCTCCATACTGATGCGGAAGCAATTCTACGTATTCCGGTGGGATTTTTTATGGAGGATTCGTGGGCTTGGCAACCAGAGAGGCTGGGCTACTTCTCGGTAAGATCCGCGTACAAATCATTGTTACATCATAACCGTACTTTTGCAGCTGGTACGTCGAGTGGAGGATCAATGCCACCGTGGAAGCGTCTATGGAGGATTCCTGTACCTCCGAAAGTCAGAAATTTCTGGTGGCGGGTTATCAAGAAATTTGTGCCGTCGAAACTGATCCTGGCCCAACGACATATGGAACAGCTAAGTAACTGCGACTTCTGTGGATTAACGGAAACAATCTTTCACTCTTTCTTTAAATGCACTTGGGCCAAGGAATTCTGGAGGGAGATCAAGAACACCACGGGTGTTAGAATTCCCGAGCTACACCCTGAAAGCTGGATGTGTGACTTATTGGACGAAAATATAGTTCCAACTAGAAGCGCATCTATCATTTTATGTGGCTGTTGGGCCGTTTGGAGGGAAAGGAATGCGAAACGGCATGGGGAAGAGGGAAGATCAGTTATCCAGTCGGCTAAGTGGGCATTAGATATCACCAATGATCTTATATGCTCAAGCAAGACACCATCCCGTACTTCGGTTAGAAGAGGGGCCAGGTGGATACCCCCAGGTGGTGGTCTATTAAAGGTAAATGTCGATGCAAAATTCAATGAATCAAATTATAGTGGAGGTACAGGCGTGACTATAAGGGGAAGCGATGGTCTTCTTCGAGTGGCTCAGGCATTATGGTATAATTAGGTCTCTATGGCGATTGTGATGGAAGCATATGCTATCAGAGATGGCATCAAGTTGGCTCTTGAGAGAGGGTATAAGGAAATCATTATCGAGACTGACTCACAGCAAATAGCTCATATGTGGTCAGGGGCTAAATTCGACAGATCACTTATTGCTTCTATTCTCTCAGAAGTGAGTGATCTCTCAGGGAATTTTGATTCTTTTACTATCTCTTATATTCCTAGGGAGGCTAATGAACTTGCACATCTCTGTGCAAAGTATAGTAGTCAGGATAGACATAGATGCTTCTGGATTAACTACACTCCGACCTTTCTTGATGCCTGTATCAGAAAGGATTGTAAACCTGATTGACGTTGGTTGGTTGCAGCAGCAAGTTTCTGACGCACTCTTTTCTTTACCAGGGTACCTACGGGGACTGGAAGGTTTTTAATGAGGCGGCTTGCTGACTTGCTTAATATAAGTTCTGTTTAATCTCAAAAAAAAAAAAATTGAGTAGGAATAAAGAGCTTGGTACTGCTCCCACGACCTAACCCCTCCCACGACCCTCACGCCGCCGCCCTCCAGGCGGCTCAGGGGGAACGCCGCCGCCGGCCCGAGCCGCTCCCTCTCTCCAGCGCACTCCTCGTCGTCGCCCGAGACCCCGTCGGGCTAAGCCCGGGCTGTGTCCGTGACGGCGACGGCGGGGTATCTTCAAGGCGGCGGGGCATCTTCGAGGCGGCGGCGGGGCAGCTTCGCGGCGGCCGTTCCGAGGCGGAGGCGGCGGTCTCGACGGGGTGCCGGCACCGGGCTCCGGGCGCGACGACGTCTTCTGGTCGCGGCGGCGGCCATGGCGGCCGGATGTGGCGGTCTGGTGGCGCTCGGTGGTCCCGGAGTCCTTGCCGGCGCGGCCGTGATCGGTGGAGGCCGGTCTTGCGCCGCCCCTAGCTCCTCTCCCGTCTGGGGGCGTTCCGGCGCCGTGGTCCTTGGGGGCTTTCCCCTTCAGATCCCGGATTGGAGGTTGTGGCGGCATTCTAGTCGACAGGTTGGTGGATGTCGGGGCAGCGGCCCCGGTTTGTGGACTCTTCTCTAGGCTGATCTATGGCGAGGACATGGCGGACTCCTTACCGCGGTTGTGCGCGTCAGGTGGAGTGGAAGTGGCTGGCCGGTGAGAGCCGGGCTCCGATGATCGGAGTCGACGATGGTGGCGTCTTCCGATGTCATCCCCTTGCTGAAGGTATCGTTGTCGTGTGGCCTCTGCCTACTGCCTATTGCTCTAGGGGAAACCCTAGATCCGATTTACTAGATCGGATGATGACGACGCCTTGCGCCGTTCTCCCTGTTGAGGGCATTGTCTTGGAGTAGAGCTGTGTTCCGGGGTAAACCCTATATCTGGTTTACCAGATAGGATGATGGCGGCATCTTCGATGTCGTTTACCCTCTCGAGGGCATTGTCTTTGGAATATGAGCTACCTGGAGGGGGTCCCTTGGTGGTGCGGATTGCGCAGGGTGGAGGAGCTGTCTGGCGTCATGGTGGCGTCGACGGCAGGTTTTACGGGTGAATGCATTGATTTCTATCCTGAAGATGGGAGAGAGGAAGACGGAGGCGGCATCTTCTGGAGCGTGGACGTCGGTGTGCGCTGCAGGGTGCTGGACCGGTTGTGCCCTTTGCTCGCTATCGGGCGGCTTGGTGTGGCCTTCGGTGTTTCAGATGATGTGCGTTGGTGTGCTGACAGGGAATTCGGCCCTGTTCGGCGACCCCCTTCATTAGTAGTGGTGGTATCCTAAGTTGGTGGTTCAGGATGGTGCTTTGATGTATTTATCTGTAAGACATTGTGGCTTCTGCTTTTTATTATTAAAAACCGGCTGTGTGCACCATTTTGGTGCAGAGGCTGGGGGTAGTACCCTCCATTTCTAAAAAAAAATAAAGAGAGGGATAAGGGTATATATTATATCAGTTGGGTTTGTATTTGTAATCCTGACATATTATTGATTTAACACAATTAATAAATAATGAAATTCGGTTACTTGAAACACATCGCTGGAGATTTTTTTCCCCAAGAAGGTTTTGTGATATTTGTCCCACTTGACGGGAGGCTTAGTTAAGATCAAGGATTTCCGGTTGGGATTTCCTATTACCGGAGTAGCACGGGAAATGGTTATACCTGACAAAAAATCGTAATTTTTTGAATTTTAACGAAAAATCTCGGTGACTTTGAAAACTGATTTTTTTTTCTCAATTCTGGTTTTAAATTCGTCCGGTAACCGGTCAGTCCTGTGGACCAACTTCACCAATTGACACGTGGCATGCATGGCAGTTTAGATCTAAAAATAGACATGTTAATTTATTTTTTCTCTCTCCTACCCACGTGTCAATTGGTGGAGTTGGTCCACAGGGCTAAATTTGTAGATCAGGTCTCGTATAACCCCCGAATTTTTTTTCCTATCAATAACCAAAACCTTGGTTAAGATGCAAAAGATGGAGGTCGAGTCGACAACTTTGAAAATGTAGATGTAACTTTATGTTGGTACAATAATTCTTCTTTGTACGTTTTTGCCAGACCGAGTATTTTTTCATTTTTTGTCGACCTGTTTGTGTAAAATAGCATTTTCTAGTGCTTCATCAAGGGTGTACTGTACATCCCAACCAAGAAGTTACATTACACCACCGTACGCTACATCTACATGCAGCTTTCTTTTACATTTACCCGTAGCCTACGTTATCGTTACTTCTCTTTTTACATTTTTGCGCTATTGTTAGTACTGAATTGATGCTAGTATGGATGGAATTTGATGAATTGAGCTTCACAGGGTTTCCAGGCGACCTGGACGTGTACGTGACATACCAGATTTCGAGCCCACACGTGTTGAGCGTGCACATGAACGCGACGGCGCAGGGCAAGGCCACACCGGTAAACCTGGCACACCACGCCTACTGGAACCTCGGTGGCCACGACAGCGGCAGCATCCTCGGCGAGAAGGTTCATCTCTTCGCCTCCCGGTACACGCCCGTGGATGCCGCGCTCATCCCGACGGGGCGGATCGTGCCCGTGACAGGCACACCCTACGACTTCCGCAAGCCGGCAGCCGTGGGCGCCCGCATAGGCGGACTCCTGCGCCATGGCGTCACGGGGTACGACACCAACTACGCATTGGACGGCGGGGAGCGTGGCGGCCTGCGGCGGCAGCTGCGACGGGTGGCGGTGGTCCAGGACGGCACGTCCGGCAGGGCGATGGAGCTGTGGGCCGACCAGCCCGGGGTGCAGTTCTACACGGGCAACGGGCTGAGCGGGGTGAGGGGGAAGGGCGGCAAGGTGTACAACCGGTACGGCGCACTATGTCTGGAGACGCAGGGGTTCCCGGACGCGGTGAACCGCCCCAATTTCCCATCGCAGATCGTCACGCCAGGGCAGGTGTACAGCCATGACATGGTCTTCAAGTTCTCCTACTAATGCTGCTACAACTCCTCGTCAGGTTGTGGTGCATGCAGCTCAATAGTTTTTGGAACGTGTACCGCCAGTTTGATCATTTGAGCTATAATAAGGGGAGGTAAAACCACTGCTATACGTTGCGCTTATAAATAAGCTTGGAACAAATTAGCTACTGTACTTCCTAAAAACTATCTTCGATTCCACTCGTATTTTCCGTGACATGGCCTGTCGCTGTTCGATCCTGTATGCGGTTATCTTTGTTGGCATGGTTTTTTGAGGGGAACGAGTCGACTTTATTGATCACATAACCAGATTGTCATTACAAATATGCTTCCGGATACACTCCGGAGATACACCACGCGACACCACACTAGAAAACTCATAGGACCTAGCGAGATAATGGGCAGAAACATTTGCCCCATCGATACACATGAATAAAAGTGCAGGAACGGACCAAGAGGGCAAGACGATCTGTGACATTTGTCCTCGATCTGTGACAACTCCGATCAGTAAACGATCAGCTTCTGAACTGGTTACCCGTTGAATTACCGAAAGACAATCAGATGCCACAATCATTTGTTGGAAGCCCTCGCCGGTAGCAAAAGAAACAGCACGCCTCAGCGCCATGGCTTCATCAAGCTCAGGAGATGTTGCCGCATCAAAATGACCACCACAGGCAGCGAGACATGAACCAGTGTGATCCCGGATCACAATTCCAAACCCCATGATGTCCGAAGAGGAGAAAACCGCAGCATGTGAATTCACCATAACCACGACAGCCGGCGGTGGAGACCACTTGAAGGTCGTCGTAGACTCACGCTTGTGACTAACAGTAGGTTTGAAAAGATGCTGAATGATCAACGAAATATAGGCCTTTACCTTTGTTGGCATGGTTGTACATGTGTACTTCCACACAGAGCTTTGTTTCATAATATTACTGCAAAGTGGAATGTTGATGTGCAAGTGGCAATACTTATGAGAGACCAAGAAATCAAACAGTTGGAAAGGCTAATGTTACGCATGCATGACAGGGATAAATAGTACAACCGCAAATAAATTTTCAAGTTGGAACAAGATGTTGGGAGACTAGCGCAGTTCTAAGTTATAACGTAATCTCAACGGAATTAATAGTGCTACTCGTGTACTAGCTCCAAAAATCATTTCTCGATCATGAAAGAAAGCATATATGGAGTTATTAGGTTCAGCCTAAACCTAGGATATTGAGTCCAAACAATAGCCAGGTAGTACAAGTAGTACCTGATTTCAGCAAGCAGGTAATCTCGCCGGAGGAGGCCGTCCGATAGTGGACAACAGCGACGGGGCGCCCTCCTTTTATCCTTTTCGCCTAACTCTAGCAATTTATCCTACTCCCACGCGAGACTCCGACCTGATCTGCCGATTGGATAAGCGATTTTGACCAAGATCATTGGGACGATCCCAGTCCGTACCGTGGGACATGGCCACACCACCTGTCGAGGTGCGTGTCCCTCCAGTCACGGCTTTCCATGGTGATGGTGGTGCGGGGAATGATACATTCGCAGGAGATGGAGATGCTGGTGCAAGCCTGTGCCGCCACGCCCTGGCACCAATCGGGTTCTGCTCGAGCTGCTGATGCTCGGACAAGTGCACGCCAAATAGGCCACATGGTGGGCATGCTTCACTTGATTCTTCTTGCGCCGGTTCAACATTTGTGATAGGCAGCATGAGGGGCTCGTCGCTGCTCTGTCCTCACCACAGGAGTGCAACATGACGTGAAGATTCTTTCCCATTGGCTCGCGACGATCTCCATCCACCTTGGGTCAGCCTTGGCATGTCATTGCCATGATTACCAAGGTGGTGATTGGGGGATCATGTCGGTCATGTTTGAAGAAAACCGAATATACTCTGGAGGTTCCATCTCGCATGCTCGTGTCGAGTCGAGAAGCCCCCGAGGAGTACTCACAGCAGATTGGAAGAAGTATGTGTGTCGGGCGATCAGCATTTTGCAGTATTGTTCTCGAAAAGTGGGGGCAGTACCCCTGGCAGACTTCGTATTGGCGATGCTCTTTGAGTTATGTGTCTTAGTTCGGGTGCAAACCCTAGGTCTGATCTCTGGTGGTTTTATCTGGAAATTGGTGGCTCCCTAGTCAGTTCTTTGTTGAAAGCATTGTCTGAAAATGGACCTTCTCTATCTTGAAAACTCAGAACCTGACCATGCTGATTGGACGGCCGTTGACGGTGTTGCGCACCGTTACCTTCCTGGAGGCTTAGTTTTGGAGAAGCTCCTTAAGAGTCGATGTGTCATCACCACTGGTGGTGCTATTGCTTTTCTGCGGGTTTTTTTCTTTTGCTTTTTTGGTTGTGTGCATCCTTAATGTATGTACTTTTTCTAGTCATTATGTTGTTGCAGATGGTGGGTGCAATCAATATCATTTTGATATTAATATATTTCTTTCATCCAAAAAAGCAATCAGGTAGTACAAGTACTAGTTTCTCCCAGCCCAAAAATGCAGTAGCAAGCATCAACACAAAGACACCATTTTATGTGGAAAGGCTCTCAAGTTGAGGGAAAAATCACGGGCCAAAGTCAACCAAATTTTGTCAAATTTGAATACAACAAGTTCTTCTCTAAGAAAATGGTCTGTGTCAAGAGTTGGGTTGTTTAAAAATTTCAAATAAATATGGTCTTTCTCAAGGGTTGCTAAGACATAAATATCTCCCCTCTAAGATCTTGCCATGAGTCAACGACAAAAACACACCGGCTCTCCCTTTTGGAAAGGTTGACGAGGGTCAAACGGGAGTTTTTTTTAATGGAGTCTCTTTTATAGTTGAAACTAGTGCTAACATTAACTTTTGGTAGGATACTTGGCCCTTGGACAAGCCTTTTAGTCAATAATATGGGACATTTTGTAGCATTCGGCTAGAAACATGATATCGCGACTAGTGTTATGTCTTGAGTTTGCTAAATATCAGATGCGATAGAACCTTGTGGGTTATCAATGGACAAGCTGCCAACGGTTGATGGATGTGTCTTCGCCGTGAGAATCAAAAATTTCTTAAGAAATTGCATACTTGTAGACTTCTCTCGATCAACTCTATATATGTAATTTTTTTGAAGGACAACCAATGCTTTGGCTACAAGTTTATATGAAGATTAGAGTTTCACTTTAAATAAGAAAATATATTTGGTACCTAGGTAGTCTTAATAAAGTTAACCTTGTAAATCTTACTTGGAATGGTTGCAAGGAGTGCTATTATTCTGACAAGGAGGGAAACAATTTCCTCACATATTTATTTTATGTTCTTTTGTGCGTTTTTCATGGATAATTGGTCCAGCATCGTCCAATCAACCTCCGCCAACTAGTATCTCAACTATTTTAGGGAGTTGTAGGAATGTTCTTAGTGCTAAAATTAAGAGTTGTGTTGAGCGTCCTCCGGAAGATCGAGATTTCCGATCCTCTGCCTCGACGGATCGACATGTGCCCCCCCCGTTCGTTCACACAGAGGTCTTCCCCCAAAGAATTCCCTATTCACTCGCACACCCCGCACGAGAAAAATTCCTCGACGTCTCTCGCCATGTCCTCTCCTCCCACACAAAGCCATGCTCAGGATGCCGACGACGCTCCTCATAGCAACACCATCCATGTTTGCAGCTGATCACTTGTCACAGCACCATCATCGTCGGTCGAAGCTTGCACCATGGTTATTGGCAGCAAAGGCCCAGTCATCCTGCCATTGTAGAACTGAGGATCCACGTTTATAGCAACGATGGTCGGTGATTGTAGCAGCGGCGGTCGGCATTCACATCACACGGTGAGCTGGACCTTTTAACAAATTTGCACATCTTTAGGGAATAATGCATCATATGAAGAACAAATTTTCTACAAACCTTATGTGGATATGCATCAAAAGTAAAAAAAAAAACCACTATAATGAAGCTCATAAAAAAACACTGCTATATGACGAACCCCCTCGGGTTTTTAGGTCAAGAGGTATATGTAGTCGAAAGGGGAGACCGAGGGGGCGCCCGAGGCGGCCACACCATGTCGTGGCGCGGCCTAGGGGGGCGCCACCGGGTGGTGTGGGCCCCTCCTGGCCCCTCTCCAGCTCATTTTCTAGCTCTGTGGGTCTTCGGGTAAAATAAGAACTTCGAGATCTTTTCAGGGCATTTTCCTGAAAGTTGATTTTCTGCACAAAAACGAGACATTAGGGTAATTCTGCTGAAAACAACGTTAGTCCGTGTTAGTTGCATTCAAAACTCATAAGTTTAGAGGAAAACAACAACAAAAGTGTTCGGAAAAGTAGATACGTTTTGGACGTATCAACTCCCCCAAGTTTAGCTTATTGCTTGTCCTCAAGCAATTCAGTTAACAACTGAGTGCGATAAAAGAACTTTTACAAACATATTTGTTTCATATGATGTGAATATTCTCACTATATGATCAAGTGCTTAGGAAATTCATAATAAGAAGTATGCAAATAAAGTCACCTAATAGTTACTAGCCAAGTTAGGCGCGGCGCACGCCGCGCCCTTGTGGTGGTAGCAATTGTTGGAAGCATGCGATGTCAAAAAGCAATAGCACTGGGATTAAAGATTTGTTTTTGTAGAAAAGGAATTAACTTACCGCACTGATGCATGTTCATAAGAGATTACATGGCTCATACGATTTCTTCATAGCTGCTAGATTTCCTACCAGTACTAATGTCCACTGCCCCGTTAATTACACCGGATAACATGATAATATCCTACTGGATTACGTTGTTTGTTGATATAACTACTTTATAAATGCTCGATTACGTCGTGATGCTAGCATATGTTGCTACTTAGTTACATAGGTACACATATGTTGCATAGATGCTGCAGTGCAACTGCTTTACTCTTCAGTAACCATCAGCTGCCGGTATCACTATCTGCCTTTTCACATCAAAAGAACAATGGCATTAATTTCTGCTAATATTACATTTTTGTGGAATATACTTCACTCGGAAGTGACATGAAGGAAATATATACTTCACTTTGATGGTAATAACAACCATCTAAAAGTTAGCTCCAGTGGTTATACTTTAGAGGCGAAACATAGCACAGTCATTACAACATGAGATGGACATAGAAACAAAACACAAAGCGTAAATATTTCCTAATTCTAACCATAAACGAACATCAACATATCCACCAATCATGGCTGGGAAAGACGTAGGTCCTCTCGAGAGTACGTAGCAACCCAAACATAGGACATATGACCAAATCCGCAACAAAACGCGTATGTAAGGATAATCATCAGGAAAGACAATTTAAAGACATTTTAAGTTTTTTTACTGCACCAATTATGCTGCAATTTTGTTATAACAAAACTCGGAATTGCTGTCATGACAGGGAGGGGCGTTTTCGAGCCCGGCTCATATACTCCTGGTATTCTCGAAAAAGTAACTTTTCAAAAAATTCCGAAAAAAATCACAGGCAAACATGAGTATGTTTTTTATATTCATGTGAATTTTCGTAACGAAATGATATTGTGGACGCCCTGCGTAAAAAGACACATTGTGGGCGCCCTATGTTTTTTTATCCCTGTTTTTCATTACTTTCACCACAGAATTATTCTAACATACAAATAAGTACATCTCAAATCTTAACTTTGACACTAACTATATTTTGGAATCAATACGTAATAATAAACGGTGGCACTTGTTACCTTAGTTGTTCATGGGAGTAGTGAGCATGTCTTGTCCACAGCCTTAGAAGGCTGTCGAAGAGTCGTATCAACAAATCCCTCGGATGAGCCGGTAGGGTTTCGAGTAGAGGAACGATGTACGCGCTGGTGATCTCTACGGCTAACAAGGAGAAAGATTTACCCAGGTTCGGGGCCCTCGTAGAGGTAAAACCCTTACTCCTGCTTGTCTGATCTGTATTATGGCGAGATAGTCAAGCTGTTACAATGGCGATGCCATGGTGAGGCGTACGGGGTATCCCGTGTATTGCCTAGTCTAGTTGTGGCTTGTATCTTCCTCTCTCTCTAGATTGAATCCCTAGATTCGTCTCCCTTTTTATCTCCTCCCTCCTCGCTTTATATATGCAGCCAGGAGGGGGTTACATGAGTCCTAGTAGATTACGTATAGGAGTTCTTGTCTTGACCCGCAAGTCTTGCGGGTGGGCTTCTGTTGGGCCTTCTAGAATACTCCAAGGGCTTCCCTTCTTGGGCCTTAACGTCGGGCCTGAGATGGGGTGTCCTTACCCGCAGGGTCCAGAATCCATATCTTCGTCAGTAGCCCCCGAGCGTTTGCTCGATTGAGAATCTGTCGGGTAGACGCTCAAAGTCCGTTCTTGATATCTTCGATTGGTTATTCAATCGTCTGGTTGTGAGGGTGTATACCCTGTGTGCGATGCGCTTTCCCATACTCGAGTATCGAGCGGTAAATGTGCCTGGTGTTGGCTGTTTTCGCAGAAGGATGTGGCTCAGTCGCTTGGTTCTCCCGAAAGATCAGGGCCAATTAATTGCATCTAGGGCAAAAACGGTTCTGGCCTACACGAATTCAAAACCTCCGACTCGAATCCGGCGAGGTGATCGTTGCGACTGGGCCGTGGAGGTCTTACCGAGTCGAACTTAACCTAAAGGGCTACCCGGCGCGTCCGCTAGGATTTTTCTTCGTGTTGTTGACACGGAAATTTACCGGAGGACGCAGCTTGAGTGCGATTCCAGGCCCTCAAGAGAGATCTTTTGGGTCTTACCTTCGTACTCGAGAGAATACGGCATCCGGATGTGCCTAGTCGGCCGAACGATCCAGGATAAGGATGTGTAAATACATCGTGTGGTTGAGTTGCGGGAGCCGCACACTCGTGATTTTGTCTTGATGTGCCTATACGAAAGAGATTTCGTGTCAGGGTGACTATGCGAAAGAAATTTTGCGTCTTGATGTGCCCATACGAAAGAGATTTCGTGTCAGGGTGACTATGCGAAAGAAATTTCGCGTCTTGATATGCCCATACGAAAGAGATTTCGTGTTATGAGGTGCGCAATGACGTAATTATGCGGTGGAGATGTACTCGACACGGCGGATAGAGTCGACGCGGTGGAGCTATACTCAACACGGCGGATAGAGTTGACGCGGTAGAGGTGTACTCGACACGGCGGATAGAGTCGACGCGGTGGAGGTGTACTCAACACGGCAGACCGAGTCGACGCGGTGGAGGTGTACTCGACACGGCGGACGGAGTCGACGAAGCGGATGACATCGACGCGGTGGAGGTGTACTCGACACGGCAGACGGAGTCGACGAGACGGATGACGTCGACGCGGTGGAGGTGTACTCGACACGGCGGACGGAGCCGACGAGAAAGTCGTGAAGTTGACGCGGACGTGGCGGAGTCGCACGACGACGTGGAAGTCGTGTAGTTGGCGCAGACGGCCAGCCACCTAGTCCACAGAAGAAGATGGACCCGAAAAGTCTTCAAGATGTTCTGATTTCGCGAATTGGCCCGCGATGTCATATGCGTCTCATCGAGACGGACAAGTTTGATGTTTTGCTTTTCTTCATCCGAGTTAATATGCGGTTTGTACGACCAAAATAAGGACATGGACGAAGAAATCTGACAGAGCTCCTCAGATACGCGGCTAGCGTGTTAGATGCTCCCGATGGGAGTACGTCGAGTGAGCGTGTAGCGCTCATTGGGTGCGCGGCCAGCGCTCCCGATGGGAGTAGCCCTCGAGTCTATGTACGATTATTTGTAATCGGGCGTAGACTCAAAGATCTTGTAACGTTGCTTCTTCGATTTGTCTGGTGCACGGCAGTGCTCCCGATGGGAGTAGCCCCCGAGTCTATGTGCGATTATTTGTAATCGGGCATAGACTCAAAGATCTTGTAACGTTGCTTCTTCAATCTATCGGGTGCACGGTAGTGCTCCCGATGGGAGTAGCCCCCGAGGCTATGTTCGACTCGCAGAGTCGGGCATAGGCTCAAGTTGTTCTGAAGCTAACCCCGTGTGCTTGTCTTCTGGTGGCTCGAGGAGGAGGACATGCGTCGACTCCCGGAAGAGGGTATGCGTCGACTCCGAGCGAAGGATATGTGTCGACTCTGAGCGGAGGATTGTGTCGATTATCGACTCCGAGCGGAGGATTGTGTCGATTGTCGACTCCGAGCGGAGGATATGTGTCGACTGTCGAAGTTGCAGCCGACGTTGTGGTTCCTGCGTTGCAATTGGAGCCATATAATCGGATGTGGTTAAATAATGTAGCAGCAGTGCTGTGTATAGCAAAATGTACGGAACAAATTGTTTCTCAGGTTATCTTGGTTGTGAACCAACAATTTATCGACTCGCAGAGTCGAGTATGGCAAGTTCATCATACGCGACACTTTTGCATCGTACGCTATGCCCTTCCGTTAGCCTGACAGCCATTGTCTATGCTCCTTGCCGACCTGTCGGTTGCTACTGCAAACCGGGTCGGAGTCAAGGGTCGACGTCAGGCAGTATCAGCTACTCGGGTTGTAGCGCGTAAATGTGGTAGTGTAACGCGCAAAATGACGGGTGTCGAGTATACATGTAGTTTACGGGGCGCAGCCCCCGAGTGTCAGGTGTAGCTCCACAGCAGATTAGAAACACATAAAAAAGATAAATATGTCGACTCGTATGAGAGAAACTTATCTTTGTATAACGTTGCCGTGGTCGAAGAGGCGGTGCCGAGTGATATCGCCGGAATCGATGAACCGGACTCGTGTGTCGAGTGCGGCTGCGGCGAATTCTCGAGTGCGTTTACTTTGCAGCATAGCCCCCGAGCAACAAGTGTGGCTGCGGCGAAGGACAGCCCCCGAGTCGCTTAGTCGAGAGGATTCGATGTAGCGGAGTTGTGCGGTGGAGTCGCGATATTTCCCCGAAAAACCCGATGAAGCGGACCGAGTCGACGCGGTGGAGTCACGATGTTTGTCCGAGGGACTCGACGCGGCGGACCGAGTCGACGCGGCAGAGTCGCGATGTTTGCTCGAAGGACTCGACGCGGCGGACTGAGTCGACGCGGCGGAGTCGCGATGTTCATCGGAAGGACTCGACGCGGCGGACCGAGTCGACGCGGCGGAGTCGCGATATTTGCTCGAATGACTCGACGCGGCGGACCGAGTCGACGCGGCGGAGTCGTGATGTTTGCTCGAAGGACTCGACGCGGCGGACCAAGTCGACGCGGCGGAGTCGTGATGTTTGCCCGAAGGACTCGACGCGGCGGACCGAGTCGACGCGGGGGAGTCGCGATGTTCATCGGAAGGACTCGACGCGGCGGACCGAGTCGACGCGGCGGAGTCGCGATGTTCATCGGAAGGACTCGACGCGGGGCGGAGTCGCGATGTTTGCTAGTTGCCTCTCTCTGCTATTTGTTCTGCAAGTTCTATCGTATTGAATTGTTGCAGATTATTTTGTAGCTGAAATATGGGCCAAAGCATCTATTTAGTCAGCATGTAAAAAAGATCATTGGAATAATATTAATTTAAGTACCATCTCAATTCAGCTAAATGTTCAATACACAAGTCAATTGAGACGCCATCCAACAATATGATAGGTCAGAAGAAGTGAGCTTGAATTTTGAAAAGCAAACACAAACAGATAATCCGAGTGAGCCGCTCATTGTTATCAACCGATTTACATGGATAATCACGAAGGAAATACATGCAGAAGTACATAATTTCTTCTCCATCTGTGCTAGAAACCGAGAAGACAATACTCCATGCCAGAACCACGGAGGGAGTAACACACAAGGAAAAAGTCAGGAAGAGATTTCCATGAAAGGGAGAAATGAAGGTGAGTTAGGCTGAGCAATCTGAGAAACAGAGGAGTTAGGCTTTTCATTGCCAGCCCCGCTCTTGTCGCCGCTGGGCCGTGGTCGATGAGGCCGGAAGGGGTGGGGTCTCACCTGGTGCTCTTTCTGCCGCCGCAAACCGCGGAGGTGCGGCTGGAACCCCATCATCTCAGGCAATGAAGTCCAAGCCGAAGATCCAGCCCTGGTTGCGGGTGGATAGTTCATCGAGGCTGATATGAAGCACACCTCGGAAACTGGGCATGAGCGTCCTGGTTTCTATCCGCGATCCGTCCGGTGGAGTGGCGACTTCTAAGTGATGGCACGCTCCCAAATCTGGAGAAGACGTCTTGGGCTTCCGTCTATTGAGGAGCTGCATCCTGTAATGCTGCAGCTGGACGCAAGACCGCAGGAGGTTGTCGGTGCAGATTGTAGAATATTTTGAGTGTGATGGAGGTGGATCACTCCGTGGTGAAGTTATCGATGAAAAAAAAACAGGTCGCTTCCCTGACGAATCTCACAACGCCGGCGGCCTAGAACCTGCATACACAACAGGTTAACTGCTAAAAGATAGCACCACAAGAAAGAGTGCACAAGGGCAATATATATAGAGGAGAAACCCGAACCAGAGAAGGAAGAAGCAATCACACGGTCACCAACAACAGGAACAGCAGGCAAGGATGACGAATCTCACAACGCCGGCGGCCTAGAACCTACATACACAACAGGTTAACTGCTAAAAGATAGCACCACAAGAAAGAGTGCACAAGGACAATATATATAGAGGAGAAACCCGAACCAGAGGAGTACGAAGCAATCACACGCTCACCAACAACAGGAACAGCAGGCAAGGAGGAACAACCAAACCGCGGAAACCATAACGGCGAAACGGCGAGCACACCCGAGAGGACGAAATGAATAGACGAAGTGTTGACATAATTTTACCAAATCTGTATAAAAGAGACTTGTGCAACTCCATGAAAATGAAGATAGAAGCGAGCACCTCCGGTTGGAGGGACAATAACTTGCATAATCTTCTCTTTTTAAGGTGAAAAGGTGCTTATATATTATTGCCACTCAAAAGTATTACTACCTAAGATTGAACGCACACTGATCGGTACTGCACCTGACCAGGATATAGACAAACCTGAACCTCTCACCAAGGCGACCAACACATGGGCTACACTACTTTCACAAAGCTACAGAAAACAAAATACCTACACATACGTTTAATCTGGGAAACAATCATACATGAGAGTGAGAGGTGTCACACAACTGAATTGATCGCATTAATCTCCCATCTGGTAGTCAGATCCTATCACAATGCTCCTGCAGCCAAAACTCATGCTGAAACGCATGCCCTACACTTCTTCAGCTTGTACAGTCCCTCATCGGACAGGCTTGATGCTTCCCAAATGTTCCCAGACGACCACTCCAGTGCTAGCATATCCAGATCCAGCAATGAAGAAAGCATTGGTGTTGACGTTTATATTACCTTCAGGAAGTGGCTTCCAAGCTGGCGCAAAGATTGCAGTGCAGACCAAATCGACCAATTTGCCTTTTGGGTTAACTCCCTGTTATTTTCCAAACATATGTAAATAGGATATCCGCTGACCTTTGCACATGAATTTTCCCATCAGTTTGTTGATTTCCAATGATATATTAGCATCGAGAAAAGGGACTATACCTTCGTACCTCGGTTGCAATTAGCCCATTATGAAATGGCTTGATCATAAATGGTATGCAGTTGGTCATTTCATCCAGCAAAGAATCTATCTCATGAATCCATTTTATTTTCTCAGCTTGCTATCACTTACTCAATAGTCAGTCTGAATCTCACAACAATAATTAGTTAGATAGAAAGACCAAAAGCACCAAAGAGCTACAGGTTAGAAGAACAACAAATCAGTATGGCACAGAGAAGGTAACTCAAATGAGTAGAATGTTGAATACAAGTGGGATGTGAGTTACGAAGCTTTGAAAAATAGAAGGTCAAGAAAGGTCATGCAGTTCGGTAAGTGTTCACCAGCTAAGCAGAATGCACATTTTGCAAAAGTGATTTCTCTCGATCCCTTCTTTCAGAAGAACATGAAGTAAACACCTCATGAAATCTATACATAACAGTAAGCAAGCTGTATAATAACAGTATTATAATATGTGCCTCTGCATTATGCCAGTATCAGTGGCATCTTCATTTTGTTGTAGTGATGGTCAGAGCAGGATTAGTAAAAAGAAGAATGTTGGTAACAAAATAATTACGAAATGTAAGTCTTAACATCGGATGCAGAGTGCAACCAACAAAACTAATAATAGATTACATTCTGATTAAAAATAATCGGACAGTAACAATAGGTTATAGTTAATTTAAAATATTGGACCAGAGCAGAATCACATGTAAGTTCCAATATATTTTTTTGCATTGCCTACCATGCAAGCGTTTGCCCTTCGTCATTGTTGTATAAACCAAAAAATCACAAAAAAAAATATATAATGCAGGTTTCCAAGCTGCCACATGCAACAAAAAAATAGAAATACCATGTATTGATTGTGTTTTTTTTTGAAGTTTTCCACCGGGGGGAGCGAACTCCCACCTGAATTTTTCCATTCACAAGTAATAGCCGTAGGTTTTACAGAGAGGGTGCGAGAGATGATCGGGGGGGGGGGGGGGGGGGTTTACAGAGATGATCAGGCTCGGGGGGGAGGGGTGAACAGCAGGTGCCAGGCATCTGCATCAGCACGGCGCTCTAGCGGCAACCTGTGACGCCACAGAGCAGCGTCAGACCTGCAGTTCCATATGAGGTCGAGGATCGAGGGGGCGAGCCCGTTGAAGACCACCCCGTTGCGGTGTTTCCATAGATGCCAAAGGCAAAGCAGCCGCAGCGTGTCAGCCGTCGCACAGGGAGCAGACGGCGGCAGGGGGCACCGGCGGGCTTCGCTCACCGATGGACACGTAGGATCGTGAGTGCCGATCGCGCGCCAGAAAGCTCGAGCGAAGGGGCATTCGAAGAAGATGTCCTCAGGCGTCTCGAGCGGGGCGTTGCAGATTGCGCAGCCACTAGCATCGGCGTCGAGGATGGACTTGGCGAGGAGGTTGGCGCGGCACCCGCCTCTGCACCAGGAGCCATCCGAAGAACTGTACCCTTGATGGCGCGCAGCTCTTCCAGATGAACTCAAAGTTCGCTGACAGTTCACCAGTGAAAGAGCACAGCCTGTATAGCTTGGAGGTCCGGAGCTGCCCGTCTGCGCCGCCGCAGAGGGGGAGTGATCTCCGATTTTCAGAGTTGGACACCTGCACAGTGGCCATCAGGGAGGCGAGCACACGTTTCTGCGCATCCGCGGTGGGCGACAGCCGCGCAACCAGGACGGAGCCGAGCCCGCACTCGAGGACGTGGTGCACGGAGGCGAGGGGGGTTTTGCAGTGCGAGTACAGTTCCGGCATAGCTCCATCTAGCGCACCGACTGGCAGCCAAGAGTCGTGCCAGAAGGACGTCTTCTTCCCGTCGCCAATGCACACGCACGAGACATGTCTGTACAGCGGGAGTAGGCGACGCAGCGGCCTCCAGTGTGTGCCGCACAGCGGCGCAGCTGCAGACTCCTCGTCAAGCGGCGAGAGGTTGAGGGAGCGCCAGACCCAACGTGGCCACGACGCGTCCACCGCGGTGAACAGCCTGTGGATAAGCTTGATCTGAAGGCATGTGTTCTGCGTGTGCAGCTGCCTGATGCCGAGCCCACCCTCCTCGCGAGGTCGGCAGGCCTGCGTCCAGGAAACGAGGCATTGAGCTCCATGGACACGGTCCGTGCCCGTCCACAGGAACGCACGGCGGAGCCTGTCGACCGCGGTGATCACGCCCACAGGGAGACCTAGGGCCGCCATGGCGTAGGTGGGCAGGGCGTCAAGCACTGCGTTGATGAGCACCAGCCGCCCACCCGTCGAAAGCAGAGAGGCTCGCCACCCAGCAAGGTACCTGTCCACCTTGGCGATGAGGGGCGCGAACGCCGCAATCTTCAGCTTGTCAGCAGAAAGCAGGAGCCCCAGGTACGTCTGAGGAAACCCTTCGACCGCGCACTCCAGAATGCCCTGGATGTCGTGGACGACGGCAGCGGCAACGTGCATGGGCACAATGGTGCTCTTGCCGTAGTTGATACACAGCCCTGTCGCAGCTTCGAAGCGGTGGAGGAGATGCCGCAGGCGGCGAGCGGCCGCCCTGTCCGCGCGTAGGATGATCAACGTATCATCAGCATACTGGATGACGGGGCACGGCTCGCCGTCGGTATTGATTGTGTTTTACACCAAGTCAGTTCACATCAGCAAATAAATATTTTAGAAAGCGACGAATTTGAGACCACATGATAAATAAACGTTCCCCTTTCTGCAAGAGTGAATTCGACAGTATATGATCTCTAGCAAGAAATTTGGCACAAAGCACAAACGGAGGATTAACTGTATATCAATATTGTTGTATACCAGCGTAACTGGTCGCAGTAAGGGCCTTGAAAGTAATATATTTCTGTAGTGTTGTCACAGAGATAGATAATACAAACCATAAGTTCAGATCACATACAGCATCTTCACTAAAAGTTAGATAGTGGCCTATGCGTCGGTGAACTCGCTGTGCTTGAGATCGGGCTGCATCCAACAGCTCTTCCGACACCGCTCCAAATCTGCCACGTACAGCCAAGTTAATTCAGAGCCAACAACAATTAAACAGAGAGCACGGGCCGCAGTGGGCGGCGGCGGACTAACCAGCGTTCTTGAGGATGAGGCGTCAGTTACGGGTGCCGTGCTGCGTATTGTAGAAGAGCAGCTTTGTGTCCTCGGTCATCCACTGTTGCAGGATAGGCCATGTGTGTCGGTCTCTTCTCCTCCCAGATGGTCCGCACCCACGGAACAGGCGTGGGCGGTGGTGGACGCAGCAGCTCGAGTTGTGCGCTCGAGCTCCGTAGGTGGGCCGAGAACCTCGGCCATGGGGACAGGAAAGGACGGGGCCGCTGTGGCGTCGTGCTAATGGCTTGTGAGCTTCAACCAGAGGTCGCTGTGGCCACCGTCATAGGGCTTCTCGCCGTCCTTGTCGTCCCTCGATGGTAGTGGGACTACGCGGACGCGGGACGCACCATCAGCGACGCAGCCGGCGTGCGGAATGCACCATGGGAGGGTCACGATGGTGGAGATCGAGGAGATGATTTTTCTAGAAGATATCGAGAAGATGTGTGTGGGGGGGGGGAGGGGGGAGAGAAAAGGGCACGCGGTGTCTTCCATATGAGAGGTGAAAAATATTAGTCAAAGCGGTGCGATTGAAAATTTACCTGTCAACCAATGAACATATCTAGACGAAGACGTGGCACATGGGTAGCGGAAGAGAAGACCACCGAGACTTCGCGTGGTTCAGCCAGAAGCTGGCCCACCATGAACATTACACACGACAAAGAAACCGGTACAGGAATGGAGAGATAAACAGGGCCCACCACGGACGACTTGCAAGAGACCCAAACAGAACGCAACGCACTTCGCCGCAATCGACGGGAACAAACTGCACGATAGCACACGTGTCGCACGAAAAAATACAGTCGTGACCATGGAAAAACCACACAAATGGAAACCTACGCGGTTTCGGATATAAGTAATGCAAACCATGAAGAGATATCAACACACTAATAATAAGCAACATGAAATATATCAATTTGCAGGATTGCAATGTTCATAATAAGACATGGTAAAGTGGTATCTCGTTTGCCCTTAAATATGCAGCAAAACATAAATGTCAGGGCTCCTTTGAGGTTCAAGTGAAGACTAGAGGTAAAGATATCAAAGATAGAAGCATCAAAGTTATACCACATTACACAAAGAATGATAGGTATGCTCTCAAGAAGGTGCATAAAGTTAGAAGGTGAAGACTCAACATAAAAGTAAAAGAAAGGCCCATCGCACAGGGAAGCAGGGATTAACATGTGCTATATCTTTTATTTTATTAAAAACAGAAGTAAAAAAGATTTTGGAAGGTGATTGTTCATGTCAACGAATGGTAATAGAGTTCTTGTTATCTTCCATACTAAACAAGTTGAGAGTGGTTCCGAATTATTTATATTAGGCGTTTATAGCATTGCTCTTTATATAGTATGACACTCCCCACCTTGCTTTTGTAAACCATGGCTAACCAAATCCTCGGGTGCCTGCCAACAATATCATACCGTGGAGGAGTGCCTATTTATTTGTTTAGCTTTTTGATGTTATAACGATCTAACCAGCTCTTTGCAATATTAATGACGAGAAGATGAAACATGCGAGTCAGAGTACTCAATTAGTATGGAAGATAACAAACCCAACTACTACTTCCTCGTGGGCTAAAATAGTGTCACAAAATGAGAATTATTTTGAAGGTTTTAAAGATAGCACATGAAAATTTACTTGGAGTGGCGGTGAAATACCACATATAGGTAGGTATGGTGGACACATTTGGAAAACTTTGATTTTTGTGAGTTGGATGTATGAGTAGAGCTCATACTCAGTACAAGTGAAGGCTAGCAATAGACTGAGAGCGACAATCAAGAGAGTAACAACTGTCATAATCATGTTTGCGACAAAACAAAATTAACGGGGGGCATAAAAGTGATACAAATACTGTGAGGCAAAATAAATCATCAAGGCTTAATTGACTTTTTGTTTTCAGTCTTATGCATGCATGAGCATGTGCCAAGTCAATTCAAGTGAAACATTCAGAGGGAGATACCATAATGTCATACCATTCTATTAATAAAACAATACAAGCAAACATTTATACGACATGCTATCTACTATTAGTAAACTGGAACTGATCATGAGAGAGCACGAACTACTAAGTATCCATTAAATAGCATACACCTTACATGAAAAAACTAAGCATGTCCACATGGATGAGTATACGTACAAAAATAAAAACAAATAGAGTTCATACCAGCCTCTCACCATAACTTGAATTGTCGTAAATCGTAACTATTGCTCTTCACTTGTGTGGATTGAATGATATAAAATGATAACCAAGCTCCAACAAAGTTATGGAGGACTATTGAACTCTGCATCAAACTTTCCAAAACCAAAGAAGAACAACAAATATTTTTGGGTTTTCGAATTTAAAACAAGAACAAAAAGAAACAAGCAAACAAAGCAAAATATTTTTGATTTTTTGAATATTAATCTGAAACTAGAAAGTAAAACAAACTAACAATAGAAACCAAAGAAACAAATAAGGATAAACAACAGAAATATTTTTGGTCTTTTTGCGTTTTGGAAAGCAGAAACTAAACATTAAAAAACAAAGGAAAGAAAGAAACGAAAATATGGATATACAAAGAACCAACACAAACATGTTATGCAAATGAGTGTGATGTCGGCATACCTCCCCCCAAGCTTAGCCTTTTGGCCTAAGTGGAGTGTCGGATATATGCCAAATAGGGGCATATCCGGCATTGGCCGAATGCCGGACTGCCAGGGTGGCCCACAGGCAATGGAATAGAGTCCATTGGGCGGCCCAGTAAGCTGACGCCAAGGAAGCCGAATTCTAGAAAAACCCGGACCATGGATCAACGTGGTGTGACTTGGAGGAGAAGTCTGATTCTTTACTTTCCAAGTTAGATACTTTCCGTAGCCTTCTAGGTTTCCGTCTTGTAATCGCTAGCCCGACTATCTATATAAATCCGTACGGGAGCAAGCGAAAGATAAGTCCACAAATTAGATAGAAGACAACTTGCCGGGAAGTTCATCCTCGCCGAGTTAGCAAAACCATACTCACAATTGTACTCTGAATACTTTAGGCTGCAGCCCTGATTTAGTGAGATTGCAGGAGTAGAAACGCCGCCTAGTTGCGACGTACCGAACATGGGCAAACTCGGTGTTCTCGTTTACAATTCTTCCACGTTCCCCCGCGGTTCTACCAGTAGCCTTATGGCACCCCCGTCCATAATCCTTACGATGATGTCTCGACAGTTGGCACCCACCGTGGGGCTAGCGGCATCGGGAGTTACGTTCCGATCAGGAATACTCGGCGAAATCGGTAGCACCATCACTGCCGGAAGCCTGGAATTCGACAGAAACGTCAGACGCTTCCTCTACAACGGATCATACATGCCGGCACAGAATCATCTATAAGTGCATGTGTTTTACCGATTGGATATGGTAATGTTTTTATCGGTTTAACAGTAGAAGCAATGGGATTCCGTGGTGGAACTAATTTTATCCCACCCGCCCTATGCCCAATAGATGAAGGCTTCAATGCTGGCTTCTGCTCAGATTTTTCCTATTCATACATAGGAGAAGATCAAGCCTCCATAGTTGCATATCGCCAAAACACATCTGGATCCGCCTCCTCGAAGATGCCTACAGCCAGATCCCACTTTATTGGTATGGTGCAGTCTGAGATCGCTGAAAACACGAAAGAAGAAAATCCCGTGGAAAAGGCAGAACATCACAAACCCATAGAAAAAGTGGAAGATCCAACTTCTGTGAATCAGGCGATGAACTCAGAAGCTGAGTCTGTCTTAGCAGCCATAGAGGCAAAGCTAGACTCAGACACTAGATCTGCAGACACAGACTCCAAAGATGAAGATGACGACGCTTTTGAAAGAAAGGTCAAATCCATGCAAGGGAGCTTCCACGAAGTACTCATGGCAAAACCGACTGAAAACTCGAATGCCGAGGAAGATGAAGACCCCACAACACTTCCGCCATATGTAGAGTAAGAGGAAGGCGAAGTTAGTTCGACTTATCCTAACATCAAATAATTGACGGAGGATGAACCTAACAAAAAGCCTACATCTTCCAAGAAGAAAAACAAGTCCTCCAAGAAGCTCCAATCCAAACTTCAGAAGAAAAATGTGGAGAAATTGGCAGCCATTGCCAACCAAAACCTGGAAGTTGGAGGAGGCAGTGGTGTCAAGCATGCGGAGAAGAGGGCACGCGGTGTCTTCCATATGAAGAGAGGTGAAAAATATTAGTCAAAGCGGTGCGATTGAAAATTTACGTGTCAACCAATGAACATATCTAGACGAAGACGTGCCACATGGGTAGCGGAAGAGAAGACCACCGAGACTTCGCGTGGTTCAGCTAGAAGCTGGCCCACCATGAACATTACGCACGACGAAGAAACCGGTACAGGAATGGAGAGATAAACAGGGCCCACCACGGACGACTTGCAAGAGACCCAAACAGAACGCAACGCACTTCGCCGCAATCGACGGGAACAAACTGCACGATAGCACACGTGTCGCACGAAAAAATACAGTCGTGACCATCGGAAAAACCACACAAATGGAAACCTACGCGGTTTCGGATATAAGTAATGCAAACCATGAAGAGATACCAACGCACTAATAATAAGCAACATGAAATATATCAATTTGCACGATTGCAATGTTCATAATAAGATATGGTAAAGTGGTATCTCGCTTGCCCTTAAATGTGCAGCAAAACATAAATGTCAGGGCACCTTTGAGGTTCAAGTGAAAACTAGAGGTAAAGATATCAAAGATAGAAGCATCAAAGTTATACCACAATCAACCGTGTTCTTGGACAAGCACATTACACAAAGAATGATAGGTATGCTCTCAAGAAGGTGCATAAAGTTAGAAGGTGAAGACTCAACATAAAAGTAAAAGAAAGGCCCATCGCACAGGGAAGTGGGGATTAACATGTGCTAGATCTTTTATTTTATTAAAAATAGAAGTAAAAAAGATTTTGGGAGGTGATTGTTCATGTCAACGAATGGTAATAGAGTTCTTGTTATCTTCCATACTAAACAAGTTGAGAGTGGTTCCGAATTATTTACATTAGGCGTTTATAGCATTGCTTTTTTATATAGTATGACACTCCTCCCCACCTTGCTTTTGCAAACCATGGCTAACCAAATCCTCGGGTGCCTGCCAACAATATCATACCGTGGAGGAGTGCCTATTTATTTGTTTAGCTTTTTGATGTTATAATGATCTAACCAGCTCTTTGCAATATTAATGACGAGAGGATGAAACATGCGAGTCAGAGTACTCAATTAGTATGGAAGATAACAAACCCAACTACTACTTCCTCGTGGGCTAAAATAGTGTCACAAAATGAGAATTATTTTGAAGGTTTTAAAGGTAGCACATGAAAATTTACTTGGAGTGGCGGTGAAATACCACATATAGGTAGGTATGGTGGACACATTTGGAAAACTTTGATTTTTGGGAGTTGGATGTATGAGTAGAGCTCATACTCAGTACAAGTGAAGGCTAGCAATAGACTGGGAGCGACAATCAAGAGAGCAACAACTGTCATAATCATGTTTGCGACAAAACAAAATTAACGGGGGGCATAAAAGTGATACAAATACTCTGAGGCAAAATAAATCATCAAGGCTTAATTGACTTTTTGTTTTCAGTCTTATGCATGCATGAGCATGTGCCAAGTCAATTCAAGTGAAACATTCAGAGGGAGATACCATAATGTCATACCATTCTATGAATAAAACAATACAAGCAAACATTTATACGACATGCTATCTACTATTAGTAAACTGGAACTGATCATGAGAGAGCACGAACTACTAAGTATCCATTAAATAGCATACACCTTACATGAAAAAACTAAGCATGTCCACATGGATGAGTATACGTACAAAAATAAAAACAAATAGAGTTCATACCAGCCTCTCACCATAACTTGAATTGTCGTAAATCGTAACTATTGCTCTTCACTTGTGTGGATTGAATGATATAAAATGATAACCAAGCTCCAACGAAGTTATGGAGGACTATTGAACTCTGCATCAAACTTTCCAAAACCAAAGAATAACAACAAATATTTTTGGGTTTTCGAATTTAAAACAAGAACAAAAGGAAACAAGCAAACAAAGCAAAATATTTTTGGTTTTTTGAATATTAATCTGAAACTAGAAAGTAAAACAAACTAACAATAGAAACCAAAGAAACAAATAAAGATAAACAACAGAAATATTTTTGGTCTTTTTGCGTTTTGGAAAGCAGAAACTAAACATTAAAAAACAAAGGAAAGAAAGAAACGAAAACATGGATATACAAAGAACTAACACAAACATGTTATGCAAATGAGTGTGATGTCGGCATACCTCCCCCCAAGCTTAGCCTTTTGGCCTAAGTGGAGTGTCGGATATATGCCAAATAGGGGCATATCCGGCATTGGCCGAATGCCGGACTGCCAGGGTGGCCCACATGCAATAGAATAGAGTCCATTGGGCGGCCTAGTAAGCTGACGCCTAGGAAGCCAAATTCTAGAAAAACTCGGACCATGGCTCAACGTGGTGTGACTTGGAGGAGAAGTCTGATTCTTTACTTTCCAAGTTAGATACTTTCCGTAGCCTTCTAGGTTTCCGTCTTGTAATCCCTAGTCCGATTATCTATATAAATCCGGACGGGAGCAAGCGAAAGATAAGTCCACAAATTAGATAGAAGCCAACTTGCCGGGAAGTTCATCCTCGCCGAGTTAGCGAAACCATACTCACAATTGTACTCTGAATACTTTAGGCTGCAACCCTGATTTAGTGAGATTGCAGGAGTAGGAATGCCGCCTAGTTGCGACGTACCGAACATGGGCAAACTCGGTGTTCTCGTTTACAATTTTTCCACGCACCCCCCCCCCCCCGCGGTTCTACCAGTAGGCTTATGGCACCCCCGTCCATGATCCTTACTATGATGTCTCGACAGTTGGCACCCACCGTGGGGCTAGCGGCGTCGGGAGTTATGCTCCGATCAGGAATACTCGGCGAAATCGGTAGCACCATCACTGTCGGAAGCCTGGAATTCGACAGAAATGTCAGACGCTTCCTCGACAACGGATCATACATGCCGGCACATAATAATCTATAAGTGCATGTGTTTTACCGATTGGATCTGGTAATGTTTTTATCGGTTTAACAGCAGAAGCAATGGGATTCCATGGTGGAAGTAATTTTATCCCACCCGCCCTATGCCCAATAGATGAAGGCTTCAATGCTGGCTTCTGCTCAGATTTTCCCTATTCATACATAGGAGAAGATCAAGCCTCCATAGTTGCATATCGCCAAAACACATCTGGATCCGCCTCCTCGAAGATGCCTACAGCCAGATCCCACTTTATTGGTATGGTGCAGTCCGAGATCGCTGAAAACACGAAAGACGAAAATCCCGTGGAAAAGGCAGAACATCACAAACCCATAGAAAAAGTGGAAGATCCAACTTCTGTCAATCAGGCGATGAACTCAGAAGCTGAGTCTGTCTTAGCAGCCATAGAGGCAAAGCTAGACTCAGACACTAGATCTGCAGACACAGACTCCAAAGATGAAGATGAAGACGCTTTTGAAAGAAAGGTCAAATCCATGCAAGGGAGCTTCCACGAAGTACTCATGGCAAAACCGACTGAAAACTCGAATGCCGAGGAAGATGAAGACCCCAGAACACTTCCGCCAGATGTAGAGTAAGAGGAAGGCGAAGTTAGTCCAACTTATCCTAACATCAAATAATTGACGGAGGATGAACCTAACAAAAAGCCTACATCTTCCAAGAAGAAAAACAAGTCCTCCAAGAAGCTCCAATCCAAACTTCAGAAGAAAAATGTGGAGAAATTGGCAGCCATTGCCAACCAAAACCTGGAAGTTGGAGGAGGCAGTGGTGTCAAGCATGCGGAGAAGAAGAAGGCCAAAATCACTGTTCCTCAAATGTCGGAACAAGGGGAAATCGATGTGATTCAAGCCCCGGTCGCACGAGACGAGTGTAACATCCAAGTATGAAAACATCCCTTAGAATGTTTGATTCCTTGTTTTATTTCAAGCAATGCATCATGTCATCATGTTTACTTATTGTTTGCATTTGTTTTCTATCTGTTTTATCTTGTTTTCACAACTCAAATTCAAACCTTTTTCAAACATTGGTTTCATACTTGCTCTGTTACAATTTTGGAATAAAAATAACAACTAAAAACAACCATGTTATTCCTTGTTCTCAATTGTTAAATTGTTGCTTTAAATCCAATCAATAATTCAATCAATAATTCTCAAATCATCTTTTAAATTTCAAACCAAGGTCAAATCAGTACTTGTTTTGAACCCATCAATTTCACCACATGTTTGTATTCCTAAAATCATTTATTTTAACCTAGGGATAACCCTATTCAAATGTTTGTTTTCAATAAATAAATTTAATATGAAATTTCCCCATATTTGGTTTCAAACACCAACTATAATTTTAAAATTTCATTTTTGAAATCGAAGCTTATAATGTGGTTGCTAATTAGTTAAAAAGCTTAGCCTAATTTTTCTAGAATTTTTCTCAAATAAAACCTTAACAACTTTTATCCAAAAGCAAACTGCAAAAAAAAAAAAAAACAGAAAAGAATAACAAAAATAAAAACGGGAGGCATCTAACCTATCTACCGCAGCCCAGCCCGCTAACCTAACCCGCGCGTGCGCCCAGCCCACCTTAAACGCACCGTACCGCTTCGCTGCATCAAGATGCGTGCGGCTCGCCTAATCTGCTTTCTCCCCCGCGTACGGCGCGCATCCGCCGGTGCCACGGCGGCCCCCGCGCGACTCCGGCGGCCTCCACCCCTCTCCGTGGCCTATAAAAGGCGCCCTAGGGTTCCTGGAGTCTACCCTAGCCCTAGGTCCGCTGTTCCATCGCCGCCGCCTCCATCTGTTCTTCCCCGACGTCGTTTCTCCTCCTCTGAACCTCTCACCGGCGACAGCCCTCTGAAGATCGTCATGGCGCCACCGCAACTCACTCCCACATAGCCACCAATCGTTTGCAATCACACCACCACCTCTTCCTCTCCACGTTGGACACCGGAGGGAGCACGCATATCCACTGGAGCCACGCCGCCGTCTTCTTCCACGCCGCCGTCGCCTCCGTCAGCGTGCGTCATCGAGCCGCTGCTACGTCTACGCGCGGTGGTAAGCCACCGTGATCCTTCCCTCTCTTCCTCTCCTGCTTGCACACGCACCAGCACGCTCACTGCATCCCCAGATCGCACCACGACGCCGCAACTCAGCGTTGATCGCCGCCGGCGACTCGATCCCTGTCAGGTTCAGTGCGAGCGCGCGTGAGTTTCAGTTAACAGCTGGATCTGTAACCTTATCCTCCCCGCGTCGCTGCTACTGTCACGAAACGCAGCGCAGCGCACTGGTTCAGTCTAACGCGCAGCGAGGGAGAGGTGCAGGGTTCGAGCCCTGCCCTCGCGGGAATAAATCCCACACTTTTTTCCTCTGCCACGCTGACAGGGAGGGCCCCCTGTCAGCCACACACTTGCCACGCAAGCACACGGTCTCGTTGGGCCCCCCTGGCAGTGGCTGGGTGTATGTTTCAGTGCGTATAAAAAGAAATAAAACCAATCTGTTTTAATTTCTATTTTCTTTTAAATAACAGATTTGAGTTTAAACTTCTAAAATCAATAACTTTTATTTTATAAGTCCAATAAATACAAACTTGATATCTATTCTGATCCAAATTTCCTAATCTATCCAAATATGCAAGTTGTGTTCTGTTTTGAATTTTCAAAATGCAATTTAAATTCAAATCCAAATAATTCAAATGCAATTTGAAATAATTCATAACTAATTCATGCTGTTTTCAAATAATTCAACTAAAATATGTTTTTCACACCTTTTTGAATGCTCTATTCAAATATAAATTTTGTTTTCTGGTTTGAACAATTTAAATTGCCTAAACTATTTAAATCATGTTTAATTCAATTAAAAATTGTTTAATTTTGTTTAATTCATAACTAAATAATCCAAAGTCCAATTTCAAATTGTGAAACATGTAATCCAACCAGAATTTGATGTTCTTTTCAAATATCAACTTTGTTATTTGTTTTGAACATTTTAAATGGTTGAAAACAACAACTACATGTGTGATACCTTTAATGCACCCAAAATTTTCCAAAATTAATAACAAACTTTTAAATTGCTACAACCTATTCTAAATTGGTTCTAATGTTGTTATTTTGCTGTTTTCCTTTTGCATGCATCATACTAATCCATTATCACCTGTTGATTAGTTGGAAAACAAATAAACTAACCAAATTCCATGGGCTTTTCATATGCAACTCCCAGTTGCATATCAGTCCATTTAAATTGTGTTATCATATCAAATAGTTTATTTTGTTGCATCTATTAAATTGTCATGCATCATATTTGATTGTGCACAATGCCATGTCAATGTTCGTTTACATACCTGTTTTGTTGTTTGCTTCTTCTCGGTTAGACGACGACTACGTTGAGACCGACGATCCTTACGACACCACTCCTCAGGACCTAGCCCAGTACGATACTGAGCTGCCAGGCAAGTTATCACTCACATGAATCATCGAGTTTCCTTTCCACACTTGTTGTCGATACTATCCTTTTGTCTATTATTGCT
This sequence comes from Alopecurus myosuroides, assembly GCA_028641055.1. Lineage (NCBI taxonomy): Eukaryota > Viridiplantae > Streptophyta > Magnoliopsida > Poales > Poaceae > Alopecurus > Alopecurus myosuroides. Next base: position 170,370,099 of record CM054060.1, on the reverse strand, counting down.
AGCCATATGTATCGTTGCTTGTTCTCCGAACCTATCACATGATACCCTGAACCAATGATACTGCCTCACCTCCATACCTACAGCCTTTGCTTGTGCCTGTTCTTACCTAGCATGCTTAGGGTTGCTTTTACTCGAGTCTGTTGTCGGTTATTACTTTCACTATCTTATTACTTGTACCGGGGCTCGATGTTAATTAATCAATCCTGTTAATTGCTAATGGTAATAATAATAATTTGATGATAAGGCACCGGCAGGAGGCCCATGAGAGGTTTTGAAGCCTGCTAGTGTCGACCCTAATAGGAAAAGGGTCTTGTCTACTGATCCATGATGAGCGCACTACCCGCATTTGGGAAGCGAGTATGGGCGCCCCCCTCAACTTGACCTGATTCGCATCTCGTCCAAATCATCTCATTTAGTTCGTGCTTTCTATTTGCCGCATGCATGTTTTTGCGAGCCCAGCGCAGGGTGGAACTTTTGTAGTCGGCATATAGGGGGACACGGTCTTAGAGTGCTATGAGGGTCCCTTTTCTTCGGGGCTTGATTAGCCGTGCGCCCAAGGTGCTTTGGGCTTGATGCGAGGAATGGTTGGTTGTGTTGAGTGCCCCGCTTGGTGGGAGGCATCCCATCTGGCGGGATATTCATGAGTGTACGGCCAAATTGGTGCAACCCTGCAGGGATAATCTTCTCGAGAAGCCGTGTTTTCCGCGGTTATGGATTACTTGGTGAAAGTACTGGCTAACAAGTACTCAGGACAACTTCAACTTAATGATCAATCATGATTCACCCACCGATTAATAACTTGACTAGTAATAGATTATTCACACAATAACTTGCTTCACCTTATCACAACTGTGTGAGTTATCCTCGGATTGCTTCTTCGGATAAGGGGCGAGATCCAGGATGGGTTTGGTTGAAGTTATCTTTCAGTTGGTTACAATCCTCGATCTCATCTTATTCTGTTAGCCGGAACTTGTAGTTATCTTCTGTAGTTGTTTAGAGCAGACAGCAGCAACTTTTATAACACCCCTTTTCTTCCGTTGATCCCCAGCGTCTATGATTGTGTTGACGGGTAACTCTTTGATGAACTGTGAGTCTTGCTTGCCAGTACTTGGATGTACTGACCCCGTTGGGGCTGTGGTTTACGCAGAGTACGACTACGGCTACGATGCTTCTCAGGACGGCTACTTCGTGGAGTTTGACGACGCTGCAGACGAGTAGATAGCTGGACCAGGGCAGGATCCAGAACCTTCGTGGATGGGCTTCGTTTGCTTTATTTTCCTCCGGCTTCTTAAGCCTTCAGCTTTGTCTGTACTCAGACACCTTTGATTGCTTCCGCTGATGTAATGAATGCTATGTTGGGACATGTGTCCTCTGGATGATTGTATTTGCTATTTCTGCCTTAGTGAAGGCCAGTTGCAATTTTATTTCAATCTTTTGTGTCTTAGAGATATGTTGTGATTATCATTCGTTCAAAACTGTTGACGTACAGTGCGTGTTTGTTATGAAGTACGTCAATGGTAGTGCCTGTGATTCCTAGTGGATAGTTTACATCGACGGTGGAATAGCAGAGCTTGTGTTGTCGCGCATAAGCGCAGGCCTACCAGGAAGCTGGGACGTGGGAGCAGTTATGCCCCATAATCCAAGCATCTGCTATCCAGTTCGTGCGGTGAGTATCCCTTAGAAGTCAGGGTGCGACAAATGGTATCAGAGCCTGTCTGCCTGTAGGATCCCTTTTTACTGGTCGCAGTTGAGTCTAGAATCTATTTTGTAGCTATATAGGAAAACTGAAACGTGAGAGTAGGAATTCTGCCATTTTTCTTCTTTCCCCACCCACCCGCCCTTTTCTGGTAAGGAAGTGCAACGTGTTTTCCGTTCTCGCCTAAACTTTCAAGCTAGGATTTCACGTGTTTTGGGTTCTCCTTAGTACCTCAGGACTTTTGGTCAAGTTTTCCCAGTGTTGCTTCAATATCATGTTCTTTTCAACATCCTTATCGTCCGTTGAACCTTGTTGAGTTCCACATCCTTTTTTCATCTACCGGAGCCTAATCAAAACCTTTCCCGATCATCTGCAGATGGATCTCAGGTTCTACCCGCAGGTGGTTAGGATGACTCGCTGTGAGGACACCGCCGGTTATCCGGAGATGCTCAGGGATATGGTTACCTATCTGGGGTTCCGTTGGGCACCAGAGTACCAGGTCTACGAGCACCAGCGCGAGTTCGAGCAGACTTTCTACCGAGCTATCGTCTACATTCTGTCGGATGATGGCAGGAGCTTTGTTCACAGCTACGAGGCCGTAGGTTCCACAGTGGATATGGCCGTGCAGCAGGCAGCGTACGTGAGTCTCACCGTTCTACGTGCTGACTACTGGGGGTTTGATAATTCCAGTTATCGTCACATCCCCCGTGGTTACATCACGGCAGCGGGAGTTCACTTCACTGACCACCGCGACCGGGATACCTACGAGTCTGATAGCTCCAGGCTGCACACTACTGCCCAGTTCGTGAGGCACAGTGACGCCGTTGCTTCCATACTTTCTCAGGAGTTAGCCTCAGTCCGGGAGCAGCTCCACCTTACTCTCACCCGTCTGGCGACGTACACCACAGACTTTGTTGGAGATGAGCGCTTTGCACGTTGCGTTCAGACAGCTGGGTTACCGTTGCCAGATGCTGGAGGTTACGAGCCGGTCAGAGGTCCACTTCTCCACCTCGGTGCAGGTTACACGGGGATCCCTCGATATGGAGCACAGGAAGAGGATGCCTTCTACTTCACCACTCCGAGAGTTGCTCTCAGAGCATTTCCTATCTACAGGGATCGTCGTGATACCTACTTCCGTGGGGTTCCTCCTCACCGTATCTCTCGTCGTACTACTCACCGCCGTCCTACGTGATGAGCATGGGAGTACCGATGTATCCGTTTCTAGCTATGTTTAGTTATCCTTGTCTTTCGAACCATGTGTTGGTCTGTTGGATATTCTGATGTATTTGAACATGTGATGATGTACCTGTTGGTTATCTATTCATGCGTCGGAAGAATCTATCTTTCGGTTACCAAGTCTATCCTGTTGTATTGTTGTGCTAAAAATGCATTTCTGTTCAGGATGCCTCCAACCAGGAACACCCCTCCTCCACCACCACCAATGGGGGAACTGTTGGCTCAGATGACCCAAGTGGTGACTCAGATGGCCCAGATCCAGGCTAACCAGCACAACAACCAGAATGCTCCGCGAGTCAGCATCAAGGAGTTTCTGAGCGTGGGTCCGAGGGCTTTCGTGGCAACACGTGAGCCTCTGGATGCTGATGACTGGATCAGGGAGATCAACAGGGCTCTGGAGATTGCTCACGTTGCTGAAGAAGATAAGGTCAAGTATGCCACCTACCTACTGAAGGGTCAGGCAGCTACTTGGTGGGAGAACTACCAGACCATGAGAGTTGGCTATCCTATCACCTGGGGATGTTTCAAGGATGCCTTCCTGAAGCACCACATCCCGGATGGTCTCATGGAAAGGATGCGTGAGGAATTCTGCTCTCTCAGACAGGGCAAGCTGGACGTCCTCGGCTACCAGAACGAGTTCAATCGCCTCGCTCGGTACGCTGGTGACGAAGTGTCCACCGAAGCCAAGAAGATAGCAAGGTTCCGCCGAGGCTTTAACCCGGAACTGAAGTACGCTCTCACCAACATCAAGTGCAAGGACTTCGTTGAGCTCGTGAACACCGCGCTCAATGAGGAGAATGGGCGCAAGGCGTTCGAAGAGTCCCGCAAGCACTCGCGTGAGGGTGGTTCCTCCTCCAACATGACCACCCCTCCGCAGAAGCGCCGCATCTGGGTGCCAAACGGTGCTGTCACTCGGGCTCCAAATGCCCAAGCTGCTCCAGGCTTTGGTCCCCGCCCGCCCAACCCATCTCAGATGCAGGGTCAGAGGATTCCAATGGGGCAGCCAAGGCCAGGTCCTCCTCGTGTCGTCACTTGCTACAAATGCAAGGAGACTGGGCACTACGCTGATAAGTGCACTCAGAGGCAGCTACCTCCACCTCCTCGCCCCAACACCAACCAGGCAATGGTTCGTGCTCCCCCGGCTAAAGCCTTCAACTCCAACAACAGGCCTGTCGGGAGGAACGCGAGGGTGAACCATATCAAGGCCGACAAAGCTGAGGAAGCTGCTGACGTCGTTCTCGGTATATTACCCGTAAACTCTATTCCAGCTAAAGTGTTGTTTGATACTGGAGCATCGCATTCGTTCGTGTCAAAGATCTTTGCTACAACGTACAATTTAGCTATGGTTCCACTAAGCAATCAAATCTATGTGCACTCTCCGGGAACTAAAATGATTACTTCCAAGATAAGCATGGACAATCAGATCCTAATTGGAGGACGCATATTCCTTGCTTCACTCATGTTGCTAGGAAATTCTGACATTGATGTCATTCTGGGTATGGATTGGTTGAAGACCCACAAAGCTAAAATTGACTGTGCTCAAAAGTCAATAACTCTCTCTCACACTTCAGGCCAGATAGTCTATTCTCCATATGGATCAAGTTCTGTTCAGCTGTTCAACCTCGATGCCAAACCCCTTCCCGAAATTGAAAATGTTCCGGTGGTTTGTGAATTTCCTGACGTCTTTCCAGAAGAGTTGCCAGGGATGCCTCCGGACAGAGCAGTTGAGTTCGTGATCGAGCTTGAGCCAGGTACTGCTCCAATCTCTAAGCATCCATACAAGATAGCTCCTCCTGAACTGAAATTGTTGAAGGAGCAAATCGATATGTACATGGAGAAAGGTTACATTCAGCCTAGTTCCTCCGCTTGGGGTTGCCCAACTCTGTTTGTTGCCAAGAAGGATCAAACAAAAATACTCGTGGTTGACTATCGTCCTCTCAACGAGAAAACCATCAAGAACAAGTATCCACTTCCTCGTATCGATGATCTTTTTGATCAACTTGCTGGAGCCTCAATATTCTCAAAGTTGGACTTGAGGATGGGTTACCATCAGATAAAGATCAGAAAGGAAGATATTCCTAAGACAGCCTTCACCACTCGTTACGGTCTATATGAATTCACCGTCATGTCCTTTGGTCTCACCAATGCACCGGCAACGTTCTCAAGACTCATGAATTCTGTCTTCCATGAATACCTCGACAAGTTCGTTGTGGTATATCTTGATGACATCCTAGTCTACTCAAAATCCGAGGAAGAGCATGGAGAACACCTTCGTCTCACTCTCATGAAACTTCGCGAGCATCGTCTATATGCCAAATATTCCAAATGTGAATTCTGGATTCCAGAAGTTGCATATCTTGGTCACATCATCTCTGCCAAAGGCATTGCCATTGATCCTGAAAAGGTTAAGGCAATTGTTGATTGGAAACCCCCTAAGACGGTGAAGCAAGTTAGAAGCTTTCTTGGCTTGGCTAGCTATTGCCGTCGTTTCGTCCAAAACTTTTCCAAGATTGCCAAACCTCTCACTGATCTCACAAAGAAGGACAAAAAGTTCGTTTGGACTCCACAATGTGATGAGAGTTTCAACCTCCTGAAGACTAAACTCACTTCCACCCCAGTTCTGGTTGGTCCAGATACTACCAAACCTTTCCAGATATTCTGTGATGCATCTCTTCAAGGCCTAGGAGCAGTTCTTATGCAAGAACGTCAGGTTGTGGCTTATGCTTCACGTCAGTTGAACCCACATGAGCAAAACTATCCCACTCATGATCTTGAACTTGCAGCAGTTGTGTTTGCCCTCAAGAAATGGAGACAATACTTGTTGGGTAACAAAACTGAAATCTTTTCCGATCATAAGAGTCTGAAATACATCTTCACTCAGCCAGATCTGAACCTCAGGCAAAGGAGATGGATTGAGAAGATTAAAGACTTTGATCTCACCATTTCTTACACTCCAGGCAAGGCTAATGTTATGGCCGATGCTCTCAGTCGCAAATCCTATTGCAATAATCTCATGATCATGGAAAGCCAACCTCCACTTCATGAAGAATTCCAGAAGCTGAACCTTGGTCTTGTTCCTGAAGGATACCTTGCTAGTTTGACAGCCAGCCCAACTCTCGAGGACAAGATTCGTTCTGAACAACTTCGTGATAATGAAATCAAGAAGATGGTAGAGCAAATCAAAGAGGGCAGTGATAAATTCAAGTCCTTCTCAATTGATGACAAGGGAACTGTGTTCTTCGAAGGACGCATTGCAGTCCCTCAGATTCAAAGTCTCAAGGATATCATTCTCAAGGAGGCTCATGAAACTCCTCTATCCATTCACCCTGGAAGTACAAAGATGTACCAGGATCTTAAGACTCTGTATTGGTGGTCTGGCATGAAACGTGAAATTGCTCAATACGTTTCTGAATGCGACGTTTGTCAACGTGTTAAGGCAGTCCATCAGAAGACAGCAGGTCTACTCCAACCTCTGAAAATTCCTGAGTGGAAGTGGGACATGATTGAAATGGACTTCGTTACTGGGTTTCCAAAGTCCAAGAAAGGCAACGATGCAATCTTCGTTGTTATTGATCGTCTCACTAAGGTTGCTCACTTCTTTGCTGTCAAGGAAACTATCTCAGCTAGCCAGTTAGCAGAGCTCTACACAGCAAGGATCGTTCCTCTTCATGGTGTACCATTGGAAATAAGCTCAGACCGTGGAAGCATCTTCACTTCTCATTTCTGGAAAAGTTTTCAAGAAGCTTTGGGCACCAAACTTCTGTTCAGCACAGCTTATCACCCTCAGTCTCAGGGGCAAGTCGAAAGAGTCAATCAGATTCTTGAGGATATGCTCAGAGCATGTGGTATCTCCTTTGGCATGAAATGGGAGGATTGTCTTCCATATGCTGAATTCTCCTACAACAACAGCTACCAGGCAAGCCTAGGCATGGCACCTTTTGAGGCATTGTATGGTCGCAGATGCAGGAGTCCAATCAATTGGTCTGGAGCTGGTGAACGTTCACTCTTAGGCCCTGACATTGTTAAGGAAGCCGAGGAGAAAGTTCGTATCATTCGTGACAATCTCAGGATTGCTCAGTCTCGTCAGAAGAGCTATTATGATAGCAAGCACAGGGATATGGTCTATGCACCTGGTGATAAGGCATACCTCCGTGTAACTCCCCTCAGAGGCACTCATCGTTTTGGTGTGAAAGGAAAGCTTGCACCAAGATACATTGGTCCTTTCAACATCCTATCAAGGCGTGCAGAAAATGCTTATCGTCTTGAACTTCCAGAAAAACTATCCAAGGTGCACGATGTTTTCCACGTGTCACAACTCAAGAAGTGTTTCAAAGACCCAGATCGTGCAGTTGATCATGATTCTATTGAGCTGCAAGATGATCTGTCTTATGAGGAGCACCCTATTCGTATTCTCGATGAGACCGAGCGTAAGACTCGCAACAAGAGCACCAAGTTCTTGAAAGTCCAATGGTCGCATCATTCCGATAAAGAGGCAACGTGGGAGACCGAAGAGGATCTTCGCAAGAAGTATCCGGACCTTTTCATTTCTCAGTAGGGAATCTCGGGGCGCGATTCCTTCAAGGGGGGGCGTTTTGTAACATCCAAGTATGAAAACATCCCTTAGAATGTTTGATTCCTTGTTTTATTTCAAGCAATGCATCATGTCATCATGTTTACTTATTGTTTGCATTTGTTTTCTATCTGTTTTATCTTGTTTTCACAACTCAAATTCAAACCTTTTTCAAACATTGGTTTCATACTTGCTCTGTTACAATTTTGGAATAAAAATAACAACTAAAAACAACCATGTTATTCCTTGTTCTCAATTGTTAAATTGTTGCTTTAAATCCAATCAATAATTCAATCAATAATTCTCAAATCATCTTTTAAATTTCAAACCAAGGTCAAATCAGTACTTGTTTTGAACCCATCAATTTCACCACATGTTTGTATTCCTAAAATCATTTATTTTAACCTAGGGATAACCCTATTCAAATGTTTGTTTTCAATAAATAAATTTAATATGAAATTTCCCCATATTTGGTTTCAAACACCAACTATAATTTTAAAATTTCATTTTTGAAATCCAAGCTTATAATGTGGTTGCTAATTAGTTAAAAAGCTTAACCTAATTTTTCTAGAATTTTTCTCAAATAAAACCTTAACAACTTTTATCCAAAAGCAAACTGCAAAAAAAAATAAAACAGAAAAGAATAACAAAAATAAAAACGGGAGGCATCTAACCTATCTACCGCAGCCCAGCCCGCTAACCTAACCCGCGCGTGCGCCCAGCCCACCTTAAACGCACCGTACCGCTTCGCTGCATCAAGATGCGTGCGGCTCGCCTAATCTGCTTTCTCCCCCGCGTACGGCGCGCATCCGCCGGTGCCACGGCGGCCCCCGCGCGACTCCGGCGGCCTCCACCCCTCTCCGTGGCCTATAAAAGGCGCCCTAGGGTTCCTGGAGTCTACCCTAGCCCTAGGTCCGCTGTTCCATCGCCGCCGCCTCCATCTGTTCTTCCCCGACGTCGTTTCTCCTCCTCTGAACCTCTCACCGGCGACAGCCCTCTGAAGATCGTCATGGCGCCACCGCAACTCACTCCCACATAGCCACCAATCGTTTGCAATCGCACCACCACCTCTTCCTCTCCACGTTGGACACCGGAGGGAGCACGCAGATCCACTGGAGCCACGCCGCCGTCTTCTTCCACGCCGCCGTCGCCTCCGTCAGCGTGCGTCATCGAGCCGCTGCTACGTCTACGCGCGGTGGTAAGCCACCGTGATCCTTCCCTCTCTTCCTCTCCTGCTTGCACACGCACCAGCACGCTCACTGCATCCCCAGATCGCACCACGACGCCGCAACTCAGCGTTGATCGCCGCCGGCGACTCGATCCCTGTCAGGTTCAGTGCGAGCGCGCGTGAGTTTCAGTTAACAGCTGGATCTGTAACCTTATCCTCCCCGCGTCGCTGCTACTGTCACGAAACGCAGCGCAGCGCACTGGTTCAGTCTAACACGCAGCGAGGGAGAGGTGCAGGGTTCGAGCCCTGCCCTCGCGGGAATAAATCCCACACTTTTTTCCTCTGCCACGCTGACAGGGAGGGCCCCCTGTCAGCCACACACTTGCCACGCAAGCACACGGTCTCGTTGGGCCCCCCTGGCAGTGGCTGGGTGTATGTTTTAGTGCGTATAAAAAGAAATAAAACCAATCTGTTTTAATTTCTATTTTCTTTTAAATAACAGATTTGAGTTTAAACTTCTAAAATCAATAACTTTTATTTTATAAGTCCAATAAATACAAACTTGATATCTATTCTGATCCAAATTTCCTAATCTATCCAAATATGCAAGTTGTGTTCTGTTTTGAATTTTCAAAATGCAATTTAAATTCAAATCCAAATAATTCAAATGCAATTTGAAATAATTCATAACTAATTCATGCTGTTTTCAAATAATTCAACTAAAATATGTTTTTCACACCTTTTTGAATGCTCTATTCAAATATAAATTTTGTTTTCTGGTTTGAACAATTTAAATTGCCTAAACTATTTAAATCATGTTTAATTCAATTAAAAATTGTTTAATTTTGTTTAATTCATAACTAAATAATCCAAAGTCCAATTTCAAATTGTGAAACATGTAATCCAACCAGAATTTGATGTTCTTTTCAAATATCAACTTTGTTATTTGTTTTGAACATTTTAAATGGTTGAAAACAACAACTACATGTGTGATACCTTTAATGCACCCAAAATTTTCCAAAATTAATAACAAACTTTTAAATTGCTACAACCTATTCTAAATTGGTTCTAATGTTGTTATTTTGCTGTTTTCCTTTTGCATGCATCATACTAATCCATTATCACCTGTTGATTAGTTGGAAAACAAATAAACTAACCAAATTCCATGGGCTTTTCATATGCAACTCCCAGTTGCATATCAGTCCATTTAAATTGTGTTATCATATCAAATAGTTTATTTTGTTGCATCTATTAAATTGTCATGCATCATATTTGATTGTGCACAATGCCATGTCAATGTTCGTTTACATACCTGTTTTGTTGTTTGCTTCTTCTCGGTTAGACGACGACTACGTTGAGACCGACGATCCTTACGACACCACTCCTCAGGACCTAGCCCAGTACGATACTGAGCTGCCAGGCAAGTTATCACTCACATGAATCATCGAGTTTCCTTTCCACACTTGTTGTCGATACTATCCTTTTGTCTATTATTGCTAGCCATATGTATCGTTGCTTGTTCTCCGAACCTATCACATGATACCCTGAACCAATGATACTGCCTCACCTCCATACCTACAGCCTTTGCTTGTGCCTGTTCTTACCTAGCATGCTTAGGGTTGCTTTTACTCGAGTCTGTTGTCGGTTATTACTTTCACTATCTTATTACTTGTACCGGGGCTCGATGTTAATTAATCAATCCTGTTAATTGCTAATGGTAATAATAATAATTTGATGATAAGGCACCGGCAGGAGGCCCATGAGAGGTTTTGAAGCCTGCTAGTGTCGACCCTAATAGGAAAAGGGTCTTGTCTACTGATCCATGATGAGCGCACTACCCGCATTTGGGAAGCGAGTATGGGCGCCCCCCTCAACTTGACCTGATTCGCATCTCGTCCAAATCATCTCATTTAGTTCGTGCTTTCTATTTGCCGCATGCATGTTTTTGCGAGCCCAGCGCAGGGTGGAACTTTTGTAGTCGGCATATAGGGGGACACGGTCTTAGAGTGCTATGAGGGTCCCTTTTCTTCGGGGCTTGATTAGCCGTGCGCCCAAGGTGCTTTGGGCTTGATGCGAGGAATGGTTGGTTGTGTTGAGTGCCCCGCTTGGTGGGAGGCATCCCATCTGGCGGGATATTCATGAGTGTACGGCCAAATTGGTGCAACCCTGCAGGGATAATCTTCTCGAGAAGCCGTGTTTTCCGCGGTTATGGATTACTTGGTGAAAGTACTGGCTAACAAGTACTCAGGACAACTTCAACTTAATGATCAATCATGATTCACCCACCGATTAATAACTTGACTAGTAATAGATTATTCACACAATAACTTGCTTCACCTTATCACAACTGTGTGAGTTATCCTCGGATTGCTTCTTCGGATAAGGGGCGAGATCCAGGATGGGTTTGGTTGAAGTTATCTTTCAGTTGGTTACAATCCTCGATCTCATCTTATTCTGTTAGCCGGAACTTGTAGTTATCTTCTGTAGTTGTTTAGAGCAGACAGCAGCAACTTTTATAACACCCCTTTTCTTCCGTTGATCCCCAGCGTCTATGATTGTGTTGACGGGTAACTCTTTGATGAACTGTGAGTCTTGCTTGCCAGTACTTGGATGTACTGACCCCGTTGGGGCTGTGGTTTACGCAGAGTACGACTACGGCTACGATGCTTCTCAGGACGGCTACTTCGTGGAGTTTGACGACGCTGCAGACGAGTAGATAGCTGGACCAGGGCAGGATCCAGAACCTTCGTGGATGGGCTTCGTTTGCTTTATTTTCCTCCGGCTTCTTAAGCCTTCAGCTTTGTCTGTACTCAGACACCTTTGATTGCTTCCGCTGATGTAATGAATGCTATGTTGGGACATGTGTCCTCTGGATGATTGTATTTGCTATTTCTGCCTTAGTGAAGGCCAGTTGCAATTTTATTTCAATCTTTTGTGTCTTAGAGATATGTTGTGATTATCATTCGTTCAAAACTGTTGACGTACAGTGCGTGTTTGTTATGAAGTACGTCAATGGTAGTGCCTGTGATTCCTAGTGGATAGTTTACATCGACGGTGGAATAGCAGAGCTTGTGTTGTCGCGCATAAGCGCAGGCCTACCAGGAAGCTGGGACGTGGGAGCAGTTATGCCCCATAATCCAAGCATCTGCTATCCAGTTCGTGCGGTGAGTATCCCTTAGAAGTCAGGGTGCGACAACGAGCCCCTCGGAAGTGCTGGAAGCTAGGAGACAAGCTTTAATGCGGCAACAACAACATCTGTTCTGAACTCAGGAAAACCTCCTCAAAACCCAGGCTGACATTAAAATGCAGCAGGAAGAAATAGAGGAGTACGAAAGAAGGAATACATCTGGAATTAGACCTTCGCGGTTACCCGGAATTTCAAAGCCGGATGAAGTGTCAGCAAGAAAGAGGTTTGAAAACCCATCTTGGTAAAGGCAGGTTAACAACACTAATGCTAAGGGCAAACACGTCTACAAAACTGCGGCAAAAAATACGGAAGCCGCGTTCGCCATCCTTAATGACGAAATGTACTCCAATGAAGAAAAGCTACAGGGAGTGTATGCTTTCTTAGGAAAAGCATTACAACACCAACATCGAGGACAAGCACGCTCAGGCAAGTTACATGACGATTCAGCCTTGTGCAAGACTGCCACGTGCGCCACTGGAGCACCTGACCCTGACGAACCCGGAGATTCAGGCGATTCTAAGGAAAAGAAGTGAGATTCTAAGAAGGACAAGAAAATCCCAGATAACAAGGATGCAGCGTCCAGTACAGGGTCGCATCTGCCGAAAGGCGGAAATAATCCCTGTGACAACAAGTTACGGGAGGAACAAAACCGGAAAGACGGAAAAGTAATGCCGCCTCCGAGACATCCAGCTGATCAAGCCGGAAGGTGCCACAACCCTCATAGGCGTGAAAGGTCCCGGACTCCTCCAAGGAACAAAGAAAGGCCAAGGAGCAGAACTCCACCTTATTCCAAAGGACAGGACGCCGGAAGAAATAGATATTACCCCACAAGAGCGCACTCGCGTAACAATGGACCAGAATGGAGCAGATCCCCTTATGTCCATTCGGATGGAAGGTATTCCACGCATGTCGATAAGGAAGAAAGAGACGATTTATACTTCAGACCAAAATGCTTCACCGACAGGATCCGGAGAATCAGTCTACACTCTGGCTTTGCCAAACTCAGTCCAACTTACCAAAAGTATGCCGGAAATACAAACCCGGATACATGGCTTTCAGATTACTATACTACCGGCCAGATCAACAAAGGGACAGACTTAGAGGCTGTGATGTTTCTTCCCCTAATGTTGCTGGATGGATCCAGAGATTGGATCAACGGGCTTCCCTCAAGAACAGTAGAAAACTAGGAATATATGGATAGAGTATTCGCTCAGCACTTCCGGGGTACGTATAAATGCCCTAAGAGCATCAACCAGCTGAACCATTACGTACAATATGAGGATGAGTCGTACATCGACATTATTTCAAGATGGACTGCAATGAAGAATAGTTGCTCTGGAGTAAGTATTGTACAAGCAATACATGCTTTCATCAACGGCCTGAAACTCGGCCTCGTACCGTTCATGGTTGGGTCGAAAGAGCACAAAGATCTCGGATCTATGCTTACCACCGCAAATGAGCACGCATCGTGTAACATCCCAAGTATGAAAACACCCCTAGAATGTTTGTTTCTTGTTTAATTAGAGTTTTGCATCATGCCATCATACTCATTGAATTGTTTGCATTTGTTTTGCATCTGTTTTCCTTTTGGTTGCATCTGTTTTCAATTGTTTTCTTTTTCAAATTCAAACAATATGCAAATGCTTTGTTTCATACTTGTTATGTTACAACCTTTTAAATAAAAAGTTCAAATAAAAACAACCAATTGTTTCCATTTAATCCATAAGGTTCAACTATTTAAAAATGGTGGCTTTTAATCAAGCAATAAATTCCAATGATTTTCAAAATTCAAATCAAACCACAAACAACACCCAATTTCAAATTATGAAAATTACACAACAATCCTAATCAATTGTTTCTAAGTAAACAATAGGGTTCCAAATAATTAAATTCTTGTTTTCAATAATTCAATCAATAATCAAATTAATCCAAATTTGAACAAATTTACAAACAGCAAGTTAATTTTGAACTTTTGAAAACAGAATTTGGCAAGTGTTTGATGATGACCTAAATAACTCACCCAAATTTTTCTAAAATTTTCCTAACTCTAAAACCCTCATTTTTCTTCCTATTCCATTTTCTGCAAAAAAAAAAAAAAAACAGAGGAGAAAATTTAAAAAGAAAAAAAAAACAAACGCGCGCGCGAGGAGGGGAGAAGCACGCCCGGCCCAGCCCATTGCCTTCCCCACACGGCCTGGTACCGGTTCGCCCCCTCCTCTCTCCTTCTGTTTCGCGTACGGCACGCATCCGAGCGGCGCCACGTCGCCGGCAGCCGCAGCGGACGGCCAAGCGCGCGCCCCTAGGCCTATATAGCCACCCTAGACCCCGCGCCGCTGCCCTAACCTAGCCCCTACCCTATCCCCTCGAGCACCGCCGCCGTTTTCCTCTCTCTGCCACCCTCCACCTCTCTCTGCAACCTCACCGGCGAGCTCACCTCTGAATCTCCGATGACCACCGCCACCTCGCACCGCCACCATCCAACCTAGCCACGGGAATCGCACCGCCGCACTTCCCTCTCCCTCAACGACACTTCCACGACGCCCGGGACAGCTTGGATCGCCGCCGCCATCCTCCACGTTGCCGCCGGCGACAGCAACTGCCCCGCGCCTCTGCTACCTCAACGGCGAGGGTGAGCAGTCGATCATCTCCTCCTCCTCCCTGTTCTCTCTCTGCACACCGCGTTCACCACCACACGCAGCACACGCAAGCACAACGAGCACGCCGTCCCCGAGCAGCTCACCGCCGGCGTCGTTTCTCCGTCGGGTTCAGACAACGCGCGCGTCAGTTAAAAATTCAGATAACCTATCTGAACCTTAACCTGTTCGCGACGCGTATACTGACAACAAACGAAACACAGCGCACTGGTTACAGCGCGTGCAAGCGAGCGCGGAGGGCCTGGGTTCGAGTCCTGGCGCCGCGGAATAAAACCAATCTTTTTCGCGCACGGCTGACAGGCAGGCCCCACCTGTCTGTGGCACTGCTGCCACGCGTGCATCCACGCTGGCCCAGGGCCCCCTGTCAGTGGCTTGGGCTGGCCACTGCAGGGTAGCAAATGTTTTCTGCCCATTTTTTTTCTTTTTCAGTTTAGGTCCTTCTAATTACAGATTGGTCCTCAAATTGGAAATGCAAATAACTTTCATTTTATAAATCCAAATAATAAAAGTAAAATATGTACACCGCCCCAAATTTAATTATCTATCTTTTCAAACCATTTGTTTTCTGTTTTGACTATTTCAAATGCATCCAAATTTCAAATTCAAACAATTCATTTGAAATTTGATAAATTGCATAACTAATTCATCCTTAATCCAAATAATGCAAATAAAATATGTTTTCCATGCCATTTTGAACCATCTTTTCAAATATAAATTTTGTTTCATGTTTTGAATAATTAAAATTGCTTAAATAATTTAAACCTTGTTTAAATCATTTAAAATTGCTAAATTCACAACTTGCTCAAATTAAATTATTTTTGAACATGTGAAATATGTTTTCAAACCATAAAAACATAACCTTTCCAAATATGAATTTTATTTAATGTTTTAAACAAATAAAATTCAATTAATCATCATACTTGTTTTAAATTCATTTAAAACTTGTTTGAACTTGTTTAATTCATAATTAAATCATTGTAATTCCTTTTGCAATAATTGAAACATGTAATCCACCCAAAATTTTATGATCTTTTCAAATATGAATTTTGTTATTTGGTTTGAACAATTTAAATTGCTGAAAACAACAAATGCTTGTGTAACACCTTTAAGGAACCAAAAATTCCCTAACTTAATAAACACATTTCTAAACTTGATAAACCTCATTTTAAATTGTTTCTATTGTTGTTATTTTTCTGTTTTCCTCATCCATGCATCATACTAAACCACTTTCACCTGTTGGTTAGTTGAAAAACAAATATTCCAACCTTATTTGATGGGCTTTTCATATGCAACCCCAAATTGCATGTGGGTCCATTTAATCATGTTGTTACCATGTCAACTAGTTTATTTTGATGCATCAATTAAATTGTCATGCATCATCCCATGATTGTGCATTATGCCATGTTATTGATTGTTTATCTTTCTGCATTGTTTGGTTGCTTCTTCTCGGATAGACGACGACGTTGAGACAGACGATACTTACGACACCCCTTCTGAGGATCTAGCTTAGTACCAGGCTGCTGAGTTTGCAGGCAAGTTATCACTCACATGAACCACTGTGTTTCTTTCAACATTGGTTATCGATACTTTCCGTTGTCTATTTCTGCTAGCCATATGTATTGTTGCTTCTGTTACGAACCCATCACATGTTACCCTGAACCCTGATATTGCCTCACCTCCACACCTATAACCCTTTTGCTTGTTGTCCGTATCTTACTAGCATGCTTAGGGCTGTTTTGCTCGAGTCTGTTACCCGTTACTTTCTGTTATCATATTCTATAATGTTCTGAGGCTCGATGTTAAACAACAACCTGTTAATTTTGAGGTAATAATATTTTGCTGATAAGGCACCGGCAGGAGGCCCGGCGTGGTTTTGAGGCCTGCTAGTGTCGACCCTAATTAGGAAAAGAGTCTTGTCTACTGATCCATGATGAGCGCACTATCCGCATGTGGGAAGCGTGTATGGGCGCCCCCCTTAATTTGACTCGATTCGCATCTCGTCCAAATCGCCACACTTAGTTCGGGCTTTCCATTTGATGCACGCATATGCAGGTACGAACCCGAGGCCAGGGTGGAACTTTTGTAGTCGGCATTTAGGGCGGCGTGGTCTTCCAGTGCTATGAGGGTCCCCTTTTCTTCGTGGGGCTCGATTAGCCGCGCACGCACAACACGTGGTGCTTTGGGCTTGATGCGAAGAAGAGTTGAGTTGTGTTGAGTGCCCCGCTTGGTGGGAGGCATTCCATCTGGCGGGATATTCTTACGTGTACGGCCAAATTGGTGCACCCCTGCAGGGATAAATCTTCTCGAGAAGCCGTGTTTTCCGCGGTTATGGTTAACTTGGTGAAAGTACTGGGTAACAAGTACTCAGAACAACTTACACCTAACTGATGATAACTTGACTAGTAATAGGCTTATTGACACAACAACTTGATCCATCATTAATCCAACTGTGTGAGTTATCCTCGGATTGCTTCTTTGGATAAGGGGCGAGATCCAGGATGGGTTTGTTTGGTGGTTAGTTATAGGTGGTTACGATACGCTATCTTATCCCCTTTCTGATAGCCGGAAGTTGTGGTATGTTCTGTAGTTGGTTAGTGCAGCCAGTTGCAGCATCTTTTATATCCCCTTTCTTCCGTTGAACCCAAGGCATCTGTGCTTGGTGTTGACGGGTTACACTTTGGTGAACTGTGAGTCTTGCTTGCCAGTACGTTTATGTACTGACCCCTTTGGGGCTGTGGTTTCCGCAGACTACGCGTACGAGGATCCCCGTGACGGCTACTACGTGGAGTTTGACGAGGCTGCTGACGAGTAGATAGCGGACCCGGGCAGGATCCGAGACATCGTGGATGGGCTCCGTCTTTTCGTTTCCGGCTTCTTAAGCCTATTTGGATTTGTCTGTACTCAGACCCTTTGAATGCGTCCGCTGAGATGTAATGATGTTATGTTGGGACATGTGTCCTCTGGATGATTGTATTTGCTATCTCTGCTCTAGTGAGAGCTATTTGCAACTTATTTCTATTTATTTGTGTCATAGAGATATGGTGTGCTATCATTCTGTTAAACGCCGTTGACGTACCATGTGTGTATGGTATGAAGTACGTCAATGGTAGTATCCTGATTTCTATGGGATGGTTTACGTAGACGATGAACAGTAGGGGTTGGTTGTCACACATACGTGTGTTGGCCTACTCGTAAGAGATGCGGGTGCCGGTAAGCCCCGTAATCCAATCAACTACTGTTCAACGGAACTGCGAGTATCCTCTAGAAGTCCGGGTGCGACACATCGGCTAAAGATGATATCAGGGCGAGAGGCAAAAACATTGATGCTTTGGTTCAAGCAAAAAAGACGTCTCGTTCTGAAAAGAAGGCTACTCGAGAGGCACAGCCAAAACCCAAGGAAGTAAATTTAACCTTTGGAAAGGATAATGGCAGAAGATGGAAGGGCAAAAGCACAGAACCCATCTCCTACTCTAAAGAAGAGTGGGAACGATCAAGTCGAAAAACTATGTCTACCATTCACAATTTGGGAAGCCTACCCACACAAGTGCGCAGTGTCGGCTTAATAAGCACATGAAAGGCACTGCAGGATCCAGGAATAAAGGAAAGAATTCCAAAAGGAAATTCAACAAGAAAAATTCCGGAAGCTGACAAAAAAGAAAGCGAGTCTGACACTGATGATAAAATCCAGGAGCAGCAGCGGAAAGGCGAACCAAAATTCCCGAGAGTTGAAGGAGAATGTAACCTAACTTCCCTGGCAACTCCCTCATCCAAACGGGTAAAACGAACACTTCGAGAAATCAATGCGGTTGTACCTTCAACCCCAAAGTACTTGAAGTATTCAAATACGCCAATTACCTGGGATCAGTCTAATCATCTCGGTAACATCCCAGAACCCGGCACACATGCTTTGGTCGTAATCCCTATTGTTCAAAACACTAGGCTCAAAAGAGTTCTGATGGATGGAGGATCCAGTATCAATATCATGTACTTAAGTACATTGAAGCAGTTACACCTCTCCGAGACCTAGCTCAAACACAACAATGTACCATTTCACGGCATTGTTCCTGGCAGGCAAGCACAGTCCCTAGGAGAAATTTCCCTAGAAGTAACCTTTGGAAAGAGAGAACACTTCCGCCAGGAGAGGATCTCATTCGAGGTTGTGCCATTCGAAAGTGTGTATCATGCAATACTCGGACATCCGGCTTTCGCCAAATTCATGGCAAGATCATGTTATATCTATAACAAGCTGAAGATGCCAGGGCCAAAAGGAGGAGTAATCACCATATTCGGCGACTTCAAATTGGAGAACGAGCTGGAGAATGGAAAAGCCCTTTGCGCCGAACAAGTGATTCAGAAGGAAGAGATGAAGGAGATGGCTAAAGAAGTATCGCCGACAGAAATGCCAGCATGAAAACAAAGCTGGAAGCCGACAGATAGTTTCAAAGCCTCGGAGAATATAAGGCATGACATCCTGGATCCCAAAGATGCAAAAAAAATTGTCGTGGTGGGAACAGGGATGACTGACAAATAGGAAAGCGCGCTCATCAAGTTCCTACGTGAGAACTGGGACATTCTCTCCTGGTGTCCTGCTGATATGCCAGGTGTTCCCAGGGAACTTGCTGAGCACCAACTCAAGGTTATTCCAGGATCAAAATCCGTCAAACAAGGTCTTCGTCATTTTGATGGAAGAAGGCGGAAGGCTATTGGCAAGGAAATTCTCCGGCTTTCAGTAGCTGACTTTATCCGAGAAGTCATACATACTGATTGATCTGTGAACCCAGTATTAGTCCTGAAGAAGGATAGTATTATTCTTAGGATGTGTATAGATTAGACCGGTTTGAACAAATTGGGCCCAAAAGATAGGTTCACGTTACCGCGAATCGATCAAATAATAGATGCCACTGCTGGCTCTAAGCTTTTATGCTTTTTGGACGCTTATTCCGGGTATCATCAAATACGCATGAAAGAAGAAGATCAAATAAAAACTTCTTTCATAACACCCTATGGAACATACTATTAAATAACCATGCCTTTTGTCCTAAAGAATGCCGGTGCAACATACCAGCGTTGCATGCAAAGATGCTTGCATAGTCATATAGGCAAACACGTCCATGTTTACGTGGATGATATTGCCGTTGTTTCCAAGGAAAATCATACACTCCTTGAAGATCTACGAGAAATCTTCGACAATCTCCGCACTTACAAAATGAAGTTGAATCCATTAAAGTGCGTATTCAGGGTTCCCTCAGGAAAGCTTCTAGGTTTTATCGTTTCTCACAGAGGAATAGAGGTAAACCCGGAAAAGATCAAAGCAATCTTAAACATCAAAAGGCCTATGTGTCTAAAAGATGTCCAAAGACTAACGGGTTCTGCAGCCGCCGTAAGCAGGTTTATAAGCTGGCTTGGTGACAAAGCTCTGCCATTATACAAGTTGTTGAAGAAATCCGACAAATTTGAATGAACAAAAGAGGCGGACAAAGCATTAACCCAGTTGAAAGAAAATTTGATGAAAGCTCCGATTTTGGCATCCCCAAAAGACGAAGAACCCATGTTACTGTATCTTACAACGACCAATAGGGTTATAAGAGCAGTGATAATCGTGGAAAGGCGGAAAGACGAGCAAAGTATTCCAGACCAGCATCCGGTGTACTACGTTAGCGAGGTATTTTCTGAGTCAAAACAAAGGTATCCATATTATCAAAAACTAGCATATGGTGTATTTTTTGCATCTCGAAAACTCCGTCATTACTTCCAAGGACATTCCATAACAGTGGTGAGCAAAGCACCACTAGGGGATATTATAAACAATGAGGACGCAACAGGCAGAGTAGCCAAATGGGGCATCGAACTTGCTGCTTTCGACATTAAGTACCAATCCTGAACGGAAATTAAATCCCAGGCGTTGGCAGATTTCGTGGCTGATTGGACAGAAGAAATGGAAAATACACCAATGCCGGAGTCGGAATATTGTATCATGCATTTTGATGGATCCAAAATGAAAGAAGGCGCTGGTGCTGGTGTGGTGCTCAAATATCCAAAAGGCGATGATACGTCATAAACGTATCCTTAATTTCTGATGTTCCATGTTATTTTCTACATGTTTGCTATACACTTTATGTCATTTTTATCGATTTCCGTGACTAACCTACTGACAAGATGCCATAGAGCCAGTTCCTTGTTTTCTGTTGTTTTTAGTTTCAGAAAAGTTGTTATGGAAATATTCGCGGAATTGGAAAATTCGAAACCCGAAAGTCTTAGAATTCCCGAAGGTTCCACGGAGTCCCGAACACACCCGGAGAGGGGCCACACCATAGAGCGGCTCCCCCGGCCGCGCCTGGGGTGGTATGGGCCCCTCGGGCGTCCACCGCCATCGCCCTTTTGCCTATATAATCCCCCCGATACGTGAACCCTAAAGATATACCAATTTTTCCCGAGAAACACCCGAGGCCGCAGTCATCGTCATCCCGAGATCAGGAGGGTTCTGGAGCTCTCCCCGGCACCCTGCCGGGAGGGGAATTCATCACCGGAGGGGTCTACACCACCATGCCCTCCTCCGAAGTGATGCGTGAGTAGTTCATCCCTGCACTACAGGTCCATAGCAGTAGCTAGATGGTTGTCTTCTCCACTTTATGCCTCATGTTTAGATCTCGTGAGCTGCCCTACATGATCGAGATCATCTTTATGTAATGATACATGTTGTGTTTGCTGGGATCTTATGAATGTTGAATGCTATGTCTTGTGATTATCAATCTATCATGTTATCTTCATGCATATGTTATTTATGATCTTGCATGTTCTCCGTTATTAGTAGATGCTCTGGCCAAGTAGATGCTAGTAACTCCAAGAGGGAGTATTTATGCTCAATAGTGGGTTCTTGCCTCCTTTGCATCTGTGCTCGAGTGACAGAAACGTGGCGGATGGAGGATGTGTTGTTGCCATTAGGGAGAAAACAACATTGTTTACTTAGTTTTCTCCAAATCGTGGTTGGCTACGACCTTTACCTTGCTCGACCCTATCCATGAGTCAACCCAAACAGGGCCACCCCGTCAACAGGGAGTTGGCCACCTCGTGATGGCACCTGTTCTGTGAGTCGGAATCAAGATCCGTGTACGTACATCACTTGTCCCAGTCACGCCCTAATTTTTCTCCAAATCATTTTTTGACTCACATGCAGATGGAAAGCTCAAACTACGTGACTCATGGATGTGGCCAAACAAGTTAGTTAGTCGAGTGTGGGTTGTTAGGCCCCGCGTGTGGTTGAACGCTCAGTCTTGGCTTCGAAGGCGAGAACTCGCTCCTACGGGCATGAACAGGACAAAACGCCACAACCCATTGTGGTCTCACATCCATGCTGTTATTAGTCAAGTTATCAAAGATAATCCAAATCAAAATAACCTAACATAAAAGATTCACGTATTGACTAGATTTCATCAACCGGATGGATCAGATCACAACTAGGCATGGCTAAGCAAGACTCATAGGGTTTAGCGAAGCGCGCACAACAAACCTATAGCTGCTAGGTGAAGTGGATCAGGTTATGTAGGCTATGCGGTATATAGGAGAACTTTATCTACTGACATCAAATAGTTTGGAACCGAATGCAAAGTACGAAAACCAAAAGTCGTTGGAAAACATATATGAGCAGATAAGAGGTTATGCTTGCCTCAGTCATAAGAAAATCAAAGAATAGATCTTCTGGAATAAGTGTTTGACTTGTCGGTTAGGATCAAGTATTCATCATGGCGTTGTCGATCTTCTCTTTGGAGTCACGTTCTACCGGTTAGAAACAAAACACCGAAAGAGAAACAACAATCAACACATGGCATTGATGCAATGCTCAACATGTATGCATGATCAAGTTAATGCACTGAAATAAATCCCTAGACAGGTTCAATGGGTTGCTAAGGTTCGTATGTCAGTTATGCATTTTTACTGGAATTATCCCGAAATAGACCCCGGAGGGGCACTTCGGGCGATTGTGAAAGTGAGTACAATTTAAATTTCTCAAATGGGTTTAAAAACATCATAAATGGGTTGCATTTGTCATTTTGAGCAATTTGGTATATAACTTGTAATTTTCTAATTTTATTGAATAAAAACTTATTTTCTCTCTTTTAAATGAATTAAATAAATTCAAATAATGTTCAATTTTCAACTTTGTCAAACATGTATGAAAGTGACATATTCAGATAGATTTTAATTTTCTGAACATTTCCATATTTTTATTTTATTTTTCTGATTAACAAAAGAATAGTTATTGAATTTGCAAGATTAAACCATTTTCTGTAATTTAAACTAACAGAGGGGGCCCACGAGTCAGGGTTTCAATTATTTCTGTTTATTTCTTAAAACGAAAACCTGCTGACGAGGGGACCCCATGTGACTTCATCGTGAAGTCACGTAGGCGTCAGCAAACGGCCGGAGCGGCTCGGCCCTGGTTGCCGGTGGCGATTCCGGCCACAGGAGCACGCGCGGATGGGCGCGTTTGACGCACCACATCGTGGGCTACCTTCAGGTAGTGGCGCCACCCGCAGATGGCCACCGGCGGCTCGCCGGCGTTCGCGGACAGCGGCGGCTGCCACGGTGAATGTCGACAGCGACGAAAACGACTACCGGAAACGAATCGGAGGGCATCACGAGGGAGGAAAGGTCACCCTTGTCGCGTGTGGATGGTGAGAAGGAGCGGAGTAGCGCGGAGATGGCTGGAATTTTCCTCGACGGCTGGCGGCCGGAGTGTGAGAAGAAACGCCCGAATCGCGTGGTTCCGGACGTCCCGGAAAGCTGCGTTCAGCGCAGAGGTAGAGGATAGCCCGGCGGGGCCAGCGGTGTCTTCAGTTGATACGGGAAAGGCTGGAGTCGGCGGTGATTCACGACGGCCGACGGTTAGAGTTTCGGGTTAGGGTTAGGGTTCTGCAGGGATAGAGAGAGAGAGAGAGAGAGAAGAGGGTTCGAGTGAGGGAGGGAGAGGAGGAGGTGCACAACACTTCTTGGGCTTCATCGGAAGATGCCGTCAAGCACACAGGAGGTGGTAGCGGCCCGCGGGAGCTGCCTGCCTGGTTCACGCATCGAGGAAGAAGACAAAGGGAAAATTGCAAAAACCCCTGCATTTTGAGAAAAACACAAACGAGTCCTTTTCTATTTCAAAACAGAACACAAAACATTGTTTTGAGGGCTTTTTTGTGAACAGAAAATTTGGCAAATATACTTTTTGGAATCCTCACAAAATTTCCAACCTCACCATGTTTTTGTTCGAAATTTGAAAATGTTTTGAAAACAAATTTTGGGTGATAATTTTAAGTGAGCTTTATGCAAGTTTCACTTAATTTCAAATTAAAACTTGGTTCAAACTTTTCATGCATGCCATGCCATGAACACAACACCACAAACCCTACATTAGCAAAAGAGGGATGTTACAAGCATCCAGAAAAGCTAAATGGTAATTTGAAATATTATTTGTGTTTTCCCTACCAAGAACACTAGTAGAAAGATAGTAAGCAAATTATCTAATGGATGGGAGCTGAATGTTTCTTATCTTGCCGCGGTGAGCTACGCGGTCATCGTCATTTGTCACCCCTCGGTAGAGCTCCAGCAAATCAGCAGGTCGTCCTTGAATCCTCCTCGATGTCCCAGTTGTATTTATACCTATGATGCTGCAAAATCTTGCCAATGACATGGTGAAAGGCCTATCATAGATTATGAAAGCAATAGATGGGTTATAAGAGGAGTTATCCAACAAAAATCTCTCAACAAAAGTTTTGGTTAGTATAGCATATCGAGCGCTTTCGTCATTCATATAATCAGTTAGACCAACCCTTTTAATAAGAAGCAAGAAATCATCAAGGATCCCTGCATCATTCAAAACGTTAAACCAAGGGAAAGTAGATGGATGTGCATCTCCATCATCCCCCACATCATCAATACTCGGTGCAATAAGACTTTCATTGTAAGATGGTCTCAGCAGAGTAGCTGATCTTGAAGGCCTTGACCTCCTAGGTGCATGACTCTCAAAGATTTCTCTAAAGGTGTAGTTATGCATCTTGCTTTTCTGAAATTTTTAACAATCATCACAAAAATTGATTTTCAAGCAACTATATGATAGAAACTACTATAGAGACTTGTAAGAGGAATATACATGCATCAAAACTAATTTATTTTCACACAAATCAAGCATGAAAATTCACATAACCTGTCACCTCCAGTACCAAAATACTCAAGAATTACTCTACTAAACAAAATTCTACTTGGATAATCCGAGGAGTCACATACCGGAGAGCAAATGCTCCAAATTTCAGCAACAAAGATGGGCTGAGCAAGGAGATAAAAAATTCGCAAGGAAGAACTCAGGTTTGAGAAATGGTTTGGTGTTTGGTGGAGAGAGAGGGTTGTTTGGCAGGAAGGAGAACAAGTGGAGGGCCAGGGGGCCCACACCATGTGCTGGCACACTCTGGAGCCTGTCCGCACCACAAGTTGGTGTGGTGGCATGGTGGTTCCCCCTAGGTTTCCCCAAGTGCCTCTCTGCCCCATTTTCAACGTAAAAATTTAATATAATTTTTCTGGAATTTTTAGAGAAACCTTATTTTCGAGTAATTTCCAGTATTTGTTAAATGATTATAAACCAGGAAGCCGATTATGTATCGATGGAAAACAAAACCAGAACCAAAGCGACAGAAGTTCTAAGGCACATAAGTGGAAATGACCAGTGGAAACATAAGAAAACAAAGTGAAAACATAAAGGGGGACGGTGAAAACATGAGTAATAATAGTAAACAAGGTGAAAACATGATTGTGGATGGTGAACCATAAGTGAACTAAAGTAGCATGGTGAAAATATTGTGAAAACATAAGTAGGGAAAGTGAAAACATAGTGAAAACATTGTTCTATTCATTCAAAATCACGTTTTTAACAAGGTTGATCAAGTCTTGTCACCAAAACAATTTTACATGAAACAAATCTTTGCTTTTCAGTAAATGATTATGTTACCTCAACCTTGATAGACATAATTCCAATCATGACAATTTCATACTCTTTTGGTGGCATTGGAATAGGACAATATAATTCTCCAATCTTGATGGTCTCAATATTTTCAATTGAATTTAGACCATATTTTCTATCAATCTTCTTGGGAAAATAAACTGTGTGTTCTTTGTCATTAACATTAAAAGTTACTTTTCCTTGATTGCAATCAATAACAGCCCCTTCAGTGTTAAGAAAAGGTCTCCCAAGAATAATAGACATATTATCATCTTCCTGCATTTCCAACAGAACAAAGTCAATTAATATTAAACAGTTATTAGCCACTTGAATAGGAGCATTCTCACATATACCCACAGGAATAGTAGTAGATTTATCAGCTGTAACACCTGGGGTGTTACCCTAATAGGAAAGTGTTTGTTTTCTTTTTGGCTTGCATCATATGCATCACATGAGCATTGCATTCTGTTTTTCAAAGCAACTCAAAAATTCAAACACAATTGAAACTTTCCCACATGTTCAAATTTCCAATTTCAAACTTGCAAACTAAATCACTCAATTGTTTTTCAATAATTTGAAGTTGTTTTCATCCAAATTGCTTGTTAATAAAATTTTCCCTGTTATCAAAACCCTAATGGCAATTCAAAATTTCAAAACAACTCAAACGTACTTATCATTTTTCAGTATGGGTTCACAAGTTAAACAAAAATCTTTGCAAACAAAGTAAAGTAAATAATGCTTGCAAAATTTCTTGAGCTTATTAAATAGAATTTATTTATTTCCAAAATTCCCAAAACAAACATTATTTGAAATTCAACTAACCCCTTGAAAATCAAACTACTATTACCAATCTTGAAATCAATAACTAAACTTGCTTTTAATTATTGTTTTGCAAATTAATAAACTTTAAATATCAACTAAACACCCTCACACCCTATTTGACAATTTTAACTAAACAACTTTAAATCAATTAGAATTTCAATCTTGTGAAAAATATGTTGACATTGCTTAAGTTCCTGTTATTGAAAAGTATCACAAATAAGGCATAAAAGAAAAACCCCAAACCATATTTGAAATCCAACTACCCATTTAAATTCAAACTAACATTACCAACTTTGAAATCAAAACTAACCTTGATTATACTCACTATTTTGCAACTAATAAAATTTGATTGTAAAAATAAAAGAACCCCCCCCCCCAAAAAACCCCTTTTTCCTTTATTTCTATCTCTCCCATTCTTTCCTTACAAGCAAAAAAAAAAGATAAGGAAAAATAAAATAAAAGCTTAGGAGAGAGGCAAGCCCACTCCCTTCTTTTCTTTCTCCCCCCAGCCCATCTATTCTTTCTGGCCCACCCCCTTTTCCCTGTCGTCCTTTCTTCCTTCTGTCGCTTTCCCTCTGTACGAACATCTCCAGAGCCACTCGATCTGCTCTCCCCCCTGGATGCCATGCCGTACTGGCTACCCCCTCCTTAAGTAACCCCCACCACCCCTCTGCCCTAGCAACCCTAGACCCATCCCCTAGCGCCGTCATTCCTCTCTCCCCCCAAGCCCTTCTGTTCCTGAACAGAGAAACAGAGCACCACCGCCTACCCCTAGCTCCGGTCACCATCCACTTCGAGGAGCAGTTGGTCATGGGAATGGAAACGAGGATGTCCCTGGAGTTCCCCCGTACCCTCGCCTCTTGCCGGGAGTCGCCGTAGCGGCCGCGCCGTCGCCGGCAACTTCCCCCGTTTCCGCCCTGCGACTGAACGACTACAGCGACCAGCAGGTGATCGCCCCTGCCCCTCTCCCCTCGCTCTCTGTCCGCCTCCGCTCACACATCCCCGCACCGCACACACACCTGCAGCACACAATCGCACCACTCACCGCATCATCGCAGCAACCGCGCACGAGCACGCGCCGGTGATCTGCCGATCGACGCCTTGTCCGTCAGGTTCAGGGAGCGTGCTGTTGTTTTTGTTCAGTTAAACGAGCCGTGTAGTAATAAACTCCCTGCGAATCTGAACCCAACCAAACGAAGTCGACCACCGCAGTGGTACTGCGACCGTGCGCGAGAGCAGCGCGTCTCGGGGTCGAATCCCCGCGGCCGCGCAAAGGCCCTTCTTTTTCCCAATCCTTTCCGCGATCCTGACCCCACCCGTCAGCGGGTTGTTCAGCCACGTGAGCATGCACCGGCCCTGGGCCCCCTGGCAGTGACTGGGGTAGGTTCCATCGCGGTATAAAAAGTTTAATACGTTTTAAATCTTTCTGTAATCAAATCCAGGTCCAATTAAATCACAGATTGGTCCCTCATTTTCAATTGCTTATAACTTTTATTTTATAACTCCAAAAAATGAAATTAAAATATGCACACTGGTCCAAATTTAATTCTCTATCTAATGGTGGCTTTTGTTTTCTGTTTTGAATTTTCAAAATGCAATTTAAATTTGAATTCAAATAATTCAATTGTAATTTGCAACAATTCATAAATAATTCATACCAATTCCAAATAAGGCAAATAAAATATGTTTTCCATACCATTTTGAATAACCTTTTCAAATATAAATTTTGTTTCATGGTTTGAATAATTTAAATTGCCTAAATAATTTAATACTTGTTTAATTCATTTAAATTTGATAAAATCATAACTTGCTCAAAATAAAATAATTTTGAACATGCAAAATATGTTTTCAAACCATCAAAGTGTGAACTTGTCTAATATGAATTTGAATTTATGTTTTGAACAAATAAAATTCAACTAATATTCAAACTTGAATTAAATTCAATTAAAACTTGTTTAGTATTGTTTAATTCATAATTAAATTATCCTAATTCCAATTTCAATATTTGAAACATGTAATCCAACTAAAATTTGATGTTCCTTTCAAATACAAATTTTGTTAATTGTTTTGGACACTTTAACTTGATGAAAACAACAATTGTTTGTGTGACATGTTTAAGTAACCAAATTTTCCAAACTTAATAAATAATTTCCAAACTTGTTTTATTCCTTTTCCTTTGCATCTATTATTGTTATTTGTTGTTATCTTGTTATCATCATCATGCATGCACCATGATAAACCACTTACACATGTTAACTACTTGTAGATCATTGTTTCAACCATAATTCATGGGTTGTTCATATGCAACTCAAATTGCATATGGGTCCATTTAAATTTGTTTATCATGTCAACTAGTTTGTTCTGATGCATCTTTAACTTGTCATGCATCCATATCTTGATCATGCTGGATCTTTTGCCGTAGTAGTAATTGTTGCATCCGGTGTTTGTTCGAGGTTCGTTGCTTCTTCCCGGATAGGACGTTGAGATGATGTGATCAACGACAAGTTCTGCTACCTTGCGGGATCTCAGGCAAGTATACTCACTCGCTACCATATGGCTGCCTTTCATCACTTGTTACCGATTCTTTCCGTTGTTCTTTTCTGCTAGCCTTAGTAGTAGTTGTTTCTGTTACGAACCTATCACATGAATCCTTTACCCCTGATATTGCCTCACCTCCATACCCATAACCATTGCTTGTTGCCCGTGTCTTACTATCATTCTTAGGGTTGTTTTGCTCGAGTCTGTTACCCGTTACTTTTTGTTATTACTTCATTATGTTCCGGGGGCTCGATGTTTAATCAATCAATCAATCATGCTACTGTTAATTGTTTAATAATAAATTTGATGATAAGGCACCGGCAGGAGGCCCTTGTGGTTTTGAGGCCTGCTAGTGTCGACCCTAATAGGAAAAGGGTCTTGTCTACTGATCCATGATGAGCGCACTACCCGCATGTGGGAAGCGAGTATGGGCGCCCCCCTCAATTTGACTCGATTCGCATCTCGTCCAAATCGCCTCATTTAGTTCGGGCTTTCCATTTGCTGCATGCATGATCTTGCGAGCCCTTGGATCCCGGGTGGAACTTTCGTAGTCGGCATATAGGAGGACACGTTCTTAGAGTGCTATGAGGGTCCATTTTCTTCTGGGCTCGATTAGCCGTGCGCCTAAGGTGCTTTGGGCTTGATGCGAAGAAGAGTTGAGTTGTGTAGAGTACCTCGCTTGGTGGGTTAGCTCCCCATCTGGCGGGTTATTCTTGCGTGTATGGCTAAATTGGTGCAACCCTGCAGGGATAATCTTCTCGAGAAGCCGTGTTTTCCGCGGTTATGGATTACTTGGTGAAAGTACTGGCTAACAAGTACTCAGGACAACTTAAACCTAATGATAACAATCTTACACCCAATGATTAACCACTTGACTAGTAATAGGCTTATTGACACAATAATCTGAACCATCATTAATCCAACTGTGTGAGTTATCCTCGGATTGCTTCTTTGGATAAGGTGCGAGATCCAGGATGGGTTTGTTTGAAGTTATCTTTCAGTTGGTTACGATACTCGATCTTATCTTCTTTCTGTTAGCCGGAAGTTGTAGTATCTCTATGTAGTTGGTTAGTGCAGCCTACTGTCGCTTATTTGCAATAACCCATTCCTTTCCGTTGATCCCAAAGTATTTGTATCTTGTGATGACTGGCTACGCCGGTATCTTGTGAGTATGGGTTTTATCCCCCTTGCTAGTACTTAACCGTACTGACCCACGAATCTCTTTCGTGGCTGCAAATTCCAAATTGCAGTCAACAGGTTTGAAGTCTGACGACGTTAGCTTGGGAATCCCTCCGGCTTGGCCTGGGCAGGGATTGGACGCTCACGGTTATCTTCAGGACTCTTAGTCCAATTTGTATCTTGTCCGTAGCCGGATGCTATGTTGTTTCTTCCGCTGTATTTTGGATCTTTGTAATGTATCAGTTGTAACCCTGGCTAGTTTGAGTCATCTTGTATCTATCTGATTCTGTTGTAATTGTGGAATATTCGTGAACTGTTGTAATGTTATCATAAGTGGCAACCTGGAATCGGTTATTATGCGGATTTGGCGGGAATGCTGAAATCTGCCTAGTGCCCGATCTCGGGGCGTCACAAATGGTATCAGAGCCTTGGTTCCGATTCCTGAGATTGTTTCGATACGAATGGTTATCGAAGCAACGGGTCCGCAAAGCCTGTAGGATAACCTCGCTAACGGTCGATGTTTCTAGAGTGTCAAAAACTATTTCTACTAAACTATTTTGGAAAAACATCCCAATAGGATTCTTGTTTTCTCCTTATCCCTATTCTATTTCCCCTCCCATCTTATTTGTTTTGGAGTCTACTCTCGTACTCAATCTTTCAAAGTGTTAGAATCCTACGTGGGTGGACGTTTCCTGAGCCTTTAACCTAATAGGTTCGATCATCGGAAGATTACTGGTGGAAGAACATCGTCGTCAGCCCGAGCAAGAATCTCTTGTTAGTGGTGTCGAGGAGATCAACCGGAAGCACGAAGAATCGATAGTCTAACTTCTTTCCCCTCCCGGGTTAGCAGGTGGATTGCGAGGGCGCAATCCCTTGTTAGTGGTGTCGTCTGTAACACCTGGGGTGTTGCCCTAATAGGAAAGTGTTTGTTTTCTTTTTGGCTTGCATCATATGCATCACATGAGCATTGCATTCTGTTTTTCAAAGCAACTCAAAAATTCAAACACAATTGAAACTTTCCCACATGTTCAAATTTCCAATTTCAAACTTGCAAACTAAATCACTCAATTGTTTTTCAATAATTTGAAGTTGTTTTCATCCAAATTGCTTGTTAATAAAATTTTCCCTGTTATCAAAACCCTAATGGCAATTCAAAATTTCAAAACAACTCAAACCTACTTATCATTTTTCAGTATGGGTTCACAAGTTAAACAAAAATCTTTGCAAACAAAGTAAAGTAAATAATGCTTGCAAAATTTCTTGAGCTTATTAAATATAATTTATTTATTTCCAAAATTCCCAAAACAAACATTATTTGAAATTCAACTAACCCCTTGAAAATCAAACTACTATTACCAATCTTGAAATCAATAACTAAACTTGCTTTTAATTATTGTTTTGCAAATTAATAAACTTTAAATATCAACTAAACACCCTCACACCCTATTTGATAATTTTAACTAAACAACTTTAAATCAATTAGAATTTCAATCTTGTGAAAAATATGTTGACATTGCTTAAGTTCCTGTTATTGAAAAGTATCACAAATAAGGCATAAAAGAAAAACCCCAAACCATATTTGAAATCCAACTACCCATTTAAATTCAAACTAACATTACCAACTTTGAAATCAAAACTAACCTTGATTATACTCACTATTTTGCAACTAATAAAATTTGATTGTAAAAATAAAAGAACCCCCCCCCCCAAAAACCCCTTTTTCCTTTCTTTCTATCTCTCCCATTCTTTCCTTACAAGCAAAAAAAAAAGATAAGGAAAAATAAAATAAAAGCTTAGGAGAGAGGCAAGCCCACTCCCTTCTTTTCTTTCTCCCCCCAGCCCATCTATTCTTTCTGGCCCACCCCCTTTTCCCTGTCGTCCTTTCTTCCTCCTGTCGCTTTCCCTCTGTACGAACATCTCCAGAGCCACTCGATCTGCTCTCCCCCCTGGATGCCATGCCGTACTGGCTACCCCCTCCTTAAGTAACCCCCACCACCCCTCTGCCCTAGCAACCCTAGACCCATCCCCTAGCACCGTCATTCCTCTCTCCCCCCCAAGCCCTTCTGTTCCTGAACAGAGAAACAGAGCACCACCGCCTACCCCTAGCTCCGGTCACCATCCACCTCGAGGAGCAGTTGGTCATGGGAATGGAAACGAGGATGTCCCTGGAGTTCCCCCGTACCCTCGCCTCTTGCCGGGAGTCGCCGTAGCGGCCGCGCCGTCGCCGGCAACTTCCCCCGTTTCCGCCCGGCGACTGAACGACTACAACGACCAGCAGGTGATCGCCCCTGCCCCTCTCCCCTCGCTCTCTGTCCGCCTCCGCTCACACATCCCCGCACCGCACACACACCTGCAGCACACAATCGCACCACTCACCGCATCATCGCAGCAACCGCGCACGAGCACGCGCCGGTGATCTGCCGATCGACGCCTTGTCCGTCAGGTTCAGGGAGCGTGTTGTTGTTTTTGTTCAGTTAAACGAGCCGTGTAGTAATAAACTCCCTGCGAATCTGAACCCAACCAAATAAAGTCGAGCACCGCAGTGGTACTGCGACCGTGCGCGAGAGCAGCGCGTCTCGGGGTCGAATCCCCGCGGCCGCGCAAAGGCCCTTCTTTTTCCCAATCCTTTCCGCGATCCTGACCCCACCCGTCAGCGGGTTGTTCAGCCACGTGAGCATGCACCGGCCCTGGGCCCCCTGGCAGTGACTGGGGTAGGTTCCATCGCGGTATAAAAAGTTTAATACGTTTTAAATCTTTCTGTAATCAAATCCAGGTCCAATTAAATCACAGATTGGTCCCTCATTTTCAATTGCTTATAACTTTTATTTTATAACTCTAAAAAATGAAATTAAAACATGCACACTGGTCCAAATTTAATTCTCTATCTAATGGTGCCTTTTGTTTTTTGTTTTGAATTTTCAAAATGCAATTTAAATTTGAATTCAAATAATTCAATTGTAATTTGCAACAATTCATAAATAATTCATACCAATTCCAAATAAGGCAAATAAAATATGTTTTCCATACCATTTTGAATAACCTTTTCAAATATAAATTTTGTTTCATGGTTTGAATAATTTAAATTGCCTAAATAATTTAATACTTGTTTAATTCATTTAAATTTGATAAAATCATAACTTGCTCAAAATAAAATAATTTTGAACATGCAAAATATGTTTTCAAACCATCAAAGTGTGAACTTTTCAAATATGAATTTGAATTTATGTTTTGAGCAAATAAAATTCAACTAATATTCAAACTTGAATTAAATTCAATTAAAACTTGTTTAATATTGTTTAATTCATAATTAAATTATCCTAATTCCAATTTCAATATTTGAAACATGTAATCCAACTAAAATTTGATGTTCTTTTCAAATACAAATTTTGTTAATTGTTTTGGACACTTTAACTTGATGAAAACAACAATTGTTTGTGTGACATGTTTAAGTAACCAAATTTTCCAAACTTAATAAATAATTTCCAAACTTGTTTTATTCCTTTTCCTTTGCATCTATTATTGTTATTTGTTGTTATCTTGTTATCATCATCATGCATGCACCATGATAAACCACTTACACATGTTAACTACTTGTAGATCATTGTTTCAACCATAATTCATGGGTTGTTCATATGCAACTCAAATTGCATATGGGTCCATTTAAATTTGTTTATCATGTCAACTAGTTTGTTCTGATGCATCTTTAACTTGTCATGCATCCATATCTTGATCATGCTGGATCTTTTGCCGTAGTAGTAATTGTTGCATCCGGTGTTTGTTCGAGGTTCGTTGCTTCTTCCCGGATAGGACGTTGAGATGATGTGATCAACGACAAGTTCTGCTACCTTGCGGGATCTCAGGCAAGTATACTCACTCGCTACCATATGGCTGCCTTTCATCACTTGTTACCGATTCTTTCCGTTGTTCTTTTCTGCTAGCCTTAGTAGTAGTTGTTTCTGTGGTTTTGAGGCACCGGCAGGAGGCCCTTTGTGGTTTTGAGGCCTGCTAGTGTCGACCCTAATAGGAAAAGGGTCTTGTCTACTGATCCATGATGAGCGCACTACCCGCATGTGGGAAGCGAGTATGGGCGCCCCCCTCAATTTGACTCGATTCGCATCTCGTCCAAATCGCCTCATTTAGTTCGGGCTTTCCATTTGCTGCATGCATGATCTTGCGAGCCCTTGGATCCCGGGTGGAACTTTCGTAGTCGGCATATAGGAGGACACGTTCTTAGAGTGCTATGAGGGTCCATTTTCTTCTGGGCTCGATTAGCCGTGCGCCTAAGGTGCTTTGGGCTTGATGCGAAGAAGAGTTGAGTTGTGTAGAGTACCTCGCTTGGTGGGTTAGCTCCCCATCTGGCGGGTTATTCTTGCGTGTACGGCTAAATTGGTGCAACCCTGCAGGGATAATCTTCTCGAGAAGCCGTGTTTTCCGCGGTTATGGATTACTTGGTGAAAGTACTGGCTAACAAGTACTCAGGACAACTTAAACCTAATGATAACAATCTTACACCCAATGATTAACCACTTGACTAGTAATAGGCTTATTGACACAATAATCTGAACCATCATTAATCCAACTGTGTGAGTTATCCTCGGATTGCTTCTTTGGATAAGGGGCGAGATCCAGGATGGGTTTGTTTGAAGTTATCTTTCAGTTGGTTACGATACTCGATCTTATCTTCTTTCTGTTAGCCGGAAGTTGTAGTATCTCTCTGTAGTTGGTTAGTGCAGCCTACTGTCGCTTATTTGCAATAACCCATTCCTTTCCGTTGATCCCAAAGTATTTGTATCTTGTGATGACTGGCTACGCCGGTATCTTGTGAGTATGGGTTTTATCCCCCTTGCTAGTACTTAACCGTACTGACCCACGAATCTCTTTCGTGGATGCAAATTCCAAATTGCAGTCAACAGGTTTGAAGTCTGACGACGTTAGCTTGGGAATCCCTCCGGCTTGGCCTGGGCAGGGATTGGACGCTCACGGTTATCTTCAGGACTCTTAGTCCAATTTGTATCTTGTCCGTAGCCGGATGCTATGTTGTTTCTTCCGCTGTATTTTGGATCTTTGTAATGTATCAGTTGTAACCCTGGCTAGTTTGAGTCATCTTGTATCTATCTGATTCTGTTGTAATTGTGGAATATTCGTGAACTGTTGTAATGTTATCATAAGTGGCAACCTGGAATCGGTTATTATGCGGATTTGGCGGGAATGCTGAAATCTGCCTAGTGCCCGATCTCGGGGCGTCACATCAGCCAGTTGCAAAGATATATCAGTCGATATCAATTATTACAGGAGGAGTCTTTTATAAAGAGAGAAAGTCATAACACCAACTCCTGCTCCTAAATCACATAAAGCAGTTCTAACATAATTATTTTTAATGGAGCATGGAATAGTGGGTATACAAGGATCTCTAAGCTGCTTTGGAACCTTACCATTAAAAAGAGTAATTAGCAAGCATAGTGGAAATTTCCTCATTAGGAATCTTCCTTTTGTTAGAGACAATATCTTTCAAATATTTTGAATAAGGAGGCAGTTTAATAGCATCAGTTAGAGGAATTTGCAAGAACAAAGGTTTCATCCAATCACAGAACTTGTTATA
Source organism: Alopecurus myosuroides (assembly GCA_028641055.1). Taxonomy (NCBI): domain Eukaryota; kingdom Viridiplantae; phylum Streptophyta; class Magnoliopsida; order Poales; family Poaceae; genus Alopecurus; species Alopecurus myosuroides. Next base: position 170,334,478 of record CM054060.1, on the reverse strand, counting down.
TTGTTCTTCTTCCTTTCATTTATGTTTCTTATTAGGAAAAGGCATTGCTTTTTGTACCCAATGTTCTCTCTCATTACCATGTTTATTAGCAATGAAATCCTCCTTAGTGTACTTTGCATTTTTAGTTTGTTTTTCAGGTTCAACTTCAATTTTTTATGAGAAGCATCATTCTTATCATTACCACTTTCATTTTCAGCATTAGAGACAAATATACTATTAGGATCTTTAGCAGGTTTAGGAGATTCTACAACAGTTTTATGTTTCTTGTTCTTTTTCTTAGGAGTACTATTGCTTTTAGCTTGTTGTGAATCGTGTTCAATTCTTTTAGGATACAAAGGATCCTAAGTAGAAACCCCACTTCAAGTGCTTATTTCATAAACATGTTTTTCTCTAGAAGCATTAGCTATCAAATCTTTTTGCACCTTAGTGAGTTGATCAATTTGAGTTTGAACCATATGGAAATGTTTAACAAACATTTTAATATCATTAGAGGTTCCCTCAATAATACCATGCAAATTATCAATAACTCTAGAATTTTCCATTAGATCATTTTGCATTCTCATATTAAAGTTATCTTGCTTAACAACATAATTATCAAATTCATCTATGCATTGATCAGGTGGTTTAGAATAGGGAATATCTCTATTATCAAAATAATGGAGAGATTGTACCTCAATTGTGGATGAATGAATAATTGGCTTACTTAATTCTTCTATAGGTGGTAGATTCTTCACATCTTCAGATTTAATACCCTTCTCTTTAAGAGATTTCTTGGCTTCCCTCATCACTTCATCATTTAGTTCAATCATTCCCCTCGTCTTTGGTGTTGGTGTTGGTTCAGGTATAGTCCAATCATCATGATTCTTTCTTATCTTAGCCAGTAAATCCTCGGCTTCTTCTGGAGTTCTTTTCCTGAAAACACAACCAGCACAACTATCCACGTATGTCCTATATTCATCAGTTATTCTATTATAGAATATATCTAGGAGTTCTATTTTAGGTAATTGATGTTCAGGGCTAGCTCTTAGTAAAGAACAAAATGTTGACCAAGATTCAGCCATTTTCTCTCCTTCAATTTTCTTAAAGTTAAAAATTCTTTGCAAAGAAGCATGTTGAGCAATAGCAAGAAAATATTTTTGAACGAAAGCATTAGCTAAACCAATAGGACTATCAATAGATCCAGGAGACAAAATATTAAACCAATTTTTAGCTTCATCTTTCAATGAGAAATAAAAATTTAGCAACAAAGTAACTGCGTTTCTTGATATCATCAAAAAATAAACTACTCAAAGATGAAAGATCATTCATATGGCCTACATAACTTTCATTTCAGTTCCACAAAAAGATTCTCCCTCAACAATAGATATATAAGATAAATCTAGAGAGAAATCATAATCCTTATCTCTAATATTTATGGGAGATGTAGCAAACTTACCATCAGGAGACGGTTTATATTTAATAGCACGTCTTGCAAGAAGACTCTTAATAGCACCTGCACTAGTAGCAGCATGAAATTCTTGAATAAAGTCATCATCAAGTTCAATATAAGTTTCTCAAGAACATCATTAGGACTATCTCTAGACTCGGGTGAATCAACGTGTGTACCAATATTTTCATCAAGAATTTCAGTGTTTTCACTTTCTTTAGCACTAGCAATTGTAGTATCTAGAAAAGGACCTAGTGAACCAGTCTCATCAAGCACAGTAGAAGCATCATCAAAATTATCAGAAGCATTTTCAGACTCAACAAAAGTATCAGTATGTGTAGCATGTGTATGTGGTGGTGTAAGAAGTTTACTCATTACAGATGGTGAATCAAGAGCAACAGAGGTGTTCAGAGTTGTACCTCTCCTTGTAGTGGATGGCAGTATAGAGACTTTCCCATCACGAGTTTTACCCATGATGAAAAATTTGCAGCGAACAATATCACGTTCAAGTGAGCTTATAAATAAATCTACGCTCTCCGGAAATAGCGCTAGAAAATAGTCTTGATGGCCCCACAAGTATAGGGGATCACAACAGTTTTCGAGGGAAGTAAAACCCAAATTTATTCATTCGACACAAGGGGAGCCAAAGAATATTTATAAGCCTTAACAGATGAGTTGTCAATTCAGCTGCACCTGGAAGTAGACTTTCTCGCAACAGTTTATCAGTGGTAACGATTTTATAGCAGTAGCAGTAATAAAATAAAAGAAGGAGTAAAATAGAAACAACGGTGGCAATTGTGCGAAACAACAGAATTAAAATACTGCAGGCATAGGGACGGATGAACGGGCGTTGCATGGATAAGATAGTTCATATAATAATCAAAACATGGGCAATTGCAGATAGATAATAATAAAGCATCCAAGTACTAGGTAATAATAGGCATGTGTTCCATATTTAGTCGTACGTGCTCACAATGAGATACTTGCACAACATCTTCTATCCTACCAGCTGATACGTCATAAACGTATCCTTAATTTCTCATGTTCGATGTTGTTTTCATGCCGTATGCTACATGTTTTCCTTACACTTTATGTCATTTTTATCGATTTCTTGGGACTAACCTTGACAAGATGCCATAGAGCCAGTTCTTGTTTTCTGTTGTTTTTAGTTTCAGAAAATTGTTCTGGAAATATACTCGAAATTGGAAAATTCGATGCCCAGAAGTCTTAGAATTCCCGAAGGTTCCACAGAGTCCTGAAGAGGCCCGTAGGGGGCACACCATAGGGCGGCGCGCCCCCAGCCGCGCTATGGGGTGGTGTGGGCCCTCCGGGTGCCCACCGTCATCGCCATTTCGCCTATTTATTCCCCCTGATGTGTGAACCCTAAAAATATACCACTTTCCACGAAAAACACCAGAGGCCGCCGTCATCGTCAACCCGAGATCGGGAGGGTTCTGGAGTTCTCCTCGGGACCCTGCCGGGAGGGAAAATCATCACCGGAGGGCTCTACACCACCATGCCCGCCTCCGGAGTGATGCATGAGTAGTTCATCCTTGGACTACGGGTCCATAGCAGTAGCTAGATGGTTGTTATATCCTCTTTATGCCTCATGTTTAGATCTCATGAGCTGCCCTACATGATTGAGATCATCTTATTGTAATTCTACATGTTGTGTTTGCTGGGATCCGATGATTATTGAATGTTATTTCTATTGATTATCAATCTATCATGTTATCTTCATGTGTATGTTAGTTATGATCTTGCATGCTCTCCGTTGTTAGTAGATGATCTGGCCAAGTAGATACTAGTGACTCCAAGAGGGAGTATTTATGCTCGATAATGGGTTCATGCCTCCTTTGCATCTGTGCTCGAGTGACAGAAACATGACGGATGGAGGATGTGTTGTTGCCAATAGGGAGAAAACAACGATCTTTACATTATTTACATTACACACTTTGCTTACTGTGATTATCTGTTGCTTGCAACTTAATACCTAACGTTTGTTCGGATGATATTCAAAGGGTGGATTATTAGTCATAGATGTAGTTGGATGACGGTCTATGTATCTTCTTGTAATGCCCGCACGAATCACATAGTAATCATCATGTCATGCATGTTTCATTATCTATCAACTGCCCAACTGTAATTTGTTCACCACACTTGTTATTTATCTTTTATGGAGAGAAACATCTAGTGAACCGTGGACCCCGGTACATTTTCTCATACTGATAATACAACCGCTGCAATTACTGTTTTCACACTGCTTCCACTATTTTCACACTGCTACTGCTGTTATCATATTGTTCTCATACTATTTTCCACAGCATACGTTTAACCTCTTTGTGTTCAGCAAAACCGGTGAGATTGACAACCTCACTGCTTCGTTGGGGCAAAGTGAATTGATTGTGTTGTGTAGGTTCCACGTTGCTACTAAACCAGTAGTGCGCCTTGCCACCTCAGCTGCATCAATCTTCGGAAGTTGCTTCTTTCTCCTACTGATCGATTCAGCCTTGGTTTATTTTCTGAGGGAAACTTGCTGCTGTGCTCATCAAACCATTCTCTTGGGGTCTCCCAACGAGTGCAAGACCTACACCATCAAGCACTTTTCTGGCGCCGTTGCCGGGGAGGAAGAGAATTTCTGCAAGGGGAGGAGTCTCTCACTTCCAATCTCTTTACTTTGTTTTAGTTTTGCTTAGTTTATTTTATTTTGTCTTGTTTGCTTCTCTTTATCAAAAACACACAAAAAATAGTTCTTATTCTAGTCGTTGTTTTTATCTTATTTGTAGTATTGCTCAAATGAGTACCCCTGAGAACACTAAGTTGTGTGACTCTACTAGCACCACCAATAATGATTTCATTAGCACACCTATTGCTCCACCTGCTCCTACTGCTGATTTTTATGAGATAAATCCTGCCATGTTAAACCTTGTTATGAGATATCAATTGTTATGTGTTAGTACTTATGATGCTGCTGCCCATCTTAATAATTTTGTTGAACTATGTGAGATGTAAAAATATATAGATGTATATGGAGGTATTATTAAACTAAAATTGTTTCCTTTCTATTTGAGAGGAGGAGCTAAAGAATGGTTGCTATCTTTTCCTAGAAATAGTATTGATTCCATGACTAAGTGTAAAGATGCTTTCATTGGAAAATATTATCCTCCTGCTAAGATTATATCTTTAAGAAGTAGCATTATGAATTTTAAGCAACTTGATAATGAGCATGTTGCTAAAGCTTGGTAAAGAATGAAATATTTAGTAAAGAATTGGCCCACTCATGGACTGACTACTTGGATGATCATCCAAACCTTTTATGCAGGTCTGAATTTTCTTCAAGAAACCTTATGGATTCAGCTGCTGGAGGAACCTTTATTTCCATGACTTTGGGGGCAGAAATAAAGCTTCTGGATGATATGATGGTAAATTATTTTGGATGTCACTCTAAGAGAGCTACAACAGGTAAGAGGGTAAATTCTGGTGAAGAAACCTCCTGTTTTAGTGATAGACTTGATTCTATTATGTCTATGATTGTGAATGGCCATGCTCCTATTGATCCAAACAATGTTCCTTTAGCCTCTTTGGTTCCTCAAGAAGAGCATGTGGATGTTAACTTCATTAAAAAAAAATTCAACAACAATGCATATAGGAATAATTTTGGTAGCAACAATTATAAGGCCATATCCTGCTAATAATAATATTTGTTATGTTAGTTCTTATGGTAATTCCTACAACAACAATAAAAGTGTACCTTCTGATCTTGAGAACATGCTTAAGAATTTTATTAGTACACAAACTGCTTTTAATAAATCTGTTGAGGAAAAGTTTGGCAAAATTGATGTTATTGCTTCTAAAGTTGATAGCCTTGCTCTTGATGTTGATTTTATGAAACTAAAGGTTATGCCTCATGATGTTAAAGAAAGAAAAACTTTGAATTCCATTCAAATTCGAATTGATGACAATGTTAGGATGTTAGCTGAATTGCATGCTAGATGGGAAAGAGAAGATGAAATAGCTAGAAAGAATAATATAAATAATGTTTGCACCATTACTAGCACTAGTAAAACTGAAGCTTCTCATGCTAGTAAACCATCTAATATCGATGGTAAAGTAATTCGCGTTGGAAATACTCCCACTTCTGCTGTTAAAAGTGCAAAACTGCCTGAAACTGCTAAAAATGTTCCTGATAAAAGTGCTGAAATTTTTAGAAACATGGGCGACAATGGTCCCATTACATTTGATAAAAGTGATCTTTACTTTGATGATTGCAACATAACTGAAGTGATTAAGTTCCTACAAAAGCTTGCTAGTTGTCCTAATTCTAGTACTATGAATATGGCTTTCACATAACATATTACAAATGCTCTGATGCAAATTAGAGAGGATGAATTAAGGTGTGAAGCCTCTATCCCTAGGAAGTTAGATGATGGTTGGGAACCCGTCATTAAAATTAAGTTGAATTATTTTGATTGTAATTCTCTGTGTGATCTTGGTGCTAGTATCTCTGTTATGCCTAAGAAACTTTATGATATTCTTGATTTGCCACCTTTGGAGCACTGTTATTTGGATATTCGTCTTATTGATAATGTTAGAAAGAAACCTTTGGGAGAGTTGATGATTTCCTTATTATGGTTAATAATAACCTTGTCCCCGTTGATTTTGTTGTTGTGAATATTGAATGCAATGCTTCTTGTCCAATTTTTTTGGGAAGAACTTTTCTTAGAACTGTTGGTGTTGTTATTGATATGAAAGAGGGGAATATTAGATATCAATTCCCACTCAAGAAAGGTAAGGAACAATTTCCTCGAAATAGAATGAAGTTGCCTTTTATTCTATTATTCGAACAAATTACAATTTGGATGCTTATTCACTTAAAAACACTTGATTCCACTTTTCTGGGCCTAGCTAAAAGGCGTTAAAGAAAAACACTTCTTGGGCGATAACCCATGGTTTTATTTTTTTCTTTGTTTTTATCTATTTTATTTGAGTCAAGGGGTTTTATAATTCTGTAGAAACTCCTTTGTATCTTTATTTTCATGTATTAGTTGCTCCAAGTAAAGTTTCTAGCGAAAGTTGGAGTTGGTTTTGGATTTCTGCGAAGGAAACAGATTTCTACTGTCCACCGTAAAAATTCGTATAAATTACAGAAAGACCAAAATGACCTGAAACTTTTTGTGCTTATTTCTCAGTTAATTCCGAAACTTTTTTGTTCTTTATGTTTTTCTATCTGAGCAACTTAAGTGCCCCGAAAAATTCGTCATTGCTGACTGTTCTGGTTTTGTCAGATTCTGCAATTTTTGCATCTGCTCTTATACTATGTCGAGTGGATTTCTTTGCTTCACAAAACATCACTGTTGTAGATAATGTTTAAAAGTATCAATGGCACTTGTTCCCGTGCAGAACCCATGGATTTTTTATTGTTTCACTAACCCTCTAATGCGAATTACTTTGAGTGTGGTGTGAAGGAAGTTTTCAAGGGTCAAGAGAAGAGGTTGATATTATGCGATCAAGAAGAGTGCAAGGACAAAGCTTGGGGATGCCCCCGTGGTTCGTCCCAGCAAATTCTAAGAAGAATCAAGCGTCTAATCTTGGGGATTCCCAAGCCATCCCCTTCTTCATCAATAATTTATCACGTCACTTCTAGTGAAACTATATTTTTATTCGGTCACATCATTTGAAATTTACTTGGAGCGTCTGTTTTTTTTATTTTTTTTTCTCTTGTTTCTCTTATTGCAATAATGTTGTTGGAACTTAGAATTCTTTGTGTGAGAGAGATACACGCTCCGCTTTTTCGTATGAATACTCGTTATGCTCGTATTCTTAGTTTTTCTTCTAGTTGCTGCGAAATTCCTGTTTTAGCTCCTAATTTTCTTGCATCTCTTATTCAGAGCTGTTAGTTTTAGTAGAGTTGTGTTAGTACTCTTTAGTTTCATTGTTGTATCTCTTGGAGATTTTTTGTTTATTATAAAATGCTTGGTGTTAGAAAGCAGTAGTACAGTTCTCTTTACTATTTTCCCCTGATTTATCAGTCAAAGGATAATTGTGTAAACAAAAGAGAAACAGGGATGACCTTCTACCCAGATGCGTCCTTCTATGGGAGCTGCTCTTGTGAAGTCTAGTTGGCTTGTGACGTATGGTATTTTCTATTTACCATTCGTTGACATAAGCATACACCTCTATAAAAAATGTTTTCAATACCTTTGTTTAAAAAAATTAAAAGCTCTAGCACCTGAGTGATCCTTGCTTTCCTCTGCGAAGGGACTTTCTTTTACTTTTATGTTGTGTCTCCATCTTCTAAGTTTATGCACAGTTGAGAGAGCATAGTTGCCATTCTGAGTTTAATGTGCATTTGTCTCAGAAATATTATTAATTGATTCATGATGTGTTATTATTTGTTCTCATATTATTTGTTCTAGTCTTCCTCTTAAACTTTGAAGGTGTCCTGGCATTTATGTTTTGCCCCAATCTTAAGGACAAGCGAAATATCACTTTTCTATGTTTTCTCTTTGTTTGAAACAAACGTATAACTTTCAAGTGCATTATTATTCATTATCTTTTATTTGTGTTACTTTTCATGATGCAAAGTGATTGATATGTTTCATTGTTAAAATTATATCTATCATGCTTGTGTTTAAAGTACTATGATCTCAGCTATATTTATGCTTTTACAATTTAGATGATCAAGTTTATGTTGGTAGCATGTCACCTTAGAAATTATGTGTTTTTATTGTTTACCTACTCGAGGACGAGTAGGAACTAAGCTTGGGGGTGTTGATACGTCATAAACGTATCCTTAATTTCTGATGTTCCATGTTGTTTTCATGCCATATGCTAGTTCCTGCTTTCTGCTATTTTTAGTTTCAGAAAAGTTGTTCTGGAAATATTCTCGGAATTGGTAAATTCGAAGCCCATAAGTCTTAGAATTCCTGAAGATTCCACGGAGTCCCAAAGAGGCCCGGAGGGGGGCCACAGGGGGGCCACACCATAGGGCGGCGCGCCCCTGGGCGCGCAATGGGGTGGTGTGGGGCCCTCGGGCGCCCACCGCCATCGCCCTTTCGCCTATTTATTCCCCCCAATGTGTGAACCCTAAAAATATACCACTTTTCCATAGAAAACACCCGAGGCCGCCGTCATCGTCAACCCGAGATCAACAGGGTTCTGGAGTTCTCCCCGGCACCCTGCCGGGAGGGGAAATCATCACCGGAGGGCTCTACACCAGCATGCCCGCCTCCGGAGTGATGCATGAGTAGTTCATCCTTGGACTACGGGTCCATAGAAGTAGCAAGATGGTTGTTCTCTCCTCTTTATGCCTCATCTTTAGATCTCGTGAGCTGCCCTACATGACCGAGATCATCTTATTGTAATGTTACATGGTTTGTTTGTTGGTTACCGATGATTATTAAATGCTATGTCTCTTGATTATCAATCTATCATGTTGTCTTCATGTGTATGTTATTTATGATCTTGCATGCTCTCCGTTGTTAGTAGATGATCTGGCCAAGTAGATACTAGTGACTCCAAGAGGGAGTGTTTATGCTCGATAGTGGGTTCGTGCCTCCTTTGCATCTGCGCTCGAGTGACAGAAACGTGACGGATGGAGGATGTGTTGTTGCCATTAGGGAGAAAACAATGATATTCACATTTTTACATTACACACTTTTCTTACTGCGATTATTTGTTCCTTGCAACTTAATACCGAACGCTTGTTCGGATGATATTCGGAGGGTGGATTATTAGTCATAGATGCAGTTGGATGAGGGTCTATGTATCTTGTTGTAACACATAGTAATCATCATGTCATGCATGTTTCATTATCTATCAATTTCCCACCTGTAATTTGTTCACCACACTTATTAGCTATCTTATATGGAGAGACACCTCTAGTGAACTGTGGACCCCGGTCCATTTCCTCATACTAATAATAAAACCGCTGCAATTATTGTTTTCACACTGCTTCCACTATTTTCACACTGCTACTGTTGTTTTCATATTGTTTTCATACTTTTTCCACACCATACATTTAACCTCTTTGTGTTCATAAAAAACGATGAGATTGACAACCTCACTGCTTCGTTGGGGAAAAGTGAATTTATTGTGTTGTGTAGGTTCCACGTTGGTGCTGAACCGGTAGTGCGCCCTGCCACCTCAGCTGCATCAACCTTTGGAAGTTGCTTCTTTCTCCTACTGGTCGATTCAACCTTGGTTTCTTTTCTGAGGGAAACTTGCTGCTATGCTCATCAAACCTTCCTCTTGGGGTCTCCCAACGAGTGCAAGACCTGCACCATCACAAGCCTGTTGCAGCAGGGCCTCAAGGGAAACTACTGGTAATTAAGGTGCTCTTTTTAATAAAGCACCGGAGCAAAGCATTAACACTCCATGAACACATGTGATCCTCACATCACAGCCATCCCATCCGGTTATCCCAATTATTGTCACTTTGGGGCCTCGGGTTTCGGACAACAACATGTGTAAACAACTTGCAGGTACGATCAAAAACATAATTATCTTCATGAAACAATAACATATTCAAATCTGAGATCGTGGAACTCGGGCCCTAGTGACAATAATTTAGCATAACAGGTTGCAACAACGAGGATAGCACTAACAATGGATACTAGGCACCATGCCCTAACAATCTGGCATTATTACATGAATGATCTCATCTAATCCCTACCATCCCTCTTAGCCTACAGAGAGGATTACTCAAACATCGATGGGGGAATCATGGATGGTTGATGGAGAAGTGGTGGTGATGACGAGGTCAAGAGGTATATGTACTCGAAAGGGGAGACCGAGGGGGCGCCCGAGGAGGCCACACCATGTGGTGGCATGGCCTAGGGGGGCACAACACCAGGGGTGTGGGCCCCTCCTGGCTCATCTTCTGGCTCTAGGGGTCTTCTAGTAAAATAAGAACTTTGGGATATTTTCCAGGCATTTTCCCGAAACTTGACTTTCTGCACAAAAACGAGACACCATGCTAATTCTGCTGAAACATCGTTAGTCCGTGTTAGTTGAATTCAAAACTCACAAGTTTAGAGGAAAACAACAACAAAAGTGTTCGAAAAAGTAGATATGTTTTGGATGTATCAATGACTTCAACCGCAGGAGATGGCGCTCGGGTCGGGGGGTGAGGGCGCTGGCAAACATGACCTTGAGGAATGAAAAGCCTCGAGGCGATGGTGGCCATGGCTTTCATGGGTGAAGCTCCCAACGACCACCGCACTAGGCCGACAGCACCATCACCCACTGCATGAAGCTCCACTAGCACATCTTGCAGCAGCAATGCCAGGTCCCCACAGCTCCAGCTCTGTCATGCTGGGTTGCACAATGAGAATACACAACAACCAAGACCTTACTATGCATATACAAGTGAATATAAAATTCAAGATCTAGTTACCGAGATTGTGTACGGGACACCGTAGTAGCAGAAGAGGTGCCGGTGACGATGTCGATGAAGCTTGTAGAAAATCCTCACGCACAAGCCTATGGGTGAGGATGTTGCCAAATCCCCGTATCCAGCAACTTGATCCAGAAGAGTGAGGGTCTCACATGTTACCCCTCCGAGAGTATGCACACATACGTTGGGGAAAATTCGTCAACGCTTCGTCCTCCATGACTAGACGTCACAGGTGTATATGAAGGTGGAGTTCTCAACAGATGAGAGAGAGAGAGAGTAATTAGAAGTAAGGTCTAATCGGGAGAGGAAACCTTAAGAACCAATTAGATGAAGATCTAATTCAATTAGAAGGGCTCTATTAGACCATCTATTTCTTCTAGAGAAAGAGAGAGAGGCTTGAGGCCCACTTATGTGTTTTCTTTCAGCATTCGTGTGCTTTATATAGTGGGAGGAGGGGAGACTTTATAAAGGGGAGAGGAGTCCTAGTTCGGGTAGGAGGTGGTGGCCGCACCATCAAGTAGGTGGTCGCACCACCCTCCTAACCCAACTCGGCTTGGTGAGGTGGAGTCCAAGACCCTCTCCTTCCTTTTTTTTATCCTTTTTATTTTCTCTTATTCTGTTCAAATAATTCAGGAAAAATGCCGACATGATGAGTACCATTTGTGAAGCAACTGGAACCCACCTGGCAGCCCCCAAAAATAGGGTTCGTCCATGAGGGGGACATCTGTACCCTCCCGGTACCCCCCCCCCTATATGGAAAGTCCCCGAAACTTCTCCGGAACCACTTGACCCCTTTAGAGAAAACCGTCAAGGGTGTCAGAAATATATTTCTTACACCCTGATACGTCATAAACATATCCCTAATTTCTGATGCTTCATGATCATATTATGCCAATTGCTACATGTTTTCTCCCTTCTTTATGTCATTTTTATCGATTTCCCGTACTAACCTATTAACAAGATGCCACGGAGCCAGTTCCCTGTTTTCTGCTGTTTTTAGTTTCAGAAATTTTTTTATGGAAATATTCTTGGAATCGTAAAGTTTGAAGCCCGGAAGTCCTATTTTCCCCGGAAGCATCCAGAAGACCGAAGAGGAGTCGAAGAGGGGCAACAGGGGGGCCACACCATAGGGTGGTGCACCCCCTTGGCCGCGCCAGCTATGGGGGTGGGGCCCCCTGGACTCCACCGCCTTTGCCCTTTCGCCTATTTAAGCCCCCCGGATGGAAAACCCTAAGCACCTAATCAAAATCCCCGAAAAAGTTCCACAGCCACCGTCACCGTCAACCCCAGATCAGGGGGTTCTGAAGTTGTTTCCGTCACCCTGCCGGAGAGGAGATCATCACCTGAGGCTTCTACATCACCATGCCTACCTCCGGAGTGATGCGTGAGTAGTTCATCCTTGGACTACGGGTTCGTAGCTGTAGCTAGATGGTTGTCTTCTCCTCATATGCCTCCATGTTTTGATCTCGTGAGCTGCCTATCAAGATCGAGATTGATCTTATGTAATTCTTTATGTTGTGTTTGCTGGGATCCGATGAATATTGCCCTTATGCCAAGTTGATTATAGTCTTTATTTTCATATGTTATTTGTGATCTTGCATGCTCTCTGTTGCTAGTGGTTATTCTGGCCAAGTAGTTGCTAGTGACTCTAAGAGGGAGTATTTATGCTCGATAGTGGGTTCATGCCTCCTTGTTGTCGTGCTCGAGTGACAGAAACATGAAGGGGGCATGTGTTGTTGCCATTAGGGAGAAAACATCGGTGAGAGTGCCCGCGTGCATAATCATTGCTTACATTACACACTTTTTTTTAATGCAATTATCTATTTCTTGCAACTTAATACCTAAGGGGGTACGGATGATAACCTGAGGGTGGATTATTAGTCATAGATGCAGATGGATGTCGGTCTATGTATATTGTTGCAATTCCCGCACTAAATAGCATAGTAATCTTCATGTCCTATTGTGCACTACGGTGCAACCTCTATTTGTCAATTGCCCAGCTTTAATTTGTTCACCCAGCATGCTATCTTTTCTCGAGAGACACCACTAGTGAAACTATGATCCCCGGTCCATTTTCCACACTGTTAAACAAACCACAACAGTTTCCTGCTTTCTTTACTTACTGCAAGCATACACTGTTTTTCCACACTATACGTCTAATCTTTGTTTCAGCAAGACCGGTGAGATTGACAACCTCATGGTACCGTTGGGGCAAAGTATTTTGGTTGTGTTGTGTGCAGGTTCCACGTTGTTGCTAACACCGGTGAAGCGCCAGCACCACCGTCAGTGGCATCAACCTTCCGAAGGTCCTCCTTCTCCTACTGGATTGATAACCTTGGTTCTTAACTAAGGGGAACACTCCTACAACTGTGCTCATCACACCCTCCTCTTGGGGTAACCCAACGAGTGCAAGATCTGCACCATCACACCCCAGTACATCTCATGCCCCTCTGCGTTTTCTCTGCAAAGCGTGCAGCCTCAATTTCTCTTTGAGAACCACTCCGGAATAGATTCCGGTAGTTCTAATACTATGGGACATCCAATGCCCTCATTATAAATTCTCTTCGATATACAAAATATATCTATCACGCAGAAACACCGTTCCAATGATACTCCTAGTTGATATGGACCTACCTATATACACAAAAATTATCCCAAAGTTAAGTGTGTTCCCTTATAGGTTCGATAGTGTGTGGACATAAAACTGGAAACTCTTTCCTTTTCAATAATCAATAGAGGGGCCATGGACGTCCATATTTACTCTCTAGAGTTCCCACATTTAAATAATGCAAGAACATCTGTGTTATTCTGCTAGTCCCTTGATCAATTGCTAGCACCATATTACAAGATGAAATATCATGCAAATGCGTCAAATTCTATTGCATCACATGATCCAGTCTTTACAATATAAATAAATTACAACTTGTATAGCTTCAGAAGACTAGAATGAACTGAATTACAAGTTGCATAGTCTTAAAAGGCTAGCATGAAACATAGCATGACAACAGAAAACATAGTACATCATTGAGCCTCATCTTCTTCATGTGTCATAGGCAAAACATGTTGGCGATAGACTCGAGATCCTAGACGAAATCCTCACTTGTCATTAAATACATCTGCAATATGGAATATGCAGCCACAAGGGGTCAGTACAATTTATTGTACTCTCAAGTAACACTAGTGGTGGGTATAAGTGGCGGGGCTAATACTACATACTTATTTGGCTGAGTGGAGTTTTGGCTAAGTTTGCATAAAACTAGTTTTTTCCTATCACATTTTCATCTCTAATAGGTATCACTGATAGAAACCAGTGAACCAGAACTAAATTAAGGATTACTATTGATAGAAATCAGGGAAAACTCCTACCCATGTTCACCCATCAAAATTTTATTATGAAGTTAGCATGATGAGATTCTTCTGTCATTCCTTGTCCTGCTGCTAATAGTTGTCCATAACTGGGGACACGTCTAAGATCTTAGTTTGTTGACTTTGTAGCGTTTGTGCACTTTCACCTTTAGACTCAATCATCCCAAACATCCTATACACTCAGAATGTGTTAAGTAAAGGAGAGCATTGAGACGAGATCTTTGAGAAGAAATTACACCACCGTTTTGCTTCACCCGTTCCACCTACACACTCTACATCTGCTTGTCAAGCCTAGTGTGTTCATTCAACTTAGTTGATCAAGACTGAACCCATATGACTAAAACTGCACTAGAAGCATCAAAACTTAGAAGGACATAGTAATGTCTTTGTTCCTGGGTGGCATTTCTCGAGTGAACACCTCTGGAGATTAAAGGCCCCGAGGAGACGCTCAACTTTCAACAACCAAAACAACCAATCCACCTAGGTCGTTCATTAAACTTAGTAGTTTTGTCCTTAACATCTAAATATAACATTTCGGGGCATAATTAAGCAATTCTACTAAGTCCAATGTCACCTACACTAACAGGATATAAATGGATGACTACACACTACTTAGGATATTAGCATAGCATATAAATATTTTCATATCCTATTATTCACACTATTGAAAAGCACTAATGCATTATAAAATAATAGGTTTTGGATGATGTGTCACTTTCCTTTGAACTTGGTGAAGAAATCACACTCTCTTCACAAAAGATCGTTGCTCTCCTTACAATCTATACATTGAAAGCACGATAAAAAATAAACAAGCATCCTAGCAATCGAACATACAAAGCAACAATCATAGCAAAAGGGGTTTAACCAATTTGGCTAGGACAAGGTTAACTTTATCACAACAATTCAATTTGCAAAAGTAATTATAGTGAAAGGGTCTAGGGCTGGCTACTAGGGAATGGTTTGGTCAAGGTGTGAGTTTTGAAAGATTCATACTATAATGGTTCCATACTTGTCAAGGAAGTTCTAAGAGTTCACTTGGGATGGACTAGATTTTCCATTTTTGGTTAAGGTTAGTCTAAGTTCACTCCATTAAAACAAGACAAAAAGGGTATTGTGATGATGTCTTTGGTTTTCCATTGGGGTCTATGGTTGGACAAAAACAACCTTGATATAATTCACCTTGCTTAGGTGGTATGGTCGCGCCAAGGCTTCATATGGTTGTTCTTCTTGAAGATCCCCATGTTGCTTACTCCTTAGTGTAGTGACTCCATTGAATCTTGTAGAACTTCATGATTTTGGTCTAAGTGTTTAGAAGAAAAATAGGTTTACATGAATCCACTAAGAGGTTTTGGCTACTAGGGGCTCTTAACAGATTCACACTATGACTTATAAATTTTGTTAATGGCCTTGAGTTAAGGTCTTCCATCTTCATCACATTCTTCCAAGTGATTCTTTAATTCTTGATGATGTTCTCCACCACTCCTACTTGATCATTTAGAAGGCCTTCTCCATGGATTGACTCGATCTTGATGTCTTCTTAATTCTTGATGTCTTCTGTCTTGGCTTAGTATTCAACTCCACAGGTTACTCTATTATTTGGCTAACATGTATTGAGTGTTGTTCTTGATCAAAATTATCACACCACAATCTCTTCTAATAGGATTTCACTATTACTACACAAATATCTAACTGGCTAACACTATGGAGGGTAATTTGGGCCAAACTTACATGGATATGGCTCAAGGGTCACCAATGGCTTGGGTAGAGTTCTCTCTAGTCTAAGGTTTATATTGCGAACAAATTTGTATAAGAAAACATATTCTAATTATTTATGAAATTAAATCTATGTCCAAAATAATCAAATGTCTAACTTAAATCTAAACTTGTCCAAAAACTATTTTGGGAAGAGAGGTATGTTAGAACACATCTTAAGGTTTCTAAATATATGTTATTTGCAATTTTTGGATTTGTAGAATTTGAATTATGCCAAAATTCATCCAAATGGCTCATTTGCATTTGTACAAATTTGAATTTGGACAATGCTAAAAGTTTCTACATGTCAAGAGATTTTCAAAAAGTCCAAGTTTGCTAAATTTGGGCTTCTGGATCTAAATTATAGGGACTTTTCTGCAAAACTACCAATTATTTCCACGGAGAGAAAAATACAGGAAATGGCTGGCCACCTGGCTGGATCTAACTGGCTACAATTGATGATTGGGCGACGATTGTGCTGTTGACCAGGTGCTGAGGAGGCAGAGCACGCGACAGGCTAGGATTGGCCATACCGGTTCGTTCTAAGTCATTTAATCCTAACCGTTGATCAAGATCCGACGAAGGAGTTGGTGGCTGACAATGGTGCAGACAGTAGCGTTGGCCTCGTGATCAAACTGCGGAGGAGATGCAGGGGTTCCCGTGTCTGGGAAGGGAATGACGAGGATCGGCGTGACACGGTGGATCAGATGGGCACCGTGGCCGCGCCTATCGCTTACGGGAACGACGAGCTTCGGGCTATGATGGCGCGGTCGTTCATGTTCACAAAAACAAAAAAGGCGAGCATCAACGGGTGCGCGTGGGCAAGGTCTTCCAAAATAAACAAATAGGGGAGTGGGGACGGACTATCGTGGCCGGAGTGGGGACGGACTATGGATTGACTCGATCTTGATGTCTTCTTAATTCTTGATGTCTTCTGTCTTGGCTTAGTATTCAACTCCACAGGTTACTCTATTATTTGGCTAACATGTATTGAGTGTTGTTCTTGATCAAAATTATCACACCACAATCTCTTCTAATAGGATTTCACTATTACTACACAAATATCTAACTGGCTAACACTATGGAGGGTAATTTGGGCCAAACTTACATGGATATGGCTCAAGGGTCACCAATGGCTTGGGTAGAGTTCTCTCTAGTCTAAGGTTTATATTGCGAACAAATTTGTATAAGAAAACATATTCTAATTATTTATGAAATTAAATCTATGTCCAAAATAATCAAATGTCTAACTTAAATCTAAACTTGTCCAAAAACTATTTTGGGAAGAGAGGTATGTTAGAACACATCTTAAGGTTTCTAAATATATGTTATTTGCAATTTTTGGATTTGTAGAATTTGAATTATGCCAAAATTCATCCAAATGGCTCATTTGCATTTGTACAAATTTGAATTTGGACAATGCTAAAAGTTTCTACATGTCAAGAGATTTTCAAAAAGTCCAAGTTTGCTAAATTTGGGCTTCTGGATCTAAATTATAGGGATTTTTCTGCAAAACTACCAATTATTTCTACGGAGAGAAAAATACAGGAAATGGCTGGCCACCTGGCTGGATCTAACTGGCTACAATTGATGATTGGGCAACGATTGTGCTGTTGACCAGGTGCTGAGGAGGCAGAGCACGCGACAGGCTAGGATTGGCCATACCGGTTCGTTCTAAGTCATTTAATCCTAACCGTTGATCAAGATCCGACGAAGGAGTTGGTGGCTGACAATGGTGCAGACAGTAGCGTTGGCCTCGTGATCAAACTGCGGAGGAGATGCAGGGGTTCCCGTGTCTGGGAAGGGAATGACGAGGATCGGCGTGACACGGTGGATCAGATGGGCACCGTGGCCGCGCCTATCGCTTACGGGAACGACGAGCTTTGGGCTATGATGGCGCGGTCGTTCATGTTCACAAAAACAAAAAAGGCGAGCATCAACGGGTGCGCGTGGGCAAGGTCTTCCAAAATAAACAAATAGGGGAGTGGGGACGGACTATCGTGGCCGGAATTGAGGATATCGTGCAACTTCTGTGGCGAACTCCGGCGAAATATTGGGAGGCCTAGGGACACGATACAAAGGGGGAAAGACGAGGGGTGGCTGGGCTCTTAAGGGGAAGAAATGGGAGAGGTTAATATGGCCTTAAGTGTCGGCAATGGGCCAAATCAATGGCAGAAACGGGCGTCTCTGTTGTTTCGAGAGATCAATATTTTTGTATTCCTGTTTTTTATTAATTCATATCTTTTGATTTAATAATCCAAATGACCCTAAATAAAATTCTAAAGGTTTGTAAAAATAATATATTTCTGTTCAGAACATTTTTATAAGCATTTCAACACATTTCAATTTTATATTTTGAAGATGTAAAAAATCCACTAATAGTACTTAATAGAAAATAATAATTAAAAATATAACTGAGGTTAAATAAATTTAGGAACTTTTCTACAAATCAAAATATTTTTTTCCAATGTCCTTTTAACTTATTTTCATAAACAACACATTTTATAAAAATTATTTTATGATTAAAACTTGGTTTATCATTTGAAAACCAATCTAAATACTTTTTATTATCATAAAATATTTTTGAGACATAAAAAATTATTAAAGGTAGTAATCCTATGGTTTTAATTGCCATAAACATTTTCATGGTAATATTTGATTTGAAAATATTTCATATAATAAGGTTTTCTAAGAGAAATCGATTACTTTGAATAAAGAATATTTTTTTGAATAAGCTTTGGGGTTTAGGAAATAGAGGCATATTTGGATTTTTTTTAATTCCAAAAACATTGGAATAAGCATTTTATTTCTTTTGTGTTTGCAATTTATTTGTTTTTGGTGATTTCATTAACAAGAAAAAAAAAGTTTCAATTTTTTAGTGATTTTTGAACTTCTCCAAAATCGGGGATGTTACACACTACCACCCTTAAAATAAATCTCGTCCCGAGATTTGGGAAGACTAGAAAGAAAGATAGGTTTGCGTACCACCCTTAAAAAGAAACTTTTGTGGGTAGTCTAAAACTTTTGTCTAACTGGATGCTGGTTTTACTATATCTTTAGCTAGAGTCATACTTCATCATCCATAATATTCTTGTGTAGAATATATCAACTCCTCGTTGGTATTTGGGGTCTTGAATCTATGTATACAACCTTTAGGGTTCTATGAGTCCATATATAATTCTAGCAGGGTGTGTCTATTCACATGGCTTGAAGTGTATCTTTACTCTAGATTGCTTGAGTAGAACTTTCTCTTGCAGTAGAGTTGCAGACTAACAGAAGTATGTTAAACTACCTTTGACACTAAGGGAGCACTCTTTTGGTCAATCAAAGGTCCTTGGTTCACTCTCAACTTGGTATTTTGATGTCTTTATAAACTTTCCATCTTGTTGTTGTCTTCCTTGAAGGCAAACACCATGCTATTTCGAAGAAAACTCTCATGGTAGGCAATATTTTCCATTGTTTGATACCTCCAAGGTTGGTTTGATCCTCACCGAAAATAGTACATTTCAGCAACACTTGCCTAACATAGGGTTATGATTAATTAAAAACAAGTACCTTCATTATAAATATTTCTCACAGGTTCAAGCTAAGCCAACTGATTCTACCTTCTGGAAAGGAATTTTGAGAGTTAAGGAAGAGTTCCTCTCGAGAGGTACTTTTACAGCTGGTAATGGTCAGATTACACGCTTTTGGGAAGACGTGTGGCTGGGTGATACCCCTCTTTCTCAATGATATTTGTCCCTCCATAACATTATACAACAAAAACAAGTTTTGGTGGCTACTGGTTTAGAGCTCGACCATCCAAATACAGAATTTAGACGAGCTTTAACTGGTAACAAATGGTTCAGATGGCTGCATCTGGTAAGCCGGTTGATGGATGTCCAATTAAATGATGTTCCAGACACTTTCATTTGGGGTCTTCATAATTCCGGAAAGTTAACCGTTCAATCTATGTACTTAGAATTAATGAACGACCATACCAGATATCTTTGCAAATATATTTGGAAGATAAAATTACCACTCAAGATTAAGATCTTTATGTGGTTTCTTCACCGCAAAGTGATATTGACAAAGGACTATTTGCTAAAATGTAATTGGCATGGAACACACAATGTTGTTCCTGTGACCAGGATGAGACAATTCAACATTTATTTTTCTCATGTCCTCTCGCACAGATCGTATGGAGTATTATACATATGGCATATAATATTACTCTACCAACTAATATAACAAATTTATTTGGGATAAAAAAGACACGGCCCAAATAAGAGTGGGTGTTTGTGCTTTGCTTTGGGCCATTTGGAATGTGTGTAATGATTATATTTTTATAAGAGCCAAAAACTTTCCTTTCTTGCAGGTTATCTCTTTGGTTGCGCATTGGATCCATACGTGGTCCTTTCTCCAGCCAGAGGAGCACCGACAAGACATGGTTTCTGGGTGCATCTGTTTGGATATAATTGCTCGGTACTTCTTCAACCAATTTGGCTGGCGTTTTGATAATAGTATAGCATGTTAATGCATTGGCTTTTCATGATACTTTTCATTTTTCTGTGGCTCATTCTTGTATCCACCCTTTGTGACCAGTGATTGGTGTACTTTTTGAATATCTTAATAAAATCAATAAAGGCCATATGTATCAACCTGATGCAGAGGTTGGGGTGTATATCCCCTGTTTCAAAAAAAATGGTTTAGGTTTAACATCGTCTTCTCTCTAATAGATTTGTCGCTCAGATTTACGATTCCTCATAGCGAGAGTGCATAATGTGAATGGTCATCATGGGGGCCAATCCATGTTGCACTTAATCATTACCTTGTATTTAGATTGGTGAATCTCGTATATTTAGATTGGTGAATCTCGTATAATAAAACTAGGTCAACCTCACTTGTCTAACAGAAAGTTTCCAATCTGTAAGAGATACTTGAGCTAAACTATAGGTCTTCAAACTATTGGTTGTGCAAAACTCTTATGCAACACTATCTGGGTGGTTGAGCTTCTTCATCGATTCTTCTCTTGGTGTAGGGTGAACCTTCAAAATCTTCATTTAAGGTTGGAATCTTCTTCAAGATCACTCCTGGTTTCCATATATTTGTTGCAACTCTTAGATAACTCTGATTGTCACAATGAGGAAACACACTTCTCATATAACATAGTATTTTATTACAATAAGGCTCAAGTCTGGGTTAGATATTTTTTTAATTTGGCCTATGTCGAATCACTATAAATATTACGTCTTTCGAAAATATAGAGTTTCTAAAATTTCGTAGGTTATTCGCAATTTTACCCATTGAAATTTAGTGTGGAGCTCAATTCAGCTTGTGATGGTGCGAGAGCATCTGGCCTCTTGGTGTAGTTATTTTAAAATGATCTATGCTTAATTGATGAAGTTGGCAGTCTAAAAACATGGTTAATGAAGCATATGTGTGGCATGTAATTCCTCTGGTTGTTGGTATAGCTTGGTGGTCTTTTTTTTAACCGATGTAATTGGTACTTTGCTATAGATTTTGGTTGCATGCATCAGTTGATGCAAAGGCCTTAGGATTTTCCTTATTTTTGAAACATAAGGCATAGCGAACATTGAAAACACAAACAATGGAGGTTGTTTACATTGGGTGCACCATAATTATAAGTACGCTATATAGTGATTCTAACATGTATTTTCCTTAGATAAAAATGATAAATAACAAGAACAAGAAATTACAAGAATAATATGTCCGCTAAAATAGATCCCCACTGGTGGATTCAAGAAATTTACCGAGTGCTTATGGCACTCGGCGAGGGGACTAAAATAGTTAGCAAATTGTTTGTCGAATGGCACACTCGGAAACTTGCAGTCAAAAGCCGTTTGATCAAAAACTAAGTAATTGTCAACTGTTTTTTTGTTGTACTCGGCAAATATTACCGCTAGGTCAAAAAACAAATTTTACTATCGGACGAAAGACCACACGCGGTGGGTTTGCCAAGTGTTTTTTTTCTAAACACTCGGAAAATTCTTTCGCGCGTGGAAACTAGTTAAATAAGAAAAAAATTAGGTTGCTCGTACCAGCTAATAAACATAATTATATTACATAGCATTCCCCATACTAATTTACAGTCTCATAATAAGCAATGTTTTCCATGAGAATATACATGTAAGACTATGCAACATTTGATCAAGCTCACAATAATCCATGAAAATATTCATGATTTGAAAACAAACATGATGCTAGAATAAAATGGAGACTCAAAATTCTCTCAAGTACGTCAAAAAACAGGCTCGGAATTTGCTCTAATTAATACTCTAACAACAAAGACAAATGGTTGCTTGTTAAAAATCATGAAATGCATAACTATGCTTACAACTGGTAATAATCGGAATATATATTCCTTGTGGGAATGGAACATGTAATCCATTAACTATAGTCTACAAAATGAGTATACTCGAGTCCTAACATGCTCGATTTACCTTCAAACAAGCTAGATGTAACAAAGTAGTTTGAAATATCATCAGTTGTAATAAGGGAATAATATTGCCAAATCAACATGTTTTTCCAAATAAACACGTTTTATTATGAAATTTCTAACCATCATAAGGAAATAATATACTAGTGCAAAATATGATAGGGGGATGCCCGATCTTCTCGATGAACTCTCTGATAACTTTATAACCAATGTGATACCTCGCTCTCTCCTTTGGTCAAACCCTGTTACCAATTGCAACAGCACTCAAACTCCTTCGGATATTCGAGACTCCACACTCTTGCACAAGTAGCCACCAACTACAAGCGGTCCTCTTTCTCCTTTTTCCCAATGGAATAGCAGAATACACTCATATTTGCAAGTAGTAACAATTCAAGATGAATGCTTCAAGCAATACAATCTAGAAGTCTAGGGTTTATGTTTTATCGTAGTCTACCTCTCTAACTCGCACTAGGGGGTTTATATGAGGGGGTATGGTGCGGCCACAAGGGGTATTGCGCAAGCACCAAACCAGACCCGAATAGAACCCAACTTGGACTTGGTTTGGACTCTATTTAGACTCCTAGGGATACAAACCGACCCACAAAGGGGTGCGGCCACTTTGGACTCGCAGGTCCACTAGCCTATGGCGCATCAACATCATGTGGTGCACCCTCCTTGTGGAAAACAGCACCATCTTGTTTCTTCATGTGTGTGTGCTTGTTTTCCACCATGCAACTTCTGTTTTCCATCTTGTAATGTTTGTTTTCCAGCATCTCCTCCTTGTTTTCCAGCTCCTCTTCATGTCCATCTCCATCCATGCTTATGTTATCAACAAACCCGAGAATACATAAGTGCATAGATTTAGGTAGTATAAAGTTTTCATTAAAACAAACATCACATTCTAATAAGAGAGAATTCACCTGTTGTTGTAATAATTTAGTTCTTGATCTAGTCATTGGTACAATTCTCACTTCATCATTCTTCTCTTGAATAACAGCATCATCATCAGTGCGAGAAATAATAGATGTACTAGGGATGTCCTCATCATCCTCCCCCTCTTGAAAAGGCGTCGACCTCGACGCATCAAGGTCCTCCCCATGATATGGTGATAGATCAGCAACATTGAAAGAATTACTCACACCGAACTCATCACTAGGAAGATCTATCTTGTAGACATTGTCATTAATGTTCCGAAGTACTCTATATGGACCAGCACCTCGTGGCATCAACTTAGACTTGCGCAATGTGGGAAACCTATCCTTGCGAAAATGCACCCACACAAAATCTCCAAGCCGAAACAGTACCTCCTTCCTCTTCGTGTTTACTCTCTCAGCTACATGTCTTCCTTTCTTCTCTATTGCTTGTTTTGTCTTCTCATGGATCTTCCTCACAAAATCAGCATGTTTTGAAGCCTCCATATTGACTCTCTCTTGTATAGGAAGTGGCAGCAAATCAAGTGGAGTTATGGGCTTGAAACCATACACCACCTCAAACGGGCATAACTGAGTAGTAGAATGAACAACCATGTTGTATGCAAACTCAACATGTGGCAAATACTCTTCCCACTCCCGCAGATTCTTCTTGATCATGGCTCACAACAATGTGGATAATGTGCGATTCACCACCTCAGTTTGTCCATCAGTTTGGGGGTGACAAGTAGTTGAAAACAACAGCTTTGTCCCCAACTTATCCCATAGTGTCTTCCAGAAATAGCTCATGAACTTCACATCACGATCAGAAAAAATAGTCTTGGGTACTCCATGCAATCTCACTATGTCCCTGAAAAACATATTAGCAATGTGTGACGCATCGTCGCTCTTGTGGGATGCAATAAAATGTGACATTTTAGAGAATCTATCCACTACCACAAATATAGAATCATGTCCTCTTTTAGTCCTAGGCAATCCTAACAAAAAATCCATACTAATGTTTTTCCAAGGTGTATTAGGTTAAGGAAGAGGAGTATATAAACCATGAGGTTTTAGTTTAGACTTAGCCTTGTTGCAAGTGATGCAGCGTCTCACAAACCTCTCCACATCTCTTCTCATTCGTGGCCAATAAAAGTGATCAGCCAACATCATCAATGTTTTCTCTCTCCCAAAGTGTCCCATCAATCCACCACTGTGTGGTTCCTGCAATAATAACAAACGCAAGGAAGACTCGGGCACACATAATTTGTTAGCTCTAAACAAATATTCATCATGGAAATGAAATTTATCCCATGCTTTCACATTAGAACAATTCGCATAAGCAAGTTTAAAATCATTATCGTGAGCATACAAATCTTTCACACTCTCCAAACCAGGAACTCTCACATCCAATTGAGTTAATAACATATTTTTTCCTAGAGAGAGCATCAGCAACAACATTATCTTTGCCTTTCTTGTATTTAATTATGTATGGGAAAGATTCAATGAATTCAACCCACTTAGCATGTCTCTTATTAAGGCTAGATTGGCTCTTTAAAAATTTCAATGCTTCATGATCAAAATGTATGATCAATTCTTTTAGCCACAAATAATGTTTCCAAACCTCAAGAACTCTAAAAACTGCATACAATTCTTTATCATAAACAGAATAGTTTAATTGAGCACCATGCAATTTCTCAGAAAAATAAGCAAGTTTGTTTTCTTACATAAGCAGTCCACCAATACCAATACCACTTGCATCACATACAATTTCGAATTGTTTATGAAAATTAGGCAACATGAGCAATGGGGTCGAAATCAATTTATTTTTAATAGCATCAAAAGCCATGTCTTGTTCAACCCCCCATTCAAAATCAACACCATTTTTAGTTAAATCATTCAAAGTTCCAGCAAGAGTACTAAAATCCTTGACAAATCTTCTGTAGAAACCATCCAACCCATTAAAACTTCTTACTTGGCTAACATTTGTAGGTATAGGACAATTTTTAATAGATTCAATTTTAGATTCATAACTTCAATTCCATGCTTAGAAACAACATATCCCAGAAAAATGACCTTATCTTTGCAAAATGCACACTTAGCAAGATTACCATATAATTGATTTGCTCTTAACACATGCAAGATTACCATATAATTGATTTGCTCTTAACACATGCAAGATTTGTCTAATATGATCAGCTTGTTCATGTTCATTGTGGCTATATATGAGAATATCATCAAAATAAACTACCACAAATCTACCAATAAACTCTCTCAAAACATGGTTCATAAGTCTCATGAAAGTACTAGGTGCATTAGTTAAACCAAAAGGCATCACTAACCATTCATATAAACCAAATTTTGTTTTGAAAGCAGTTTTCCATGCATCCCCCTTTTTCATCCTAATTTGATGATAACCACTACGCAAATCAATTTTAGAGAAAACAACAGCACCACTTAATTCATCTAACATGTCCTCCAAACGAGGTATAGGATGACGATAACGAATAGTGATGTTGTTAATTGCTCTACAATCTACACACATGCGCCAAGTACCATATTTCTTAGGAACTAAAATAACATGAACATCACATGGAGATAGGATAATGCGAATATACCCTTTATCAAGAAGCTCATGCACTTGTTTCTTTATCTCTTTGGTCTCTTGGGGATTGGTCCTGTAAGGGGCTCGGTTTGGTAATGTAGCTCCAGGAATCAAATCAATTTGATGCTCAATGCCACACAATGGTGGCAGCCCTGCTGGTACCTCCTCTGGAAAAACATCATCAAACTCATGCAAAACATGAGAAACACCAAGAGGAATAGGGGTCATGTCATTAGAAACCAATATTTCTCCCTTGTGCATAAGCACTATAGGAAGCATACTAGGGTCCTCTCGAAATTCTCCCAAGTCCTCTTTAGTGGCTAACATGCATAATAGGTTCACTCCCTCACTTTTATTTTTACCACCCAGATTGGTTTTGCTATTTTCACTCACATCACTCTTGTTTTCACCCTCATGTCTCTCACTATCACTCTCAGGATTTACATTATTTTTTTGTCTAGACTCATTTACAATTTGTTGTGGTGTCATAGGCCTCAAAATTATGTCCTTTCATTCCACTTCAGCTGATAGGCATTTGCTCTCCCATCATGTGTCACACTCCTATCAAACTGCCAAGGTCTCCCAAGTAACATGTGACAAACTGACATAGGCACTACATCACACTCAATAGTGTCTTTGTAAGGCCCAATTTGAAATTCAACTCCCACCATGTGGGTCACCTTCATCTCTCCTTTATCACTAAGCCACTGTATATGATAAGGATGAGGATGTGGAATATATCTCAATTTCAGCTTTGCACACAACTCCTTGGTTGCTAAATTTCTGCAACTACCTCCATCAATAATCACTTTGCAAGACAATTGAGGGCCTACAATTGCTCTTGTTTGGAATAAATTGCATCTCTAAATTTCTGGACTAGGGAGAACACTCAATGTTTTCTGTGTGCAAAAAAAGTAGGATAAGAAGAAGGATATGCATCAACTGGACCATTATCATCACAATCATCCTCCTCAGTAGGATCAACAGCATCTCCAGTGTCATACTCCTCATCAGCATTGATCACCATAATTTTCTTGTTAGGACAGTCTCTCTTGAAGTGCCCTCTTCCTCCACATGTATGACAACTCATGTCTCTATTTCTAGCTGTAGAATTTGTGTATCCACTTGCACTAGCTGCTGGTTGCACTTGCCTCCTAGAATTGGAGGGGGTGCTCTCGGGTTTGGTGGTGGAAACCCCACGGCTAGGGGCTGGCTGTGGTGATGGTGATGAAAAAGATGACCTAGGAGTAAATGTCCTCCTTGGAATCAAAAGAGCCTCTTCGGCCAAGTGATTTTATGCCTCCCTTGCTTGATGTAATAGCTCATTCATATCATTATATTTCACATGCCTAACAATGCTCTTGATTTTAAATTGTAAGCCAGAGAGAAATCTTTGAATAGTATGCTATGTATCTTGCCTCACTCTAGCTCTTTGCGTGATCAGCTCCATCTCCCTGAAATAAGCATCCACGGTGTTTGTCCCTTGCCTCAAGTGTTGTAACTTGTCATATAGTTTTCTCAAATAATTTGTGGGCACAAATCAGTCTCTCATAACTTGCTTCATCTCCCTCCATGTAACAATTTCAGGTTCCCTATTTCTTGCTCTTGTTCTTGTAATATTATCCCACCATAGCAAAGCATAGCCATCAAAACCTGAAGAAGCAAGTTTTATTTTCCTCTCCTCAGTGTACTCATGCATCCTCCACAATTTTTCAATTTTCAGCTCCCACATGAGATATTCTTCTACATCATTAGTATCAAAATTGAAGGATGGTAACATGAATTTTGGTTTGCCAAGCCCATCATCCTCTCGGTTTGGTTCTTGCCCTTGGACCCTTCTTGCTAAAAAGCCACGGCCACCATTGTCTCTCCCTCCACCTCGGCCTTGAGGAGGAAAATTGCCCTCATCATTATCATAATCACCAAGAGCACTACCATTATCCTCCTGAACAGGGAGCCTTTGAGTCACCAAAGTTGTCAAAGTGGCAATTTGTGTAGCCAAATTTGTGAGAGTTGCTTGCATAGTTGTAACTTGCTCTTGTGTAGCATCAGCTGTATTAGAAACAATATCAATCTGCAAACCCAAATTCCGAACATGAGTATCCATATCCACTCCATGCTTGTCAATCAAAGAGTGCAATGTTGAATTTTTTGACTCAATAGTTGTAGTAAATTGATCTCTCATCTCCTCGAATTCTATCCACTTCACAGCCTCATCACCATTTGTCCTCTTAGCCTGCGCAGAAACATCACTAGGATAAGCCATGATTAATAGGTTAGTGAAATAAACAAATTGCTATGGGTTGTGGTGCTCTCTCCCAACTCACTCAAAACCAGCAAAAGAGGTGATACTTACTGTTCCAAAGTGAAAAGAAAATCTTACCACAAGTAATAGAAACTAATGTGACTTGGTGTGAAGAATAGAATACCCAGGGGTTAGAGCTCTCACAAAGGTAAAACTGGTTATATGGTGGGGCTTGGTATGGATACCTAACAATCACCAATTAACAAGTCCTATTGTTGTTTGTGAATGATATAAAAATAGCACCTAGGAAACACACACCAAATTGGAGACAAATTGGGGCAATGCAAATATTAGTATGGAATTTTGCAATGCACTAGAAATATACTAGTCAAGCTCAATGATAAAAATGCACAAGATTGCTCAAAGTGTAGTGTCAATGATAGCAATGAAAACAGGTCCAATTAATATGTATAGCAATATGTCTCAATGGCCTCTTTTTGCTTTTTTATCAATTATGTTTTTCTCTTTTTCTCTTTTATGTTTTTCTCTTTTTTTATACTTTTTACTGGCCGAATAACAACTAAAGGAGAAAAAATAACAAGTGAAAACAAAGCTATAATCAATATGGCACAATGATATGAAAATGAGCAGCCTGTAATGAGCAAAGAAAATAGCTAGTCTTCTGGGCAAGGTACCTATTTGATTGTTGTAGAATGGCTGTGTCTAAGGTTCACAATGATAGGAAAAAAACCTAAAGAAAACGAGAAAGAAAAATAAAACGAAAACACCTAAGGGACTTGGAACTCACGGCAGGGAACGCGCCGTTTTTCTGCCGGGGCGGCAGTGAAACGTTGCGGTTTAGAGCTCGCGGCAGGCTGTCGCGGCAGGAAACGCGCAGAAACTCTACCGTACGGGAGCGGCTGGACACGGGGTGGAGCATGCCGAAACGCAGAGACTAGTTGTGGTTTTACGCAGCGCGCGTGACAGCAGCTAGGCTGTTCACGGCAGCGAACCGAGGGTGGGGCAGCATTTTCGCTCGGATTGGTACCGCGGCAGCACACGCGAGTGAGCGGGGTGTGCTGCGCGCTAGCTTTGTATGGGCGCGGGTAAGCGCGAATCCGACTGCGGGTAGGGCTCGGTAGCGGAGCGGCGGCGGCAGCGTTTCTGCGAGATTCGCTGCCACGGCAGAAAACCGAACTCGACTCGAATTGGAACACAAAGGCAGGTCGGATAGGAATTTTTGCAGGGATTTTTCGGTGGACACTGTGACGAACTTGATGAACCCTAAACCTAGATCGAAACCTAAAACACAAAAGAAGAAAAGGAACACAAAATCAAAACACAAAACAACACTAGAAACTGAAAACTAGAGATTATCTAAGGCTATGGCAATGATCTAGAACTATTTTGTGCTGCTTTTTCTGTATAGGTATGAAAACCACTCAAATCTAAAGGGATAAATACATCTCACCGATTAAACCCAGTAATCTGATACCAAGATGATAGGGGGATGCCAGATGTTCTTAATGAGCCCTCTGATAATTTGAGAACCAATGTGATACCTCGCTGTCTCCTTTGGCTGAACCCTGTTACCAATTGCAACAGCACTCAAACCCCTTCGTATATTTGAGACTCCACACTCTTGCACAAGTAGCCACCGACTACAAGTGGTCCTGTTTCTCCTTATTCCCAATAGAACAGTAGAATACACTCAGATTTGCAAGTAGTAACAATTCAAGATGAATGCTTCAAGCAATACAATCTAGAAGTCTAGGGTTTATGTTTTAGTCTACCTCTCTAACTCGCACTAGGGGGTTCATATGAGGGGATATGGTGCAGCCACAAGGGTATTGCGCAAGCACAAAACCAGACCCGAATAGAACCCAACTTGGACTCGGTTTGGACTCTATTTGGACTCCTAGGGATACAAACCGACCCACAAAGGGTGCGGCCACTTCGAACTCGCATGTCCACTAGCCTATGGCGCATCAACATCATGTGGTGCACCCTCCTTGTGGAAAACATCACCATCTTGTTTCTTCATGTGTGTGTGCTAGTTTTCCACCATGCAACTTATGTTTTCCATCTTGTAATGTTTGTTTTCCAGCATCTCCTCCTTGTTTTCCAACTCCTCTTCATGTCCATCTCCATCCATTCTTGTGTTATCAGCAAACCTGAGAATAAGTAAGTGCATGGATTTAGGTAGTATAAAGTTCTTATTAAAACAAACATCATATTCTAATAAGAGAGAATTCACCTATTGTTGTAATAATTTAGTTCTTGATCTAGTCATTGGTCCAATTCTCACTTCATCATTCTTCTCTTGAATAACAGCATCATCATCAATGGGATAAATAATATATGTACTAGGGATGTCCTCATCAAAATATCAGGGAGAGCAAGCTCTGTCTAAGATTAGTTTGGACTAAAGGACAAAATAAAATGACGAAAGAAAAAAGGATAATAAAGCAAAAACATGTACATCTTTTCGACATCTTTTGCTTATTTATACACACATTATATCTTTACATATGTTAAAAATTAAGAAAAAATTTCAAAAATGGACATGACTTCATTTTCTTATAAGCACATTAAATCTGCACATAGGTTCAGAAGCCAAAGAGAAAGTACGACATGTCAAATGAGTATGGACATGCAAGTCAATCTCGAAAAAAATCTATGGCATTGCTAATTAGAGAAAAATAACCCCTGATTCTTCATTCATATAAGAATAAATTAAGGAAACATTATATCAATATTCGAATAAAAGTCTATAGATATAGACATGTAAGTAAAAAATCTAGCTGAAACATATATCATCCATGAGAGCGCAACCCAATTAATTCCATCGATTCACACCGTATAAACCTGTTTGAGCTTCATTTCATAGTAGATAATGGTTTTATGATGTACAAATGTGGTTTTGTAATTTTTTTAAAGTATTTTTGGGTGTTTGAATTTTGGAAGTTGACTTGTTGGCTTAGAGTTGACCTTGAATTGACTTTGGGTACAAAAAGAGTTTTTTTTCAGAATCGGTTTGATTGCTCTTTATGTGCTATAATAAAGACATTCTATTCTTTTCGTGAAGTGACCAACTTTTTCTAAGTGCGTTACACTAATTTAATGGGAGGGTGCTCACGCACCCCCTCCCCCCGAAACAACACAACATTTACCAATCCTCCATAAATAATAATCTACATAATGAATCATGCCCCAAAACAGATCTACACTAGAAGCTAATCGTGTATGAATGAACCTAAGGGAAAGATAATGGAAAAAAGCACCTTCTTGGTGCTTGACATAATACTAGCTAGAGGACATCAAGGACAACCACTATAGCTCGAGGAGAATGATCGACGGGGATGTGGCGGCCAGCTCACACTCCCCAATCGACGGGCTTGCCGCATCGCGAGTGATCCATGCAAGGGCGGAGCTACATTGGGGCCAACCTAGGTCGTGGCCCAGCCAGGATTTATTCATTCCTTTGTTTTTCTTGTTAGGCCGGCCAAAAAAGACTCCCAATTTTATAGAAATTATTATTATGTTATAAGCCTAGCCCGCACGGGAATTCTATTGTATCTCTGCCATTGGATCCATGGTGGAAACAAACTGGCTTGACAACGCTCGTCTCCCCTTTACCTCGGTGTCCACATGCTCCGACACCACCAACCAGTCGGTGCAGTGTGTGGATACAGGCTTAGCCACTTCGACGATATCAAGCGGGGGGGGGGAGGGGGCTAGGGGAGAGGAATAGAGCATATTATCCGGGGTGGGGGATACAAGGCGGTGGAGGCTGAGGGGAGGCACAAGAGATGGGAAAATAGGAGTTTGGGGAGGCGAGGCACATGAGAAATAGGAGTGCCCAGGAGAGAAACGACTGAGAGGAGGGGAGGACATGCCCACGGTGGAGGGAAGGGTGGAGGGTACAGGAGGCGATACACGAGTGGGATGAGAAGGAATCGGAAGAAGCTGCAGCTAGGTGGGTGACAAGAGGGTTGGTGATAACTCTAATCCGGATGGGCCTGAGTGGATCGGAATCTCGAAACTGAATTGATTCGGCCCACACAAAAGCATTTGTTGAGTGTAGGATAGCACCCGGTGGTAACTTTTTTTTGTTTCTTCTTCCATTTTTTCAAGAATCGGTAAAATTTATTATTTTAACTTGCCATTTCCCCTACCAAATAGTTTTTTGTTTCTTCTTTGGATCTTAAAGAGTGTGTCATTAAAATTTGTTATTTTAACTTGTCATTTTTTTTCTGGCACCTGGTACACATAAAATCTTTATGTGAAAAGATCCCATTTTTTTACATTTCTTCATTTTTATTTATTTTGTCCGAAATGGGTCAAAATCAGACATAAGTGCATTAGAAGATGCAAATCATGCAACCAAACAGTCGAGTCCAGGTTTCCTTCTGGTGCAGAATTATGCATGTCAAGATACCAAGCGGTGTCCCCAACATGGTTTAGAGGGTGGTCTCGCAAGACCATACCCTGGCCAGTCTAGTCATGCAGGGCGCAAAATTTATCGTTGGCTGCCAAATACACCCTTAGAGAATTAGTCCATTCTGTTGCCTGGAGATGGCCAGATCGACCGGGTGTTCACTTCGAAGAGGTAGTACAGGTGACTAAAGTATTCATGGGTGTGTGGTGCTCAATCGATGTTCTGTAGGAAGACCAGAGCAGTTATAGTTGATTCAAGTTTGGCGGATTTAATTGAAGGATTCGTTTTGTTTTCTTCCTAAGTATGATGGAATCTGTTGGGAAACTTGGGCCAGGAGGTGGCAGCTCACTCGGTGGGCTTTGCCCAGTCCAACTAGGGCTTAGGGTTTCCCCCACTTTGTACGTTCGTTTGGGTCTCACCCTCCTGTTATATATTGAGGCACTGTACGTAGTCTAGGAACAGAACAGAGAAAGCAATAAAGATTTTGTTGTGCCCACACACTGTGTCCCTTTTCTTCCTTGTTCGTGTGTTGTTCATCTACGCCGTCGCCGTCACACACCCTCGGGACCGGCCAGCCGGCAGAGGTTGTGTAACACGTTATCAGCACGCGCCTCTCCACCGAGCCTGCACCGAGCCTGCACCGAGCAGGCTTTCTACAAAAATCGCGAAGGTATAACTCCGATCTGATCGCAAAAATGGAACCGTGACGAAATTTCGTTTCCATTTTTCCGCTTTGCGTAATTTTTCGATCAGATCTGCCGTGCGGATTTCTCTCCCGGGGATCGAGCTGACACGCTGTCGCCGGCCAATGTCGATATCCCCGGATCACGAGAGATTTGTTGACTGCACCGTAGAGAGACGGTACGCCACGTGATCCCGCTGATCACAGTACCGCCGCGACGCACCCGCTGTGCGCTCGTGCCGCCAATAATCCAGATGAAACGTGGCGATGTTTTTCCAATTTTTTTTTTTTTTGTTCTTGTCCATGCATCACGCATCAATGGCAGAGGCCGCATAGGCCGAGCGCCGCCGCGAGCTGGCCGCCGCGTGCCGCCGCGAGCAGGCCGCCGCGTGCCGCCGCGTGCTGGCCGCCGCGAGCAGGCCGCCGCGTGCCGCCGCGAGCGAGCCGCCGCGTGCTGGCCGCCGCGAGCAGGCCGCCGCGTGCCGCCGCGAGCGAGCCGCCGCGTGCTGGCCGCCGCGCGCCGCCGCGTGCCGGCCGCCGGCCTCGAGCCCTGCTGGCCCCGGCCGTGCGCCGCCGTGCGCCGACCTCGAGCCCTGCTGGCCCCGGCCGCGCGCCGCCTGGAGCCAGGAGCTGGTCGGCCGCCGCCACGACCTCGAGCCACGGCTCGGTCGCGCGCGCGCGCCGCCGCCCTGCCCGGCTGGCCTCGCCGCCTCCCCACCTCGCCACGTGAACGGCGAACCTCGCCCGCGCCGCCCCTGGCCGCCTGCGCTCGAGGCCGGCCGGCCGCCGCCGCCGCCGCGACCTTGAGCACCCGCTCGGTCGCGCGCGCGTGCGCGCTGCCGCCTCGCGCTAGGCCCGGCCGCCTCGTGGCCCGCCCCGCCCCCTAGCCGGCTGGCCCGGCTGGCCGCCGCCGGAGCGCCGCCTCGCCGCGCGGGAAGCGCCGCCGCCGCACTGGCGTCCGACAGGAACCGAAAGGTTCCCTGTCGAGGACGACCACGAGCTGGGCCGGCCGGTCGCGGCCCGCCTTCGACGGCCTGCTGCGGATCGCCCCGATGGGCTGCCCCCGATGGGCCGCGCCCGATGGGCTGCGCTCGTCTGCCTGCCCGAAAAAGAAAAAAAAAAAGTGGCGGACGGTGTGCTGTGCGCGTAGTGGGCTTTTGGCCTGTTTTCGGCGCAGATTCGGCCTGCTGCCAATCTGGGCTGGGCAGAATCCGTTTTTGCGCGGAAAATTACATTTTAGCACACAGTTTTTTCCATAATTCTATATATTTTTATTCCTCCTGAATAAATTGTATATAAGTCCCTGGAACTGTCTGTTTTTGCTGAAATTGTAAATTTGGACATAAAATAAATTCGGAAAGTCATATTTAGGGCTAATTTTCACGTTTCGAACGCGCTTAGCATAATATCTCTTTATACATGCTTTTATATCATGTTTTACTATCGTAATTAATTGTTTAATTTATAGTAGAACACTGTTAGCATGTCATTTAAAATTTTGGAACGCCGTCATATTGAATTTTTGTATCAACATCGCTTTATGCAATCGATTACCTGCTGTAATCTGATACATGTTTGCATAAATCGCAGATGGCCGGAATCATGAACCGCGAATTCGAGGAGTTGTCCCAGACTGGGCTGAACTACCTTGCTTGGGCCTCGGACGTGGAGATCGTCCTCGAGGGCCGAAAGATCAAAGGAGCGCTGGATGCGGGGACCAAAGAGGCCCCCCAGCACCACGACTGCTGCAGAAAATGCGCAGGCACTGCATTTCCTCCGCCACCATATGAGTGCTACGTTGAAAAACGAGTACATGGCTGAACGGAGTGCTTCAGCCCTGTGGGCCGCTCTTAAAGAGAGGTTCGCTAGGTTGAAGTACCACGTCAAGCCAAAGGCGGAGGCGGATTGGTTGCGTCTAAGGTTTGCGGACCACAAATCGGTACAGTCGTTCAATTCCGTGTTACACGTGATTTGTGCGAATCTGGAGATGTGTGGTACGAAAATCACGGACGAGGAGAAGATAGAGAAAAATCTCTCCACCTTCCATCCAAGTAACCTCCAGAATGCGCGGAACTACCGCCTGGAGAACTTCACGCAGTACTCGGCGCTCATTGACGCCCTCCAGGTGGCTGCGGCGCAGGATGAGGTTCTGAAAAAGAACTTCAACTCGCAGCCTTTCGGAGGGGGCCCAAGCCAGGAAGCTTATGCCGGCGCCTACAAAGTGCGCCAGCCAAAGTTCAAGCAGCGCGGCAGGAAAGGCAAAGGCAAGAAGGGACCTAACCACCCCCACCCAGCCAAGGAGCAAAAGGCGGGTAAGGGGGAGGTGAGGCCCCAAGACTGCTTCCGCTGCGGGTCGAAGCTTCACTTCTCCAGGCAGTGTCGTGCTCCCAAGCACGTCGTGGACGCCTTCAAGGCCAAGAGAGCGCATGAGGCGCACCTTGTCCAGATGGAGGCACCACCGGCGCCCGCTGCGGCACCCGTGATGATCCCCACGCCCCCCGCTGCGCCCGTCGTGGCGCACACTGGGGCACCTGTGGAGGCACATGTGGCGGTTCCCACGAACGCCACCGTGTCCATGAGGTTGAGCACACCGTGTCCCCTCCAACGCCACAGCTGGACATCGATGCTGCCGCCTCCGTGATAGCCACTGAGGAGAAGCTTAGCGAGATGGAGATCTCGGCTGAGCTGGAGGGTTACTTTGTGGACTCCATCTGAACTCCGCCCATTTATTCATGATCCTATGGCAATAATTTGATACAATTTATTCGATTTGGTTGTAAGCTCTACGAGAGCAACATTATTTGTTTCATTAAACATCTATCGGCGCTTGGATGACTTGGTCATCATTCATTTATTCCATTCTTTTAAATAGAGATACTTATGTTATGTTCTGAAATATTTGCTTGTTTAATTATTATTACTTTAGCATCTTCCTCGCTCTCGTTTAATAATTAGACAATATATTTTAGAACACGTGTGGCGCCCGAATGGAGGAAACGTGCCTTGCCGATAGCGGTACCACCAATACCATCTTGAGAGATACAAAGTACTTTGAGTCCATCAAGAAAATTGCAGGGAGTATTACGACGATCGCCGGCTGCGGTCCTCATATAGTTGGCTCCGGACGAGCCACTATAACACTCCCCATGGGAACAACTTTGATCATTAATGATGCATTGTTGTACCCGGAAGCGACTCGTACTCTCTTGAGTTTTAAAGACATTCGTGTTAATGGGTTCCACATTGAAACCCATGATGATGATACCGGTAAGGAGTACCTACTCATCACGAAACGCGATGAAAATGGTAAACATGTTGTCGAAAGGCTTCCTTCGTTCGCTACAGGGTTGTACTACACTAAGATAGTAGCACTACCCATGTACACTACCTTTAAAACTGTTTTTAGAAGCTCTGAACTATTCTGCCTTTGGCACGATAGGTTAGGCCATCCCGGTCTCACGATGATGAGAAATATAATTAACAACTCGAATGGTCATAATGTTAATGTGAAAAATTTCCCGAATCCTGATGATTTCATGTGCTCCGCATGCGCTAAGGGGAAATTAATCATTAGACCATCACCCCTAAAGGTGAAGGATGAAATCCCCGCGTTCTTGGAACGTATCCAAGGGGACATATGCGGTCCTATTCAGCCCCTGTCGGGCCCGTTTAGGTACTTCATGGTGCTCATTGATGCTTCCTCTAAATGGTCCAATGTTAGCCTGCTGTCAACAAGGAACCATGCTTTTGCAAAATTGATCTCTCAGATCATACAAATGAGGAATAAATTCCCTGATCATCGTATTAAGTCTATTCGAATGGACAACGCCGGTGAATTTACTTCAAAGGCGTTCGATGATTATTGCATGGCAACAGGAATCAAACTTGAGCACTCTGTACCGCACGTCCACACACAAAATGGACTTGCGGAGGCATTGATTAAAAGAATTAAATTCATTGCCAGACCGCTCCTTCAGGGTTGTAATTTACCAACAACATGTTGGGGTCACGCGGTGTTACACGCTGCCAATCTCATCAATTTTCGACCATCGGCCTACAACATCCATTCTCCTATGCAGCTTGCGCAAGGGTCGGCACCGAAAATTTCCCACCTTCGTAGGTTCGGTTGCCAGGTATATGTACCAATACCACCCCCTCAGCGATCAGCAATGGGACCGCTCCGTAAGTCGGGGATATACGTTGGTTATGAGACTGTGTCCATAATCAGGTTTCTGGACCCCGCGACAGGTGACTGTCATACGGCCCGTTTCGCTGATTGCATTTTTGACGAGGATCTTTTCCCGACTTTAGGGGGAGATAATCAACCCCTTGATGATAAAAGTCGAGAACTTACGTGGCAAGCCACGGGGATCCACGCTCATGACCCGCGCACTGCTGAGTCTAATAGAGAAGTTCAAAAGATAATAGATTTGCACTCGTTGGCGAATCAACTGCCTGATCACTTTAGTGACTTAAAGACTGTGACAAAGTCGCATGTGCCTGCGCGCAATGCACCGGAAAGGGTTGAAATACCAAAGAGAAATCACGGTATACCCGCTCCCGTTCTTAGGCCTAAGAGGACGAGGAATCCGGTTTCTCAAATCCCAAGTACCCGGGGATGCCCGAAGAAAAAGGATAAGAGAGATTTATCGCAGACTACCCCTGCAAAGGGGAGCCAGTTGAGACCTGGCACAAGTACGGACGTTTCTGTGCACGAAATTCCGGACTTGAATTTTCCTACTACGGAAATACCCAGCGAAGATGTGTGCGCACACATTGGAGCGGGAAAGCTAAAGGACCTTGCTCCCGGAATGGGAAATCCGGTGGAGGAAGGGAATGTGCCTGATGCACTCCATGACGAAATGGCCATTAATTATATTAATTCGGGCGAGTCAATTAATCGAGCTATGGCAAATGTCGACATTTATTTTGCCAAGAAAATTGCCTCAATCATAGATCTTGACCCAGAGCCTAACACTCTCGCTGATTGTAAGCAAAGGTCGGATTGGAAAGATTGGAAGAAGGCAATAACTGCTGAGTTATTTTCTCTCAACAAAAGAGAGGTGTTTGGACCTGTTTGTCTAACTCCTCCCCATGTGCGCCCCGTTGGCCACAAATGGGTATTTGTTCGAAAGAGGAACGAGAATAACGAAGTAGTAAGGTACAAAGCAAGGCTCGTTGCTCAAGGTTTCTCCCAGCGACCAGGTGTCGACTTCGAGGAAACTTACTCCCCAGTCATGGATGGAATTACCTTTAGATACTTGATCTCAATGGCAGTAAACTTGGACTTGACAATGAAACTTATGGATGTTGTCACCGCTTACATTTATGGTAATTTGGATTCGGACATATACATGAAGGTACCCGAAGGTATCCCTGTCCCGAACCAAGATAGAGCTAACAGAGGTTTATACAGTGTTCAGCTTAAGAAGTCACTGTATGGACTTAAACAGTCAGGTAGGATGTGGTATAATCGTTTAAGCGATTTCCTTCATCAGAAGGGCTACACGAGCAATGAAGATTGCCCATGTGTTTTTATACGGAGATCACAAGATGGTTTCTGTATTATCTCGGTGTACGTGGACGATTTGAATATAATCGGTACACCTGAGGATATTGAGGAAGCGAGTTCCTACCTGATGTCGGAATTCGAAATGAAAGACTTAGGCAAAACTAAGTTCTGCCTAGGTTTGCAACTTGAACATTCCCCTGCTGGGATCTTAGTGCACCAGTCTGCCTACACCCAGAAGGTGTTGGAAAGATTTGGATTTGACAAGGCATATCCTTCTAAGACCCCGATGATCGGGAGATCTTTACAGCAGGATAAGGACCCGTTCAGGCCTAAGGAAGAGGGGGAGGAAATTCTGGGACCAGAATTCCCCTACTTGAGTGCAGTTGGCGCACTCATGTACCTCGCGAATTGCACACGGCCGGACATTGCGTTCGCTGTCAATTTGCTTGCTAGGTACAGTTCTGAGCCTACCAAGAGGCATTGGAAAGGCGTTAAGGACGTCTTCCGATACCTGCAAGGGACCAAAGATCTTGGCTTGTTTTACCGGAGGAATCAAGACCTCACGGTTGTAGGCTATGCTGATGCTGGGTACCTTTCGGACCCGCACACATCCAAGTCTCAAACTGGATATGTTTTCCTTTGTGGAGGAACCGCTATTTCCTGGAAATCGTCTAAGCAAAGCCTAGTGTCAACTTCGACGAACCACTCGGAAATCATAGCACTATATGAAGCATCACGTGAGTGTGTATGGCTTCGACGGGTGATCGGCCACATCCAGCTGTCATGTGGGCTGAACACCGTCCAAACCCCCACTATTATCTATGAAGATAATGCCGCTTGTGTTGCACAAGTCCAGACGGGTTATGTGAAGAGCAATCTCACGAAGCATATCAACCCCCAAATTCTTCTACGCACATGAGTTGCAGAAGTTGAATGAAGTAAAAATCCTACATACTAAGTCGTGTGAAAATCTTGCTGATTTGTTCACTAAATCATTACCTGCATCTTCTTTCGAGAGATGTGTTCGTGGAATTGGTATGATGAGACTTAGGGAAATGTAAGGTTCAGGGGGAGAATCTTCACAAACTCATCGCTAAAATCTCGATCCCGATGATTGAGTACTTAACTTGATGGTTAAGTGAGTTGTACTCTTTTTCCCTTAAGTGAGTTTTTATGAAGTTTCTCACACGAGGTTTTTAATGAGGCAATTCGTGCAACATAGCAATAGTATACCATGTGCTTTTTCTCCATATTTTTCCTACTGGGTTTTTCGGAGTTTTGAGGCATGGCTATACGGATGATACCCAAGGGGGAGTGTTGGGAAACTTGGGCCAGGAGGTGGCAGCCCACTCGGTGGGCTTTGCCCAGTCCAACTAGGCCTTAGGGTTTCCCCCACTTTGTACGTTCGTTTGGGTCTCACCCTCCTGTTATATATTGAGGCACTGTACGTAGTCTAGGAACAGAACAGAGAAAGCAATAAAGATTTTGTTGTGCCCACACCCTGTGTCCCTTTTCTTCCTTGTTCGTGTGTTGTTCATCTACGCCGTCGCCGTCACACACCCTCGGGACCGGCCAGCCGGCAGAGGTTGTGTAACAGAATCATCTACGGTGCAAACATGGTTTATCGTTAGACACTAACCGTAACCCGGGAGGACGAGCTATTCCAGCAAGATATAAACTTTTATTCTGTGTCGACGAAACATTTTCCACCATACATGAAAAATATCATAGGTGATTAATTAAATCCAGCTAAGCTAAACTATCTGGGTGCCAAACACACGCACCCACATACATTTAGTTACGTAGCTAGATAGTTTGGCCAGCGCAAACTTTAGAGATGTGACGTACGGGCAATGCTTCCATACACCCCCTCCCCCTAATTCAGCCTTATTTTTTCCCATTAGCTAGTTAATTTAATCTCTGGCCCGCATTACCCATGAACAGCCCGGTATACCCATACGTATGACAATACGTAGATTGCTCGAGCCGATCGATGCCTTCATATGCCCCTGTACCCTAGTCGCACGACCGATAGCCTGCCTCCATATGCCCCTGTACGCTACTGGACCACGCCCTCTAGTCTAGGGCTTTGCCGGCGGCTCGGGCATCCTCCTTGTCACACCCCAGTTTTTGGATTCTTGTACTGTGTTTAAGAAGACAAAAATTAGGGCCAACAAATTTTTTTCTAAACAACATGATTGTTTGAAGTAACATGTTTTTATGATCTTAATCATATTTGCAACACAAGTTTTGTTTTTTGATAAAACCAATAGCAAATTTTTCTGAAAAGCACTTTTATAATATTTTTCCCTATTGTTACTTGAGTGAATTTTATTCCAAGACATGGATCATTTTTGTTTGCATCTTAAAATAAACTTTTAACCTTGTTGGATCCAAGAAAACAAAATTTCAAAATGACTTATGGAAGTTTTCTTTTAAGTTTTCTATAGAAAATATTTCCTGAAAATATAGCCAAGTACCTGTTTTCCACCTTTGTTTTCACTAGGCTATAAAATGTTATTTTATGTTTTCTTGACTTTTAATTGTTCCTTGTAATATGTACTAAAAATCCATAAGCTTGGTTTTATTTTTGGATTAATAAAAATGATCTTTTGCTTGTTGTCTTTGTGGTATAAAAATAAGGCAGAAAAAGGCATTTTTGGAAAACAGAGAAAAACAGAAAGTACACCTTTTCCCACATTGTTTTCTTGGCCTCGAACTATTTCAAATTTGTTTTCAAAATATGTTTCTGAAAGTTTATAACTTGTTTAACAAACTCCAACTTGGAAAATTATTTTTGGAACCATTTGGTATTTGGAAACAATCCCAACTTTTTGCTCATTTCATCTCTTTTCAACACTTAGAATTTTTCACTAAGTCCTTAACTCAATTTTCTGAACTTTTTAGGAACAGTTGCTGTTACACTTTTGGACAGTTGTTTTCACTTCTTTTTGGTTCAAAACTCGAAATGCCACATTGTCCCTTGTGTTGACCACTGCTTGGACTCCACCTTGGATGCTTGGCCTAACTTCTAGAAGCCTTGGGTGAGAAGGAAACAAGGGAGAGAAAGTGAGAGAGCATGGTGATGTGGCATGGGTATGGGCCTCCATACCTTGCCCCTTTTCTCTTACCTTGACTCCCTTAGCTCCCAAAGGCCAAGTGTTCCTG
Organism: Alopecurus myosuroides; assembly: GCA_028641055.1. Taxonomy (NCBI): domain Eukaryota; kingdom Viridiplantae; phylum Streptophyta; class Magnoliopsida; order Poales; family Poaceae; genus Alopecurus; species Alopecurus myosuroides. The sequence continues at coordinate 170,292,537 of CM054060.1, read as the reverse complement.
CCCCCTAGTTGGTCTTGGCCCTTGGCATCAATGCCATGTGTGGCAATGACCAAGAAGCCCCCTGGACGCCCCCATGCCAATGTGTGGCATCAACCCGAGCCCAACCTTGACCATTGCCCTTATACCCGTGGCTTGAGGCCCTCCCAAGCGTGTCCCTTGCGCCACCCCACTCACTCACTCCCACACACCCTCCTCGAGCTGAAGAAACCAGCCCCTTGGCCTCTGCAAGCCCCTCGAGCTCAAACACGGCCGCTGGCCATTACCTAGCCCGAGGTAAGGTTTCTTCTCCATGCACTCCCACGCCCTGTGATCGCTCCCTTTGCACTCCCTGCATCACCACGACCCTCCCTGACCTCTTCCCTCTCCCTCTGCCCGCAGAAGGAGATCCCTGGTAAGGTTTCGTCCCTGGTATCTACTTGCCAGACATCGAGAAGGAGTCCCAGAAGAAGATCTACGAAGAGGAGTACGGAGCTGATGGCTTTGCGAACTAGGATCGTCTCCTGGTCAGCATCCTATAGGTTCAGGCGTGACTTGGGCTCTACTATGTTTGTGTGTGTTTAGTCTTCCGATGTGTGTGTTGTGTGTTTGCCCTACGTGGCAGTTGTGTGGACCTGGTCATGTGACCATGTTCCTTTTGTAAGTGTTTTATGCAATCGTGTAAGGGATATTGTATCTGTGTACCAACTTCATATGTTGTTCACGACTGGTGTGATCTGGGATCGTGAATGTATGCATATCGGAGGTGTCCTTGAACAGTGGTTCTGGGGGACCTTATAGAGTTTGTATCAGAGCTATCCTGACCTTAAGAGACCTTAGTTAGCATGGATGTTAGCTAGTACTCTCATAATAAAAGTTAATAAAACGAGGTCACTAAGATGACTATTTACCAAATTATTCTATATATTCCATCCCCTCCGTGTTTTGAAAACTCTACTTACACTAACTTACAATGGAGCATCTTAAAATTTTGCACACTGTTACCTAACATAAGCTACCTTCAAGTCTTGTGTAGATGCCAGTTGTCTTCACCGAGTCCTTCCAGCTGGGTATGCATGCACCTTGCTACCGCCGCTTTGAGGAGGATTTGATCAAGATGACTTGCCTTATCGGTCGTCCACTACCTGAGTTGAAGGGAGCCCAGATTCACCATGATGGACGAGAATTGTCCTGGTTGGTGGTCTGTACCATCCGTGCACCGTTGCTAGCACCGTCAACCCCATAGATCACTTATGAAGTGTTGGAGAACAGTTGGGAAGATGGTATCCTTAGAGCGATGCAGCTGACCATTGCCAAGCTCGCGGACTTCTTTCGACGCAAGTTTGAAGGCACCCCCTATAGATACTATGGAAGACGCGACGAAGATGACAAGCCGTTAGAGGTCACTGGAGACTTTGTGTTTTCTCGTCACTTCCAGCACATTGAGGGACAGCTGTACAACACCCAGCTCTCCCTCGACAAGCTTAGAGGGGGTTCGACCTCCGAGGAAGAGAGATAGACCAGCTGGAAAAAGACCTGAGTGTTTCTTCTGTTACTGAGCGCCGTCTCAAGGTACTGAAGAAAACCATGAGGTACACTGACTTCCAGCACCGTGCACGAGTGAGAAGCCTTCAGCTAAAACTTGCAACTAGCAAGACCAGAGTTGAAGAGTTGGAGGAACAGCTACAAGCTTCCTCGAGCACTTAGGATTGCCGCAGGATGTTAGGAGTTGTGTTATCTCCACCAAGACGCTTGTTTGTTTGTGTTGTGTGAACTCTGTTAAGAGCTATGTGTGTGCTAGATGTGTTGTAAGCCTTATGCTTTAGCCATGTGAACCTTAAAATTAGGTTATGCTTGTTAAGACTCTGTTTCTTGTGCATGTTAGTCTTTGCTTGTAATTGTGATTGCTCCTTAGATTCTTGTTTGTTGTTGTGTTATCTACCGTTCTCATCTCGGATATGAGCCGGTATGTTTCACAAGTTTTCAAAATAAAACCACCCTTTTGTTGCTCTCGTCTTATGCCGTTCTTTTTCTTCAGCATGGCCAGCGATCTACCTCCACCACCGGAGCCGACAGTTGCCCAACTGTTTGCTCTTCTGAAGGAAGAACGTGAAGCCGCTCGTGCTGAACACGTTGCCAGACATGCTGCCCTGGAGCGTTTGACTCAGCTTTTCACCACCAGTGCTAAGAACAATGCTGACCTTCTGAGGGAGCAGCAGCGCCAGCTTGCGGAAGAGAGTCGCAAAAGGAAGATAGTGACGCCAGGAGAAACTAGTTCTTGTGGGATTCGCAGTACCTTACCTGCGATGCCGCAACCTCCCAGGAAGCGTGTGAACGTCAGGCCTAGGACCAAGACATGCTTTGCATGTAGGGAGGAAGGACATTTTTCTCGCGAGTGTCCCAAGAAGAACCATGTTCTAGCTCATGCTGATGAAAACCAAGAAACCCAGGGTCCATTCCAGAAGAAACGCAAGAGTCTGAGGAGTGGATCTCGAGACCCGGATGACGTTGCAGAAGCACCTGCGACTCATGCCAGAGTTCATGGTACGTTTTCAAACCAAACTTGTGAACCCCATAGTTTTGTTTTGACTCTGTACCATAAGAAATCCGACGTAAATGGAACACTATAAGTGTCACGTCGGACTAGAAAAAGTATCCTTAAAATTAACAATACTAACGTAACTTCACCTAACTTTAGCTTAACACCTAACACCAGATTTAAAAATTTCTAACCAACTTTTCCAACACCAAAGAGAAAGGTGCCTTAGGATATTCTATAGTTGTTTGAAAGAAAGACGAAAGGTTGGGAAAAAATATTAGATTGATGAGCTATGATTGTTACTAGACAATAAGATCTCTCGTATATATGTCGGAGGAAACAGATTTTAGGAAATGAGATTGTGGAGACTCATTTGAGGTTTAGCTTAGGAGCGAAAGATTGAGGATCACACGTTTTTAGTTGAGATGAATTATGGTATATATTATCTGGGGCTAACCAGTTGTGGACCCCCAAAAATTTGGAATTTATCGGTAACTAAAATTTGTAGCGAGGAAGAAATGATTTGAGGGTTAGAAAGATTGGTGGAAACTATTGGACTTTTGGAAGCACTTGACATATAGGGAGATTGGATTGATTAGAAGTAGTATGTTGAGAATAATTTGTGATATGGGAATGATGATGATAATGTTTTTCCTAGGTGATTCTTATCCTGGATTTTAGCAGAAAGGTTGATTGTAGTAAAAAGATCATGTTGGATTGGGATAGATATTCGATTTTGATAAAGGATGGATCGGAGACATATTGGATTTAATAGGGGAAGAAGTTGGTGGATGTAAAAGGATGATTTTGGATTTTTTTTGGAAAAATCAATATGACTTGGATTTGGTAGATAATTATTCTTGATGATATATTCTCGGAGCTTGTCACGCTCTATCGAGATTGTTTGGGGAAAATGATTTAGCATTGATCATGAGATAAGAGTTTGAAAATATTTATAGGAGTAGTATATAGTTGAATATGCTTGTGGAATTTGATGGTTTAGCCTTAGCAATATGATCTTGAGGAAATACTTTTGAGGGAGACAAATGATTTGAGACTAGATTTACGGGAGTATATTAGATTAAGAGGAAGATAGTGGATTTTCCTGGATTGTTAGAGAATGAGCAATGGAAAGCTCATGCTTAATAAAGATTGGTGGATATCCGATTGATTGATCTATATAGTGATGAGAGAGTTTATGCCCCAAAGGAGATATAGTGGTATGATAATCTTATTAGAATGGAAGCAAGTAGATCGTGTCTGGAGAATAACCCCTGGAGTAATATTATGGTTTTTAGGAGCTCTAAGTTCGAGGTTTAGAACATGGCACCCAGACCTTTGGAAAAACTAACCTGCCGGTGGATTTTGGTAAGATTAATAAAAGGGGGGAAGCACATGTGCATAAAGTTACCAACCACCAGCACATGTTTTTATAAACAACATGATTGTTTGAACTAACATGTGTTTATGATCTTAATCTTATTTGCAACACAAGTTTTGTTTCTTGATAAAACCAATAGCAATTTTTTCTGAAAAACACTTTTATAATATTTTTCCCTGTTGGTACTTGAGTGAATTTTATTCCAAGACTTGGATCATTCTTGTTTTCATCTTAAAATAACTTTTAACCTTGTTGGATCCAAGAAAACAAAATTTCATAATGACTTATGGAAGTTTTCTTTTAAGTTTTCTATAGAAAATATTTCCTGAAAATATAGCCAAGTACCTGTTTTCCACCTTTGTTTTCACTAGGCTATAAAATGTTATTTTATGTTTTCTTAACTTTTAACTGTTCCTTGTAATATGTACTACAAATCCATAAGCTTGGTTTTATTTTTGGATTAATAAAAATGATCTTTTGCTTGTTGTCTTTGTGGTATAAAAATAAGGCAGAAAAAGGCATTTTTGGAAAACAGAGAAAAACAAAAAGTACACCTTTTTCCCACATTGTTTTCTTGGCCTTAAACTATTTCAAATTTGTTTTCAAAAGATGTTTCTGAAAGTTTATAACTTTTTTAACAAACTCCAACTTGGAAAACAAATTTTGGGAACCATTTGGTCTTTGGAAACAATCCCAACTTTTTGCTCATTTCATCTATTTTCAACAATTAGAATTTTTCACTAAGTCCTTAACTGAATTTTCTAAACTTTTTAGGAACAGTAGTTGTTACATTTTTGGACAGTTTTTTTCACTTCTTTTTGGTTCAAAACTCGAAATGCCACCTTGTCCCTTGTGTTGACCACTGCTTGGACTCCACCTTGGATGCTTGGCCTAACTTCTAGAAGCCTTGGGTGAGAAGTAAACAATGGATAGAAAGTGAGAGAGCATGGTGATTTGGCATGGGTATGGGCCTCCATACCTTGACCCTTTTCTCTCTTGACCTTGACTCCCTTAGCTCCCAAAGGCCAAGTGTTGACTGCCCCCTAGTTGGTCTTGGCCCTTGGCATCAATGCCATGTGTGGCAATGACCAACAAGCCCCCTGGACGCCCCCATGCCAATGTGTGGCATCAACCCGAGCCCAACCTTGACCATTTCCCTTATACACGTGGCTTGAGGCCCTCCCAAGCGTGCCCGTGCACCACCCCACTCACTCACTCCCACACACCCTCCTCAAGCTGAAGAAATCAGTCCCTTGGCCTCTGCAAGCCCCTCGAGCTGGAACATGGCCGCCGGCCATTAATCCCTAGCCCGAGGTTAGGTTTCTTCTCCACGCACTCCCACGCCCTATGATCGCTCCCTTTGCACTCCTTGCATCACCACGACCCTCCCTGACCTCTTCCCTCGCCCTCTGCCCGCGGGAACCACCGTCGAGATCGCCGCCACGGGCGCTCTGCCGTGCCCCGCCACCTGGCGCCACGCCAGCACCCGCGCGCCGCGCCCCTCGACCCCCCTGCATCCCCTGCACCTCCCCGAGCCTGCGCCACCGCACCCCAAGCCCCACGGTGAGCACCACGGCCATGCCGTTTGCCTCCACCGTCGGGATGAGAGAGAGAAGAGAGGAGAGGAGGAAGAGAGAGAGAGGGACGTCTGATCTGCGATCGACGGGCACGCTTGAACCCGCCCTTTCCCGCTCTGGCCACGCGCGCGCAGCGCTCTGGGCTGCGTTCGCCACTTAGTTGGGTCGCGCGCTAGAAAAGCCGGCCCGTTGAGTGTTTTTCGTTTTCTTTTAAATCTGTTACAGTTTGTGTTGTTTAATTTTGATCTGTGAAACATACCTAGAGTGCAAAATAAAATCAACCAAAAATCTTGACACTAGTATTATGTTTTCTTAACCAATTAAAAATTGTAGATCTAAGTTTTGATGTATATCTTAGTCACAATGTCTGTTGTGACACAGAGTGTTTGTAAACTTGTTTTAGCATAAATTTTGGATCTGTATCCTTTTTGGTCAAACCAAATTGTTTCGGATATCTTAGGACTCGATCTATCACTAGGACTTTGCCTCACATCAAGGTGAGTTACCAAATGGAAATGCCATCCATTTTGGTAAAAGACCAGTAGACTTTTCTAAGATTTTTAGAATGAGTTTAAAAATGATTTTTGAGGTGAATCCAACTGGATGAGTTTGCTTGTGACTATATCTACCTAATCCTTGTTTGGATAAATTTTTAGAGCTCTATATTATTTTTGGTGAGCCTTTTTAGATACAGCACCTTTTCTGTTTTTGTTGTTATGTGTGTATTTGTTTGAAGTAAAATGTTTGATTGTGTAAGACTTGTTTCCTAGCATGTATAGATGTGTTACCACTTGTTATTAGGTTGTTTTCTTGCAGTACATCTACCTTAGAAAGTGTGTGCATGTTTGGAAAGACTAATAGAAATAGAACTAGCATTTGTTATTTTCTAGTTTTATTATTTGATTATTGTTTGCACCAAATCTTTGTATGTTTGTTTTACTTAAGTTGTGCTATGCTTGAGTTGAGTCCAGTACCATTTTGGTACTGTTGTTTTGATGTTATAACATCTGTTAGCTTACACTTTATTTTATAGAGATGCATGTGTAACATTTGTTATTTGTTTTCACTAATATTATTTTCACTAGTATGAGTAGCTTTGTATTGATTGCTTTGTTATATTAATTTTGCCATGTGTGACTAGAGTCTTTGTTACCTATTCTTGCCTTCGTATTAGTGGGCCCATAACCCACTGGTCCCATTGCATCTTGGTTAGGGGTGAAAATCCCCAACCATACACTTGTGTGAAAATAGCATGCATTACTATATGTTTGTCTAGTATTTTCCACCTAGGAAAATGGTTGTCATTTCACTTATGTAAGTGAGGTGTTTAGTTTTCTTTGTCAATCCTAGTATGTTTGGGTGTGATTCATTTGTTAGCATAACTAGAAAGATTCCCCATGCGTTGCTACGGAGATCGTTTTAGAAACTACAATATGTTTATAAGAGATATGATACATTGTGTTTTCTAAATGAATATGCAAAATTTAGTTCATCATAGTATATATGTTTTAAATTATTAAATATGAATAATTAGATGATTTAAGAAATGGATGATGTGTAGTTTGCACGTAGTGATTAATAAATATTAGTGGAGATGACATGGACAATTGATTGACTAGGAGAATGAATGATGTTGATAGCTTGCATGTTGAGATAGAAAAATCATTAATACATGTTAGTGGGGTTTTTATTTATAAGAAGTATAGATATTCCTTTGGAGTATCATGTTAAGAAGTGCTTCACTATTGTTTGCTTAAATTGAATTGTTTGCTAATAGAATGTTTCCTTGGGATTAATAAATTATTTGTGAATTATTTTCATTGAGTGTTTGGATTTTTGAAAGTGTTTAGTTGATCTTGTGTTGAGTGCATAGCTACTGGTTGTATATCTTATACCTTGATTGCTTGCTATTTAATTGATTAGAAAAGCATGTATTATTAGAATGGATTGATGCTTGCGTAGTAGATGTTTTCATGGAATTCTTTTAGTGTATTTTCTTACTAGCATGTGTAAGGTTTATGTTATGTTAGTAGGTATTTATATTCATGTATTGCTTGTTTGGTATCATGCATCCTTGTAGTGTTGTTTGCTTCTCTACTGATGGACTAGTGTCACCACTAGATAGTATGAGTTGCTCTAGTATTGTTGTACTTTATTTTATAAGTGTATGTTTTATTCTAGATTATTTAGGATTTTATTACTTATGTTATTTTTACATGACTTCTTGAGTTGCTTGTTGCTATTAGTTGTAGAGTACAATTATTTCTTATAGCATGCTTGTGTAGAATTCCATATTAGTATACTATTTGTGCACTCTTGTTTTTATGTTATTTGTTAAGAGCATTATATTTTGTGATGATTGTGTTTTAGATTTTGTTTTATGACTTGTTACCATTGGTTGAGCTACTGGTTGGTTTGTTTATTTTCATGATTGATGGATTCCATAACTTTGAGTAGACATAAGCATAGTTTATAACTAGTCTATTCATATGTGGTGTGTTTGCTTGCTGTTTGGAAATTGTCTGAATGTTTGCCTTAGCATGAGTATTGTACTTATTCTATTGTTGTGCTAGTGTTGTGGTTGTGCTTAGTAGTATCTTGCTATCCATGCATTAGTTTAGTAGTGAACTTGTTTGGTGATGATTGCTTGTGTGTTGTTAATACCCACTGCCATGGGTATTGCCTTGATTGATTGTTATTATTTTAGTAGCCTCACCTTTTGTGCCCACACGCTATTTCTTTTATCTTCTTATGTATCTTGGTATGAGAGTGGTACACCCACTCCATATATGGTATGTAAGATGTGGGATATGGTTTCCCAACCATATGCTTGTCTGACGACAGTTTGGTACCCGGAGAGTTATGTGAGATAGTTTTCTCGATAACGTTTGAGCGATTGCGCTAGTATAAGTTTTGCTTGTTGTATGTGTTGTTGTGTTTAGTTGTTTGGTCTTTACTTCTGAGTGTGTGTCTTTTATTCTTTTACGACGCTAGAAAACAAAGGAGAAGAAGAAGCAGTTGTGGAGCTGTGCGTCAAGTTCAAGTTACTTCAAGGCCAGGGACATTAAGAGACTTAAGGAAAGCCATCCTGATGCTTGCTGTTACTACACTTATCATTATCTATCATGCATGTTTTACTTCTGAAAGTTTTACAAAAACTTAGATTACCAAAAACTTTTTTGAGTGACTACTACTATATTATACTGTGCCAGTAGTTGATACTTGGTGTTACCAAGCCCATAGCCACCATATGGTACTTATTACCATCACAAGTATTAGTCCCTAAGTGGACACCTTAATTTTTTTTTTTTTGAAAAACAAAGGCTTTTATGGAAAACCCGGTGGAAAGGCGACGCCTTATCCACCGGAGGATTGTTGAAGTGGTCATTTTTGGGGAAAACGTGTTTCTCAAAAATGACACATAATCTAGTCTTCGCCGGACAACCTTTACCTACTGCCACTTTACCCCCAACATGGGCACGGGGCTTAACTTGAAGTTTGTTCTTGTTAGTGTGTGTTCTATCTCAATTTGCTATAAGGGCGTGACTTCCCTCGAACCGAAATGCCGCCAGTCATGAATTCAATTAGGCATACACAGTGAGGGATTAAGTTCTCCTCCGGGTGCGACAGTTGGGTCTCCTGCCGTGGCGGGGTGGGACCTGGTGCCGGGGAGATTATACCCAACTGAAGAGATAGACATGTACTAGCTTGGACATAGTGGATGGTTAGGATCAGTTATCTGATGTTTACATACTGTTGTTACAGTCCGTGGTTGTTCATGGCGGATGTACTGTATCTGGTGGATTGGGTAAACCTTTGCATAGTAGAACTATTCGGAATAGCCGCGTCCTCGGATATGGGCACTTGTGTCAATGTTTTCAAAAAGGAGTTTTCAAAAAGGTGTTGGACTTGTGTAGTACTGAAAGGAGAAAATCTTGTACCGTGAAGGTACCGTTGTTGAAAAGCCAGAAGTTGTTTTACAAGAAGTTTTGCAAAGAGAAAACCTTCTTTTACAAAATGAGTTTATAAAACCTCTTGTACATGTGATATCTACAAGAGAAAGAAAAATATATTATTTTCTTTTGAAGTATCTTCTTCAACAAAGATACAGAGATTTTCAAAATCAACTATGATATATCTCTCATATATCATTGATAGTGAACCCTATGTATAGCCTACCTATTACACCATATAAGCATACTTGCATTTTGGTAAGCTACATCATGGGTGTCTTGCTGAGTACATTCAAATGTACTCATATTGGTTTTGTCCCTGGTATTTACTTGCCAGACATCAAGAAGGAGTCCCAGAAGGAGATCTACGAAGAGGAGTACGGAGCTGATGGCTTTGCGAACTAGGATCGTCTCCCGGTCAGCAGCCTGTAGGTTAAGGCGTGACTTGGGCTCTACTACGTTTGTGTGTTTAGTCTTCCGTTGTGTGTGTTGTGTGTTTGCCCTGCGTGGCAGTTGTGTGGACCTGGTCATGTGACCATGTTCCTTTTGTAAGTGTTTTATGAAATCGTGTAATGGATATTGTATTTGTGTACCAACTTGATATGTTGTTCACGACTGGTGTGATCTGGGATCGTGAATGTATGCATATCGGAGGTGTCTTTGAACAGTGGTTCCAGGGGACCTTACACTCCTGCCATTGGCACCCTCTCCTGCTCCGGCGATCACCGGAAAGCCACCATACAAGCTCCCGAGGCGTATAAACGGAGGTTTTCCCTACACCCGGAGATCACCAGGCGTCCGTGGCTGTTTCCCATCTAGCCGGAGGCACTTTGATCATTTCCATACAGCTACGGAGATCTTTGTCTTCCCTATAGCCGGAGATCACCAGAAGATCGCGGCTGTGGCTTTATTTCCCGCAGCCGGAGATCACCACGGGCTGCCCGACCACAAGATCGCAAGACCGCGTAGGAAGATCTCCCTCAATCTGTCGGGCCGGACTGTCTGGTCATCTTGGGACAGACTGTCCGGTTCTTTGTAAACCGGACTATCCGTATTTTGTTAACTGTCCACTTACACGGTTTATTTTCATCACTGATTGCTTATATAATTTTGTAGTCTTCGGAGGATGGGGTACGATAGCGGAAGTATGATTAACAACGACAACGGATACACTCGCGAGCACTCCTTGTAGTTCGGATGATGAATCTATGTCATCGTATCAAAATCAACCTCACTGGGATGACCTCTTTGGCGGGAGCAGAGCCAACGATGATAATGTGCGGTCCCATTATATTAAATGTTTTTTATGGATATGAACGACATGGCAACTTACATTTCCTTATTGTGCAGATGGATGTTGGTGTTCATAGCGAGGAGAATGATCCCGAGCTATCCTACTCGGAAAACATGTTCGATGTATGCTCAATATTTATTGTATGCGAAGAAATCTGTGAAATGACATCTTATATGTATTTCATTTTAAATGTGTAGTTGATAACCGGTGCTCACAACGAGGATGAATATTACGGCGATTCTGACATGGACTTTGGATATGATGAAGATAAGAAAGAAGCACTGGAACTTGAAAAACTGCACGCGGAGAAAAAGAGTAAAGTATGTTGTTAATTTCTTTATGGGAATCGATGAATACAAGCAATGAAATTGTTTTTTTATATTTTCATTTATTGGTGTGTAGGTGATAACCGATGATTACAATGAGTATGAAAATGATGGGAAATCAGACATGGACGTTGAGTTTGATAAGGAAGAAAAAATGGATAGTTGCTAGAAAATGTTAGGCATGACATTTCCTTCTGAACATGCGGCTTACCTGCACTACAACAAATATGCCAACGATCGTGGTTTCAGCATAAGAAAGGACAATGTGAAAAGAGGTAAAGGTCCCTTAGGCGAAATATGCTTCAGGCGGTATTTGTGCTCCAGAGCGGGGAAACGACAAGAAAAGTTCTTGACCATGGATGGCCGCACCCGTAGGCTTAGACCCGAGTCTCGGTGCGACTGCAAACTCAACTCGTCGTGAAGCGTGACAGATCCCATGGGGCTAATGTTTGGTGTGTTTCAAGGTTTGACGACAAGCACAATCATATTCTAGCTAGACCGGACGAAGTCCCATTTCTTCGGTCTCATAGAAAGATCAAAGATTTTCAGAGATCTGAGATATTTTCATTGCTAGCATGTGGGGTTAGAAAGAGCGTTATTATGAGGACATTCATTAGCGGAAATGGTGGCAGATACAGCAAAGTAGGATTCGTGAGTAAAGATCTTTACAACATGTGTAGCAGAGAGAAGAGGAAGCTAATTCAAAAGGGTGATGCTGCCACAGCCATTGGCATTATGGAGAGAAGGAAGAAGAATGACCCTGATTTCTTTTTTGACTACCAGGTAGATGTGAAAGGACGTATGAAATGCATGCTTTGGTGTGATTCTCAGTCACGTCAGGACTATGAAGATTATGGGGACGTCGTGGTGTTTGACAGTACTTACAAGATGAATCGGTACGCAATGCCATACATTCCTTTTGTGGGTCTGAACAATCATTGTAAGACTACGGTATTCGGGTGCGCCATTGTATCTGACGAGAAAGCACGTACGTATATTTGGCTGCTTCGAACATTTCTGAGGGTAATGTGTCAGAAGAAGCCAAAGTCCGTGATCACTGATGGGGACGCATCAATGATGAGAGCAATTCGGGAAGTTTTTACCAGTGTGTTTCACCGTCTTTGTGGGTGGCATGTCGGCAACAATATGAAGAGACACCTTAACCCTAAGTCACTAAAGGAGTTTCGATCGCTTGTATATCACGCCACTTTAGAGGCCACCTTTGAGGAGAGATGGAACGCATTTTTTCGGAGTTGGAAGACGGATTTACCGAAAGATTGGCTTGATAGGATGTACAAGAAGAAGAGACTGTGGGCCACCTCGTATCTGTCTAATAGATTTTTCCTTGGTATGCGAAGCAGACAGAGGAGCGAAAGTTTGAACTCATGCCTTCATCTTCACCTTGACTTTGCTATGAGCCTAGTTGATATGATATTACACTACGAGAATGCCATTGTTCGCATCCGTGAGAAGGAGGCAGAAGATAACTGTGTGGCTTCATGGTATTTACCGGTTGCCGTTACTGATTGGAAGGAAATTGAGAAGTCTACTGCCCTTGCCTTTGCTCCGATGAACTTCTACATGTTACAAGATGATCTTAAAAAGATTGACAGCCTAGAGATTTTTTATGAGCTTGTCGGAAAGGACTGTCGACAGTTTATCGTGAAATGGAAAAATAACAGTAAGTACACGTTCAACATGGTCTATACCCCTGGGAATTCTGAAGAAATTATAGTGTGCAACTGTCGAAGGATGGTTCGTAAGGGGATGCCTTGCAAGCATATCCTATTTGTCTTGAAGGAATTGAAACTATCATTTATACCAAGTTGTTTAGTTCTTCGACGCCTCTCAAAAAAAGCAAGCTATGGCTTGCTCGGGAGGCGGACGAGTTATATGTCTGGATGGGACTGGTCCGGGGCAGAGGAGCGAAGACGATACAGTGAGCTGAGTATGCTAGGGGCAGCAGCTTTCAATGTGGCTTGCAATGACCCGTTGTTGTTTGAGACGATGAAAAACTATATGCAGGAAATAATATCGAACAAACAAGTGAATGAGAATAGAAGGGATGGTCACATAAGCTTCATCAATGAAGTTGCACAGAGCTGTGAAGGAAATGCAGCTATTGTTGGCGATCCTATAAAAGTTTCCACCAAAGGGGCACGTAAACAAAACACACGAGATCCAGCAAAGGAGAACCGCCCACGACAAAAAATGGTAGATCATTAGGTTTCGACGAGAGAAAATGATCCCAGATCTGCGGTGCATGCAAAGTTTCAGGACATAGCAAACGGAGCAAAAAATGCCCTCGACATCCGAGGTAAAAGCTGTAGAATTTTTTTCTTATGTATGTTGATTGATATAGTTGCTCATCATTTGTTCATGTCTTCTTATGCAGTAATATGGTGGTCGAAGAAAATTAGGAATGCACGGTCGGTCATCGGCTGCGAGAAATAAATTTTACATTGAAGATTGGCGGTGGTAGTGAAAAAATATATTTTTCAATAGCAGGTTGTTAAATTACTATAAATGCATAAACATGTGTGATTCCCAATTATGATACGTGTCCGCGATTTGGCAATACCATTTTTATATCAATATTTATTTTGTTGTGTTAATGTATTGTATGAATATGAGAAAGATGGTTGAAGAGGGGCGAGATGTATCATTTACTGAAACGGATCCGGACAGTCCCGACCGGACAGTCCGACCACTAACAGAGACTACCCAGACGTTGGTCCAGACTGTCCGGCCTACTAGGCATGTATCGGGAGTACACATACGTGTATCCGGACAGTCCGGCCCTTTATTCTACTTGACAGCAAAGTGCACTTTATTCTTTCCTTTTCCCCATATGTACTAACGAGGAACCAGGAGCAAGCCAAATTTGGTTTACTCGCCTTCTTGCATGCTTGCGCATGTTCACTATTGGCACGACTCGCATGAAAACGTTGTGGTTTATTGCTTGGACATGGATGATTCCCTATCTATGTATAACATGATGATTCATTGCAACCAGTATAAGCGCCCTGACAGTAGAATTGCGTGTAGATCTCTGTCAATCATCTTGCAGGGAGCAACATGACAACCCAGCTACAGCAGGTTGCTGGAGAGTAGATGCAAATTGTGGTATAAAAAGACAAAATCATGACAACAAAGCAAGGAGAGGGAAACAAACACCCCAGGAAAACAAAAGGTTGATCAATGATCAGTAAACTAGGTTCACAAGTAATCCAAAGCCTCACACAGAACAAAAGGATAAATAAGTTTCATATGCATAACCACATGAAATCCAACAGACATAGTCTCGCACATAACCAAAAGAATATTAAGTTTTACATGCCAATAATAATCGAAGATAGCGCGAGGCATGCAACTTTGACCATACAAAACCCACGAGCAACCAAATATACTACCTCTACGGAACTATCACTCGGAGGCACCTTCACTAGAGGAAGAATCTTCTTCATCACTTGATACCTTTTCAAAGAACTCATCATAGCCTTCAGTGGGAAAGCTAAACTTGGGACAAGAAGTGCTTGATGATGTAGTAGCTTCATCCTCACTAGCCTCACCGCCAAGTTCACGAACTTGAGCCTTATACTTGTTGATTTTAACACAATCAACCGACTTTATGTTGGAAATCTCGTTGGCATTGGATAAGCAAATCCGAAAGAGCACTTGTTGAGTATTGGCCATAAATCTCTCGAACTTTGAAGGCCTTACCAAAGGAGCATGATTTGTACTGTTCTTCTTACGGTTGCGAACAGTACGAGGAGAAAAGGCCCTCTAATGGCCGCCGCCACTGCGTACTCATACAGGAAGCACCGATGCACACATAAACCGATCTTTTTTTTTTGCAAATACCGCCACTGGTTCTAGCATTTTATTTTTCTATTTTTCTCATAGGCCGGCCCATGAACAAAGGTACGCACGGAGTCCTTATTTCCATGTATCGAACCCAGGTCGGCTCGTACTCCTCCCAGCTCCCACCACCTAACAAGGACTCTTCCTCTTAAAGGACAACTTCCGACGTGATTTCTAAAGCCTAGTTCGCCCAGCACGTGTTCTTCCATACGTCGGTAACCGCCTCCTAGGCATCCAGTATCGCCGCTAGGAGCCTCTCAAGTGTCGGCAAGGACACCCCGCGATCTTACAGTTTAGGTGCCGCAACCGGAGGATCGCCGGAATCTCTCGCGCGGCAGGTCCTCTATAGCATCTCTCTACTATCGCCGGACTGGCAGGCGCGTGATTGCCCGGACAGTTCGGGTACATGAGTTTCTGTCCGTTTATTACTGTTTGTTCTAATCAATCATGCATTCTGATTAAGTTACAACAAGGAGGAATTGGGTGAAATTTGTTGCTCCGTTCAGAAGTGGTGCACCCTTGTGGACGGACTGACAAATTTACAAAGGGGTAGACTATATGAAACGGCCCCTCTTTACGCGGTATGCTCCAAATTCCAACAGTAATGATCCGTAAGGTTTTGCTGAGGCATATCATACAGGGTTATGATCCTAAAAAAGAGGCATTCATGTTGAAAGAGAATGGTGGCAACGAAGTCTCACTGACTGGCGAGGATGTTCATGTCATATTTGGGTTCGAGGATGATGGTCTAGAAGTCATCGCAATAATTAAAGAAGAAGGGTCCGAAGCAAAGCGCCGTGTGCTAGCACACTTTCTCAGTCCTAGAAACGAAAATTTGGTAATTGATGATTTAATAGCTGATATTGTCGGTAGTGGAAACCACAGCGACGAGTTTGTACAAAAGACAGTTTTGGTGCTAATTGGCACAGTGATTGCTCCGTCGTCAACCAGGATTGTTTCTAAATCTTACTGTGCATTAGTGGAAGACCTTGATCGCATAAAGAGATTAAACTGGAATGCATTTATATTGCAATATTGTTTGGAATCCCTTAGGCTGATGAGAAAAGGAGGTAGAATGAAGCAATGGCCACATGGAAACATGGCCCTACTGCAGGTACATAATAATGTTTAGCTAACAATTTTTTACACTACTACTATTTACCAATCACTTTTTCTTTGTTATTTCATGCAGTACATGTATTGGTATTTACACTACTACGATTTGCCAGTCACCTTTTTTTTTATATTTCATGCAGTACATGTATTGGAAAAGGTTCGTCCGATTTTTGTTCTCAAATTGGTGTCCATTTACCCACTCATGAGAAATTGGAATGAATCTGAAGTTGCTATTAGAGACAAATATGACATTACATATGGACGTAGTCATGGAGATGTAGGTTATTTATGTTCTTGTTGGTATAAGTTTAATCACTTCATGTTTAGACCATACATTAATTAGTTTTTTTTATATACATGTAGATTACAAACAACATTACAGTCTTATAGACGGTTGAAGCCGAGCCTACCCCTAAAAACAAATCAAAGTCCACAAAATCTAAAGGAACAAGTAGCAGTAAATTATCGTCACAAGACCCTCCTTATGTGGACCGTCTTCTGAACAGCATTAATCGGCTTACCGAGGAGAATAAACTCATTCGTAAGGAGTTGCTTCTTATTCCCGTCATATGTGCAGAGGTAACAAACGTGGTCTATTTTATTTTATATGTTTCATTCATTTGCACACAATATGACTAATTTATTTTCCCCTCGCAGCAACTTATTGAAAAGTTAAATAAGACAGGGGTCTTGTACAAACCAATTGACGGAAAGGCTTCCGAAGGGGAGCAAGAAAGCGAGGAGAATAGCCAATATTCAAAAAAAATGTTACATGGACGGTGCCAGGACTGACTCCGACATTGGTGAAAATGATAATGAGGTGGAGGGTGAAGATGCAAAATACGTCACACCTGCACGTCCAACTGGATCAAAGGTTAAAAAGGATGAGCGTGAGTCAAGTGATTCAAAAGAGCTGCAGGATGTTCAGTTATTAAATAAATCTGAAAACTCTAAAGGAGGAACGGGTACCAAAGCAGATACTTTTATACTTCCTTCACATCTTCTGGATAGACCGTCATCCTCTTTGTCAGATAATGCATTAACATATGTAAAGTCAAAGCTTGGACGCAAAGTGAAACCGGAGACGTCCTCTTCACCATCGAGTTCTCAAGATAGTGCACGTACTAAGTGCCATAAAAATCGGTGGAAAGAAAGTAGTGTGGCAAAAAAAAGACGCGGATGCGCAAGCTATCTGCACTTCTCAAGTCCCCTTACGTGACAGACAAGGTCAACATGAAGTGTGTGAAGACTAATAGGAAAGCTGTGAAGGGTAAGTTCATGTTTATAAATCTCAGCATGTCAATTATCTAATGTCCCTGCACTTTACCAACGACATTAAGCTTATTGTACCTTTCAGCTATATTCGAACCACTAGGTGTTGTACATGGTACAAATGAGGTGACTCCACAGGTAGAAGCGGCAGTGGAATTTTTAGAAGAATTATCAAAGTGCAAGCGGCTACGTGGAAAGAAAGTTTTCAAATCTCAAGGTCTAAAGTTAACTGCGCACTTGATTATACCAATCATAAGGCATGGTTGGCTAACGGGCGATGTAAGTACGCATAGTTTCGGTATATTGTAATTTCTTCTATTGTGGAACGACTCTCGTGATTACAATCCTAATAATTTTAAGACAACATACTATTTTAAAGGTCATCAGCGCTTGGGTGCAACATTTAGCGCTTCGCGTTAATCATGATCGGGTCCTAGCCACGACATGGAGAACACACTGGCTAATAGAAACAAAAGTTAAGGGTAAAACTTGTTTTTCACCCGAAAACGACCAGGAAATTGTCGAGAACAGTGTGGCGGTTAACAGATGCATTGACGAATACTTCAAGCGTGACAAGGTAAGTAAAAGGTTATCGATGCAAATGTTTCATTCTATTCCAAATTTGACTTATTTTATTGTACGTGTAGATATATTTTTTTGTCAATGTCCATAAAAATCATTGGGTCACGGTCGTGATGCATAGACACAAGAAACAGTTTCAAGTTCTCGATTCACTGTATAAGCTGGACATGTATTTGGACGTCATTGAAACATTGGTATATTTTATCACACTTACATTTTACATATTTTTTCTGTTATACCTGATTCTTTACTAAATATGCACATATATTATTTCAGAGAGCCGAGCTCGCAAACGACATACAAATGGCAAACGAGGTCTCCAAATCTTTTGAAGATGTTTCAGAATGGCCTATAATTCAATACGACATACTTGAGCAAAAGGATGGGTAAGTACACGATGCAGCTTACTCATATTTTTCTTCTATGGATTCACAATTTGTTTTTGACCCGTTCTTTCGAACCAGAATTCATGTGCACTATGGGTGCTCAAATGTATGGAATTTTGGGATGGAGATAAACTGACCACCCCTATCTCCCAGGCAAGTCATATTTTTTCATACATGTGGAAGTACCCGACATGTTATACGTGTTCTAAGTTGCTTGTACATTTTATTTTTGCAGTTTGAGATAAACGAATCAAGGCCAGTTTTTGTGGGTGGACTTGTTCTATCACCCATTAACGAGAGAAGCAAAATGTGAAAGATACTATACTCGAGCTCATTGATGACATGGAGGACGACGATTAGGTCAACTCGAGTGTATATAGTCGGGTTTAGTCCCGTAGAAGGTTTCCCGACCATGTTCAACTCTTATATATTTTTTATATTTTGTCTAAAGAAACTATTTCAGGGCATTACACAATGCAATTGTAAAGAGGCTATGTTTGCGTGTTTCATCAAAGAAAATTTTGCATATCGTTTACTTGACTTTTACGGAAACCGATGCATGTTACAAAAATTAAACAAGTACATACACATTTTATTCACCATAACAGTCAAGTACAATGAAATTTAAAACGGAAGTTAACTATACGACTTTAACAAATGAAGCATACACCTACAGTTCCTTGTTCGCGATACCTAACGACATCTTCTCTCGAGCATGTGTGCCGTGCCAGCCTTGTAGTCGATGCTTTCTTGGCGGCGGCACGTTACAAAGGGGAAAACTCTTTTGGCCAGACAGTGGGCCGGACAGTCCTGTACATAAGCCTGGACCGAGGACCGCATGTTTCGACTTCGACCGGACATATTGCGCCCAGACTGTCCGGTGGGCATACTGAAGCTACCCAGACATTTGGCCAGACAGTCCGGATGAACGCACATATTCGACCAGACTATCCGGCCAGCAAAGCGATGTTTTGCGTTACGTCAGGCCTCGATCGCCCGTGCCTCTCCCACGCGTTTCTACTTCGTCCGGACATATCCCGCCCAGACTGTCCGTCCGGTGGGCATACCGAAGCCACCCAGACGTTATGCCGGACAGTCCGGATAAACTTGGTCAATGTACACATATTCGACCAGACTGTCCGGCCACAAACGTATATTTTGCGTTCCCTCAGGCGATCACGATCGTTGTGCCTCTCCCTTGCCGGCAAGACCTCGGAATTCCTCGCCGGCGACCTGTTTCTCCGGGCGACGAGTCGTTCTTGCGGCTAGGGAGGACGGAGCATCTGTGCGTGCCGCCATTAGCATGGGACCACCACGACTTACGGATTCGTATATATACAGTGGTATGTGGGCTATACGGGTTTTCTACAGGGCCTTATACAACTTAAATTACATCATCGTATCGTCCATAACGAAGAGGTATCGAGCAATCTGAGCCGTTCTTGTATTTGAGCTTAGGGGGGGATGTACGAAGCATAAGCCGTGACGTACACCTCGATTTCTAGTTTCCGGTCAAGACCTTGCGAGGCGCAGCACCCGTCGTGGCCAGCCCTGCTTTCGTGGAGGTGGGTAGCAGCCTGGAAAGTGGAAGGTGCTGAGGCCTGGAAAGTATAAGGTGACGCGGCGGTGATGGCCGCTGGTGGGCTGTGCCATGGGTCGCAGCATTCGGGCTTGCCGTCGCAGCAGTCGAGGGTGAGCGCCAACAGGAGGATCAGGAAGAGGGCAGCGACCATCTTGGAAGCCATCTCCATCCCCATGGTAGGGTTCGTAGGTGGTTTTGATATAACTCACTAGTGCTACGGAGCCAATAACTTTGTGATGCGTGAGGTGTGGTATGGATGTGTGAGGTGTCCTCTCGCTCTCGGTTCGCCTCTTCTTTATAGGCATGAGCAGTGCGTTCACCGGGTCATATAGATGGAAGGAATTTAACTGGGGATCTAGAGCATTAACAATCCAGAAATCCACCCATGATGATAGCATAAAGATGACACGTCATGGGTTCATGGATAAGGATGTTTTTTAAGACTCTCCCAAATTGTTGTAGAAATAGATGGATGGTATCGATGTGAGGAGGTAGCATGTCAACACAATAAGAAAACTACTAAACGTTGTCATGCCCCCATTAACAAAAAAGATGCTATATATTAGGTAAATAATCAATGATGACAAATCTTTGGACGGGGGACATTAGATATAAGTTCCCCGTGCTATATCTCTTTTCAGATTAGTCACATGCCACGTATCTCGTGAATTTCGACTATTTCTGGAATGTACCCTCTTTTTTACGCAAATAGCAGTATGAAAGGCCCCTACTGCGTCAATTTTCATTTTCAAAATAATATGTACATGGTGATAAATAAAGTGTTAACAAGGTGTCCATCCATTGTGACATAACCTTCTTAAGACTAGGTTTAGCTCTATGCCCGACAAGATCGCGGGTGTAGGTGTATATTTGTTCGTCGTTCCTCAACCCCTAAGGGAGGTCTTGTACCCTATATAGGTTACATTAAGGCCTTATAGATATGGCCGGTAGTGCTACAGATGGGAGCGAGCTACCCTAGGTACATGTAGCTGACACCCGGCTGACCGGTCCGTAGCGGAGTGATGTCGTGCTACCTCCTTCCTTGTTAGTGACGAATTTGGGGCCGCGGGTGCCTTTCCACCTTGATTTCTAGGGATGTGATGTCTCATGTGGCATCTTCTTTTCGAGTTCTTGCGTTGTTGGGGATATGTTCATATATTGGCGTGGTATTCTTGTGTTTGTCGTGTCAGACAGGCTTTATCAGTCGGCAGATCTTCGCAGGGTAGACGGCCGAAGGATGCCCACGAACAGCTTCGGGTTGGGATCTGTCCGGCTGGCATCTCAATTGTTCCCATAGTTTTTCCTATGTTGGGTAGTGGGTTCCTGTAATGAAGTCAGTAGTCCCCTGAGTCCCCGCATGGTTTGGAAAGGCGCAAGGGATGTCGAGTCCTGCGGTTTGTCGATTCCCGGGGTTTGAGTTTACAAGCCATCATCGTGTCTTGCAAAGTCCTTGCACTTGTAGGTGACCAGACGACAGAACTCTGTGTAGTCGTGACCCCTGAGGGATTGAAAAATTAAGTTTACAAAAATATGACTGGACAACATATGAAAAAGCTGAGAGAATCAATGACCGAATACATAAAAAAAATAAGAATGAGCAAATTAAAAATGAGGACCGAAGAAAGTATGATGAAAAATCTACTGAGATAGTAACTGAGAAAACGAAGAAAAATAGTGAGCCGGGGGAATGACAATGTAAAGATATACAAAAGAATCGGAAAATGTAGAAGAATAATTAGCAAATAAACCTCAAAGAATAATAAAGCATTTGTAGCCGGTAAAATCTAGCTCAACTCACAAAGAGTTGCAATGCCCTCCGCAGATCAATATGTTTATTAGGAACAAAATTGTCCAGAAATTGACGGCATATTGGGTATAAATAATACGATGAATAACCGAGGCGACAATTCGGATAGGTTGTTTCATCTTAATGTTGCACTCACTTGCGAAACAAAAGCATACATAATGAAAATTGTACCGCTTCCGTACTCGGTGAACAGCCCGCACAAAGTTACCAAACTTCGTAGTTTTATTAAGGCCAGCCACACTGTGGCGCCGATGCATTGTAAATATGTGTCAGACTTGAATCGGCTATGAGATGCCTACTATGTATTGAACCGGATCAAAAGAAGCTGTGGAGCCCAGCTAGACATGCATGCGAGAAATGCTCTACTCTCTCCTCCCTATTCTTCCGTGGGGACACAGACATGCATGCAAGAAATATATTTTTTAACTGGATTGAACCGATTCAACATTAGGAACCGCATTGTGTGTCAGACAAGCTGATGCGATGCTCCACACTGTGATGAATCGGTTCAAAAGTTGGTTCGAACCGCTTTTGTTACACACTGTGGCTGGTCTAACAGCTTGATATCTCAAAAAGTTCATGTTCAGGACCAGGTATGAAACTAGCTCAATATGTAAGAACTGATTTACTTAACTAAATAACAATGGATGCTGAATTGCTCATACTTTGTTTCAGTTAGCCATGTCCAGTAGGTATCACACACCTAATCTATCGAAATTCACCCGATGACATTTCGTTAGATGAAATAGTACCCACTAAAAAGTTAAACATATGACACATTTCAATTCAGTAATATGCAGGAAATATTCATGTTCAGGAAGGCTAATAAGCAATATTTCATTAACAATCAAGAACTATCGTCGACATAGTCCATCACAACCGTAGCTCAATATGAACAGAAAATAGAGCACTTGTGTGAAGTGAGGAGCCTAATGATTCCTGGGCATCAATTACACGGCAATGGAAGTTATGGTGACATCTAAGAACCAACAACCATGTCAAAATAGGAGAGTGTGCGAATGTTGAGCGAGACCCAAGAACAAAATCAGGAGCCGCCTTACCATCACGTGGCACGTCGACACGGTCCTAGGGATGCCTACCGCTGCCAGCGCCCACTAGCAAGGCCCGCAGTTGTGGTGGAGGTGGCGGCTAGAGACGAGAAACCTAGTAACCAAACATCCAGCATGAGCAAAAAAAAACCACGCCACGGCAAACGGTGAGAAATCAGAGATGAAAAGGTAGTATTTGTGGCGCCATTAGCGTAGGGCTGGCCTATATGGGTGAGCAGACGGGACGCCGGCCCTAGGCTCCCTAAAGACAGGGTGTCATCCTAGGTACTATTTCTATAGAATTATTGGCCTAAATCTTGTCTTAGTCCCAAATATGCAGTACTCCTTCCGTTCTAAAATAGATGACTTCCTTTTGTCCAAAAACAAGTCATATATTTTGAAACGGAGGGAGTATAATAAAACTAAAAGGAGTACTCCCTCGGATCATGGTTGACTAGCCTAAATCTTGTCTTGGACCCAAGTATGCAGTATAAATAAAATCTAAAAAAAAGTTATTACTCCCTCCGATCATGGTTGACACATTTTTTTCTAATACGGATATATTTAGATACATCTGTATTTAGATAAGTATATGTCAATTATTTATAATCGGAGGGAGTAGAAGATTAGGAGGCCCAAACACTTCAAGACTAACCCACCAGGCACCAGGCCACCACGCTCAACTCTGACGAGTCAGGAACAAAAGATAATCACTAACGCTTGCCTTCGGTCGCTCACTCTTCTCCCCAAAATTCCCAATCGCCTTTTCTCGTAACAGTGTGGCCTCTCCCGTTGTTTTGGATTCCGGGATCACGGGCAACCACTAATAGAGATCAATGGCGCAACCAAATCATCCTTTTTTTCTAAAGGAGCATATATTAATATCGCAGAGATACAAATTATACCCAGCCTCTGCACCAACTCAATGCCCTAATGGCATTACGGATGCACACAACCGAAAAAAGAAGAAGAAACTAAAAAAGAAAAGTCCGGCTACAGAATTCCAGTCCTTGGAGCAGCAGCACAATCACCACCAAGACAACATCTGATATTCAATTTCTTCAAAAGAAACGCCTACAAAAAGGAAATAGTACACACACATCGTTGTTGCCCGATCAAAGATATTTGGAGATAGTTCCCGCTCTCAAAATAATTCCTTCAGTAAGATCATTTCTAGACACAACCAATTAAGGCCGGACCTTGTATTTTCACCCTGAAAGATAAGACTTAGAACTTCACATATGTTGTCGTCCCTACTTCCATACCGATGCCCCAATTCCTGAAAATCCAAGCTAGTTCCTCGTCAAAGCAAAGACTCCAATCACCATTGCTAGTCCTCCAATCTCAGCTTCCGTGACATTCTTCGCCTTTAACTTCACCATGGATTTTTTCATGGTGGCAACAGAAGCAGAGCTTCGCGTTGCTCTTTGCGTTGCGACCGAATCCCACCTGATCCAGCAATCTATAGTCATTAACGCCCGTGGGAGATCGCCGGCAGAGTCTTCCGGAACCCGACACTCCGGGCAAATCGAAGAGGACAGGCGTGAGGCAGTTCTTTGTCTTTGCACAAGAGAAACAATAGGACCGCCGCCTTTATTCGAGCACGCCAGCAGACCCCCACGCCGTTGGACAACTTTTGGAAAACAGATCGAGCGGATCATCCACATGTGACAGCGACAGGAGGAAGACTGCAATGCACCCTAGGCATGCGCACTAGCGCCATCGCCGTAGATTCCGCGCCATCGCCTTCGGCCATCACCGCACGCTCGCCCCTCTCAGCCCCATCCACGCCTCACTGCAGCGCGATGACAGACGTTGCGCATGGCGGAGCGTTGTCGTCCCGCGGCTAGACCTCAACCTGCGCTGCCAAGGAGCCAAACCCTTCGCACGAAGGGAATCCGGAAGGCTACACCAGCCCTGTCCGCCGTCTTTGACAACCATGGCGTGGCCCCCACCGCCAGCGAAACCGCGGCGGTTGGGGAAGTTCGGGCGTCGACCTTCTAGATTGGATTTGGGTGTCCTCCGGAGTCTCCCTCATGCGGGGCGACCCGGAAGTCAATCTTTTAGGGATGGATGGAGAGAGGTCGCCGAGTGCTTTCCGGATGTGTGCTTCTCTTGTCCGAAGATGGCCGGAGATGGGAGAACGGTTGGTGGCGGCAATGGAGAGCTATGTGCACCTCTTTTCTCGAGTAATTAGGATCCGTCACTTTCATTTTACTAAACTCTTCCATTTTACTAAGCTAGTAGCACCAGCCAAATCACCCCTAATCACCTCTCCTTCCATCCTCAACGTTCCACTGATTCTGCATCAACAAGATGTTGGAAAGATGATGTGTGGCCATCCTTCCCACTCCTCTGTTTGGTTTTAAATACTTCCACGTTTTGGCTCTCATGGCTAAAAATCTTCTTAGGTCTTCCTCTCTTCGTTCATGGATTGACTTGATAAAAATAAATAGGTTTCTCTTAATCTATAACATGTATTATAGCATATTTCATTTTTGAAATACAACATATTTTTTGCATTTATATTTGTGTGCAAGGGTCACAGGTTTTCGTCTTGCCCTAGGCCCCATAAATGTATGGACCGGCCCTGCATCGGCGGGAATGGCCTTCGGTGGCCTGATCCTTCACTCTCCCGCGCGCACTCGGGAAAGTCAGATGTGACTCCTCCGCACAATCCCTCTCTGTCTTCCTCACTAGAGTGACTAAGAGGAGAAGGAAGGGACGAGCTAGTGGTAGGATCTCAGTTGGAATTACACCGGAGGAGATTGTTGCCCCTCTGCCTACTCTCCTTGGATTTAGCTTAACGAAAGGGAAATAAGGATGTAACATCACCCTTGGCAGCTCTCTAGGATCTCTAGACTGACCCCACATACCAACACTAGTCTTTGCTGCACTTTTTGTCCTCACTCGTGCGCACCCGGAGTTCTTTCAAGATGAGCTTCCGAGGAAAAAAAGTTGCAACTTGTTGATATGAGTATTGTCGAATATGCATCTCAACAAGTCCCTCGGGTGAACCGACAGGGTTTCGAGTAAGAGAACGAGTAGGCGCTAGTGACAATCGTCAGCTAACAGGGGGCAAGATTTACCCAGGTTCGGGGCCCTCGTAGAGGTAAAACCCTTACTCCTGCTTCTGTCGATCTGTATTATCTCGATAGATCGGTTACAGTGGGGTGCTCAAGTCGAGAGTAGATCTCAATCTCAAGGCTTAGGTGGTGTGGTATTGCTTGGTCCCCCTCCCGGTGGTTCTCCTGGCTTTATATAGGTAGCCAGGTCTCAAACCGTCCCCGGGAGGGATACAAACCCTAACCTAAAGTCGGTTACAGGTTTCCTTTCTTAACCCGCAAGGCTTTGCGGGTGGGCCTTGATTGGGCCTTCTAGAACAGTCCATGGCGTCTCTCTTGGAGCTTGGGTCTTGGGCCTTAGACCGGGTAGGCTCACTCGATAGGTCTAGGATCCATCCCTTCGTCAGTAGCCCCCGAGCGTTTACTCGGCTGAGAATCTGTCGGGTAGACGCTCAAAGTTCGCCTTGATTTCTTTTTGGCCGATGGCTTCAATCGTCTGAAGAGGGTGTGTATCCTGTATGTGATGCACTCCTTGTACTCGAGTATCGATAAAATAAAAGTGCTTGTGTATTGGCTGTTTTTCGCAGAAGGATGTGGCTCAGTTGCTTGGATCTCCCGAAAGCTCAGGGCCAATTAATTGCATCTAGGGCAAAAATAGTTCTGGCATACGCAGACTCGAGACCTCCTACTCGAATCTGGTGAGGTGATCATTGCGACTGGGCCGTTGTCGTGGTGGTGTCACGGCAGATGCCATAGGATGGCTAAAGATGTGGGAACGATGGACGCTGGAGGTGCTCGGGGAGGGATCACGCGACGAGTAGCCGCGTGAGGTAAAAACTAAACACTGCAAACAACACGATCTACCCAGGTTCAGGGCCCTCGTGAGGAGGTAAAACCCCTACTCCTGCCTTTCTTTATGTATTCTGGTGTCTCACCGAGTAGCCACAGTACAATGTTCTTGCTACCGAGTAGCCACTCTTCTCTCTTTGTGATGAACTAGGTCAAGAATCTAGGGTTTCCAGTGTCCCAGCATGTGATCCTCACGCAGGAGGCGGCGGGGCACCTTATATACACGGTGCCCAGCCGGATACGTCCAAACATGGACAAGTGTCGACATAGTGTGCACATCGTCCTTCTTCCGAGTTCCCGCTGACAGCTTTGGTTCCTAATCTTGGCTGCATCCGGAAAGTCGTTGGGCAAAACCAAGGGGACAGTCTGGTATCACTGTGCCAAACACAGAGTGGGGCCCCCTTATCCTGCGGCCGCCTGCTTCCACACTGTCGCTGTCAGGCAGGCCGGTCCCAGATGAACAGTAGTTTGAATAGTGCCAAGTACGGACCCAGGATACGCGGGATCCTGTGTCAGAACGGCTCCTTTGACTTCTGGCCCGAGTAGATTCCCGCCAATCTTACTCGGACCAGCTCTTCTACTCGAACGGACATAACTCTCTTAATATCTCCTTCTGGTCATCTTTTCGTAAGACCGAGTAGCAGTCGACCGGGTAGCGAGTACCGGGTAGGCGGCTACTCGACCAAACTTCTCTTCTGACTGTTGCCTTTACCACTTGCCTTTACCCTACTCGGGGGTAACCCCCCGACAGCAGTCCCTGAAGCTGGTAGAGTCTTGCGAACTTGTTCACTAGGCTCTGCCAGCTTAAAACCAATCTTTGCAACACCGCCCTTGAACCTCAAGATGCCGAGTAAAACCTCCGAGTAGCACTCTGGAAAGTACCTTGGGTCTCTTTTCTTCCGAATAGGGCTAGTCTCCTTCTCTGCGTCCGAGTAAAAGGACTTAGAGAATTTCCAAGCAGAATCTCTGCAGCGCAGAGCACAATCCAGCCTTCTGTGCTGCAACTGGACACGTGTCAAGCATCCGCGACCCCGACGTCTCGCTGCCCAGGACACGACGTGCCACGCGCCCAGTTTTCACGGAGTGGGCCCACCGGCTCGTCACGTCCCATCAAGCGCAGTAATAACCCACGATCTGGTCGTGGGATCAAATGTGGCCGTTACGCGCGCGTTCCGCGCTTGCTTGCGTTTCTAACCGGCCACAGGCCCCACCACACGAGAGTTATGGTCACGATCGATCCCACTACCCCGATGATAATGGTAATCTGAGGAGAGGGTATAAATACCCCCATCGGTAACTTCCTCTTCTCCTTCCTCCGTACTTTCTTCTTTCGCCTCTCTGTTTCTTCTCCGCCACCGGGCCCTCCGCCGCCGCGCAACTCTTTGCGCCGCCGCGGATTCATTCTTTCCATCAGACTCTTCCGAACCTTCCACCGCTTTCTCACTCACTGCCATGGCTGCTCGCGCCGGCTGGGCTGGTTCTGATGTCACCGTCGACGACTGCTCCTGGCTCGTGAACACCCGGAGGGTTCCTCCTGGTGTTCAGTGCCGGCCGTCCGACGGCGAAATCGTTCCGGCCCCGCGGGAGGGCGAGCATGTCGTCTTCCTCGCGCACTTCGCGCGAGGATTCGGCCTGCCGGCTTCCGATTTCCTCCGCTCCTTTCTGGACCACTTCGGTGTTCAGATGCACCATCTCCCCCCAAATGCAGTCGTCTTCCTCGCCTATCACACCGTGGTGTGCGAGGCCTTTCTTGGCATCCGCCCCACGGTGCAGACATGGTTGAAGTACTTCCACCTCCGCCAGCAGAGCACAGGGAAGAAGGACGGCGCGGCCGCTGGCAGCCGGGTAACCGACACCGGCAGCGTCATGATGGTGCAGTGGACGGGAACCAATCACCCTCGCATCAAGGGCTTGGATTCCGTCCGTATGTGGCAAAAATCCTTCCTCTACGTGAAGAATATCCCCGCCACGAAGGGGGGAAAGGTAACGGACCGCATCAACCTGCCTGCTTGGAGCAACCGGGCTCCATCCGGGCAGAATTGGAAGACGAAGCCCTCCAACGACCGCAACGCCGTGCAGATGGAGGAGAGGCTCGCTGAATTAATCGGAGAGGGCCTCAAGAGCGACGATCTCGTGGCCTGCTGGATCCGGAATCGGGTGCTGCCCCTGCAGCAGCGCTCCCACCCAATGTGCTACTTGGGAGGCCCCCACGATTGCACTCGGACGACCACGTTCAAGCTCAGCAACGCGGACGTCGCCGCGCACGCAAGGTCCATCCTGACCACAGGCCTCCGAGATAACTGGCAGTATGGGTTCATCCCCTTCAGCCGCACGAAGCCGATCCCACGGGTACGTTCTCCTTACTCTGCTTCCAGTATATATGTAATCCGAGTAGATAGCCTTCTCTCCTTGCCGCGACTAGCAACTGCATTCCGCGCCGAGTAGAGCACTCTGCAGAACTGCCTAGGCTTAGTATGCTTGATGTTTGCACGCCTTGCCGAGTAGCAGACTTAGGAGAAAAACTTAGGCTTAATGTGCTTGATGTTTGCACGCCTTGCCGAGTAGAATACTTAGCAAATTTCCTTAGGCCTAGTGTGCTTTGTATTTGCACGCCCATCCGGGTAGAATGCCTCCACGCTACTCGGCTAATTTGCGACGTTTCTCTGTTCTTGCAGGTCCTTGACCGCCAGCTTGCTGAGAGCTGTGAGCGCTTCGAGGGCAACTGGTCCTCTGACCGAGAGGAAGATGACCAGGCCTCCTTCGAGACCGCGGACCAGCTCGATCCTTCTGACGCCGCCCAGGCGGGTGATCGTCCCGCGGAATCGTCTCTTCGTGACTGGTCCGAGGATGAAGTTGAAGGTAATTGAACTTATCCCTTCTGACCGCGATCAGCGCAAACCAATCGCTTTCTGCTTCTGAAGTGCTTTTCTTCCTTTCTATTTCACAGATGTTGCTGATGCTGATGGCGAAGACGAGGATGAGGATGAGGACGAGGCAGCCCAGGTCGTCAAGCCTCTTGCGGTTGCTGCTCCTGCCACCCGCAAACGGACAGGCAGTGGCGCCCAAGAACCTCCCGCCAAGAAGAAGAAGACGACTGAGAAGACGACTAAGAAAATCGTGAAGAGGAAACGACCACATATCCCTAGCCGCAAGGGGTAAGTTCCTTCTCGGTTGCCCGCTTCTGTTTACTCCGTTCTTCTCGGTTGACTCCCAATCTTTTTTGCTTCGCTGTCTCCTCTTGATTTCCTCTGCCCTCTTCTTATTTCTGAACCCAATTTTCTCTTCAGAGCCCCCTTGGACGCGGACGCCGCTCTTGCGTCCACTGAGATTCAGAAGAAAGCCGCCATCCATGTCGACAAGGTTATCGATCTCTAGGGCGACGATAACAATGCCGCCAACGCATCATCAGAGGGCACCGATGCCCAGAAAGCCGAGCTGGAGCAACAGTTCCGCGCAGGTCAAGAAGCGCAGGACGCTGCTCACCAAGAGAAGCCACCTTCTCCTCCGGCCAACACCGCCGAGGAGAACCAGGATCAAGAGACCGAGATGCACCACGACGCCGCCCTTGAGCGGCAGGAAGAAGGAGAAGAGCAGCCAGCAACAGGGGCTGCTGGACAAGAAGACCTCGCGGCCCAGCCGCGTGTAGAAGAGCCGGATGCCTCACAGCCAGATCCCGCTGCCGAGCAGCGGGTAGAAGACGCGACTGGGCATTACCCTCTGAGTGATGTGCAACCAGTCGCCGCGCAGGGTAGC
Source organism: Alopecurus myosuroides (assembly GCA_028641055.1). Lineage (NCBI taxonomy): Eukaryota > Viridiplantae > Streptophyta > Magnoliopsida > Poales > Poaceae > Alopecurus > Alopecurus myosuroides. The sequence continues at coordinate 170,262,166 of CM054060.1, read as the reverse complement.
GCCCAGCCGGATGCCGCACCGGATAGCGCGCCCCTGGTGCCACCAACAGATCAGGGTAGCGCTCAGCCTGATTCCTCCTTGGTGCAGACAACCGAGGCTGCACCCAGCCCTCCGGCCAGGCCGCTTACAAGGAAGAGTGCCCAAGATGCTGCAGAGAAAGAGGCAGTCGAGAAGGAAGCCGCCGAGAAGGAGAAGGCTGAGGGGAAGAAGACCGAGAAGCAGAAAACCGAGAAGCCAGTCGCCGCGAAGCCAACTGCCCAGAAGGAGAAGACGAAGAAGCGGGCTGCCGACATGCCGCCGCCAACATCAACTGGCCAGTCCAGTCAGCTGGTTATTCGCGATCCCAACGCGGTTGCTGCCGCCGCCGCTGCAGCTGATCAGCCCTGCTACCCTGACTACATGGTGAAGGTTAGCCATCAGCACCAGGTCGGCTTTTCCCCCAAGGACCGGAATCTTGCTCTTCAGAAAGGGAGGAAAGCCGTGGCAGTGGACTCCAGGCCCCCGGCCCCAAATCAAGACAAGTCCATCTCCATTGCTTCTCGTGGAGTTCAGGACCAGGCGATAACGTCTCAGAGCCTCGAGCAAGTACTCGACTTGATCGGCTTCATCGATGCCAAATGGGACAGCAAAGTTCTCGGCAACACCAATTGGAACGGCACCGATCTGGGCGACATCGACCATATGCGTGTGGACTGGAACAAGGTGGACTTGGGTTACAAACCCATGACTGTCTCAACCACCTCTGCTACACTTGCTGCCAAGATGTTTGTCCACCGCAAGAACGCCGAAGACCTCGAGCAATCCTACGCGGTAAGTTCCTATTCATCCTGTCCGAGTTGCATTTTCACTTCTTTTCTACTCTTCCTCTTTTCCTTATCCATCACCCAGTCCCCGAGATTCTGGCCGAGTAGGCGGACACTCTCCCGAGTAGCCGCCTTCTCGGGTTGAATCTCAAGTACTTTGCCTGATTCTTGTTTCTTCTGCTTCTCAGAATAGCGTACTGAAACGGACCGACTTGCATCGTCGGCTACTCTGGAACCACGCCATTGCCAAGAGGCGCATTGCCGCCTTGGAGAAAGAGAAGATGATTGCCGAGGAAGCCGACAAGGAAGTGATGAACAACACTATGAGGCTGTCTGAAGTTGAAGGTACGCTTCTAGCTGCGCGGTTCTTGCGTTTGGTGCTTACGCCCGCTTTTGCTTTTTGCGCTAACTGATTTCACCCTGCAGGGAAGCTGAAGGCCCTGTCTGACGAGCACGCGAACTGCCGTGCCTTCGTCGAGAGTGGCCAGGCCACCATCAAGAGATTGGAAGGTACGTTGCCGTCTACTCGGCTTTTCCTGTGTTTCTTTCTTTCGCTTCTCTGCTAACTGTGCTTTGCCTCCCGCAGAAGATCATAAGAAATTCGCTGAGGAGCATCAAGACTGCCTCAAACCGGCTGAGGTGCAGCAGCAGTTGTCCAGCCAGGCTGTCGAGCTGATGAAAGAGCACACTACTGAGATGGAGAAGCTCCAAGTCCAGCTGCAGACTGCGCTCCAGGATGCTATCAACCTTGGTGCCGAGAGGGATAGAGTAATCGCCGAGAAGGCAAAGAGCGAAGCAACAGCCAATGCCAGGGAGAGAACCCTCAAACAGGAGTGTGAGGTGCTGAAGAAGAGCAACGCTGGGCTCTTCACTCAGCTAGAGGAGCTCCGCTTGATCCAAGAGAAGCATATATCCAACGAGGAAACATGGAAGACCCAGCTGTTAGGGCTGCGCCATGATTTGAACAGTAAGTGCTCCCTTTTCTCCGCTTCTGCGCTACTCGGTTGCGCCTTTCTTCTCTTCTTCTCGTTTCACGCTTCCACTCTGTTACTGTTTCTGATCTTCTCGATAGCTCTTGCAGGAATCTTTCCCAACCTTGAATCTTCTAGCGTGCCCGCCCTGGAAAAGGTCCGAGCAGCTCGTGCTGAGAAGGGCGAGCCTTTGGACACCAGAGCAGAAATCGAGGAAAGTATCCTGATTATGCAGAGCCAGTGTCCGCGGCTAGCGGGCGTGGGCACCGAGCTGGTGCGCGTCGCCTACCAGATCCACAACGTCTTCTGGCCTGATGACTCCGCGCCAACAACAATCTCCAGACTTGCCTTGAAGCTGCAGCTCGTGAAAGCCGAACTGAAGAAGTGGCGCGCCTCGGGAGCTCGGGCAGGTGCGGACATGATGTTGCTCTTCGTCACCACCTGGTACGAAAACCTGAACATGTAGATTATCCGCGAGATGCGCCGAGACTCCAGGTGGGAGAAGGACCTCGACTGCGTGGCTATCCGCCAGGTGATTGCTCACGAGGTCGCTCAGTATGCTGATACTGCGACCTTCATCGACGGCCTCACCGAGCCCGACACCGAGGTGGACGAGGGCGAGGAGGAGGATGAAGACGAGGAGACGGATACCGATGAGCCGGACCTGAGCTACTTCGACTCTCCAGCTGTCAAGGACGGGAAGGGGAAAGCCGCGGTCATCGCGGGTAGCGATGAGGAGGACGAGAACATGGAGATGTCGATCGACACCTCCGCGCTCGAGTTCGGCACCTCGTCAGGAGCTGCCCTTGACGACACCGTCAACCTTCGTGCCCAAGCCAGCGGCTCCACCTCCGCGACAACGCCCGTCTCGGTGGCCACGGCCACTTCAGACCAGGTAGCCACCGAGCCCAACGCCGAGGACGAAGCAGCGAAGCTTGCTGACGCCAGCGCAGAGGCGGACACCACCACCGCCACTACCGAAGACGAGGCAGCTAAGGCTAGCACCGAGAACGCCGCCTCGACCTGAGTTTATCCTGCAGCTTTATTTCTCAAACACTTATCAGATCCCCGGGATGCCGGGTGCAAATGTATCAGACTATTTATGCCGTTGCTACTCATTTTTATTCCCGCTTGTTATTTTAAACTTAATCAATTTGTTCAGCCTGGGATGGATGCCGGGTTGCGTTATCATGCGAGTCCCCGAGTTAAATTTCTTATTCACTCTCTCTTTTCGTCTCAGCTCTACCCGCAACTTGTTGCTTTTTTGGTATTCGAGTCACAAGAGTTAAAGAGTAGAGCTGCAAATACTTAGCCGCTTAGAAACAATCATAGTAACGCAGCCCACCACTTAGCCGAAAAGATAAGACACAGAGCATGGACCTTTTGCTTGTTCTCTTGCTTGCCATGAAGCCGGGTTTCGGACAGCAGCAAAGTCGAAGAGTTGGCATGTAGGTTTAAACACAGTACTCAATGTACCTTTGAATTTTGAAGTAGAGCAACCGAATAGGCAAAAGGTTAAGCCGAGTAGAAACACTTAGAACAATTTTGGGCGAGGGCAGTCCCCGAGTTCAATTTCAGATTGCAGAATAGAATTTCAACTCGGATAAGAGGGTACATACACATCTTTGCTCACGAATGAAAACGACGGAGTAGAGCTACATTCCAAGGGCGCTTGGTTTCCTCTCCAGCTTTATCTGCCCTGTTCGCCTGTGGTGGGCGCGCATCTATAAGATAATATGCATCGTTGTGTAGCGCTTTGCTCACAATGAAAGGCCCTTCCCAAGGAGGAGACAACTTGTGCATCCCGGCTGTGCGCTGCACAAGCCTAAGGACCAAGTCTCCTTCTCGGAAAACCCTTGGGTTCACCTTTCGGCTATGATAACGCCGCAGGTTTTGCTGGTAGATAGCCGAACGTGACAGAGTCAGCTCTCTTGCTTGTTCAAGCAGGTCAACGTCGTCTTCTCGAGCTTCTCTCGCCTCCACCTCAGTGTAGAGGGTTACTCGGGGGGAGTCATGCTCTAGGTCTATTGGCAACACGGCCTCAGCCCCGTATACCAAGAAGAATGGCGTGTAGCCGGTTGACCGGTTAGGGGTAGTCCTTAGACTCCACAACACCGCTGGCAACTCGTCTAGCCAACACCCAGGTGTTTTCAGCAGTGGCTCCATCAGCCTTGGCTTTATGCCTGCCAGTACCATGCCGTTTGCTCTTTCAACTTGTCCATTGGAGGCTGGATGCGCAACAGACGCAACATCTAGTCGGATGTGCTTATCTCTGCAGAACCGCACCATTGCTCCCTCTGCGAAGTTTGTGCCGTTGTCGGTGATGATGCTGTGCGGGTAGCCGTATCTCAGGATCACATCCTTCACGAATTTCACAGCTGTGGCCCCATCGCACTTCCGAATAGGCTTCACCTCGATCCACTTGGTGAACTTGTCCACCATGACCAAGATGTGAGTCATGTTGCCTCTAGCCGGCTGGAAGGGTCCGACCATGTCCAAACACCAAACAGCAAATGGCCAAGTGATAGGAATGGTTTTCAGCTCGGAAGCAGGCATGTGAATCTTACTCGCGAACATCTGGCAGCCATTGCACTTCCTCACGATGTCTTCGGCTTGCTGCAGAGCTGTGAGCCAGTAGAAGCCATGCCGAAAAGCTTTCTTGACCAACGCCCGAGAAGAGGCATGGTGCCCGCATTCTCCTTGGTGTATCTCTACCAGGATTTCTTCTCCTTCTGCTGGGTCCACACAACGTTGCAGCACGCCTGTGGCACTTCTCTTGTGCAGCACATCTCGGACTATAGTGTAGCCCTTGGATCTTCTCTGAATCTGCCTTGCAGTCACTTCATCTTCTGGCAGAGTGCCGTCCCTTAGAAAGGATAATATGGGCATGGCCCAACTTGGTGTTTCCCGTGTGGAAAACATTGGTTCGTCCACTTCCATTGGGACAGGCACCTCTGGTTGCTCTTTAGGGTTGGGAGCACTTCTCTGGAGCCCTGATCGATTGGCAAGGACTTCCTCAATGAATGCGACAGTCCCCGGGTTGAGGACAGCAGTCCCCGAGTAAGGAATGGCAGTCCCCGAGTAAGGAGTGGCAGTCCCCGAGTAAGGAGTGGCAGTCCCCGAGTAAGGAGTGGCAGTCCCCGAGTAAGGAGTGGCAGTCCCCGAGTAAGGAGTGGCAGTCCCCGAGTAAGGAATGGCAGTCCCCGAGTAGAGGACGGCAGTCCCCGGGTTTCCTGTAGCATTCTCCCAGTCAATCTCCATGGGATCAGATTCCTCACTTGGCAGAGAAGGAACAAATATGGACTCCGAGTTGGGAGAGGGCCTGATGGATGGCTTCCTCAAGTGCTCCAAGGCAACCCCCGCCGGGATGGATTGCCGAGAAGATCCCAACTTGGACAGCTCGTCTGCCACTTCGTTCTCTGCTCAGTGGATGTGCTGGAACTCGCAGCCCTCGAAGAATCCAGTCATAGACTGCACCAGGAAGCGATAGGATGCCATGTTGGCATCTAGAGCATCCCAAGTACCAGAGACTTGCTACACCACCAGATCTGAATCGCCATAGCATATAATGCGCTGCACGCCAACCTCCTTGGCTACCCGCAAACCATGCACCACTGCCTCGTACTCTGCTACGTTGTTGGACGCCTTGAAATGAATCTGCAGCACATACTTGAGTTGATCTCGCTTTGGTGACGTAAGCACTACGCCAGCACCAAGGCCTTCCTTCACCTTCGAGCCATCAAAGTGCATTTTCCAATAATTAGAAACTGGAGCAGGAGGTTCATACTGCACCTCGGCCCAATCCACCAGGAATTCTGCCAGAATCTGAGACTTGATGGCTTCTCTTCTCGCATACGCGGGTGCATACGCGGCCAGCTCGATTGCCCACTTGGCTACTCTGCCACTCACCTCCTTGTTACCCATGATATCCGAGATGGGAGCAGAGCTCACAACCGTGATAGGATGCTCTTGGAAGTAATGCTTTAGCTTCTTGGCGCCCAGGTACACGCCGTAGGTCATCTTCTGGTAGTGCGGGTAGTTTTGCTTGGAGCTGGACAGCACTTCACTGAGATAGTACACTGGGCGCTGCACACTCTTGCCTTCTTCTTCTCGTTCCACCACAATCACCACACTGACTACTCGGTTAGTCGCAGCAATGTACACCAGCATTGGCTCCTTGGGTAGCGGACTAGCCAAGATGGGAGCGCTAGCCAGCATTGCTTTCAGCTCGTTGAATGCCACATCCGCTTGCGGAGTCCAGACAAACTTGTCACTTTTCTTCATCAATTGGTACAGAGGCAGGGCCTTCTCGCCCATTCGGCCCAGAAAACGGCTCAGAGATGCCAAGCAACCAGTGAATTTCTGCACGTCTTTCAGGGATCTCGGCAAAGACATGCTCTCAATAGCTTTTATCTTTGAAGGATTGGCTTCAATGCCCCGACTAGACACCAGGAAGCCGAGTAGCTTACCAACCGGGACACCAAAGGTGCATTTACTCGGATTCAGCTTCATTTTGTACTTGCGTAGGTTAGCAAAGGTTTCCTCCAGGTCGGCAAGCAGAGTATGTGTTTTATTCGTTTTGATGACAATGTCATCTACGTACACCTGCACATTCTTGCCGAGCTGGTCGTGCAAGCATTTCTGCATGCATCTCTGATAGGTTGCACCCGCATTCCTCAAGCCAAAACACATGACACGATAGCAATAAGCCCCGTACGGGGTAATGAAAGCAGTCTTTATTTGATCAGCAGGATTGAGTGCAATCTGGTGGAAACCAGAGTAGGCATCTATGAAAGACAGCAGTTCACAACCAGCTGTGGAATCGATCACCTGATCGATGCGAGGTAACGGAAAGGGATCCTTGGGGCATGCCTTGTTCAAGTCGGTGTAGTCGACACACATGCGCCATGCAGTGGCAGCCTTGGGATCCTCCTTCTTCTTCTCGACCATGACCGGGTTGGCTAGCCAATCCGGATGCAGCACCTCCATGATGAAATTGCTTATCAGCAGCTTGGTGATTTGGTCACCAATGGCCTTCCTTCTCTCATCTCCGAAATGGCGCATAGCCTGCTTCACTGGCTTGGCGTCAGGACGCACATGTAATGAGTGCTCAACCAACTCCCTCGGGACTCCTGGTAGATCTTCGTTGGACCAGGCGAATACATCCCGATTCTCACGGAGGAAGTGGATGAGCTCGCTTTCCTATTTCTCCGCCAACCCGGAGCCAATGATGGCTACGCGGTCGGGGAACTCGGGGTCGACCTGGACCTTCTTGGTCTCCTGAGATGCCTGGAATGCGGTCCCGTGCTGGGTACTCGGCACGCCTTGCGCGCCAGCTTGCGCGGATTGCGCCATAGCCACCACCTCATACATCTTCTTCTTCTCGGCAGCAATCACCATCGACTCCGCCAACTGGGAACCAGCAGAGGCACACTCCATGGACTTCTTGTAATCACCAGAGATAGTAATTATGCCATTGGGACCAGGGATCTTCATCTTCAGATATGCAACATGAGTAGAGGCCATGAACTTGCTCAGAGCAGGCCTGCCGAGTAGAGCATGGTAAGAGCTCTGATGATCAACCACTTCGAACTGCAGGCGCTCTGTGCGGCAGTTCTCCCTGGTGCCGAATAGCACATCTATCCACACTCGGCCAATCGGGTTGCACGAGATCCCGGGCACAATGCCATGGAAAGTGGTCTTGCTGGGCAGCATCATGTTCTCGGCCAGCCCAAGCTTCTCTAGTGTGTCTTTGTACACGATGTTGATGCTGCTGCCATTGTCGATTAGCACCTTGCTGAACCTCACATTCTTCTCGGGACCCAGGAAGGTAGGATCCAGCACCAAGGCATAGCTACCCGGGTTTGGCATCACCTTGGGATGATCTACTCGGGACCACCTGATCTCCTGGTCACACCAATACATGTAGTGAGGGACAGCAGGAATCACTGCATTGACCTCCATGGCACGCCTGTGCTGTGATTGCTTGTCGACTGGCTCAGAGGTGAAGATCATGTAGCTCTCGTGGTGCTCTTGATACTGGTTGGAGCCTCCGCCCCCATTGTTGCCGCTGTTGTTGTTGCCCTGGTAGTTGTTGTTGCCTCTGTTGTTGTTGTTGCGGTTGTAGTAGTTGTTGTTGTTGCGGTAGCTCTCATTGTTGAAGTGACGGTTGGCTCCTAAAGCCACTTGGTTCACATTTTCTCTTCTCGGGTACACTGGTGGCCGAGCTGCGGCTGCACGAGTAGGCTGCACATTGGCGTTGGCCGCTGGTAGAGGGGGAGGGGGGCAAGCCATCATTCTTGATCACATCCCACCACTCGCACTGCTGAGTAGTGTGGTTAGCAGGCCTTGAGGGGTGGTGAGTGTGAAAACTGCATGGGCCATCCTTCATGTCGTCAAAGACGAACTTCCTCGGCTGCTCGGAGTTGCCGCTACCCGACTGAGCAGTGCGGAATGGTTTCTTGTTGCCTTGGCCCTGGTTCTGGTTCTGCCCGTAGGCTCCAGCAGGTTTCTGCCTTTGGCTACCCCCAGCTCCAACAGTCACTGCATTCACCTCTTCAGGATCATACCGAGTATCTATTCGGTCACCCCTGCGCTTGTTGTGGAACTCGTTGCGCTTGCTGTTGCTGAAGTTTCTTCTCGGCTCAGAGGAGTCCATCAGGGGCTGAGTAGGATCACCGAGTGCGTACTGATCCGCAATCTTGATGGTCTCCGCCAGAGTGTTTGGCATCTCCCTCTGCAACCTCTGCCACAACATGCTGCCATGCCTGCATCCCTGCGCAAACCAAGTGATGGCCTGGGCTTCATTCACACCCTCACAGGTGTTCCTCAATGTGCTCCACCGAGTAAGGTACTCGCGGTCTGTCTCGTCTTCTCGCTGCCTGCAAGCGGACAACTGCTGTGGCCTATTCGGCCTCTTGTAGGTGCTGGTGAAGTTGGTGATGAAGGCGTCCGAGAAGTCCAGCCAGCAATTGATGTTGTTCTTGGGCAGGTTGTTGAGCCAAGTGCGAGCTGGACCCTCTAGCATCTGCGGGACATAGCGCACCGCCCATCTCCTGTTGCCATTCGCGATATGAACCGCGGTGACATAGTCATTGAGCCAATCTTCCGGCTTGGTGCTGCCGTTGTAGCTCTTGGTGCCCCTTGCGAGCTGGAAGTTCTTCACGGACGGCTCGTTCATGATGCGCGGGCCAAAGCACTCGGGGCCCGGAGGACCCGTGTTCTCCAGTCGGGCTGACAAGTTGATTCGGTCCAGCTGATGCCTTGCATCTCCAGGCGCCAACACGCGCTCGCCAACACGGTCTAGAATGTCATAGCCAGCCATCTCCATGGCCGAGTAGCCATCATCATATCTGTCCACCTGCACAGCTGCAGGCTGCTCCACCGGGTTGGCGACTGGCGCCGCTGCACGCGGCTGCTGCCTCTGCCGAGTAGGCGGAGCAGCGGGACGCTGAGAAGGACCTGGGCGTGCTCCACCTCGGGCCTGCCTTTGAGCTTGATGGGCTTGAGAGCCTGCTCTTGCAGCGTTGTGTTCCTGCCCGGGCTGCTGCGGCACAGCAAGCTGTCTCGCGGCAGCAGCCGGGTCATACACCTGCATTTGCCTATCTCTGGCGGAACGTCCGCTGCGGCTCTTCTCGCGGCTGGGGTGCGGAGACGAGGCCTGATCGTTAGATCTAGCCGCGTGCGAGTGCACCACCTGCGAAGCTCCAGCACCCGGGTTGGCCTTCCGGAACTCCTCATTCTGCCTAGCAGCCTCCAACACCAACTCGTTGAGCCTTTCCTGCTGCCTAACACGCGCGTCGCCGTCGAGACGAGGCAACTCGGCAGCTACAGCCTCTGCAGCTCTAAGTGTCTTGGCAGGTGTGCTATACCTAGGCCTAGTGGAAGTGTTTGCGGTGGCGGACTGAGCAGGAACCTCTACCACTGTCGCCATCTCGGCACCAAGGTTACGCCGCGTGGCGCCTACTCTGCTAGCTCTCCTAGTGACTGGGGTGAAGCCGTGAGCCTTGTTGTACTCAAGCTGGTCTAGACTCAACTCAAGCCTAACCTTGTCCAACTCCGCCTGCTCGGCGAGCAGCTCCTGGCGTTGCCGCTCGAGCTTCTCCTTCATGCTCAGGAGCTCGAGGTCGGTGGGAGGCGGCATGCCATTCCGCCCAGCCGACGCGGGAATAGTCGGAGTGGTGGAGGGAGGGAGGTTGCAGTCCTTCTCGTAAGGCCTGTGAGTCCTGCCACCAGCGCTCGAGGCAGCGAGATCCTCGACGACGGCCGCGACGCCAGTAGCAGCTGCGCCGGCGTTTGCCGCCAAGCCGGTCACCATCACCTCAGCGCGGTCCGCAGAACGGCGCGCAGGCCTTCCGCGAGCAGCGATCACCGCAGGAGGATCCTCCGCGTAATGCACCAGCTCGGGGTAGACACGGTCGGTGACGGTGGCGACGTAGACGAGGTGCGCGCCGAAGGAGATCACCGTGCCGCCCTCCGGCATGGCCTTGCCACCGAAGTCGCCTGCATTGTCGGTGACGAAATCGAAGGAGCCAAATCTGTGGACAAGGCCACAGACTACGCGCTCCGCTGAAGAAGATCCCGTCCGAACAGAAACTCCAACCAGCGCCGCTGGTTGTCCCACGGTGGGTGCCAACTGTCGTGGTGGTGTCACGGCAGATGCCATAGGATGGCTAAAGATGTGGGAACGATGGACGCTAGAGGTGCTCGGGGAGGGATCACGCGACGAGTAGCCGCGTGAGGTAAAAACTAAACACTGCAAACAACACGATCTACCCAGGTTCAGGGCCCTCGTGAGGAGGTAAAACCCCTACTCCTGCCTTTCTTTATGTATTCTGGTGTCTCACCGAGTAGCCACAGTACAATGTTCTTGCTACCGAGTAGCCACTCTTCTCTCTTTGTGATGAACTAGGTCAAGAATCTAGGGTTTCCAGTGTCCCAGCATGCGATCCTCACGCAGGAGGCGGCGGGGCACCTTATATACACGGTGCCCAGCCGGATACGTCCAAACATGGACAAGTGTCGACATAGTGTGCACATCGTCCTTCTTCCGAGTTCCCGCTGACAGCTTTGGTTCCTAATCTTGGCTGCATCCGGAAAGTCGTTGGGCAAAACCAAGGGGACAGTCTGGTATCACTGTGCCAAACACAGAGTGGGGCCCCCTTATCCTGCGACTGCCTGCTTCCACACTGTCGCTGTCAGGCAGGCCGGTCCCAGATGAACAGTAGTTTGAATAGTGCCAAGTACGGACCCAGGATACGCGGGATCCTGTGTCAGAACGGCTCCTTTGACTTCTGGCCCGAGTAGATTCCCGCCAATCTTACTCGGACCAGCTCTTCTACTCGAACGGACATAACTCGATTAATATCTCCTTCTGGTCATCTTTTCGTAAGACCGAGTAGCAGTCGACCGGGTAGCGAGTACCGGGTAGGCGGCTACTCGACCAAACTTCTCTTCTGACTGTTGCCTTTACCACTTGCCTTTACCCTACTCGGGGGTAACCCCCCGACAGCCGTAGAGGTCTTACCGAGTCGAACTTAACCTATGAGGGTACCCTGCGCGTCCGCTAGGATTTTTCTTCGTGTTGTTGACACGGAAATTTATCGGAGGACGCAACTTGAGTGTGATTCCAGGCCCTCAAGAAATATCTTTTGGGTCTTACCTTCGTATCGAGAGGATACGACATCCGGATGTGCCTAGTCGGCAGAATGATCCAGGATAAAGATGTGTATACATCGTATATTAGAGTGGCAGGGACTGCTCTCTCGCGAATATTTCCTCGCAACTTTGCGAGTAAAGAATTTTTCCTTGTTGTACTTACACATAAGGATTTTCCCATTTGTATTTTCCTGTCCATACAAGAGAATCTTCGTGTCCGGAAGCCTTGTTGTGCCTATACGAAAGAAATTTCGTGTCAAGGGCTTTTATGCGAAAGATTTTTGCATTTTGATATGTCCATATGAAAGAAATTTCGTGCTATGGAGTTTATGCGAAAGAGTTTTCGCGTCTTGATGTGTCCATACGAAAGAAATTTCGTGTTATGGAGTTTATGCGGAGGAGTCTTCGCGTCTTGATGTGTCCATACGGAAAAAAATCCGTGTTTAGGATCCTACCCGAGGGAATTCTCGGGTTTGATGATGTACGCAATGATGTCATTGTGCACTTTGTTCGTTCTGACTCCTCCAGATGGGACGTGACGAAGTGAAAACATGCCACGCTGGCCCACCTTGTCAGCTTTTTGACCGGAAATGAGACGTCGTTTCCTGTTTTTCCGCGAGCCACGCGCAGTAAATGTGCACGATCCGCTGTTAAGATCGTGGCATAAAACAGATTTCCACCGCTGCTTCGTTTCCACTTCAAGCGTTGTAGCCGCGATGGGTGCCATGTTGCTTGATCTATGGTCCAGATTGGCTTGGCTCGTGCATAAATATCCACCCTTAGGCGGAAAGTAAAAACTTCCCGGTCATTTGCTTCCCATTCTTCTTCCTTGCACGCATCTCCTCCTCTACAAGTACTCACGAGCTCTCATGGCGGGAGTCAAGAAATGTAGCGGTGCTGCTTCATCGTCGAGGGTGACCGAGGATGTCCCTGTGCTGCCCGTCGCGAGGACGGGCGACTGGCGCTCCGCCAACACCGCCAACAAAAGCATCAAGGAGATGCAGAGGGAGGGGTTGCTGCCCCCTGAAGGCGACAAGCGCGTTTGCCTAGGCAAGAAGGAGGAGGTACCAAATCCTCACGCGAACGAGCGCGTGATCTTCGCGGATCACGTCTCGTGCGGTCTTTCGCTTCCTCTTCATCCCTTCCTCCTAGGACTATTGTATGTCTATGGCATACAGCTCCACGATCTGCCTCCAAATGCGATTCAGCACATTTCGTGCTTTATCGTACTTTGCGAGTGCTTCTTAGGCATTCGCTCGCACTGGGGCCTTTGGAAGGCCCTATTCAAAGTGCGGGTCTACCACGAGAAGTCGCGGGTGGAGAATCATCTTGGAGAGACGCTGCGCACTGGCGGCTTCGGAATTCAGACGAAGACGGATAGCTCCTATTTGGAGATGCACTTCATCGACTCCGTGCAAGGATGGCGGAGGAAGTGGTTTTACGTCGTCGATAACAGCACGGGTGGAGCTCATGAATTCCACCCGTTCGCTGTTTTGAAGCGACGGAAGTCCTGGACGCACAAGCTCTCAGCTGAAGAAAACCGGATCGTCGCTCCGCTACTCGCGAAGGTGGCAGTTCTTCGCAACCAGACAATGGGGGTCGCGCTGAATGATTTGCACCTGGCGAGCGTCTTCCTCCGGCGTAGGATCCAGCCTCTTCAAGAGAGGCCATCAACTATGTGGGAGTACCAAGGTGTCCAGGACCCTAGCCGTGTATGCAAGGATATCCTCTCGAATGCCGAATTCGAGAAGAAAATCGCGGCTATCACCAAGCTGAAGGTAGGCGAGCACTTTGCGGCTTGCCCTCTTGAATCATTCGAGGCTTCAAAGCCTCCTCCTGTCGATGTAAGTTTCCTTCTCTTCTTTGTTTTAACCTTTTTTCCACTCGAGAGTTTGTCGACTGAGTTTTCTCTTTTCTTCTTCTTCTCTTGTAGAGTTTGGAAGTAGCAACGTGCTACCCGCCAGTCTCGGCTGAGGATGCCTCGGACCTCCTGGCGAGCAATGTTGAGGCTGCTCTCGACACCAGTGTTGCTGATGCTGATTTGAGCTCCGAGCACGGCTCTTCAGATGACGTGGAAGAGTCGGGTAGCGACCTCCATCACCGCAAGCGCCGCCGGCAGGTGGACGATGAAGCCATTTGCAAAGATAGTTCTTTGGGTGGCGGATCTGGCAAGGCGACAGAGCCTCTCGCGGTGACGCCTCTAAACGTGTCTCCTCCTCCAGCCCCCAAGTCGAAGGTCACCACCGCCTAGAACGCGGATATGCTGGATGATGGTGATGATGATGAGTGAGTTCTTTCTTACGCATTATCCTTCGGTTGAAAGTTTTCTCATGTTTCCTTTATACCTTTGTTTGATTCTTCCTTTCCTGACAGGATTCAAACCATCAGCCCTGATCAGTTTGCTTCTTCTATTCCTTCTGTGAAGAGAAAAGAAGCAACTGCGGGTGAAACTCCAGCCGTCAAGGCCACCCAAAAGTCTCCAAGCCCAGCACCGGCAGCTGCGGCTCCAGATTATAGGTTGCCTGGCTTCGCGGGTGGAGCTTCGGCGAGCAAAAAAGTTTCGGGTAGCTCGGCGGACCCTGTGCACACCGCCCAGGGCCAGGTAAATCTTGTCACATCTTTTGTACTTTCTGTTTTGTTGTTTTATGTTTTTTATCGGGTGCACGTCAGTGCTCCCGATGGGAGTAGCCCCCGAGGCCGTGGTTAATCGCTTGCGATTATCCACGGTCTCAAGTTTATGCTTTTTTATTTCCTTGATTTTATCGGGTGCACGGCAGTGCTCCCGATGGGAGTAGCCCCCGAGGCTATACTCGACTGTGTACAGTCGTGAATAGGCTCAAGAGTTTTTCCTTTGTTTTGTGCTTTTGCAGTCTCTTCTTGATTATCTTGCCGCCATTGGTCGCCTCGTGCTTTCGGCTGAGGCAGATTGCACCGCCCTTCGGCTGGATCGTGATCGACTCGTCGAGGACGGCCAAGCTCTCCAAGGTAGGTTAATCCGCTCCATTTTTCTTTCGCTGTTTCTTTTGATCATATAGGTTTTCTTTAGGCTGAATTCGCTGCTCTGCAGCTCAATTCGATCTCCTGAAGGCCGAGAAAACTGAACCTGTCACTCGGGTGAAACCCCTTGAGACCGAGTTGGAGTCCAACCGAAAGGAATTGGAGTCCACTCGCAAGCATTCGGCTGACTTTGAGGGGAAGCTCGCCGAGGCCCAGGAGGCGCTGAAGCAGTTGGAAGATGCTGGTGCTAAACATGATAACGATCTTGTTGGCATCATCCGCCGTCTGGCTCAGCAATTTGCGGGTAAGTTGCACTTGACTTCTGTTGCGACACAATTTTAATTGGCTATCTCGGGATTTTACGGTGTCCTTTTGCAGATATCCTGGGTGTTGCACTAGAGCTACCTAGGAGCCGGCGATTGGATGCTTTGATGGACTCCTGCACCCAGCTTTAGAAACACGCGAGTGGGATCTGCTCCCTCCTTGGCGAAGCCATTCGAGTGTTGACGCAATTACATGAGCGCCTTCTGGTGGATGTCGTGGTTCCGCCTACGCTGGGCGGCCTTCTGAAAGTTTTCCTGGAGGATGATCTTCTTCAGGCTCATTCGGTTGCCCGGTCTGAATGTGGAGCAAAGACTGCTATCCAGTTTGCATCGGCGCACGGAGTTGCGGGCCTGGAGAAGGCATACTCGAGCCTTCCTTACGACGCCGCCACAGTCAGAAAGGTAGCGCTTCGTCCTTTTGGCGATCCGGCTGAAGCCCTTGCCAAGAAGCTATCTGAATTGCTTGCTCGCGCTAGTCGCAAGGGGCATCCTGCTGCGAGTGGTAGTACCTCTGCAGTTCCATAGGATAGTCTGTTTTTACTTTGCCCTTTCGATGTAATGAAGCTTGGGATGTATTCTCGTATTTTGCTTTTAATCGAAGTGTTCTTTGATGTCTAAAATGCCTGATTGTTGCGATTGAAGCGTTATGAGCTCCCGATGGGAGTAGCCCCCGAGCACCTGTTAAATAGGTGGTATGTTTCTCGAGTGGGGTCTTGGAGTGTATCTGAACTTTTTTCATTTCCTTCCAGCTTGTGGGTCCTAGCGCAGAGTCTTCGAGTGGATCTACTGCACGAGTGGATCTGCTGCACGAGTGGATCCCCTTGTTGCTGCTGTTAGTACATTGGCCTCGCTCCGTGATCCTGTCGCAGATGGCGAGCGCAAGCTGAAAGCTTTGCGTGGAGTGGCTGATGTGGCTAAGTCAAAGCAAAAGTTTGCGGCTGAGCGTGAACAGTTCATGATGGAGGAGCTGGCAGCTGTTACAAAAGACATGCTTTGTAAGCATGCGAGCCCCCTAGAACCTTGTTGTTTACCTTCTTTTCACATTTTAACCTTCTGTACTATTCTTTGTAGTTGTTGAGCCTGACGGTCCATGTGAAGCGCATTGGGTGGATAATCATATTGCTCATGAAGCGGGTAGCTCAAAAACGCATGCGAACAACTTCTGGTCTGACCGCAGTCGAGGCTTCATCTTGGCTACTTTGAAGTATCGAGTAGGCCAGGCAAAGATACTTGTTGATGCTTGTCGTGAAGCTCTGACATCTGTGCACAAGACTTTTTATCCTCTTGGTGAAGTTCCAGAAGGTTTGAGCAAGCTACTAAGAATCTTTGGTCGGGTAGGGGAAGTGCGCGAGTGTGTTCGCCGGCATCTTATCTGCGGATCTCAAGTAGCACTTGCTTTTGTTCGGGTGTGGCATCCTGAGGTCAATTTCAATTCCGTGGCTAGGCTTCCCAATTCTCCAGACGATTTTACTCCTCATTATGCAGTCGTTCAACCTGCGGCGGAGGAGATCATTCGAGTGACTTCTGAAGAGGTGTAATCGTAGGATGTAGATATCATGTTATCTTGTATAGTTCAATTTAGATTTTATAAGGTGTTTTTATAAGGCGTGAACCTTGTTTGTACCTTGTATTTGTAAATTTTCCTCTAATGCTTAGTTAGGCGTAGCCCCCGTGCGCTTGGGGTGTATACCTGTTGTTTTAGCATGAAGAGACACGAATAGCTATGGTTGAGGAACCATGTGTTTTTATTGATATGGCTGAGAAGCCATGTATTTCCTCGAGCTACGAGATGGCTAGTATAGCCTTATTTTTGCGAATAGAATAATCCTAAGGATAGAACTTGCGGAGATGCGCAACGTTCCATGGATTGGAGTAAATGCCACCTGTCTCCGGGTTCTTCAAACGATACGCGCCGCCTGGGATAACTTCGTGTATGATGAAGGGTCCTCCCATGGTGGCTCGAGCTTGTGCCCTTCCTTTTGCTTGAGCCGCAACACCAGGCCGCCTACCACGAAGGATCTATGGCGTATGCGACGACTGTGGTAATTGCGCAGTGATTGCTGGTATACCACCGATCCTGCGAGTGCAATGTCGCGAATTTCATCAAGTGCGTCCACGTCTTCTGCGAGTGCTCTGTTCGAGGTTTCTTCGCTGTATGCGACGACTCGGCGTGCGCTGAATTTGACGTCTTCAGGTAGGACGGCCTCGGCTCCATAGACCATGAAAAATGGCGTATAGTTTGTTGACCGATTTGGCGTTGTGCGAAGGCTCCACGGTACTAATGGTAACTCCTCTGCCCAGTGCCCTGCTGCTGGGTTTAGGCGACCGAGTAGCCGCTTCTTGAGGCCAGCTGAGACTAATCCGTTGGATCGCTCGACTTGACCATTAGTTTGCGGGTGAGCCACGGAGGCGAAGCTGAGGGTGATTCCTTTCTGTTCGCAGAATTCATGTGTTTCCTTCGCTGTGAAGTTGCTGCCGTTGTCGGTGATGATGTTGTGCGGTATGCCAAACCTGCACACAATGGAATCGAGGAATTTCACGTCGCATTGCTGGCGGAGGTGACTGGCATAGCCTTGATCCACTTCGTGAATTTGTCGACTGCTACGAGCACGTGCGTATATCCTCCGGGTGTCGACTTGCGCAGTGGCCCCACCATGTCTAGCCCCCATTGTGCAAAGGGCCAGGCGAGTGGGATCGTGTGTAGTTCAGTGGCAGGGGCGTGTGGCTTGGGCGCGAATCTTTGGCAAGCATTGCACTTGTCGACTAGGTCCTTTGCGTCTCTGGCCGCTGTGAGCCAATAGAATCCTGCTCGGAAAGCTTTACCCACGATTGCCTTCCAGCTGGCGTGGTGTCCGCAATCTCCTTGGTGTATATCTCGCAACAGTTCCTTACCATCCTCGGGTGCTATGCATCTCTGCAATATTTCTGATATTCTCTGTTTGTATAGCTCTCCGTTGAGCAACCGAAAGGTTTTGTTGCGTCGTACAATCTGTCAAGCCTCGCGAACGTCTGCTGGGAGCTGCTTGTTGGACAGGTAGTCGAGGTATTTTTGCGTCCAGACTGGTTCGACCAGAAAAACTTGTCTTGAAATGTTGTGGCTGAGCTCAATCATAGCGGTTTGCGGGCTGACCTCCGTCTCCAATGCTGCGGGTGGTTCAGCTGGTTTTTTGACCTTGACTGAGCGCTTGATCATCCTCTCGAAGTATATTCCAAGTGGTATGGGTGTGTTGGTAGAACCCATGTTTGCCAATTTATCTGCTTCCTCGTTGCTAGATCGCGCGATGTGCTTTAGTTCGCACCCTTTGAAACTTTCTTCGAGCAGATTATATATATATCGATAGGCAACCATGTTATCTGCAATAGCATCGCACTCTTTCATCGTCTGCTGTACGATGAGGTTTGAATCTCCATAGATCATCAGTCGGGTGGCTCCGCAGGCGATCGCCATTTTCATGCCGTGAAGGAGGGACTCGTATTCTGCATCGTTGTTTGATGCCGAGTCGTCATGTAACATCCCAAGTATGAAAACTTACCATTTAGAATGTTTGATTTCTTGTTTATTAAAGTATTGCATCATGTCATCATATTTATTTCCTTATTTGCATTTGTTTTGCATCTGTTCTTCCTTGTTTTCATAATGGTAATTCAAACAATTTCAAATGCTGTGTTTCATACTTGTCATGTTACAATATTTTCAAATCAAAAGTTCAAACTAAAATCTCATTTTGTTTCCAAGTATTCCTTAATGTTCAACTATTAAAATGAGGGCTTTTAATCAATCCATTAATTCCAAATGGTATTTCAAATTCAAATCAAAAACATTCAAACAGCACCCAAATTCAACTTATAAAAATCAACAAAATAACCCTAACCACTTGTTCTTTTTAACCAATAGGGTTCACCCTAATAAACATGTTGCTTTTAATAAAAATCAATTAATAAGCAATTCTTTCAAATATTGATTTAAATTACAAAACAGTAATTAAAAATTGAACTTTTGAAAAACCAAACTTGCATTTGGTTGTATTTGACCTAAATAGCACACCCAATTTTTTCTGAAATTTTTGCTAACTCCAAAATCATCTTTTTCTTCCATTTCCTTTTGCTGCAAAAAAAAAAACAGAAGAACAAAAAAAAATAGAAAAAGAAAACGGGCAGAGGGGGAGGCCAGTGCGCGGCCCAGCCCGCTTACCCTTTTTTCCCGGCCTGGTACCGGTTCGCCTCGCCCCCCGTCGTCTGTTTCGCGTACGACAGCGATCCTACCGGAGCCACGTCGACGACCGCGGCCGAGCGACGGCCGTCCTCGCTCCCCGCATCCTATAAGACCCCCTAGGACCCCGCAGCTGTGCCCTAGCTACCCCCCTACCCCCTACCTACCTCGCGCCGCCGCCAATTTCCTCTCCATCGCTGCCGATCCCCTCTCTGCAGCTCACCGGAATCGCCACCGTCTGAATCCGCCATGATCACCTCCACCTCGCTACGCCACCACCCCTCCTAGCTACTGGAATCCGTCCACCTCACCTTCCTCGTCATCGTCGACATCTCCGTTGAGCACCAGGGAGTCCACACCGGCGACGCCATCTTCCACGTCTCCGTCGACGTTCTGCAACCGAGCGCCGCCGTACTCTGAATCCCCGATGCTCACCGTAGCTGCGATGCCTCTCGTCGTGAACTGACCGCGGAAACGAGTCCACCTCTTCTCCCTCGACCTCCCGGACATCTCCGTTGAGCTCGACGCCGTCTGGATCGCCGCCGCCATCCCCACGACTGCCGCGGCGATCACCTCACCGTCGACCACCTCTGCAACCTCCCGGTGAGCACGCCGTTGTGCACCTCTCCCTCCTCTCTGCCTTGCACGAGCACGAGCACACGCACGTATCCGTGCACGTCCACACGCATCACACCCCCCAGCAGCAGCACGAGCACGGCGCCACGGTGATCACCGCCGGTAGATTTCTCTGTCAGAGTTTCAGTCGCGTTCGTCGTCAGTTAAAGTTTCAGACTTGCGATCTGAACCTTACCTTGTGTGCGCACGGTATACTGACATGCGAACGCACACCACCGCAGTGGCAGTGCACTGCATCCACGCGCGCCCAGGTCGTGGGTTCGAGTCCCTGGCTCGCGCGATTAAAACCACATTTTTTGCACCGAGTGCTGACAGGGTGGCCCCCCTGTCAGCCACTGCGTTGCCACGCAAGCACGCACTGGCCCAGGGCCCATCTGGCAGTGCCTTGGGCTAGCTCTCTGTGCGGTAACAAAAGTTTTCAAGCTTTTCTGTTTAAATCTAAATCCTTTTAAATTGCAGATTGGTCCCTGGAACTAATTTGATAATAACTTTTGTTTTATAAACTCAAATAATAAAAACAAAATATGTGCACTGCTCCAAATTAAATTGTCTATCTATCTATAGCATTTGTTTTCTGTTTTGAATTTTCCAAATGCATTTCAAATTTGAATTCAAACAATTCATTTGTAATTTGATAAAATCCATAACTAATTCATACTTAATCCAATTAATGCAAATAAAATATGTTTTCCATGCTATTTCAAATAACCTATTCAAATATAAATTTTGTTTCATGTTTTGAATAATTTAAATTGCTTAAATAATTTAAACTTTGTTTAAATCATTTAAATTTGATAAAATCATAACTTGCTCAAATTAATTTATTTTTGAACATGCAAAATATGTTTTCAAAATAGAAAAGTATAAACTTTCAAATGTGAACTTGAATTTATGTTTTGAACAAATAAAATTCAAATAATATTCAAACTTGTTTTAAACTCATTTAAAACTTGTTTAATCTTGTTTAATTCATAATTAAATCATTGTAATTCCTTTTTCAATATTTGAAACATGTAATCCAACTAAAATTTTGTATTCTTTTCAAATATGAATTTTGTTATTTATTTTGCACAATTTAAATTGGTGAAAACAACAACTATTTGTGTAATCCCTTTAAGGAACCAAAAATTCCCTAACTTAATAAATAAGTTTCTAAATTGGTAAACCTTATTTCCAATTGATTCTATTGTTGTTATTTTGTTGTTTTCCTCATCTATGCATCATACTAATCCACTTTCACCTGTTGGTTAATTGGAAAACAACTGTTTCAACCAAATTCCATGGGCTTTTCATATGCAACTCAAAATTGCATATGTGTCCATTTAAATTGTTTCCCATGTCAACTATTTTATTTTGATGCATCAGTTAAATTGACATGCATCATCCCATGATTGTGCACTATGCCATGATATTGATTGTTTATATTTCTGCATTGCTTGTTTGCTTCTTCTCGGATAGACGACGACGTTGAGACAGACGATCCTTACGACACCCCTTCTGAGGATCTAGCTCAGTACCAGGCTGCTGAGTTTGCAGGCAAGTTATCACTCACATGAACCACTGTGTTCCTTTCAACATTGGTTACCGATACTTTCCGTTGTCTATTTTGCTAGCCCTATGTATAGTTGTTCTGTTACGAACCTATCACATGAATCCCTTAACCCTGATACTGCCTCACCTCCACTCCTACAACCCCATTGTTTGAGCCAGTGTCTTACTAGCATGCTTAGGTTGTTTTGCTCGAGTCTGTTACCCGTTACTTTCTGATTACTATATTCTATTATGTTCTGGGGCTCGATGTTAATCAATCAACCTGTTAATAATAATATGCTGATAAGGCACCGGCAGGAGGCCCTGTGTGGTTTTGAGGCCTGCTAGTGTCGACCCTAATAGGAAAAGGGTCTTGTCTACTGATCCATGATGAGCGCACTATCCGCATGTGGGAAGCGTGTATGGGCGCCCCCCTCAGTTTGATTCGATTCGCATCTCATCCAAATCGCCTCATTTAGTTCGTGTTTTCCCTTTGCCGCATGCATGTTTTTGCGAGCCCAGCGCAGGGTGGAACTTTTGTAGTCGGCATATAGGGGGACACGTTCTTAGAGTGCTATGAGGGTCCCCTTTCTTCGGGGCTCGATTAGCCGTGCGTCCAAGGTGCTTTGGGCTTGATGCGAAGAAGAGTTGAGTTGTGTTGAGTGCCCCGCTTGGTGGGAGGCATCCCATCTGGCGGGTTATTCTTACGTGTACGGCCAAATTGGTGCACCCCTGCAGGGATAAATCTTCTCGAGAAGCCGTGTTTTCCGCGGTTATGGTTGACTTGGTGAAAGTACTGGCTAACAAGTACTCAGAACAACTTACACTTAACTAATGCTACCTGACTAGTAATAGGCTTATTGACACAACAACTTGATCCATCATTCATTAATCCAGCTGTGTGAGTTATCCTCGGATTGCTTCTTTGGATAAGGGGCAAGATCCAGGATGGGTTTGTTTGGTGGTTAGTTATAGTTGGTTACGATACGCTATTATCTCCTTTCTGTTAGCCGGAAGTTGTAGTGTTTCTGTAGTTGGTTAGCGCAGCCAGTTGCAGCATCTTTTATATCCCCTTTCTTCCGTTGAACCCAAGACATATGTGCTTGGTGTTGACGGGCTACACTTTGGTGAACTGTGAGTCTTGCTTGCCAGTACGTTTATGTACTGACCCCTTTGGGGCTGTGGTTTCCACAGACTACGCTTACGAGGATCCAGGTGACGGCTACTACGTGGAGTTTGACGAGGCTGCTGACGAGTAGGTAGCGGACCCGGGCAGGATCCGAGACTACGTGGATGGGCTCCGTCTTTCTTTCATTTCCGGCTTCTTAAGCCTATTTGGATTTGTCTGTACTCAGACCCTTTGAATGCTTCCGCTGAGATGTAATGATGTTATGTTGGGACATGTGTCCTCTGGATGATTGTATTTGCTATCTCTGCTCTAGTGAGAGCTATTTGCCACTTATTTCAATCTTTTGTGTCTTAGAGATATGTTGTGTTATCATTCTGTTACAAGCCGTTGACGTACCATGTGTGTATGGTATGAAGTACGTCAATGGTAGTGTCCTGATTTCTATGGGATAGTTTACGTCGACGCTGAACAGATAGGGGTTGGTTGTCACACATACGTGTGTTGGCCTACTCGTAAGAGGAAGCGGGTGCCGGTAAGCCCCGTAATCCAATCTACTACTGTTCAACGGAACGGCGAGTATCCTTTAGAAGTCCGGGTGCGACAAATGGTATCAGAGCCTGT
Source organism: Alopecurus myosuroides (assembly GCA_028641055.1). NCBI lineage: Eukaryota > Viridiplantae > Streptophyta > Magnoliopsida > Poales > Poaceae > Alopecurus > Alopecurus myosuroides. The sequence goes on along the minus strand of CM054060.1, from coordinate 170,239,289 downwards.
CTGCCTGTAGGATCCCTTTTACTGGTCGCAGTTGAGTCTAGAAACTATTTTCTAGCTATATAGGAAAAATGAAACGTGAGAGTAGGAATTCTGCCATTTTTCTTCTTTCCCCACCCACCCACCCCTTTTCTGGTAAGGAAGTGCAACGTTGTTTTCTCTTCTCATCTAAACTTTCAAGTTAGGTTTTCACGTGTTTTGGGTTCTCCGTAGTACCTCAGGATTTTTGGTCTCGTGTTTCCCGATGTTGCTTCAATATCCTGTTCTTTTCAACATCCTTATCGTCCGTTGAAACCTTGTTGTTGCCTTCCACTTCAGTTCTCTACCGGTCTCTAATCTAACTTCCCCAATCATCTGCAGATGGATCTCAGGTTCTACCCGCAGGTGGTTCGGATGACTCGTTGTGAGAGCACCGCCGGTTATCCGGAGATGCTGAGAGACATGGTCACTTATCTGGGGTTCCGTTGGGCACCAGAGTACCAGGTCTACGAGCAGCAGCGAGAGTTTGACCAGACCTACTACCAGGCTATCGTCTACATTCTGTCAGATGATGGCATGAGCGTTGTCCACCGCTACGAGGCAGTAGGTTCCACAGTGGATATGGCTGTGTAGCAGGCAGCTTATGTGAGTCTCGCCGTCCTTCGTGCTGACTACTGGGGATTTGACGATTCTATCTATCGCCACATCCCCCGTGGTTACATCACTTCGGAGGGAGCTCACTTCACTCTCTACGACAACTTGGATGTCTACGAGCATGATAACACCAGGCTGCACACCACCGCTCAGTTTGTGAGGCACAGTGACGCAGTTGCCACCACACTTTCTCAGGAGTTGGCCTCAGTCAGGGAGCAGCTCTACCTTGCTTTGACTCGTCTGGCGACGTACACCATAGACTTTGTTGGAGATGAGCGCTTTGCACGTTTCGATCAGCCAGTTGGTCGTCGTCTACCAGATGCTGGAGGTTACGAGCCGATCAGAGGTCCACTCCTCAACCTCGGTGCTGGTTACACTGGGATTCCACGCTTTGGAGCACAGGGAGTCGACGCTATGTACTTCACCACACCTAGAGTCGCTCTCAGACCACGTCAGATCTATGTGGATCGTTGTTCTACCTACTTTCGTGGGCGTGCTCCTCACCGTACCCCTCGTCGTACTACTCACCGCCGTCCTGCGTGATGAGCATGGGAGTACCGATGTATCCATTCTTAGCTATGTTTAGTTATCCTTTGGCTTTCGAACCATTTGTGGTGTGTTGGATATTCTGATGTATTTGAACATGTGATGATGTACCTGTTGGTTATCTATTCATGCGTCGGAATAATCTATCTTTCGGTTACCAAGTCTATCCTTTTCTGTTGTTGTGCTAAAATGCATGTCTATTCAGGATGCCGCCAACAAGGAACAACCCGCCTGAGCCACCACCAATCACGAAGCTCTTGACTCAGATGACTCAGGTCGTGGCACAGATGGCCCAGTTTCAGACTAACCAGCACAACAACCAGAATGCTCCACGAGTCAGCATCAAGGAGTTTCTGAGTCTGGGGCCGAGAGCTTTCGTGGCAACACGCGAGCCTCTGGATGCTGATGACTGGATCTGGGAGATGGCCAGGGCTCTGGACATTGCTCACGTTGCCGAGGAAGACAAGGTCAAGTATGCCACCTACCTACTGAAGGGTCAGGCATCTACCTGGTGGGAGAACTACCAGACCATGAGAGCTGGATACCCAATCACCTGGGGTTGTTTCAAGGATGCCTTCCTGAAGCACCACATCCCAGATGGCCTCATGGAAAGGATGCGTGAAGAGTTTTGCTCTCTTAAGCAAGGCAAGCTGGACGTCATTGGCTATCAGAATGAGTTCAATCGTCTCGCTCGATACGCTGGTGATGAGGTGTCCACTGAGGCTAAGAAGATGGCAAGGTTCCGCCGAGGTTTTAACCCGGAACTCAAGTACGCACTCACCAACATCAAGTGCAAAGACTTCGAGGAGCTCGTGAACAACGCGCTCAATGAAGAAAATGGGTGCAAGGCGTTCGAGGAGTCTCGTAAGCACTCGCGTGAGGGTGGTTCCTCCTCCAACATGACCACCCCTCCACAGAAGCGTCGCATCTGGGTGCCAAATGGTGCTGTCACTCGGGCTCCATATGCCCAAGCTTCTCCAGGCTTTGCTCCCCGCCCACCCAACCCATCTCAGATGCATGGTCAGAGGGTTCCAATGGGGCAGCCAAGGCCAGGTCCTCCTCATGTCGTCACTTGCTTCAAGTGCAAGGAGACGGGACACTATGCTGATAAGTGCACTCAGAGGAAGCTACCTCCACCTCCTCGCCCCAACACCAACCAGGCATTGATGCGTGCTCCCCCGGCTAAAGCCTTCAACTCCAACAACAGGCCTGTCGGGAGGACCGCGAGGGTGAATCATATCAAGGCCGACAAAGCTGAGGAAGCTGTTGACGTCGTTCTCGGTATATTATCCGTAAACTCTTTTCCAGCTAAAGTGTTGTTTGATACCGGTGCATCGCATTCTTTTGTGTCAAATATCTTTGCAACAACGTACAACCTAGTTCTGGTTCCACTAAGCAATCAAATAACCGTTCACTCTCCGGGATCTCAAATGTTGACTTCCAAGATAAGTATGGACAATCAAATCCTAATTGGAGGTCGCATATTCCTTGCTTCACTCATGTTGCTGGGAAATTCTGACATTGATATCATTCTGGGCATGGATTGGTTGAAGACCAACAAAGCTAAAATTGACTGTGCTCAGAAGTCAATAACTCTCTCCCACCCTTCTGGCCAGATAGTCTATTCTCCATATGGATCAAGGTCTATTCAGCTATGCACACTCGATGCAAAACCTCTTCCTGCAATTGAGAATGTTCCGGTGGTTTGTGAATTCCCTGACGTCTTTCCAGAAGAGTTGCCAGGGATGCCTCCGGACAGAGCAGTTGAGTTCGTGATCGAGCTTGAGCCAGGTACTGCTCCAATCTCTAAGCATCCATACAAGATAGCTCCTCCTGAACTGAAATTGTTGAAGGAGCAAATCGATATGTACATGGAGAAAGGTTACATTCAGCCTAGTTCCTCCGCTTGGGGTTGCCCAACTCTCTTCGTAACCAAGAAGGATCAAACAAAGAGACTCGTGGTTAACTATCGTCCTCTCAACGAGAAAACCATCAAAAACAAGTATCCAATTCCTCGTATCGATGATCTTTTTGATCAAGTTGCTGGAGCCTCAATATTCTCAAAGTTGGACTTGAGGATGGGTTACCATCAAATAAAGATCAGAAAGGAAGATATTCCAAAAACAGCTTTCACCACTCGGTACGGTCTATATGAATACACCGTCATGTCTTTGGTCTCACCAATGCACCGGCAACATTCTCTAGACTCATGAATTCTGTCTTCCATGAATACCTCGACAAGTTCGTTGTGGTATATCTCGATGACATTCTGGTCTACTCAAAATCCGAGGAAGAGCATGGAGAACATCTTCGTCTCACTCTCATGAAACTTCGCGAGCATCGTCTATATGCCAAGTTCTCCAAATGTGAGTTCTGGATTCCAGAAGTTGCTTATCTTGGTCATATCATCTCTGCCAAAGGCATAGCCATTGACCCAGAAAAGGTTAAGGCAATTGTTGATTGGAAACCTCCTAAGACGGTGAAGCAAGTCAGAAGTTTTCTTGGCTTGGCTAGCTATTGCCGTCGTTTCGTCCAAAACTTCTCCAAGATTGCCAAACCTCTCACTGATCTCACAAAGAAGGACAAGATGTTCGTTTGGTCTCCACAATGTGATGAGAGTTTCATTCTCCTGAAGACTAAACTCACTTCTACACCAGTTCTGGTTGGCCCAGATAATACCAAACCTTTCCAGATATACTGCGATGCATCTCTCCAAGGTCTAGGTGCAGTTCTTATGCAAGAACGTCAAGTTGTGTCTTATGCTTCACGTCAGTTGAATGCACATGAGAAAAACTATCCCACTCATGACCTAGAACTTGCAGCAGTTGTGTTTGCCCTCAAGAAATGGAGGCAATACTTGTTGGGTAATCGCACTGAAATCTTTTCCGATCATAAAAGTCTGAAATACATCTTCACTCAACCAGATCTAAACCTCAGGCAAAGGAGATGGATTGAAAAGATTAAAGACTTTGATCTTACCATTTCTTACACTCCAGGCAAGGCTAATGTTATGGCCGATGCTCTCAGTCGCAAGTCGTATTGCAATAATCTCATGATCATGGAAAGCCAACCTCCACTTCATGAGGAATTCCAGAAGCTGAACCTTGGTCTTGTTCCTCAAGGTTATCTTGCTAGCTTGACAGCTAGTCCAACTCTCGAGGACAAGATTCGTTCTGAACAACTTCGTGATGCTGGAATCAAGAAGATTGTAGAGCACATCAAAGAAGGCAATGATAAGTTCAAGTCTTTCTCAATTGATGACAAGGGAACTGTGTTCTTCGAAGGACGCATTGCAGTTCCTCAGATTCAAAGTCTCAAAGATATCATTCTCAAGGAGGCTCATGAAACTCCTCTCTCCATCCACCCTGGAAGTACAAAGATGTACCAGGATCTCAAGACGCTGTATTGGTGGCCTGGCATGAAACATGAAATTGCTCAATACGTTTCTGAATGCGACGTTTGTCAACGTGTTAAGGTAGTCCATCAGAAAACAGCAGGTCTACTCCAACCTCTGAAAATTCCTGAGTGGAAGTGGGACATGATTGAAATGGACTTCGTCACTGGTTTTCCAAAGTCCAAGAAGGGCAACGATGCAATCTTCGTTGTTATTGATCGTCTCACTAAGGTAGCTCACTTCTTTGCTGTCAAAGAAACAATCTCAGCTAGCCAGTTAGCAGAGCTCTACACAACAAAGATTGTTCCCCTTCATGGTGTTCCATTGGAAATAAGCTCAGATCGTGGAAGCATATTCACTTCTCATTTCTGGAAGAGTTTCCAAGATGCATTGGGCACCAAACTTCAGTTCAGCACAGCTTATCACCCTCAGTCTCAGGGGCAAGTCGAAAGAGTCAATCAGATTCTCGAGGATATGCTCAGAGCATGTGGTCTCTCCTTTGGCATGAAATGGGAGGATTGCCTTCCATATGCTGAATTCTCCTACAACAACAGTTTCCGGGCAAGCCTAGGCATGGCACCATTTGAGGCATTGTATGGCCGCAGATGCAGGAGTCCAATCAATTGGTCTGGAGCTGGTGAACGTTCACTCTTAGGCCCTGACATTGTTAAGGAAGCCGAAGAGAAAGTTCGTATCATTCGTGACAATCTCAAGATTGCTCAGTCTCGTCAGAAAAGCTATTATGACAGCAAGCACAGGGATATGGTCTATGCACCTGGTGACAAGGCATATCTCCATGTAACTCCCCTCAGAGGCACTCATCGTTTTGGTGTGAAAGGAAAGCTTGCACCAAGATACATTGGTCCTTTCAACATCCTCCCAAGGCGTGCGGAAAATGCCTATCGTCTTGAACTTCCAGAAAAACTATCCAAGGTGCACGATGTGTTCCACGTGTCACAACTCAAGAAGTGTTTCAAAGATCCAGATCGTGCAGTTGATCATGATTCCATTGAACTGCAAGATGATCTATCTTATGAGGAGCACCCTATTTGAATTCTCGATGAGACCGAGCGTAAGACTCGCAACAAGAGCACCAAGTTCTTGAAAGTGCAGTGGTCGCATCATTCCGATAAAGAGGCAACGTGGGAGACCGAAGAGGATCTTCGAAAGAAGTATCCGGACCTTTTCGCTTCTCAGTAAGGAATCTTGGGGCGCGATTCCTTCAAGGGGGGGGCGTTTTGTAACATCCCAAGTATGAAAACTTACCATTTAGAATGTTTGATTTCTTGTTTATTAAAGTATTGCATCATGTCATCATATTTATTTCCTTATTTGCATTTGTTTTGCATCTGTTCTTCCTTGTTTTCATAATGGTAATTCAAACAATTTCAAATGCTGTGTTTCATACTTGTCATGTTACAATATTTTCAAATCAAAAGTTCAAACCAAAATCTCATTTTGTTTCCAAGTATTCCTTAATGTTCAACTATTAAAATGAGGGCTTTTAATCAATCCATTAATTCCAAATGGTATTTCAAATTCAAATCAAAAACATTCAAACAGTACCCAAATTCAACTTATAAAAAGCAACAAAATAACCCTAACCACTTGTTCTTTTTAACCAATAGGGTTCACCCTAATAAACATGTTGCTTTTAATAAAAATCAATTAATAAGCAATTCTTTCAAATATTGATTTAAATTACAAAACAGTAATTAAAAATTGAACTTTTGAAAAACCAAACTTGGCATTTGGTTGTATTTGACCTAAATAGCACACCCAAATTTTTATAAAATTTTTGCTAACTCCAAACCTATCCTTTTCTTCCATTTTCTATTTGCTACAAAAAAAAACAGAAGAACAAAAAATAGAAAAAAAGAAAAACAGACGCGCGCGCGGCAGCTAACCTACGCAGCCCAGCCCAGCTAACCTACCCGCACGGCCCGCATACGGTTTCGCCCGCGCCCCTCCTTCTGTTTCGCGTACGGCGCGCATCCGCCGCCGCCACGTCGGCGTACGGCGGAGCAGACGGCCACCAGGGCTCCCTGCGCCCTATATCTACCCCCTGAACCCCCGCAGCTAGCCCTAGACCCTAGGCTACCCCTTCCTCCCTCTTTTCCGCCGCCGCTCACCCTCTCGCTGCCGATCCCCTCTCTGCAGCTCACCAGAATCGCCACCGTCTGAATCCGCCATGATCACCTCCACCTCGCTACGCCACCACCCCTCCTAGCTACTGGAATCCGTCCACCTCACCTCCCTCGTCACCGTCGACATCTCCGTTGAGCACCAGGGAGTCCACACCGGCGACGCCATCTTCCACGTCTCCGTCGACCTTCTGCAACCGAGCGCCACCGTACTCTGAATCCCCGATGCTCACCGTAGCTGCGATGCCTCTCGTCGTGAACTGACCGCGGAAACGAGTCCACCTCTTCTCCCTCGACCTCCCGGACATCTCCGTTGAGCTCGACGCCGTCTGGATCGCCGCCGCCATCCCCACCACTGCCGCGGCGATCACCTCACCGTCGACCACCTTTGCAACCTCCCGGTGAGCACGCCGCTGTGCACCTCTCCCTCCTCTCTGCCTTGCACGAGCATGAGCACACGCACGTATCCGTGCACGTCCACACGCATCACACCCCCCAGCAGCAGCACGAGCACGGCGCCACGATGATCACCGCCGGTAGATTTCTCTGTCAGAGTTTCAGTCGCGTTCGTCGTCAGTTAAAGTTTCAGACTTGCGATCTGAACCTTACCTTGTGTGCGCACGGTATACTGACAAGCGAACGCACACCACCGCAGTGGCAGTGCACTGCATCCACGCGCGCCCAGGTCGTGGGTTCGAGTCCCTGGCTCGCGCGATTAAAACCACATTTTTTGCACCGAGTGCTGACAGGGTGGCCCCCCCTGTCAGCCACTGCGTTGCCACGCAAGCACACACTGGCCCAGGGCCCATCTGGCAGTGCCTTGGGCTAGCTCTCTGTGCGGTAACAAAAGTTTTCAAGCTTTTCTGTTTAAATCTAAATCCTTTTAAATTGCAGATTGGTCCCTGGAACTAATTTGATAATAACTTTTGTTTTATAAACTCAAATAATAAAAATAAAATATGTGCACTGCTCCAAATTAAATTGTCTATCTATCTATAGCATTTGTTTTCTGTTTTGAATTTTCCAAATGCATTTCAAATTTGAATTCAAACAATTCATTTGTAATTTGATAAAATCCATAACTAATTCATACTTAATCCAATTAATGCAAATAAAATATGTTTTCCATGCTATTTCAAATAACCTATTCAAATATAATTTTTTTTTCATGTTTTGAATAATTTAAATTGCTTAAATAATTTAAACCTTGTTTAAATCATTTAAATTTGATAAAATCATAACTTGCTCAAATTAAATTATTTTTGAACATGCAAAATATGTTTTCAAAATAGAAAAGTATAAACTTTCAAATGTGAACTTGAATTTATGTTTTGAACAAATAAAATTCAAATAATATTCAAACTTGTTTTAAACTCATTTAAAACTTGTTTAATCTCGTTAAATTCATAATTAAATCATTGTAATTCCTTTTTCAATATTTGAAACATGTAATCCAACTAAAATTTTGTATTCTTTTCAAATATGAATTTTGTTATTTATTTTGCACAATTTAAATTGGTGAAAACAACAACTATTTGTGTAATCCCTTTAAGGAACCAAAAATTCCCTAACTTAATAAATAAGTTTCTAAATTGGTAAACCTTATTTCCAATTGATTCTATTGTTGTTATTTTGTTGTTTTCCTCATCTATGCATCATACTAATCCACTTTCACCTGTTGGTTAATTGGAAAACAACTGTTTCAACCAAATTCCATGGGCTTTTCATATGCAACTCAAAATTGCATATGTGTCCATTTAAATTGTTTCCCATGTCAACTATTTTATTTTGATGCATCATCCCATGATTGTGCACTATGCCATGATATTGATTGTTTATATTTCTGCATTGCTTGTTTGCTTCTTCTCAGATAGACGACGACGTTGAGACAGACGATCCTTACGACACCCCTTCTGAGGATCTAGCTCAGTACCAGGCTGCTGAGTTTGCAGGCAAGTTATCACTCACATGAACCACTGTGTTCCTTTCAACATTGGTTACCGATACTTTCTGTTGTCTATTTTGCTAGCCCTATGTATAGTTGTTCTGTTACGAACCTATCACTTGAATCCCTTAACCCTGATACTGCCTCACCTCCACTCCTACAACCCCATTGTTTGAGCCAGTGTCTTACTAACATGCTTAGGTTGTTTTGCTCGAGTCTGTTACCCGTTACTTTCTGATTACTATATTCTATTATGTTCTGGGGCTCGATGTTAATCAATCAACCTGTTAATAATAATATGCTGATAAGGCACCGGCAGGAGGCCCTGTGTGGTTTTGAGGCCTGCTAGTGTCGACCCTAATAGGAAAAGGGTCTTGTCTACTGATCCATGATGAGCGCACTATCCGCATGTGGGAAGCGTGTATGGGCGCCCCCCTCAGTTTGATTCGATTCGCATCTCGTCCAAATCGCCTCATTTAGTTCGTGTTTTCCCTTTGCCGCATGCATGTTTTTGCGAGCCCAGCGCAGGGTGGAACTTTTGTAGTCTGCATATAGGGGGACACGTTCTTAGAGTGCTATGAGGGTCCCCTTTCTTCGGGGCTCGATTAGCCGTGCGCCCAAGGTGCTTTGGGCTTGATGCGAAGAAGAGTTGAGTTGTGTTGAGTGCCCCGCTTGGTGGGAGGCATCCCATATGGCGGGTTATTCTTACGTGTACGGCCAAATTGGTGCACCCCTGCAGGGATAAATCTTCTCGAGAAGCCGTGTTTTCCGCGGTTATGGTTGACTTGGTGAAAGTACTGGCTAACAAGTACTCAGAACAACTTACACTTAACTAATGCTACCTGACTAGTAATAGGCTTATTGACACAACAACTTGATCCATCATTCATTAATCCAGCTGTGTGAGTTATCCTCGGATTGCTTCTTTGGATAAGGGGCAAGATCCAGGATGGGTTTGTTTGGTGGTTAGTTATAGTTGGTTACGATACGCTATTATCTCCTTTCTGTTAGCCGGAAGTTGTAGTGTTTCTGTAGTTGGTTAGCGCAGCCAGTTGCAGCATATTTTATATCCCCTTTCTTCCGTTGAACCCAAGACATCTGTGCTTGGTGTTGACGGGCTACACTTTGGTGAACTGTGAGTCTTGCTTGCCAGTACGTTTATGTACTGACCCCTTTGGGGCTGTGGTTTCCACAGACTACGCTTACGAGGATCCAGGTGACGGCTACTACGTGGAGTTTGACGAGGCTGCTGACGAGTAGGTAGCGGACCCGGGCAGGATCCGAGACTACGTGGATGGGCTCCGTTTTCTTTTCATTCCCGGCTTCTTAAGCCTATTTGGATTTGTCTGTACTCAGACCCTTTGAATGCTTCCGCTGAGATGTAATGATGTTATGTTGGGACATGTGTCCTCTGGATGATTGTATTTGCTATCTCTGCTCTAGTGAGAGCTATTTGCCACTTATTTCAATCTTTTGTGTCTTAGAGATATGTTGTGTTATCATTCTGTTACAAGCCGTTGACGTACCATGTGTGTATGGTATGAAGTACGTCAATGGTAGTGTCCTGATTTCTATGGGATAGTTTACGTCGACGCTGAACAGATAGGGGTTGGTTGTCACACATACGTGTGTTGGCCTACTCGTAAGAGGACGCGGGTGCCGGTAAGCCCCGTAATCCAATCTACTACTGTTCAACGGAACGGCGAGTATCCTTTAGAAGTCCGGGCGAAAGCACCTCGCTGATGTAATATACTGGTCTTTGGACGCCATACGCCTTGCCATCCTTCGGCCGCTCGACCACGATCGCTGTGCTGATGACTTGATTTGTTGCGGCTAGGTATAAGTACAGTGGCTCCCGTTCTTGTGGCGTTGCCAGGATACGCCTACTCTGCAGTGCTCGCTTGAGGTCTGCGAATGCTTTTTGCACTTCAGGTGTCCACTCGAACTTATCTGTTTTCTTCAGTAGCTTGTAGAAAGGCAATGCTTGCTCGCCCAGCCTTGCAATGAATCTTCTTAGAGCGGCTAGTCGTCCTGCGAGCTGCTGCACACCGCGGAGATTGGTTGGCTCCTTCATTGTCGGGATCGCTTGGATTTTCTCCGGGTTAGCTTCAATTCCTCGAGCAGACACCAGGTACCCGAGAAGTTATCCTGTAGGGATGCCAAAGATGCATTTGATCAGGTTGAGCTTGATTCGGTACGCGTTCAGCGCGTCGAATGTTTCTCTGATGTCATCGAGGAGCGTGTCCTCTACTCGAGTCTTGATGATAATGTCGTCAACGTACACTTGCATATTCTTGCCAATAAGCTTGGCGAGGCATTTTTGCATGCAGCGTTGATATGTTGCGTCTGCGTTCTTTAGCCCGAATGGCATTGCCGTGTAGAAGTAGACACCGTAGGGTGTGATAAACGATGTCTTCTCCTCGTCCTCCTTTTTCATCCTGATCTGATTATAGCCCGAGTAGGCGTCCAAGAAGGAGAGGCGCTGGCAGCCTGCTGTGGAGTCCACGATCTGGTTGATCCGTGGTAGGGGGAAGTTATCCTTGGGGAAGTGCTTGTTCAGCGACGTGTAGTCGATGCACACGCGAAGGATGTCACTATTTTTCTTCGGGACCAGCACCGGGTTTGCAAACCAGGTGGAGATCTTTATCTCGCGGATGAACTTTGCTGCGAGTAATATGTTCACTTCTTCTCTAAGTGTTTTTTGCTTTGGCTCTGAAAACCGTCGGGTTGTCTGCTTGATAGGCTTGGCGTCTTTGTAAACTTCAAGTGAGTGCTCGGCGAACTCCCTGGGTATCCCTGGCATATCTGAAGGCTGCCAGGCAAAAATTTCCCAGTACTCACGGAGAAGTTCGACGAGCGCGCCTTCCTATGCTGGCGAGAGGGTGGTGGACACCATCGCCGTTTTCGTAGACTCTATCGGGTGCACCTGATGTTTTCGAGTGCCGCTATTTGCGCTGAACTCGAGCTCTGGGGTGTTCTTTTTGGTGAGAGGCATCACGGAGTGATCCGTGGTTTTTGCTATCTCTTCCAGCTCCTCCTGCATCCCGAAGGATTTGGCGATCTCGTTGAACTCGATGTCGCATTTATTGGATTTTTGGAAATCGCCGTCTATGGTGATGGTGCCATGTTCCCCAGGTAACTTGAGCTTCAGGTACGCATAGTGTGGTACTGCCATGAATCTGGCGAACGCTGTTCGGCCAAGAATAGCGTGGTACTGTGAGGGCCGGTCGACTACTTCGAAGTCGAGGAATTCTCGTCTATAATTGCTTCGGTTGCCAAGAACCAGCTCCAAGTTTATTGTTCCGAGTGGGCGGACTGCCTTCCCTGGTACTATCCCGTGAAAAGATGTCTCTGATTCCGCGAGTCCGTCCGGGTTTCTGTTCATCCTGCGAAGTGTGTCCGCATAAATGATGTTAATCACGCTGCCTCCGTCCATGAACACTCGGGCAAGTTCGTAGTTGCCTATCTGTGCCTGGATAACGAGTGCGGCATGCCCTGGTCGATAGACTCGGGGGGGTTGTCCTCCTTGGAGAAAATTATCGGCTGGTCGGCCATCTTCAGATACTCGGGTTTGGACGGTGGAGCCTGGACAGCCATGAATACCTGTCGAGTGTTTGTTTTCTGGGCCCTGCAGGACGGGCAAACTTTTTGTATCATCCCTAGGAGTCCTGCTGGGTTCGGGTATCCATTGGCTCCTTGGTTTGCGGCGGGTGGCGCTGGTAGCGCGGCTAGCACCGTGTTTTGGTTTCCTGGTGGAGGTAGGGCTTGCGGCGGGTGGAATCCTTGGGTTCCTCCTCCAGGGAGCTGCGGGTAGCCCTGATTGACTGCTGCTCTGTTTTTCTTTGAGAAGGCCTCATGTATGTCAAGAAATTTTCGGCAATCCTTGAGAAAGTGTGTTGCCTTAGTTTTGCCAGTGCGCTTATCTGTAAATAGATGTAGCGTGCAGTAACCATCGAGGTCCTCCTCGGGGGTTTTGTCCTCTGGCTTCAGCTTCCATTCGCGATTTCCACGATATCCGTTGTCGCGATTTCTTGTGAATTCCGCTGCCACCAGTTCTTCCCGATCATCGCGATCATAATGCTTTCTTCTTTTCTTTCGGCTATGGCGGTCGTCTTCAGGTGCTGGTGAAGATGCCTTCTCGTTGCGCACCGCGTCTTCGCCGTTGGCTCATCTGTCGGTTATAGCCATCATTTCTCCAATGGTTTTGGGCGCGGCTCGTCCCAGCTCTTCCCGGAAGGCGGTTCGCCTAGCTCCTTTGGCAAAAGCTTCGACTGCAACTTCTTCTGATATATTTCCCACCGTATTCCTGAGTGTTGTCCATCGCTGGATATACTCGCGAGTAGACTCACCACTTTTCTGCTTGCAAGCTCGTAGCTCCTCGATGGTCGCAGGTCTTTTGTATGTCGCCTGGAAGTTCTTGCGGAAGTCGAAGGTTAGATCGTCCCATGATCCATAGCACGCCCTTGGTCTTCCTTCGAGGCAACTGCGCGCAGCGCCTACCAGATGTAGGTTAAGATACTGCATAGCTGTGGTCTTGTTACCACGTTGGCACTTTACTGCCGTGAGGTAATCTGACAACCAGGATTGCGGCTCCAGAGAACCGTCGTATTTCGGCACCTCCGTAGTGAGCTTAAACCTCTTGGGCATTGGTGCTTCGCGGATGTCGCGAGTAAAGCATAACGCGCCGCAGGCCTCTTCATCGGAAGAGGTAGATGAGGAACGAGCGCGGTTCCTGGCCGCTCGAGCCTTGTCGGCCTTATGGTGAGCGATGTCTGATCGCGCGTTGTACCCGGGTTCGTCGCGATTGACGTCTTTCCGCGGCTCCTTGCTGCGGTGTCGCGAGCGGCTGTTGTGACGTCGTGGGCTGCGATCTCGATCCTTGCGTGGGCTGCGATCTCGACCTCTCCACGGGGTGCGATCTCGACCTCTCGGGCTGTCGTCGCTGCCACTCGGGCTATCTCCGCGCCGTCGAGCTTCTTTTCCTCGTGCGCGATGAGGTGACTTCTCCTTTCTGGGTGACGTACTCCTGTGTCCGCGAGGTGCTTCTTTGTCTTTTGGTGCAGTCGCTTTTTTGCGGTCATAGGAGGCAAGTTTTGCGGCTGCCATGCCTAACCCTTTCTGGACTTGCCGGTATTGCTCCGCGCGGGGATCGTTTTCCCCTGGCTGGTTCGTCTGCAGATAAGTGGCTGCGGCCAAGACTACGGCGGCTGGAGTCGTCGGGTATACGTTGTCGTCTTCGTCGACACGCATAAGAGAGGCCTCGAGTGACCTACTGATTCCGGTCAGGGATTCGTCATCCATTGTCGCGGTCTTCGAGACGCGTCTTTTCCTTGCGGGTTGGTTTCCCACCGAGTGCGTTTTAGAGAGTGCCGCACGGCGTTGGCTTGATTCATCCGCCAGATTTTTTTGCTCGACAAGATCTTTGCGGGCTTCTTTGATTAAAGTCGCTGCTTTCACTAGGTGGTAGTCGTATGCGGTCAGCTCCTCTTGAGGGGCTCCCTCTTCAATTTGCTTGGATGAGTGCACGGCCGCCTTTACCTTGAGCCAGGCTGCTCGCGACACTTTGATGTGCTCGCGTTCCGTCGCGCTTTCTTCCGTCTCTTCGGGGGGGTCCGTCGATCCTGCCATGCAGACCTGAGCCAGATATGGCCCGCGAGTCCTAGGCGTGGTTTGGAGAGTTTTCCCAACCCGAGAAGGTTCTTCCGCAAAGATGGTGTGGAAGTTGCGAGTGTTCGGACGGATGGATTCGCCATTTTTCACCAGATCGCGATTTGCGCAGTTAAGTGCCTCAGGTTTCGAGACTGACTCAGAGTCTGATCCTTCAAAATCGATTTTTTCGGGGAAGCGTGTGATCCCCTCTTTGTTGGTGTAGAACTTGAAGCTTCCAAACGTCAGGGTGACGCTTTTCTCCAGGTCGCTGAACACCGGACGTGATTCCGGCGAGTGAGGCGCGACGATGACTGACCCGGTCCGGATCGGATTGGCCGGAGTCGAAGTTCCGGGGCTCCAGCTGAATTTTGGCGACGATGAGGCCGAAGATGTCGCAGATCCAGCGCCCGCCGTTCCCACAGACGGCGCCAATTGTCGAATATGCATCTCAACAAGTCCCTCGGGTGAACCGATAGGGTTTCGAGTAAGAGAACGAGTAGGCGCTGGTGACAATCGTCGGCTAACAGGGGGCAAGATTTACCCAGGTTCGGGGCCCTCGTAGAGGTAAACCCTTACTCCTGCTTCTGTCGATATGTATTATCTCGATAGATCGGTTACAGTGGGGTGCTCAAGTCGAGAGTAGATCTCAATCTCAAGGCTTAGGTGGTGCGGTATTGCTTGGTCCCCCTCCCGGTGGTTCTCCTGGCTTTATATAGGTAGTCAGGTCCCAAACCGTCCCCGTGGGGGATACAAACCCTAACCTAAAGTCGGTTACAGGTTTCCTTTCTTAACCCGCAAGGCTTTGCGGGTGGGCCTTGATTGGGCCTTCTAAAACAGTCCACGGCGTCTCTCTTGGAGCTTGGGTCTTGGGCCTTAGACCGGGTAGGCTCACCCGCTAGGTCTTGATCCTATTGAGCCCTGCACTAGGATCTCACAGAGGACTGAGAGCAAACAGCGGCGACGGAGCTCGAAATTCAGAAATGGGGCAAAAAACAACATGTTCGCTAAAACTAGGTGAGAAAAAACCGGCGGCAGAAAAGATTGGGACAAAATGAGAGGGCATGCCAAGATTCCCACGGGAATGAGATGGTCGGCCAGAGATATGACCGATGGCGAATTCCAAAATCAGCAACCTCAGCTCATCATATAGAATATGTGTTTTCAGAATCATTTGTCTTCCCTGTGATGGAATCAAACAAACTTTTATGCATATCAAATCATTTGGGATTGTAGTAGCCATGACATTATAATCATGTGGTTTTCCTATTTATGCGCTTTTTAGAATCTTGTGAATCAAAGAGGCCCTGCAGTAATAAGTGAAGGTACATGGACAAAAAATCTTCATGTAAGAATAGTTCTCTTTTTTTTACAACTATGTAAGAATAGTTCTCTATGTAGCAAGGTGTCAAAGTTCAAACCGCATCTCGTTGGATGCTAGTACAAGGGAAACCTGACTGTCTAGCTTGGTAGAACGTGGCTTTCGTTTCGCTCGTTGCAGGGAAGAGTGCTACATTTGACCGTGTTGTACGGTGCACCGCTAGCTATAGAAAAATGCTAATGTTGTTTCTCTCGAATTAACTACTACTCTTCAACATTTTTTCTGTGATTTAAGCGCTTTGGCCTTGTGTTTCATGAAAGAAGTAGGAGTACTTGTTTGAACCCCAACCGTTGTTGCTCTCGAGTTGAGAGCGACATTTTTTTCCTTTTTTTTAACCCTGTAAAGGAGGAGCTTCACGGTTTCTGTAGTAGAAGAAGTGGGAAATAAATCATATACGACCATGGTCGTACTACCCAGGCTGGTGGACCACATCTTGCGCGCTACATGTACCGCGAAAACAAATCTCAAAGCAAGTCGAAGATTCTGTTACCAGATCACCAGCCCCGCTACTTTCTTCCCTCCACCGTTTCTGCGACGTGTACGGTAGATAATGTGTTCCATGATTAGGTCGCACGGCCTGCGTCGTATAAGATTTATTTCCTAAGAAGTGAGACGCCAAATTTAATCGCCCCAGACAGGAGTCGATCCCGGTGGGCTGGCAGCACAACGGCCACCCTAACCACCTGAGCAATGCTCAGTTCTGCGACATTTTTTTCCAGACTAGAGGAAAAAATGACTAAGCATTTTCATTCTGATTTGCGAATCTTTGTATCCTTTGAGCGTGTGTCCATAAGTAGGGATCAAATCAAAAAAATCGATAAAACGACAAGTTCTCAAGCGTGAGTGCATGAAACGCAAGTAAGATGTATTTTCATCGCAGTAGATAGAACAAATGTTGATAATCCTAGAATGTTCTAAGAGGTTCCTTCACCTGCTAAAACTTGCAACCAGGGAACACATCTCGTCCTCTACTACTGCATTGCAGTCCCAACTCTCAACAGCGGTGTAAATAAAAACAGAAACGCAACCTCAGCTCAGATATGAACAAACTAGCTAAAGAACAAGTCTGCAACCAAAGTTGTTGGTCGGGCAGTCACGGCGCGGCGACGGCGGTGGAGAGCAGTTGCTGCCGGGAGGTGTCGTATCAGTGCCCACCGGCCATGACGGCGGCGTTGGACTTTCCTCTTGTCTTGGGGAGCAGGATAAGCGCGAGCACAGCGCAGATGAAGGCGAATGCGCCGCCTATGCCGAATGCGGGCGTGTTGTCCTTCCCGAAGGCTTTGTCGATTGGACCAGCGGTGAGCGCAATGATAAGCTGAACAGAGAGTAAACAAATTTTAAACACCAAAGGACAGGTACAGGATGGTCCTAGTAACAGCCTGGCGATGGAGTCGCTAATGGAAACTACCGCATTTCTTGTTTGTTACCTGTGGCACGACGATGGCTATGTTAAGGACGCCAATGGCGAGGCCTTGGCCGCCGTCCTCGTCAGCGACAACCTCAGAAGCAACAGCCCATGGTACACTGAACAGCACCTGCAACAACGTGGTTTCGCCGAGAAGAGTAAGCATGTAACAACCCGGATGGAGCACAATGAGAGAAGAGATGAGCAACTGACCGCTTGAGGGATTCCGATGAGCGCGAAGAGGGTAAGCGCGACGGCCTTGAGCTTGGGGTCCGGCCCCATGAGGCTAGCGGTGAAGGACGTGTTGTACCCCTTGGTGGAGATCAAACCAAGGACGACCATGGCCGTCATGATTCCAAACACCATGAAGTTGCTAATGGACCAGACGACCTTAGACGTGAGCGTGCGGCACAGCTTGGGGATGAGGAAGGAGGTGGCCGCAAGGAAGACGGAGCAGAGGAGCAAGCCAATGGCGCCCTCGCGGACGCCGGCGTCATAGACGTCCGCCTTGGGGCCCTGCGGCACGCCGTGGTAGATCTCCCGGCCCATCCAGTCGGTGTCGTACTGGAAGAAGGGGAACCACGCCAACTGAAAAAACAAAGTGATCGAAGTTCGAGGACGATGTCATGTCAGCAGGTTAATTAGTCGATTGAGTTAATTACGTACCCAGGTGACGGCCGTGACAGCAAGCACTTTGAACATGGCGGGAGGCAGGTTCTTCAAGCTCTTGAAGAGGTCGCCGAAGGCGGAGCAGCAGCCTCGGCCTGAGGCGGCCTCGACATCTGCCTTGTCGAGCTGCTTCTCGTCGGCCAGGAACAGGGTCACCGTCATGCTAATGGCAATGAGGATCTGGCCAACAACAAAAAAGTAATTAGACAGACCAGTGACAACTACTCCCTCCGTTTCCAAAATAGATGACTTCCATTTATCCAAATATGCATGTATGTAGACATGTTTTAGTCCACGTACATGCATATATGGACAAAATGGAAGTCATCTACTTCCTCCGTTCCAAAATAGATGACTCCTATTTTTGCATACATACATGTATGTAGACACTAAAATATTACATACATGCATATACGGAAAAATGGAAGTCATCGATTCTAGAAGCGAGGAGTATTTTGGAACCGAGGGAGTAGCAGAGAAAAATACGAGAGCGCGTTCTGGTTCTCACCACAGCGGTGAGGAAGGCGCCCTTAAGATTTGCACAAGCGTCGCAGCACGCCGCGGTTTTGAGCCAAGGGAACCACCTACAAGCAAGGAACGACGTGACATGATGAGTCGGTCAACATCCATCCATAAATAGCCCGAGAAGAAAAAAAAAAAGGAATGGTGTAATTAACCGAGAACGTACTCGTGCCATTTCCCGTTGGCACCGGCCGTGTAGCCGAGGATGTTGCCGATGGCCATCCACAGGCAGAAGATGGCCTGGCCGACGTTGGGTCCATGGTTTCCAGCTGCAACGCCAAAAGAGTGAGTCACAACGCCGTTGGAGCCATGGATGAGTAATCGAGTTTTGAGGAGCAGTAAGTATCAGAAAGTGAAAATGAAAGGAAGAATTGCTCACCGGATAGATCGGCCATCATAGCGCGCGCCGGTCCCTGGACAGTGTTGTTAGCGAAATCAAGGAACCAGAAGCCAACAATGTAGACCGCGGCAGCAGCCCAGCGAGGGCCGGTGGTCGCGCTGCAACCAACCAAGTGCATGCAAGTCAGGGTCAAAATTAAAGAAGACCACCAGTCAAGTGCAAGTCAAGGTGAGATCGAGCTGGAAAGATGCATGGTGTTGACCTGCAGTGTTCCTTGGTGTCGCCGAGCCGCCTCCCGATGTCCGCGGAGAAGCCTATGAGCATCACCTGTTGCGCAAAACGTTAGAGCAGAAATCGGTACTGCTGGTAGCAAATTGCTTATTAGTTGTAGTACGTACGGATGCGCAAATGATGAGGCATCCGACGAGGATGAAGGGCCGCCGCCGGCCCATCTTGGCGGTGCACCGGTCGCTGTAGTAACCCACGATGGGTTGCACCTGGGGGCGAATCAGTTAGAGCATTAGTTGCGTGTTTTGTTTTCTTCCCTTTCTTTAGCATCGCGGGCTGGAATTAATGTCAGGATAAGAAAACAAGATCGTGTAGATCTCCGATTTAATTGCAGTCATATTCAGATCGTACGCCATGCATGGTACCTTATGAACAGTAGGAGTACAACGGGTTTTGTTTCTTGAGGAAATTACTCACCACAAATCCAGCTATCGGTCCGCAGATCCAGGTCAAGGAAACGTATTGGTGAGGAATCCCGAGAGTCTGCAACCGGCCGAAAGATGATCAAAACAACAACAAAGTCGAGTAGTAAGAAGATTCGCAGGAAAATTTACACAAGCTCCAGCCTACCTGGGAGTACGGCGAGAGGAGGGAGAGCTGCAGCGCCCATCCGTACTGGATGCCGCCGGAGACCATGCAGGCCATGAACAGCCTGAAGAGGCCCCGGGCCTTGTTCCGTTCATCGACATTGCCATCGCCGCCGCCCTCGATCTGGCGGACCTTCTCCAAGGACAAGGCCAACTCCACCTTGTCGGCCTCCTTGGGATCACTACGGCCTTCCTCCATAGATCCTCCAGGCGCAGCGACGGAGAGACAAGTGTGCGGTGGTCTCGCGGCACGAGGAGAGAGAGAGGGGATGGAATGGGCGAGCCAAACCCAAGGTTCAAGCTGGGTTTTAAAGAGGCCGCCCCTGTGCGGGGAGGGGGTTAATAGCGAGTGGCCCACCTGCAGCGACACGCAATGGGATGGTTTTATCCGTTCGGGGGTTTTGGCTAACCTTCTGCCTATTCTATGATCCTATCCATTTTGTTTCTTGTTGAAGTAGATATATGGGGAGGTCGGGACTCGGAGGGCACGGTATACCTGCAAAATAATTACGCTCCCTCGCTATCATGACATGCCAGCTATAACTTGGTCCTATCCGTCAACTTATTTCCATATATCCCATCGAAATTGTACAGTAGTACTAATTTGGTTGCACATCTGATTTTACCATTAATGTACATATCTTATCTACGTACCTACCATAGGGGTCAAAAGGTTGTGGGGCATGATGCCATGCACCGTGCATGTTCAATTCCATTTGCTCACATTTACGGACAAAATGCTTGGGCAAGGCACAAACCCTTCAAACATACGGTACTCTGTGTAGGATCCCTGACATGTGAGCCCATGTATGGTGACTCAGTGTCTTGTTTGGCTAAGAGCAAGTGCCATGTTAGATTAGCATGTATGAGTTGCCCTTTTCACATCCCATAATAATTTTAATTATTGGAAACAGCTGTGATTTCACATTAATGCATATAATTTGTTGACATTTTGCATATATATTTTTCACATTAATGCTAACCCAATGTGCAAGATGTTCGTCCTCCTGTTGTGACCATCAAAAGAGACATATTGCTTGATAATCTCACCGCACATATCTTGAAAAGATCAAAACACGCCATGGCATAAGTGGATATAGCATGTGCAACCGTTTTGACGAGGATTTCTTTTGATAAAAACTTCTCATTCCACCCCCTGATTTTGCTTATTATCCTATCATTTTGATATACAAATGCATGTGCTCTCTCACGACCGATATACGTTGGGAGACCAAGATACTTGCCGTCATGGGCTTCAACACGTATCCACATCACCCCATTATTGCTTCCTTCAACCTCCTATTGTAAAAGATGGCCGACTTGTCCTTATTGATCATTTGCCCTGATGCTTCCTCGTGATTTAAGAGGATGGAATTAATTGTTGCAACATTGTCCAATGTTGCCTCTAACAATAATAGAGAGTCATCGGCGAACATTAAGTGATTCACACTGGGATCCCTCGGGGAAAGCTTTATTCCGTTGATCGCACCTCTCTCCTCGGCGACATGAATAAGGTCTGAGAATCCGTACGCACACAACAAGAACATGTAGGATGATATGGGGTCTACCTGTCTTAACCCTTACAGGGACAATAGTATCTGTCAGGTTCCCATTGACCTTAAAACTATAGGATACTGACCTTACACATTTCGTCACATTTTCCACGGAAGGGTTACATATCCCAGGCCTCAACATAGTCTCCTCCCAGATTGACCATTCAACCCGGTCGTATGCCTTGCCCATGTCCAATTTGACTGCCATATAACAAAAAAAAATCGATCTTCTTCACTTCATAAAGTGAGAAATCTCGTATGCCGGAATTGTATTTTCTGATATTAGCCTACTATTTACAAAAGTGCTCTCCTTTGGGGATATGATATCATCAAGAATGTGCTTCAGCCGGTTTGCCAAAACCTTGGACACGAGTTTATAAACGACATACAAAGGCTAATAGGGCATAGATCCTTCATACTTTCATGGTTCTGTGCCTATGGGATGAGTACCATCCCTTCAGTATACCGATGACTTGCAACACACTTAAAACCTCTTGTGCCGCAGTATCGCCAACTATACCCCAAACTTTTTGTAAAAGATTGCGCACATACCATCCATACCAAGCGCTTTTAGATCCCCAACGATGTTCAGAGCTTTCTTTACTTCTCCTCGTGCGAACTCAGCCATGAGTTGCTCGTTCATTTGCTCTGTAACTTTTGGTTGAATTTAGTTGATTATTATGGTTGTATTCAAAAATACTTTTAAATGTTATAATGATTGATTTATAAAAACGGAGTAATTGTAAGAAAAAAAAACTTATTTTGACCAATCAAAATACATTTTACATTTTGCAATGGACAGAGGTGTTAAGCTAGAAACAGGATAATTATGCTTCTCATGCAAAAAAAAAAATGTGTTCTAAATAAATAATATAATCTCACAATTTCAGCTACCACATTAATACATAAAGGTATTTGCCAAATTAAATTTTTGGCCATGCACGTGTCAAAATTCCATGTATTACGAGCAGAGGCGATATGATAAAACACGTGGGTTAGAAACATGTAATCCGATACATCGGAATTTATTCAGTGACGTTGAGCTGCAGTGCAGGTCGCTTACAGAGGAGTGGGCTTTCAGATCATGGTGCGCTTTGTGGTTGTGGCCAAAGTGCACATTACCAACTCTTTGGTCTTTGTTTGGATGGTTGCCAATGTTTTGGCATATCAATTATCAATGCTTCTTGCCCTCCTTGCCAACTGTGGTTCATTCTCTTGCCAACGTTGGCCATGGACAAGCAAAACCATCACAGAAAAATTGGAAGGCAGACTCGGGCTCAAACCCAACATACCTTGTTGTATGCAGGTGCCTCAAACATTGAACCATACGCCCATACCTTGTATCCGGAAGTAGCTGTCCTTATCTCGTGCAATCGTGATCCACTGCAGCGGATGAGCATTATTCATTGCTGCCTCCCAAGTATAGCATAGGCACGCGGAGTGGCAGGTTGTAGTAGTGCCAAAATAAGAAGGTATCGTCATCCCCAGGTTCAACCTCCACCCACTGATACACGACGATGGAATATTCAGACACAATCAGGCTCTGCGGAGGTCGCACCGTATGTTCCACCGGGAGGCCAGCGTAGCAGCAGCAGGATAAGGATACAAAAAGACGAATTATCTTGCCTAAATATGACAGGTGTGGGAACGATGAAGGCAAAAGGATAGACGGCTGGCAAACTCGACAGAAAACATGTTCACGTTCTTTGCCAGGTCATTGACCACACGTTACACGCCTGCAACTTATTCTTTCTGCCATGTATGTAGGACGAGCTGTGTTGTGGCAGTTTTCGCCTCCAAGCCAAGGGCAGTAAGCTTCTTCAATAAACGCACAGCGGCACCCAGGATACATCACGAAAGCACGCACATCACGTAGCGTTATAGCAAAACGGGACAAGGGCAACAGACATCAGCAAGTTATATTGTCCTCATAATATAGCCACATTATGATATAGAGGTCTCCTTTAAGTCGAAAATACCGACAGTACTTCATAACACATTAAACAGCTACTAAGGCTAAGTTCCAGCTAAGTCAAGCACAAAAAGAAAATGAGACAATCTCCAAAGGGCCAGCCACATGGCTTCACCATTCAGACAGCCACGGCCTCCACAAACTGCAGATAACGAGATCACGAATGCGGCTCAGTTCTCCTCATCCTCGTCCTCTTCAGCATCCTCCGCATCAGATGGCTGCAAACAAAAAGGAAGGCGATAAGATACCAAAGCTTCAAACAAGAAGCTCACACTGGTTGCTTTACTCAACTAGACATGTTAATGGCGTTTTAGTCATTGTTCACGTCTAATATATGTCTTGCTAATGCAATATTTTTTCTAGAATCAGATGAATGCAAAAGGTAAACAATAACAATGACAAGATAAAGCTTATACCTCATCATCCTCGTCATCTCCTTCAAACTCTTCAACCTCCTGCAACAAGAGATATTTTAAGGACAAGATATAAGGATACATAATAAGATAAATGATGCATCAGATCAAATAGGACACTAACATTGTTGAAATATTTCAAAGGGTTGGGCCACAAATCTTCTTTGATGATCTCTGCCACCTGCACAGTTCAAATGTCAGAAACCAATCCCACAAGGGATTAAAAGAACTAAGTTGCCAGTCTGCATCATCTCTAATAAAGGCCAGACAGATCACAAAAGTTCTGTTACCTCATCTTGCACCCCATCAGCAAGACTCTTGTGCTCAGTATCAGTAAACCAGGTGAAGAAACTACACACACAAATAAAATAGAACAGAAAGCTGTCAGATCTTGCTAATAGTTTCTTGTAAATCACAAGACATGCACCAAGTTTTAAGCCATAAAATGTTGTTCAACAACAGACTATTTAACAAAAGTATGATGGTTCTGACACAACAAATACTGAATATAGCAGATTAAGAATACTGAATATATTTGACAAGATCTATTAAATTCACACGTGTTGGTTAACACTTAACAAGACCACATAAGGGAACCACTTAAGCAGGTAATAAGTGTACAGGAGAAACTTACTACACGGTTCCTGTACTACCTAACAAAGCATGGCTTATATTTTGGTATCCCAGGAAAATTGTCTCAGCATAAGCATTCTTGAAAGAAAACAACAGAAAAACTAGAACAAAAACATAATCAAAGTTGTGCCAAGAGAAAAAGAATATTAAGGTGAGGATGTACCATAAACAGCTCCAAAGACTGAAGGAAACATCAGATCAAATATATAAAAGTGCATGACACATATAAGTGCAACATTTGTGTTCCATTTATAATTAAAGCAGCAATTTCAATCGCATAACATGGTTTATTTCCTACTTCCGCAAAGATCTAGCACCATTGCTAATGATATTCGGAAACAGAGTATATCATATCCAAAAGATATGTCAAGGAGATGACTTGAACTTAATCATCCATCTGTGTCTAGCATGGCAACAGATGCAAGGGGGGCAACTAACCTTTCTTCAACCAATGGGCGCTTGCTGCCTTTCTTCTTAATTGCATTTCCATTTACTTCCTGTGTGTATATAGTTATAAGAGTATTAGATTTTGTCCATCCAAACCAGTGCTACATATAAATTTAGAGAAAACACGATACCATTCCTTCCTTCCACTTAATGGAAGTGGCATTTATTGTGGTTGTTCCATCATCAGCAAAGGCATATGACTTGATGAGCTTTCTGTCTTCAAAGTACGGATTCTCAGAGAAGTTCTGACAGTCCAAAAGAAAAAAGGGGATAATGAATATAAAGATGAAACATTAAAAAGTACATCAAAGATAGATTAAGACTTGGTCTTTCTTCACTAGGCCCCTTAAGCATAAGTTATGCAACTGTCAAATACATCACTGTATCTTTTGCAATTGCTTCCCTATTACTCCCTCCGTTCACTTTTATAAGTCATTTCAATTTTTGCCACATACATTTTAAAGTAAGTGAATCTAGACTTATTTTATACATAGATTCACTTATTTTACTATGTATGTGGCCAAATTTGAAATGCTAAATATTGTGCCTTATAAAAGTGAACAAAGGGAGTATATTTTTTTCCCTGCGGACAAATGATGCAATGAAAACATCATAATTATCAAGAAAAATTATACTTACAAGAGTGATGGAGTAGCCTGACTTGACATCTTTAGAATCATCCACATCAACAAATTCCAAGTACTTGAACATCTATGAGAAGCCAAAGATAAAACCAGAAACTTGTAAGTAACATAGATCTAATTTAGCTTTCTTTCTAATTCCCATGTGTTCGCTTACACAATACTGCGAATAATACAGAAATCAACTTCATCCGAAGGAAGTAAAATACCTTTTGATCCTCTTCAGTCAAAAGCTCGCTGAGAAGAGGATGACTTAGAAACTGTAAACAGCACGGAACATAGTAAGTAAAAAATGTGGCCATGTTGATCGACACTTGCAACAATCAAACAAACATGGAAACTGTTATTGTGCAATATGGTAGTATGCATACCGCTGTCAGCCAAAAGTCTGGGATTGTTTTGATGATGTCACACCTTCGAAGATAGACAGGTCTGCGAATCTCACTGTACTTCTGCTCGACCTCCAAGACCTTATCACTTGCTTCCTCATTAACCTGTGAGCAAAGAATGGAGTTAAAATAGGGCTAAAGATATACAGGTATAGTTTTAAAAACAACTATGGATGAAATCAACATTTCCTAATAGTGAGGTGTCATATAAAGTGAAAGGCGGAAAGAGAGTAACATTGGGATAGTATATAGTAGCAATGATAAGACAGCAGTCAAGGCTAAGAACACCCTTTTCACTCCAGTAATTAAACTAGGCTCAAGCTGTTAATAACAGGAATCCAACACCCTACCCTGGCCCGGGAGATCATGGAACAGGCTGTCTATGCTGAATCCAATATCAAAATTTCATTTCAAAAACTGCAATATATGTTGGCAAATATAAGCATACTAGGTTGAACAAACGAAACTGAATAACGTGGGCAGGGGGAGAAACACAATATCTGCAAATGAACATAGTGTTGTTGATATCTTGCAAGTGTGGTGTCTTTGATTAGACTCCAGTGGCAAGACAGCAGAGGCTAGTGCCAGTAGTTCATGCTTTGTGTACTATTTGACTGCGAAAAAAGCACCAATTGGCACTCTCTATACTCTGGTAGTTACCAGTAACAATTGACTGTTAGATTCAAAATCAGGACACATGTGACGGAACTGTTTACTACAGGTTCCAGACAGCCTGGCCAAATCCCGTTCCTTGCCAGCCTCGGAACTGAAAGGAACAAGAAATGAAACCCAGAGTTGCTTCCACAGTTACTTTCATCACAGAACTTAAACTGCAAATTGGACTGGCGTGGAAGTAGTTAAGTTACTCCAGATATCTCAAAAATTATGTTTTAAATAGGTTGGCAAACCTATCAGGTATAACATGCCAACCAACATGGCAAGGCAATGGAAATGCTTACTGAATACTACATAGACCTTCATTCCGCCCTACATATAAACCTTCATCATGTGTCCACTGTAAAACAGCCTAAACACTTGGCCTCTACTAGTATTCAAAAAGCTACTTGCCAGAACATCACGGTGCATCAGGCGATAGCACACAGCAGGCGCTCTAAACTAAGCAGACAAATTGTACTACTCAACCTCTAGAGGCTAACAGAATTCTCCAAAATGGCAACATCTCACCATTTGAGCAACTACTATATTCGCCACCGCCCACAGTAATTCCGCACAGGCACGACTACAAGGAGCGGGGAATTCTACCAAACTCGCTATCAACAACCCCTCCGTCAAATTGCTCTCAAATTCGGCAGACACCCGCTTCAAGCCTCCAAAGTCACTACCTAATCCTGTTGTCCAGTCACCTCTAACCTTTCAGGGCGTAGCAAAATAGATCGGGAGGAGCAGAATAAAGGCTCACCTTCTCGAGCTCGTCCTGGATCTCCTGGAGCCTCTCGATAGAGAGGACGAGGGCACCATCGATCTGTTCGTTCTCCTCGCCGGCGTCGGCGTCGGTCTTGGCCTTCTTCCCCTTGTCCGCCGGCGCCGTCATAGTCGCTTCTCTCTAGGGTTTTAGCCTCCGACCTGCGCAGCGCGAGCGAGAAGGAGTGTGTGCGTTTGTTAGAAGCGGGCAGCGAGGGGGAGGCGGAGCTGGGGGGAAAACAATGGGGAGCTGCGCGATTTTTATAGCGGGCGGCGCGGAGATACGCGTCGGCTCAGTATTGAGACGATTTGGAGTGGGCTGGGCCGTTGGATTCGCGTGGTTTTGTCTCTACTGGGGGGTTTTGTAAAACCCTAACCCTAAGGATCGGGAGGGGGGTCTTGGATCGTCGAGTTTCGGCCGCACGCACTGCTTGGACCAATTACACGCGAGCTTCTTAAAATACTCTCTATATCACACACTAGCTATGTTTGTGTAACTTGGATATATTTTACAAACATTGTTTATTAACCGAACAACAAATAACAAAGATCTCTTGATGTTGTTCTTCTAACTATATTTTCCATTTTGAGTTTTCTTCAAGCCTTCGACAAATGAACAAGTCCACACATGTACAAACTCGACTAAACGTATTAAGTCTAGAAAATACATTTCCTTTAGCTTACACTTAGCATGCCCTCAAGTCGTCTGAAACATGTTCTCGAATCTGGTAAGCATCAATATCATCAAATTGTTGTTGTAGGTCTGGATCTACATAGGCAAGCATTTATCTTAGTAGATTCGAATCGTGGTGTCATGTACGCATTTATAAAAGCAGTTGTTCATTGTCATCTAGATCTAGAAGTGGGTTTTCTAGAATATGTTCCTTGTAATCATGCCTGCCAACCCTTTTTAGATAACTTTGTACCATTATATTATTCTTCGTGAGGATCAAAAGCAAAGTTATACTCCCGCGTGGAGTGATGTACTGGTCGCATAATTTTTCGCCCAATGGTGACTTTGAGTTTATCGAACCAAATGGAAGGTAGGAATTCTTGGTGGATATTCCCCCGACAACGATTTTGTGCTACCCTGGTTTGAAAAGTGAGCTCCCTCGAGTGGTATATGCGGGTTGGGACACTCCTTTTCCTCCTTTACACCTGACTCAACTTTCCTCCCGACACAAGTGAGTTAATCTTGTCCTAACGGACTTTGTCTTGCTACAGGACGTCGGTCTCGGTGTTGTTCTGAGAGGTTGAAGTAAAGTCCTCAAGGAACCGCGTGGTGTGGATTGGTCGATGACGTGGTACCATACGCGCCTTGAGCCCTCATTCTTTTACTAGAAGAAAACATTATAGTTGTAGTGTTTGGTGGCCACAAAGTACTTGGCTGATGATGATGGTAATAGCTAGCTCGGATGATGTGTATCCATGTGACGAAGACATAGATCCTAGACCCTGTGGGTAAGGACACCCCGTCTCAGGCCCATGGTCAAGGCCCAAGAAGAGAAGCCCTTGGAGTATTCCAGAAGGCCCACGCGAAGCCCACCCGCACTGTCTTGCGGGATAGGTTAGGAAACCTGTAACCGACCTAAGGTTAGAGTTCGAGTCCTCTCCGGGTAGGGTTTGAGACCTGGCCACCTATATAAGGCCAAGAGAGCCACCGGTAGAGGACCAAGCAACACCGCAACACCAAAGGCTTGAGCTTGAGATTATACTCTCGACTCGAGCCACCACCATTGTAACCGATCTACTCGATTAATACAGATCGACAGAGGCAGGAGTAAGGGTTTTACCTCTACGAGGGCCCCGAACCTGGGTAAATCTCGCCCCCTGTCTAGCCGACGATCGCCACCAGCGCTCATGGGTTCTCCTACTCGAAACCCGATAGGGTCACCTGAGGGATTTGCCGAACAGCGGATTCGACAATTGGTGCCGTCTGTGGGAACGGCGGGCGCTGGATCACCGGCATCTTCGGCTTCATCGACAACCAACTCCCGTTGGAAACCATCGACTACGGCTCCGAACAATCCTATACGGATCGGATCTGTCGTGGTCACACCTCACTCGCCGGAATCACGCCCGGTATTCGAGGATCTGGAGAGGAGCGTCACCTTGACGTTCGGGAGCCTGAAGTTCGTGACCAACAGGGACGGAATCCTCCACTTCTTGGAATAATCAGAATCTGAATTTGAAGCCGTCGACTCGCGCCGTCATCTGGAGAAGAGCGGCGAGTCCGTCCGCTTCAACGCCAACGACTACCATACCCTCTCGACAGAGGAACCTTCAAGACTCCAAAGAACCTTCCGATCTACGCCTAGGACGCACGAGCCACGACTGGCTCAAGTCTGCATGGCAGGATCGGAGCAACCCCCGGAAACGGAACATAGTGCAGCAGAACGCGCCATAATCGGCGTCTCGCGAGAAGCTTGGGATCGCGCCAAGGAGGCTATGCGGACGAGCAAGCCACCCGCAGCAGATTCGCCACACGAGGATATGGTTGCCTACCATTATCATCTCGTAAGAGCAGCCGCGACCATCAAGGATGCGCGGATAGATCTCGCCCGTCGAAAAAGAGCGGCGGATGAATCGAGTCATGTAGCGTTCCCACATTTAAATAATGTAAGGACAGCTGTGTTATTGTGCTAGTCCCTCGATCAATTGCTAGCACCACAGTACAAAATGAAATATCATGCAAATGCATCAAATTCTATTACATCGCAAGATCCAGTCTTTACAAAATAGTATTACAACTTGCATAGTCTTAGAAGACTAGCAGTAAACAAAGATATACAGCGGAAAACATGAATAACATTGAGCCCATCTTCTTCATGTGCCACAGGCAAAACATGTTGGCGATAGTCTCGAGATCCTAAACGAAATCCTCACTCGTCTTCAGAAATATCTGCAATATGGAATATGCAGCCACAAGGGAGTCAATACAATTTAATGTATTGGCAAGTAACACTATGGTGGATATAGATGGCAAGACTAATACTACATGCTTATTTGGCTGGGTGGAGTTTTTGGCTAAGTTTGCATAAAGCTAGTTTTGTCATATCTCTTTTGTAAAACAAACTTTTCTTTTCAAAGAGTGGCAACATTGGATTAAGATCCAAGCACCACAATACTGTTCACTTGGTCAAAATTTTACCTATTGAAAATGGTGATGAGATTCTTCCGTCAATCCTTGTCCAGCTGCTCATAGTTGTCCATAACCGGGGACACGGCTAAGATCTTAGTTTGTTGACTCTGCAGAGTTTGTGCACTTTCACCTTCAGACTCAAATCAGCCCAAACATCCTATACACCATGAGTGCATTAAGGAAAGGAGAAGATTGAGACGAGATCTTTCAGAAGAAATTCCACCACCGTTTGGCTTACCCGTTCCACCTATAATTATGCTGTTGGGAATATGCCCTAGAGGCAATCATGTATGATGTAATTCCCACTGTATTCATAAAGTTATTAAGTTGTCCTTGTTTTGAACATCTGATACATATCATTGAATATGTGATTCGATTGTGGAACCATGTATTCATGTTGTTCATACTAGATTGTCCTTGGTCATTTAGGTTGTGCTGGACACACACCCTAGACTAATGTAAGTGTTGGCTGATGACACAGTTCCACTTGTCATGGGCATGGTGATGCCATTCCAACGTTCACGGACTTGGCTAAAGAGTTTAGCAAGTCGGATTGACCCATATTGAGATGCAACGATCAAGTCGTCATTTGCACGTCTCAATCAATGTAATCCTTAGACCTGAGGTTGTCGCACAATCCGAGTTGTGGATCACCGACTTAGGTTCTGTCAAACGTTGTTCTGTGACAAGGCAACTATAAAGGCAGAGTTCGGGTCGAATGAGAAGCAAGCTGCGTGATGTGGATAATCAAGATGGGATTTTGCCCCTCCGAATGGAGAGATATTCTCTGGGCCCTCTCGAGTGATATGATTCAGTAAGCATGGCCATGCGCAACTCAGTTAAGTGTTAACTGTGTCTGTTGACTAAGAGTTAGTCAGGTGAATCACATATCACGGATCGAGAAGAGAGTTGAGCTATTTAAGGGATGACGATAAATCGCCTATAGCTCGACAAGGTATATCGTGAGGCAAAAGGGACTAAGATGAATATCACATTGAAAGGTATGTCGTCATGACTCAATGGGACTTGGGAGTCGGCACGTTCTGCTAGGAGCCGCTACCGATTGATCGATTGAGAGTCGGACTCCAATCGTGTCCAAGTCGCCATGAGCCTGCAGGGTCGCACACTTAAGAGCGGGAGCAAATATTGGTTGGGTTGGACCCGAACCGGAAATGGACTGAATTAGTGAGTCGGGCTCACAGAGGGAATGGGCCACAAGTGTTGTGCAGCCCATTACCATACGCTATATAAAGAGGGGCGCAGGTTGCCCAGCGGGCACGTTAGTCCACTCTCCCATGCGTTGGGAACCCTAGCCCCACTCAGTCCAGCCGCCGCACCGGACCTAGCAGTCCGCCGTCGGAGCTCCTCCTCGTACGTGTGGATACCGGCAGAGGTGCTGTAAGTTCAGCACTTCGACGTTCGAGGGATTGGATCGGCCGGACCGGATCGTGGGACTGCACTGCCCCGACCAGACGCGCTACATCGATAATCCGCACCTGCGCGTCTAGTGGTAATACTCGTGGCCTTCTACCTCGGCTAGATCTTGGGAGTACCGCGTAGGAAAAGTTTTTCGTTTATCTTTACGCGACCCAACAGTGGTATCAGAGCGGTAGCTTCTGGTATTAGGCCCGAGATCCGTACATATGTGATATGTAGTTAGCGTTAGATGTGATCTAATTGCTGTTTTGGTGGTCGGTCTATGAGATAGATCGGTTTTGTACAAGGTTGATTGGATCAATCGTACTCGGGGTTAATGGATGATCTGGTTTCCGTGATCATACTGCTAAGGTCGTGGAACAACTTACCCCTACCGGTCGGTTTCCGCCATCGGGGTATACCGTGACACATAAATCCAGTTGCGGTGATCGAAGATCAAAGAGTTTGGTCGAATCGGAATACGGATCAGATTCGGGTAAAATCGTTTTATCCGATGAAGAAATCCATGATCGGAATGCAGATGAGATCTGCGTTTTCCGAAATCGTAGCACCTTAGATGTTGTTGCGAGTTTCACAACGCCGGTAGATATCGTATCTATGCATAACTTGTTTTTGCAGGAAGTTGTGAATGGTATGGCTTATGTGCATGTGATGTGTGTAATCCATACATGATCTGCGTATCATGTTTTTGTCAGCCGGCTGGAGCCTAGGTGCTGTCATTTTATTGTATACCGGCCTGCGTGTCGGATTCTCTATGTAAATTTCATTCACTTAGCTAGTGTAGCTTGTTGGAGAACCCGGAAGGCATGCAAGTCGATGTACAAGTCGGCTACATGGAGTAAGATGGCACGTGACAAGAGTTGGCACGAGTCGACTTACAAGCTTCGTGGAGATGGAGATCACCATGAAGAGAGCCATACCATTTCACATTATAATTGCTTTATTTGTGTTATTGTTATGCCTCTATTTACCTCTATTTAGATAGTTGGTAGATTCTTTAATCCCTCAAAGAAGGTCTAGTCGGTCGCCCCGCCAGTGCTGCACCATCACAAGTCGGACATTCTTGGTAGTGGGCTCATAAAATTGAGGTGCTACCAATTCTTTCCGGTTAGGTGGGTTTGAGTCGGACTCTTACAAGCAGAAGCACTTGGTAATCTAGACGAGTCCATCACAACGGTTGTGGGGCTCGGGGCGAGGTAGATTGGGAGCCGGGGCATGTGATGTCACCCAACTAACAGGAGTCGTATAGAGATACGATTGGCAAGGTGTTGCCTACCTAGATCACTTGACGGCTAGCGGTGATGCTAAAGCTCACTAGTCGGCTTGCTTATTTAGGATCTTGAATCACTTAGCAACCATCGGAGGGATGTTGGTTCTAGTGGGAGCATAAGTATTAAATCGTTTAATATGCCTGCTCTTTTATGAATACATGTCTTAAGTGTTTTTGCGTATTTTCTGTTGTAGATCAATGGCACCTAGCAACCTTCCTCAGTTGTCCACTTTTGCGTTGAGGTCAATCCTAGAGAAAGATAAGCTTAATGGAATTAATTTCACCAACTGGTATCGTAATCTGAGGATAGTCCTCAAGCATGACAAGAAAGAACATGTTCTAGAAACTCCACTTCCAGAAGAGCCTGATGATGATGCGACTGTCGCTGTCACAAATGCCTACCGTAAGACTAGAGATGAGTCTACGGAGATTAGCTGTCTTATGCTTGCACACATGGAACCGGACTTGCAGCAGCAGTTCGAAAATGTTGAGGCCTACGATATGATCGAAAGCCTCAAAAGTATGTTCCAGGCTCAAGCAAGGACTAAGAGGTATCAAGTCTCTCAAGCTTTGCTTGGCTGTAAGCTGAAAGACGGCGATCCACTGAGTCCGCATGTAATCAAGATGATTGGTTATATACAGTCTTTGGATCGCTTGGGCTTCTCAATTAAAGAAGAGATCGCCACTGATATAATTCTGAACTCTCTTCCTAGTGCGTATGGTCCGTTCATCTCGAACTACCATATGCATGGTATGGATAAGAGTATCACTGAATTACATGGGATGCTCAAAACGGCAGAGGCTGATATCAAGAAAGGCGCCAGTCAAGTGTTGATGGTGCAGAATAAGGCTAAGTTCAAGAAGAGTTCTTGGACTAAGAAGAAGAAGGATAAGTCAGGAGGTAGCGCCCATGGCCCTGTCCAGAGTGCTTCCTCAAAGACTAAGCCTTCTCCTACAGCCGGAGCCAATTGCTTCTATTGCAAGCAGGATGGCCACTGGAAGAGGAACTGCACCAAGTATTTGGCTGACAAGGCCAAGAGTGGAGGTATGACTTCCGACTCAGGTACACTTGTGTGTAATGTTATAGAGATTTATCTTGCTGATGCACCTAATAGTTCTTGGGTATATGATACCGGATCAGTCATTCACATTTGCAACTCGTTGCAGGGGCTGGTAAGAACTAGGAGCGTGGCAAGAGGAGAGGTTGATATTCGGGTCGGCAACAAGGCGAGAGTCGCTGCGTTGGAAGTCGGCACGATGCAACTTCATTTACCTTCAGGATTTATTTTGGAACTGAATAATTGTTATTATGTTCCAGCACTTAGTCTAAACATTATTTCCGCCTCATGTTTGATGAGACAAGGTTATGAGTCGAATATTAAGAATAATGGTTGTTCTTTATATTTGAAAGATATGTTTCATGGCTTTGCACCCGTTCAGAACGGGTTATTTATTTTAAATCTTGATAGTGAATCGGTCTATAACATAAATGTTAAAAGGTTGAAACCAAATGATCTGAATATGACTTACTTTTGGCACTGTCGGCTTGGTCATATAAGTTGGAAGCGCATGAAGAAGCTCCATGATGATGGACTTCTAACTTCGTTTGACTTAGAGTCATTCGAGACATGCGAATCATGCCTACTAGGCAAAATGACCAAGACACCTTTTGCAAGGAGCTGTGAAAGGGCGTCCGACTTGTTGGAACTAATACATAGTGATGTATGTGGTCCAATGAGCACGACAGCCAGAGGTGGTTATGAGTACTTCATTACCTTCACTGATGATTTGAGTAGGTATGGATATATCTATTTAATGAAACACAAGTCGGAAGCCTTTGAAAAGTTCAAGGAATTCCAGAGTGAGGTACAAAATCAGCTCGGCAAGAAAATAAAGTTTCTACGGTCGGACCGTGGAGGCGAGTACATGAGCCATGAGTTTGATGACCATCTAAAGAGTTGTGGAATAGTTCCTCAACTCACTCCACCGGGTACACCGCAGAGAAACGGTGTATCGGAACGGAGAAATCGGACCTTGTTGGACATGGTACGATCAATGATGAGTCGGACAGATCTACCTTTATCATTTTGGGGTTATTGTCTAGAAACTGCAGCTTTCACACTAAACAGAGTACCATCAAAGTCAGTAGAGAAGACACCACATGAGATGTGGACTGGTAAAAAGCCAAGTTTGTCTTTTCTAAAGATTTGGGGTTGTGAAGCATTTGTCAAGCGACTTCAGTCGGACAAGCTCACGCCCAAGTCGGATAAGTGTATTTTCGTGGGGTATCCGAGGGAAACCTTGGGGTACTACTTCTACAACCGGGAAGAGGGCAAAGTGTTTGTCGCTCGGAATGGTGTCTTCCTTGAGAAAGAGTTTCTCAGTCGGGAAGTCAGTGGGAGCACGGTGCAACTCGAAGAAATTCGAGAGGAACCCGCTAGGGGCGAGTCGGCGAACGCCTTGGAGGCTGAGCCGGTCGTGGTACCTACACCGGTAATAGCACCTGAACCACGGAGATCTGCTAGATTACAGAGTGCTCGTGATGTTTTACTGTTAGACAGTAATGAGCCGGCAACTTATTCGGAAGCGATGGTGGGATCTGATTCCGAGTCATGGCTTGGAGCCATGAGATCCGAGTTAAAGTCCATGGATGAAAACCAAGTTTGGAATTTGGTTGATCTGCCTGACGGTGCAAGACCCGTCGAGTGCAAATGGGTCTTTAAGAAGAAAATTGATATGGATGGAAATATTTCCGTCTATAAAGCACGACTTGTCGCGAAGGGGTTCCGACAGGTTCAAGGAGTTGACTATGACGAGACATTCTCGCCTGTAGCGATGCTTAAATCAATTCGGATCATGTTAGCCATAGCAACCTATTTCGACTATGAGATATGGCAGATGGATGTCAAGACGGCTTTCCTTAATGGAAATTTAACTGAGGACGTGTATATGATACAGCCCGAAGGTTTTGTCGATCCAGCTAATGCTGACAAGGTATGCAAACTTCAGAAATCCATTTATTGGTTGAAGCAAGCATCTCGGAGTTGGAACATTCGCTTTGATGAGGTAGTCAAATCGTTTGGCTTCATCAAGAGCGATCATGATTCTTGTTTATACAAGAAGTTTAGTGGGAGCAAAGTAAACTTTCTAATCTTATATGTGGATGACATATTGCTGATTGGAAATGATGTCATGATGTTGCAAGAAACCAAGGAGTCATTGGAAAGGAGTTTCTCAATGAAGGATTTGGGTGAGGCAACTTACATATTAGGAATCAGGATCTATAGAGATAGATCCAGGCGGCTCATTGGATTGAGTCAGAGTACTTATCTGGACAAGGTTTTGAAGAAATTCAAAATGGAAGAGTCCAAGAAGGGATTCTTACCGATGTCCCATGGCATAAACCTTAGCAAGACTCAGTGTCCTTCGACAACTGATGAGCGAAGTCGGATGAGTGTGATCCCGTATGCTTCGGCAATCGGATCCATCATGTATGCCATGATTTGTACTAGGCCAGATGTTTCCTATGCTCTAAGTGTTACGAGCAGATACCAGGCTGACCCTGGCGAAGCCCACTGGGCAGCGGTTAAAAACATCCTTAAGTATTTGAGAAATACTAAGGAAATGTTCCTGGTTTATGGAGGTGATGAGGAATTCAGTGTAAAGGGTTACACGGATGCGAGTTATCTCACCGACTCAGATGATTCTCGTTCGCAATCGGGATACGTGTTCGTAATGAACGGAGGAGCTGTGAGCTGGAAGAGTTCCAAGCAAGATACGGTGTCTGCATCTACAACAGAGGCTGAGTATATTGCTGCCTCAGAGGCGGCAAAGGAAGCTGTTTGGATCAGGAACCTCCTGATTGATCTTGGTGTGGTTCAGGGCGCGTCCAATCCATTGGACGTATATTGTGACAACAATGGTGCTATCGCACAAGCCAAGGAACCTAGACAACACCAGAAGAACAAACATATACTCATGCGGTACCACCTCATTCGCCAGTTTGTCGAACAAGGTGATATCAAGTTATGCAAAGTACACACGGATGCAAACATTGCAGATCTGTCGTGGGATAATCACGGCAGATGTTACCGGGGGTAACTGATCTTGGGGCAAGTCGACACAGGTATTCGGGAGAGGGTTTAGCTCGAAGGAAGACATGGCGGAAAGCAATCTAAGAACCGGAAAATAACTCGCCGGATCTCAATATGAATTATACTGGATACTCGATAACAGGTGTTACAACTATGACTTGAATCTCTCTCAGGCTAAGCCTAGGGGTTGGTTTATATAGCACCCATAGCCCCCTTGGCTTGCCCTACGAAGCGCACCCTAAGTCCTACTCGAACTCTTTATACAAACTCTAACTTTCCTTATCGCTACCCACAATCCGGGTTACGAATCTTACAAGCCTTGGGCCTTCCAGAAGTTTCTTTGGCCTTAGCCGGATCCGGTCCAGCTGCCGTTTGGGCCGGATCACACCTGAGAGTTGGCATACCGGGTTACTATCCCCTCATCAGTAGTCCCCAGGATAGCGCGGGTTTCACAGATTCATTCTTGAAGCGCTCTCTATTCCCTGAAAAAGATACGAAACACCCAAGTTTATGGGAACCGGGTTAAATTGCTTTGACAGATGGCTAGGCATAGCTCCATGACGGTCATACGGTAACTCGATCCTCCCCCGAATGCCTAACAGGCCTTTCCAGAGTTGAACCCTAAAATGTTAAGGTCCCACTCTCGATAAGGATCCCTGATATCTCGGGGTAAGTTGCGTTTCCTCCGCCAACGGAACATTTTACCTCGTTCCGAACGCATGCAACGCCAAATCCGCGCGGATAATTACGGCTCCGTAACTTCCGGTTTTCCAGCCACGGGTGAGCTCACCACCTCCCTTATAAATATCAATCGAAGGTAAACCTAGGCCTTTCACCTCGCCTCATCATCCCCTTTCTCCTCGCTCCCTCGCAGTTCCTGCCGCCGGGCTCGCGCACACTACAAAAGACAAGGCCATTGCCGGCCGCGCTCGACCTCGAGCTATCCAGCACCGCCATCAAGCATCGTCGTCACATCTTCGCTTCTCTCATCGAGGGCCGTGGAGAGACACTCAAGCCGCGCCACGCACCACCCTCATTTCGGACCTCAATCCCCTCGGTAAACCTCTCTCAATCATCCAATTGAAACTCGCAATTTCTTCAATTTGACCAGGATCGGATCTGGATCAACCCGTAAATTACCTTCCTGGTGTCGTCAAATCAAACCGCTTCGATAGTCCTTAGCTCCTCTAAGCACCTGATGCGTAGTCGCAGCTCATCCCCGCGCATTTATTGACCATCAAACTTTATATAAGATCGCTCGCAAGCTTTTCAACCTAGATCCGTTCCACCTTGCTTTTTCCGCTTGTCTCATTAACATCCGGAAAATCCTCTTTTTCCAGCTATTTCCTTCGCAATAAAGGTATGGGCAACCATCCATGTTCGCCCAACCCACCTCAATACGTAAGTAATTAACAATTTACTCAACCTCATCTGACACCCGGAAAATCCTCCACATTTAACATCGTAGCGCGTTATCCGGGTATTATTTTAGCCTTCGCATTGTCTTGATATTTCCAGACTCGGACAATCTGATACTCCGAATCTTACTCCATACATCTCTTGTCCCTTGCAGGTCAACTCCATGGCTCCGAAAAGACAGGGAAGGCACCCGGCTCCGACCAAGACCCCTCAAACCACTTCTGCCAACTGGGGTCGGTCTTCAACGACGAAGGCCAAGCTGGAAGGAATGGCCGAATTAGGAATCCTTCCCTCTCAAAAGGAGATACATTGGAGGGCTCCTGACGATGAGACCCGTCCTACTCCTGCCGGGAATGAGGTAATCTGTTTTACCGAGCACGTGACCCGGGGATTTCGTCCTCCGGGTCACCCTTTCTTCCGGGAAATCTTAAGCCACTACGGCCTCCGGGTGTTCGACATAGGGCCTAACTCTATGCTGAATATTACCCATTTCATAGTCTTGTCCGAATCTTACTTATGCATTCCACCGAGCCTGGATCTTTTTATTGAGTTATTCCAATGCGAGCTGTGCCGCGAGAGCGATGACGGAGCTCTTCTTACTTGTGGCGGGGTATCTATCCAGCGCCGCAAGCACTCACTAATGCCAACTCTTAACTTGAACTCCCACGTCAACAACTGGCAATTATCTTTCTTCTATTGCCATGACACTTCTCCGGATGGTGAGAGGAAATTGCCGGGTTACTCGGAGAGCCTCCTTGAACCCTCCGAGTCTTTTAGCGCTTTTGCACCCGAGCCTGATAGGGAAGCAATTCAGCCCTTTTTGGCCAAACTAGCAGCCCTCTCAGCCCATGGCCTTCTTGGGCTTAATCTAATAAAAACTTGGGTAGATTTCCGGGTTCAGCCCAACTCCATTCGTTCGAAGTTGCTACACGAGTACTCGGGTCACATCACGGACTCCCTCCGCTACTCCACCAAGAACTTCCCTGCTGGCAACACCAACAAGACCATCAAGGGCTTCCTGATGGAGAGGCTAGATGTTATAAAGAACGCTACCGGGCTACCCCCGTTTACTCGGGAGAATCCCGCTCCAGCGGTAAGACCTGACCCCCTTTTTCTTGTTTCAGCACTTTTATCCGCTATAGTCTCTAACCACTACTTGCATTTACTTGTTCACAGGCTGACGATCCCTTCTGGAAGGTCGAGAACTCTCCTCCCTCCCAAGACCCCGAAGGGGAAAACGAGTCCATTGATGACGACGAGGGTACTCTTTCATAACCTTTATACCTGCCTTTCATCTGTGCCACCTTTCTTACCACTCGTCCTTTCTTATCTGATACTTACTCGGCTTTCAGGGTCAGAGGACGAAGAGGAGGAAGAAGAAAATGACCCGGAAGCCACCGAGTCTGACCAAGAACCCCCAGTTGGAAACAAAAGGAAAGCTAGAGGGGTAGTTGAAAAGGTTCCCTTCTCTTCCATGTCTTGTGCGCCTTACTCCTTTGCCACTATGCGTGAACTTAATGTGCGATTATCACATTCACCCTTCTTGAAGGACCCTCTCCCGACTAAACGTAGGGTGACCCGGAGTTCTCCGGGGGATGATACCCTTAACCCGGGTATCTCCACCTCGCCCGCTCATCGAGCCAGCACCCCTCCAGCTCAACCTTCCCAATCTCCTCAACGTCATCCATCTCCTAGTCATCCACTTGCCGGGCAATTTCGCGTACCGCAGCCAGTGCTTTTACCAACGTCATCCGCCTCCAGCTGCGAGCTTCCCCCGGACTATGCTGTGAACACCGGGTAAACTACCTTTACTTACATTCTCTCGCACTTGTTATCTTTCTTTTTTCCATACATTCCACTAATCAATGTCTCCTTTTTTTTCTTTCAGCGCCACAGTTACGCTGAGTGACCCGGATATTCCTGAAGCAGAAAGGCAGGGAGAGGAGAAGCCGAGTAATAACATGGACATTGAGGTTGAGGACGAGGCCGAGGACGGAAATGAAGAAGACCCTTTTAAGGACCCACCTCCACCAAAAACTGCATCACCCCAGCCCTCTGAGGAGGTGGACGAAGATATCATTTTGGAGACCAAGTCGGGTTCTCCTAACCCGGACACTCAAACGGTCCGGGTTTCGACCCCCAGACCCGGAACAACCCTTCAACAGGAAGGCCAGTCTTCCGGCCCTTCTCGACTTCGCCCTGAAGACATGACCTTTGCTCAAATGCTAGATGCCCTCCATACCTTGAAGGGTGATGAAAAAAACATACTAGACGCCTTAATAACCAAGCACGAGGTAATCCCGAATAGTACCAATTGTTTCCACACATAGTCCCCAAGTTCCAAGTAAATTACTAAGTAACTTGCTTGGAACTTTGTATAATGTTTCTGGCTAATCCCTCTTCATGCTTCCTTATAGGACTATGTTTCACAGTTGGAGAAGAAACTGGCCAAGTCCACCAAGCGTATTGAAAAAGAAACGGCCCTTCGTGAAGCTGCGGAGACTGAAACTCGCAGGTGCCAAAAAATGACGAAAAGGTACAGGAAAAGAGCTCACAAGGCTAAGGATAAACTGACAACACTTTCCGTGCAAATTGCTGACGTTTATCGTACCGCGACTGGTAAGATTTTTAAATTTCACCTTTTTTATGACCCGGATTCCTTTGATATGAACCACTGTACTTGCTTACTTATTATC
This sequence comes from Alopecurus myosuroides, assembly GCA_028641055.1. Taxonomy (NCBI): domain Eukaryota; kingdom Viridiplantae; phylum Streptophyta; class Magnoliopsida; order Poales; family Poaceae; genus Alopecurus; species Alopecurus myosuroides. Next base: position 170,198,264 of record CM054060.1, on the reverse strand, counting down.
TTTGCTCCTTTGGCCTCTTTAGCAGGCCCAAGTGATGCTGCCCCCGAAGAAGATGACGCTGCTAAGCTAAAAACCATCAAAAATACTCTTCGCCAACTTTGCAGCGGAGTTAGCTGGATACTTGATGAGTTGCGACTGCCGGGTGTCAGGCCAGATAATATGAAGAGATTACTGGAATTCTGCTCCACGATCCCCGAGTGGATTTGGCACTGGAAACGGTCCTCCTGCCGATTTGGGGTAACTCGGGGGCTCGCGTTGGCTAAAGCCTACGCTCCCAAGCTAGAGCTGGCCAAACTTATGAGCGGATTTCCAGAGTTCAACTTGGATGGGTCCAAGTTTTTGCCAAAGGACTTCAAGGCTATTCAGAAAGAAGTCCGTCATCCGGCTAGCGTTATCGCTGATAGCTTAGAGATTGATGTGATTCTCCCTGCTTATGATGCTAATGACAAGATTGTCCAGGCGAACCGCCCCCAGCCGTACGATATGCTTGCCCGTTGGAGGGAGGAGGCAATCAAGATAAGGGACGAAGCTGCCAAGAAGGCCGATGCCGACTCTGCTCCTGCAACTTCGCAACCCGGGACTGCTACTGATCCGAGTGGCGCCGCCACCACCAGTGGCAACAAGGGCAAGGCCAAGATGGATCCTGCAGCTTGAAGTAATGAATATCGCCTATCATTCCATATGCGTCAGTCGGCAAAGCGTCGTTAAAACAGCTTTATTATTTGTTTAAGCGGAGCGCCTGTGCTCTTTTGATACTTTAGGGTTTTTGTAATATTTTTGTTTAAACTCCCGATGCACTTTGCGCCCCTTTGGGCTTTTGATTAATGTGTCTTTGCACCCGCTTGTTCTTGATATCCACTTACTTTATTCTTGATACCTTGTACCTTTACTTTTTTTTTATGCTTTCCTTGGCGAGACCCGACCTCCGGGTTTCGTTGACATCTGGGGAACGGGCTTACACCCGGATCCCTAAGCCCCCGAGACCCGGATGCGTGGCTCGTTGGAATTTTATCGGCTGGATAATGCTGTTTCTTCTTCAGAGCTCACAAGTCCCCCAGTCCGGGTTTCCGCGTCTAGGACACGTGATTGTTTCTTTTCAAGGAAACGAATCGCCTGTCGCTAAATGCCCAAGACGTCAGGACAGCTTTTTATGATGTTTGAAGTTATGCTTGATAATCGTTGAGTTTCCGGCTGCTAGCCTTATACTCTGCATAACTTGTGGTTTAGATGACCCTTTCAACTACCTTGTACTATAAGCCGGCTTTCGCGTGGATACCATGTTGTTACATCAATACGAAAACGGGGTCAAGCAAGTCCCGTTTGGGTCTCATGACCGACAGTAATCGTAAGCGAACAAATCATGCCACTTTGTTGCGAGTCACATCGAGCTTAAGTAAGAATAGCCGAGAAATTTGGACTTCTTTGTCCGGTTATAAGATTGTAGCCCACCCGTTTTTTCGAGTGACCGGCCCCTATAACTCATTGGCATCAAGGCCGGGTCTTTTTTGAGTTTGCAGCTGTGCTTATAGGAGCAACCAGCCCTCAAGACCTGAATATGCACACCGTATAAATGACAATTGCCTCTTTTCCTGATAATCTCCTTTTTATTTGATATGAGAAAATTAGGCCAGCAAGCCGCCTCATTAAAAACCCGTCCAGTCCCCAAGGGTGCCCCGGATAGGAAAAGAGTGCGTCTGAAACCTGCTGCCTGTTACATCGTTTTCTGCTAAGTATAGTATGGACGTAGCTGAGCCACGTTCCATGGTCTATCTCTTTCTTGCATAGGTGCAGTAGTGTGAGCAGTGTCGTTGATTGTGGCCGATTCTTCTCTTGCATCTATCAAGTAATATGACCCATTATGCAGACTCCGGCTTACGATGAAAGGTCCTTCCCATGGTGGCGATAGTTTGTGCTTTCCCTCGTTTGTCTGAACCAAGCGCAGGACCAAGTCTCCCTCCTGGAAGACCCGGCTTTTCACCCGCCGGCTATGATATCTTCGCAAGTCCTGCTGATATATGGCTGACCTTTCCAAGGCTTGCTCCCTTTGTTCTTCTAACATATCCACGGCGTCTTGCCGGGTCTTCTCGTTCTCCACTTCGACATAGGCTTTCACTCTTGGTGAATCATGAATGATGTCGCTTGGTAATACTGCTTCTGCGCCGTAGACCATGAAGAAAGGTGTCATCTGGGTGGATCGGTTAGGTGTAGTATTGATACCCCAGACCACGGAAGGAAGTTCTTCAACCCATGCCCCAGCGGCCCTGATACAAGGAACCCTCAGTCGTGGTTTCAATCCACGAAGTAGCTCTTGGTTCGCCCTCTCCACTTGCCCGTTGGCTTGCGGATGTGCCACTGATGCTACATCAAGCCTGATTCCATTGTTGCCACAAAATTTTTCCATCTCTCCAAGGGACATGTTGGTTCCATTGTCGGTAATTATGCTGTGGGGGTATCCAAACCGGTATATAATTCTTTTCAGGAACTTGACTGCTGTGGCCGCTTCGCAATTGGTTACTGGCATAACCTCCACCCATTTGGTAAACTTATCAACAGCCACTAAAAGGTGCGTCTTCTTGCAAGGTGACATATGGAAGGGGCCAACCATGTCCATACCCCAAACAGCGAATGGCCAAGTTAATGGGATGGTCCGTAACTCCATAGCCGGCACATGAGTTTGGCGAGCGTACCTTTGACATCCGTCGCACCTTGCCACTATCCGTTCCGCGTCTGCTAGAGCTGTGAGCCAGAAGAACCCATGCCGATAGGCCTTGGCCACAAGGGACCTTGTGGACGCATGATGCCCACAATCACCTTCATGGATCTCCTTAAGGATCTGTCGGCCTTCCTCTGGTGTCACACAGCGCAAAAAGACTCCTGCCGCACTTCTCTTGTACAACTCCCCATTGATAATAGCATATCCTTTTGCCCGCCTCAGGATTTGTCTTGCTAGTACCTCCTGTTCGGGTAGTTCGCCCCGCGATAAGTAGGCCAGATATGGCTCTGTCCACTCGGGAACGTCACGTATTGTAGCCACGAGCTCCACATCCGGGTCTCGATTTGCTAGTTCTTCTTCAGACTCGGATTTAACTGACGGTCGCCATAGCTCGTCCAGGAAAACATTAGGTGGAACCGGCTCCCTGCGCGAGCCGAGTCTGGCGAGTGCGTCTGCTGCCTCGTTTTTTCTTCTGTCTATGTGCTCCACTTCATACCCGGAAAAACACCCGGCAACCCTATCAACCTCCCTGCGGTACGCTGCCATAGTGGCGTCCTTTCTATCCCAGGTTCCTGATACCTGCTGCACCACGAGATCCGAATCTCCAAAGCATCGTATCCTTTTAATGTTCATCTCCTTGGCTACCTTTAAGCCATGCAACAGAGCCTCATACTCGGCCACGTTGTTTGAACAATCGAAGTGAATCTGCAGCACGTAACTTAGTTTATCCCCCTTTGGTGATGTCAGCACCACTCCAGCTCCTGACCCTTCGTACTGCTTTGATCCATCGAAGTGCATGGTCCATGACTCGGAACTTGGAACTGCGGTAACCATTCCAGTGTGCGTCCAGTCGTTAACGAAATCAACCAAGGCCTGGGACTTGATTGCCGATCTGGGCTCGTAGCTGATATGATAATCTCCCATCTCTATTGCCCATTTGGCTATTCTTCCCGTTGCATCCGAGTTTCTGATGATATCCGACATTGGTATTGAACTAACCACTGTTATGGGATGTTCTTGGAAATATGGCTTCAACTTCCGGCTGGCCATAAAGACCCCAAACACCAATTTTTGCCAATGTGGGTAACGCTGCTTCGCTTCCGATAACACCTCGCTGACATAATAAACCGGCCTCTGGACCGGGTAACCTTTCCCATCCTCTTTGCGTTCCACGACAACTACTGCGCTGACGGCTCGGGGACCGGCTGCCACGTATAATAACATAGGCTCTTTAGGACCCGGCGTCGCTAGTACTGGCGCTTCAGATAACTGCTTCTTTAGTGCTTCAAACGCCTCATCTGCCTCCTGATCCCATACGAACTTATCTGATTTCCGCAAAAGCCGGTACAAGGGTATTGCCTTTTCTCCAAGCCTGGATATGAACCGGCTCAAGGCTGCTACGCAGCCCGTGAGCTTTTGAACGTGCTTCAAATTTTCCGGTTTCTTCAAACTCTGGATGGCCTTGATTTTATCCGGGTTTGCCTCGATTCCTCTCTGGGAGACTATAAAGCCGAGTAACTTCCCGGCCGGAACTCCGAATACACACTTCATTGGGTTAAGCTTCATCTGATACCTTCTCAAGTTTTTAAACGTTTCCTTTAAATCATCAATAAATGTCTCTGCCTTCCGGGTCTTAATAACCACATCATCCACATACGCGTGCACGTTGCGCCCAATTTGATCCTCGAAGCACTTCTGAATACACCGCTGGTAAGTTGCGCCCGCGTTTTTCAATCCAAACGTCATGGTTTTGTAGCAGAAGGCCCCAAAAGGGGTTATGAATGACGTTTTCTCCCAATCCTCCCTCTTGAGTTTAATCTGGTGGTACCCCGAATATGCGTCCAAGAAACATAGCAAGTCGCTTCCGGCTACCGCGTCTATGCTTTGGTCTATCCTTGGCAGCGCGAACGGATCCTTTGGACAATGCTTGTTGAGGCTCGTGAAATCGATGCACATCCTCCATTCATTTGTCTTTTTCATCACAAGAACCGGATTTGCTAACCAGTCGGGGTGAAATACTTCCATGATAGAGCCTGCGGTTAATAGTCGCGCGATTTCCTCACCTATAGCTCTTCTCCTTTCCTCATTCATTTTTCTCAAACCTTGCTTCACAGGCCTGGCCTTGGGATCCACATGCAAACTGTGCTCTGCCAACTCGGTGGGGATACCCGGCATGTCGCTGGGTGTCCAGGCAAACACATCCGCATTTGAGCGTATGAACTCCACTAGAGCCTTTTCTTGCGCGCTTTCCAAATTGGACCCTATAGTGAACTGCTTGGTGGGGTCTCCTTCCACAAAATCTACTTTCTTGGTGTCTTGAGCCGCCTTAAATTTTACTCTTTCGTCCTCGGAATCTGGTCTTCTCAATGCTGTGCCATCATCCGGATCCACCTGAGACCGGTAATATTTAAGTTCTTCCTTTCTGCAGGCTTGTTCAGCCATTACCGAATCTCCCTCATCGCATTCTGCTGCTATATCCCGGTTTCCATGGATAGTGATGGTCTGCTTGGGGCGTGGAATCTTTAACTGCAAATATACATAGCACGGCCTAGCCATGAACTTAGCGTAAGCCGGCCTTCCGAACAGCGCGTGGTAAGGACTGTGCAACCTGACCACCTCAAACGTGAGCCATTCCACCCGATAGTTATCTACCGACTCTCCGAAGGCTACTTCCAATGTAATTTTTCCTTCGGGGCGCGCCGAATGACCCGGCACGATTCCATGAAAAACCGTCGAACTTTTCTGTAGCTGAGATTCTTTGAGGTTCATGCGCAAGAAGGTTTCCCAATATAGGATGTTGATGCTGCTCCCTCCGTCCATCAATACCTTTCTCAATTCATAACCATTGACCTGTGGCGAGACTACTAATGCCAGGGTTCCGGGGCGCTCTATTCCTTCCGGATGATCCCTTCTGCTCCACGTTACCTCTTGCTCTGCCCATCTCAAGTATCCCGGAGTGGCCGAGGAAACTGAATTCACTGTCTGTTTTAACGCCTTTTTGTCCCTGTTGGAAGTCCCTGTAACATGCACATGATATTGTCCTTTTAAATTGAGCGTACGTACCATACCGATGAAGATACTGATTTGGCCAATCGACACCGTGGATCCGGATTCGAGGTGATCCGGCTCCAACTCCCACCCGGAATTGTCCACTATCCTTTTTCCTTCGTCATTGGAGTAGATCTCGCCGACGACAAAGTTCTTCATGTTCTTCCGAGCTTCTCCCGTGATGTAAACACCTTTGGACGCAGGCCCCACGGTGGGCGCCAACTGTCGTGGGATAATCACGGCAGATGTTACCGGGGGTAACTGATCTTGGGGCAAGTCGACACAGGTATTCGGGAGAGGGTTTAGCTCGAAGGAAGACATGGCGGAAAGCAATCTAAGAACCGGAAAATAACTCGCCGGATCTCAATATGAATTATACTGGATACTCGATAACAGGTGTTACAACTATGACTTGAATCTCTCTCAGGCTAAGCCTAGGGGTTGGTTTATATAGCACCCATACCCCCCTTGGCTTGCCCTACGAAGCGCACCCTAAGTCCTACTCGAACTCTTTATACAAACTCTAACTTTCCTTATCGCTACCCACAATCCGGGTTACGAATCTTACAAGCCTTGAGCCTTCCAGAAGTTTCTTTGGCCTTAGCCGGATCCGGTCCAGCTGCCGTTTGGGCCGGATCACACCTGAGAGTTGTCATACCGGGTTACTATCCCCTCATCAAGATCCGTTGACAAAGGCGCTACCACAGCCTAAGCATGAGGCGCACACGAGAGGTATGGGCATTAGATGCCTAGGCATATGATGCCAGGATGATTGACTCTAGTGCAAGTGGGAGACTGTTGGGAATATGCCCTAGAGGCAATCATGTATGATGTAATTCCCACTGTATTCATAAAGTTATTAAGTTGTCCTTGTTTTGAACATCTGATACATATCATTGAATATGTGATTCGATTGTGGAACCATGTATTCATGTTGTTCATACTAGATTGTCCTTGGTCATTTAGGTTGTGCTGGACACACACCCTAGACTAATGTAAGTGTTGGCTGATGACACAGTTCCACTTGTCATGGGCATGGTGATGCCATTCCAACGTTCACGGACTTGGCTAAAGAGTTTAGCAAGTCGGACTGACCCATATTGAGATGCAACGATCAAGTCGTCATTTGCACGTCTCAATCAATGTAATCCTTAGACCTGAGGTTGTCGCACAATCCGAGTTGTGGATCACCGACTTAGGTTCTGTCAAACGTTGTTCTGTGACAAGGCAACTATAAAGGCAGAGTTCGGGTCGAATGAGAAGCAAGCTGCGTGATGTGGATAATCAAGATGGGATTTTGCCCCTCCGAATGGAGAGATATTCTCTGGGCCCTCTCGAGTGATATGATTCAGTAAGCATGGCCATGCGCAACTCAGTTAAGTGTTAACTGTGTCTGTTGACTAATAGTTAGTCAGGTGAATCACATATCACGGATCGAGAAGAGAGTTGAGCTATTTAAGGGATGACGATAAATCGCCTATAGCTCGACAAGGTATATCGTGAGGTAAAAGGGACTAAGATGAATATCACATTGAAAGGTATGTCGTCATGACTCAATGGGACTTGGGAGTCGGCACGTTCTGCTAGGAGCCGCTACCGATTGATCGATTGAGAGTCGGACTCCAATCGTGTCCAAGTCGCCATGAGCCTGCAGGGTCGCACACTTAAGAGCGGGAGCAAATATTGGTTGGGTTGGACCCGAACCGGAAATGGACTGAATTAGTGAGTCGGACTCACAGAGGGAATGGGCCACAAGTGTTGTGCAGCCCATTACCATACGCTATATAAAGAGGGGCGCAGGTTGCCCAGCGGGCACGTTATTCCACTCTCCCATGCGTTGGGAACCCTAGCCCCACTCAGTCCAGCCGCCGCACCGGACCTAGCAGTCCGCCGTCGGAGCTCCTCCTCGTACGTGTGGATACCGGCAGAGGTGCTGTACGTTCAGCACTTCGACGTTCGAGGGATTGGATCGGCCGGACCGGATCGTGGGACTGCACTGCCCCGACCAGACGCGCTACATCGATAATCCGCACCTGCGCGTCTAGTGGTAATACTCGTGGCCTTCTACCTCGGCTAGATCTTGGGAGTACCGCGTAGGAAAAGTTTTTCGTTTATCTTTACGCGACCCAACATATGCTACATCTGCTGGTAAGCCTAGTGAGTTCATTCAACTTAGTTGATCAAGACAGAGCCCATATGACTAAAGGTTGCACGGGAAGCTACTAGATTTAGAGGGACATAGTAATCTCTTTGTTCCTGGGTGGCCATCCTCAAGTGACAACCTCAAGTGGAATAACCCTTAGATAAGGGCCCTGAGGCAACACTCAACATAAACCAGTCTTACCACTTCCACCCAGGTGGTTCATTCATTAGTTATACTTAGAATTTTTCCTCAACATCTAGTAAAACAAGTTTTGTAGCATGGCAAAGCATCTAAATAAGTACCAAGGCATCAAAATAACAAGGTATAAGGATGACTACACACTAGTAGGATATAGCATAGCATAATATAACTTATTAAAATTTCCTATCATGCATACTACTCAAAATCAACTAATGCATATAGAAAATAATGGGTAGTTGATGATGTGTTACTTGCCTTGTTGAAGTTGGTGAAGAATTCACACTCTCTTCACAAAAGATCGTTGCTCTCCGTACAATCTATTCATTTAAAACACAATAACAAAATAAACAATCATTCTAGCAAACAAACATACAAGTTTAGAAAACATACAGAGCAACTACATATCCAAAGGGGTTTAACCAAGTTGGCTAGGACAAGGTCAAGGTTTGAGTTCAATACTTGTTAAGGAAATTCCAAGGGTTTACTTGGGATGGACTAGGTTGAGTTTGTAGTGATCAAACTTTACTGAAAACATATTTATCTAAGAAGTTCCAAGAGTTTGTTGGAACGCGTAGAGATGAACAAAAACTTTTCCTACGCGATGCTTCCAAGATCTAGCCGAGGTAGAAGGCCACGAGTATTACCACTAGACGCGCAGGTGCGGATTATTGATGCAGTGCGTCGGGGCAGTGCAGTCCCATGATCCGATCCGGTCCGGCCGATCCAATCCCTCGAACGTCGAAGTGCTGAACGTACAGCACCTCTGCCGGTATCCACACGTACGAGGAGGAGCTCCGACGGCGGACTGCTAGGTCCGGTGCGGCGGCTGGACTGAGTGGGGCTAGGGTTCCCAACGCATGGGAGAGTGGACTAACGTGCCCGCTGGGCAACCTGCGCCCCTCTTTATATAGCGTATGGTAATGGGCTGCACAACACTTGTGGCCCATTCCCTCTGTGAGTCCGACTCACATAACCAGTCCATTTCCGGTTCGGGTCCAACCCGACCAATACTTGCTCCCGCTCTTAAGTGTGCGACCCTGCAGGCTCATGGCGACTTGGATACGATTGGAGTCCAACTCCCAATCGATCAATCGGTAGCGGCTCCTAGCAGAACGTGCCGACTCCCAAGTACCATTGAGTCATGACGACATACCTTTCAATGTGATATTCATCTTAGTCCTTTTTGCCTCACGATATACCTTGTCGAACTATAGGTGATTTATCGTCATCCCTTAAATAGTTCAACTCTCTTCTCGATCCGTGATATGCGATTCATCTGACTAACTCTTAGTCAAACGACACAGTTAACACTTAACTGAGTCGCGCATGGCCATGCTTCCTGAATCATATCACTCGAGAGGGCCCAGAGAATATCTCTCCAATCGGAGGGGCAAAATCTCATCTTGATTATCCACATCACGCAGCTTTCTTCTCATTCGACCCGAACTCTGCCTTTATAGTTGCCTTGTCACAGAACAACGTTTGACAGAACCTAAGTCGGTGATCCACAACTCGGATTGTGCGACAACCTCAGGTCTAAGGATTACATTGATTGAGACATGCAAATGACGACTTGATCGTTGCATCTCAATGTGGGTCAGTCCGACTTGCTAAACTCTTTAGCCAAGTCCGTGAACGTTGGAATGGCATCACCATGCCCATGACAAGTGGAACCGTGTCATCAGCCAACACTCACATTAGTCTAGGGTGTGTGTCCAGCACAACCTAAATGACCAAGGACAATCTAGTATGAACAACATGAATATATAGTTCCAGAATCGAATCACATATTCAATGACATATATCAGATGTTCAAAACAAGGACAACTTAATAACTTTATGAATACAGTGGGAATTACATCATACATGATTGCCTCTAGGGCATATTCCCAACAGTCTCCCACTTGCACTAGAGTCAATCATCATGGCATCATATGCCTAGGCATCTAATGCCCATACCTCTCGTGTGCGCCTCATGCTTAGGCTGTGGTAGCGCCTTTGTCAACGGATCTGCAATGTTTGCATCTGTGTGTACTTTGCATAACTTGATATCACCTTGTTCGACAAACTGGCGAATGAGGTGGTACCGCATGAGTATATGTTTGTTCTTCTGGTGTTGTCTAGGTTCCTTGGCCTGTGCGATAGCACCATTGTTGTCACAATATACGTCCAAAGGATTGGACGCGCCCTGAACCACACCAAGATCTATCAGGAGGTTCCTGATCCAAACAGCTTCCTTTGCCGCCTCTGAGGCAGCAATATACTCAGCCTCTGTTGTAGATGCAGACACCGTATCTTGCTTGGAACTCTTCCAGCTCACAGCTCCTCCGTTCATTACGAACACGTATCCAGATTGTGAACGAGAATCATCTGAGTCGGTGAGATAACTCGCATCCGTGTAACCCTTTACACTGAATTCCTCATCACCTCCATAAACTAGGAACATTTCCTTAGTATTTCTCAAATACTTAAGGATATTTTTAACCGCTGCCCAGTGGGCTTCGCCAGGGTCAGCCTGGTATCTTCTCGTAACACTTAGAGCATAGGAAACATCTGGCCTAGTACAAATCATGGCATACATGATGGATCCTATTGCCGAAGCATACGGAATCACACTCATCCGACTTCGCTCATCAGTCGTCGAAGGACACTGAGTCTTGCTAAGTTTTATGCCATGGGACATCGGCAAGAATCCCTTCTTGGACTCTTGCATTTTGAATTTCTTCAAAACTTTGTCCAAATATGTACTCTGACTCAGTCCAATGAGCCGCCTTGATCTATCTCTATAGATCCTGATTCCTAATATGTAAGTTGCCTCACCCAAATCCTTCATTGAGAAACTCCTTTCCAATGACTCTTTGGTTTCTTGCAACATCATGACATCATTTCCAATCAGCAATATGTCATCCACATATAAGATTAGAAAATTTACTTTGCTCCCACTAAACTTCTTGTATAAACAAGAATCATGATCGCTCTTGATGAAGCCAAACGATTTGACTACCTCATCAAAGCGAATGTTCCAACTCCGAGATGCTTGCTTCAACCTATAAATGGATTTCTGAAGTTTGCATACCTTGTCAGCATTAGCCGGATCGACAAAACCTTCGGGCTGTATCATATACACGTCCTTAGTTAAATTTCCATTAAGGAAAGCCGTCTTGACATCCATCTGCCATATCTCATAGTCGAAATAGGCTGCTATGGCTAACATGATCCGAATTGATTTAAGCATCGCTACGGGCGAGAAGGTCTCGTCGTAGTCAACTCCTTGAACCTGTCGGAACCCCTTCGCGACAAGTCGTGCTTTATAGACGGAAATATTTCCATCCATATCAATTTTCTTCTTAAAGACCCATTTGCACTCGACGGGTCTTGCACCGTCAGGCAGATCAACCAAATTCCAAACTTGGTTTTCATCCATGGACTTTAACTCGGATCTCATGGCTCCAAGCCATGACTCGGAATCAGATCCCACCATCGCTTCCGAATAAGTTGCCGGCTCATTACTGTCTAACAGTAAAACATCTCGAGCACTCTGTAATCTGGCTGATCTCCGAGGTTCAGGTGCTGTAACCGGTGTAGGTACCACGACCGGCTCAGCCTCTAAGGCGTTCGCCGACTCGCCCCTAGCCGGTTCCTCTCGAATTTCTTCGAGTTGCACTGTGCTCCCACTGACTTCCCGACTGAGAAACTCTTTCTCAAGGAAGACACCATTCCGAGCGACAAACACTTTGCCCTCTTCCCGGTTGTAGAAGTAGTACCCCAAGGTTTCCCTCGGATACCCCACGAAAATACACTTATCCGACTTGGGCGTGAGCTTGTCCGACTGAAGTCGCTTGACAAATACCTCACAACACCAAATCTTAAGAAAAGACAAACTTGGCTTTTTGCCCGTCCACATCTCATGTGGTGTCTTCTCTACTGACTTTGATGGTACTCTGTTTAGTGTGAAAGCTGCAGTTTCTAGACAATAACCCCAAAATGATAAAGGTAGATCTGTCCGACTCATCATTGATCGTACCATGTCCAACAAGGTCCGATTTCTCCGTTCCGATACACCGTTTCTCTGCGGTGTACCCGGCGGAGTGAGTTGAGGAACTATTCCACAACTCTTTAGATGGTCATCAAACTCATGGCTCATGTACTCGCCTCCACGGTCCGACCGTAGAAACTTTATTTTCTTGCCGAGCTGATTTTGTACCTCACTCTGGAATTCCTTGAACTTTTCAAAGGCTTCAGACTTGTATTTCATTAAATAGATATATCCATACCTACTCAAATCATCAGTGAAGGTAATGAAGTACTCATAACCACCTCTGGCTGTCGTGCTCATTGGACCACATACATCACTATGTATTAGTTCCAACAAGTCGGACGCCCTTTCACAACTCCTTGCAAAAGGTGTCTTGGTCATCTTGCCTAGTAGGCATGATTCGCATGTCTCAAATGACTCTAAGTCAAACGAAGTTAGAAGTCCATCATCATGGAGCTTCTTCATGCGCTTCCAACTTATATGACCAAGCCGACAATGCCAAAAGTAAGTCATATTCAGATCATTTGGTTTCAACCTTTTAACATTTATGTTATAGACCGATTCACTATCAAGATTTAAAATAAATAACCCGTTCTGAACGGGTGCAAAGCCATGAAACATATCTTTCAAATATAAAGAACAACCATTATTCTTAATATTCGACTCATAACCTTGTCTCATCAAACATGAGGCGGAAATAATGTTTCGACTAAGCGCTGGAACATAATAACAATTATTTAGTTCCAAAATAAATCCTGAAGGTAAATGAAGTTGCATCGTGCCGACTTCCAACGCAGCGACTCTCGCCTTGTTGCCGACCCGAATATCAACCTCTCCTCTTGCCACGCTCCTAGTTCTTACCAGTCCCTGCAACGAGTTGCATATGTGAATAACTGATCCGGTATCATATACCCAAGAACTATTAGGCGCATCAGCAAGATAAATGTCTATAACATTGCACACAAGCGTATACCTGAGTTGGAAGTCATACCTCCACTCTTGGCTCTGTCAGCCAAATACTTGGTGCAGTTCCTCTTCCAGTGGCCATCTTGCTTGCAATAGAAGCAGTTGGCTCCGGCTGTAGGAGAAGGTTTAGTCTTTGAGGGAGCACTCTGGACAGGGCCATGGGTGCTACCTCCTGACTTATCCTTCTTCTTCTTAGTCCAAGAACTCTTCTTGAACTTAGCCTTATTCTGCACCATCAACACTTGACTGGTGCCTTTCTTGATATCAGCCTCTGCCGTTTTGAGCATCCCATGTAATTCAGTGATACTCTTATCCATACCATGCATATGGTAGTTCGAGATGAACGAACCATACGCACTAGGAAGAGAGTTCAGAATTATATCAGTAGCGAACTCTTCGTTAATTGGGAAGCCCAGCCGATCCAAAGACTGTATGTAACCAATCATCTTGATTACATGCGGACTCAGTGGATCGCCATCTTTCAGCTTACAGCCAAGCAAAGCTTGAGAGACTTGATACCTCTCAGTCTTTGCTTGAGCCTGGAACATACTTTTGAGGCTTTCGATCATATCGTAGGCCTCAACATTCTCGAACTGCTGCTGCAAGTCCGGTTCCATGTGTGCAAGCATAAGACAGCTAATTTCCGTAGACTCATCTCTAGTCTTACGGTAGGCATTTGTGACAGCGACAGTCGCATCATCATCAGGCTCTTCTGGAAGTGGAGTTTCTAGAACATGTTCTTTCTTGTCATGCTTGAGGACTATCCTCAGATTACGATACCAGTTGGTGAAATTAGTTCCATTAAGCTTATCTTTCTCTAGGATTGACCTCAACGCAAACGCGGACAACTGAGGAAGGTTGCTAGGTGCCATTGATCTACAACAGAAAATACGCAAAAACACTTAAGACATGTATTCATAAAAGAGCAGGCATATTAAACGTTTTAATACTTATGCTCCCACTAGAACCAACACCCCTCCGATGGTTGCTAAGTGATTCAAGATCCTAAATAAGCAAGCTGACTAGTGAGCTTTAGCATCACCGCTACCCGTCAAGTGATCTAGGTAGGCAACACCTTGCCAATCGTATCCAATACGACTCTTGTTAGTTGGGTGACATCACATGCCCCGGCTCCCAACCTACCTCGCCCCGAGCCCCACAACTGTTGTGATGGACTCGTCTAGATTACCAAGTGCTTCTGCTTGTAAGAGTCCGACTCAAACCCACCTAACCGGAAAGAATTGGTAGCACCTCAATTTTATGAGCCCACTACCAAGAATGTCTGACTTGTGATGGTGCAGCACTGGCGGGGCGACCGACTAGACCTTCTTTGAGGGATTAAAGAATCTACCAACTATCTAAATAGAGGTAAATAGAGACATAACAATAACACAAATAAAGCAATTGTAATGTGAAATGGTATGGCTCTCTTCATGGTGATCTCCATCTCCACAAAGCTTGTAAGTCGACTCGTGCCAACTCTTGTCACGTGTCATCTTACTCCATGTAGCCGACTTGTACATCGACTTGCATGCCTTCCGGGTTCTCCAACAAGCTACACTAGCTAGTAAATGAAAATTTACATAGAGAATCCGACACGCAGGCCGGTATACAATAAAATGACAGCACCTAGGCTCCAGCCGGCTGACAAAAACATGATACGCAGATCATGTATGGATTATACACATCACATGCACATAAGCCATACCATTCACAACTTCCTGCAAAAACAAGTTATGCATAGATACGATATCTACCGGCGTTGTGAACTCGCAACGACATCTAAGGCGCTACGACAGGGCGATTTTTTTTTCATATTTTATATTTTGAAGATATAAGTGATTACTAATAGCAACTTATTACCATTTAATTAATTCATATCAAATAATTAATATTGGTGATCAATAAAATTCCAGAGAGTTACCACTATCAAAAATGTTGTTTCCAAAAGTGTGATTCATTTTCATATCAAAATAATTCATTGGAAAACATTTAGAGAATACGATTTGCTTAAAGAAAGATAATAATTATTGAATAAAGAAAATTTATTTGAATAAGGTTTACGGTTTATGGAATTGAGAAAATTGGAGTCTTTATTCCAATTACATATTGTTTTCTTTTATTTCCTCCTTTTATTTGGTTTTTGGTGATTGTCATAACATGAAAACAAAAAGTTTCAAATTTTTGTGTTTTTTTGTTTTTCCAAAAATCAGGGATGTTACAGACTACCACCCTTAAAAGAAATCTCGTCCCGAGATTTGGGAAGGCTAGAAAGAAAGATCAGGTTTTGGATAACTGGGTTCCAGAACAAATGGGTGGGCTACCACCATTAAAAGAAACTTTTGTGGGTAGTATTTTTTCATTAGAGTTGGAGTGTAGATTGATTTGAGATTGGCTTGAGTAGAACTTTCCCTCATGGTAGAGTTACAAACCAACAGAATTCTGTTAAACTACCTTTGACATTGAGGGGTCACTCTTTGGGTCAATCAAAAGTCTTTAGGTTCCTCTCAACTTGGTCTTTTGATGTTATTGGAAAATCTTCCATCTTATTATTGTCATCCTTGAAAGCAAACAGCACGCTATTTCTAATGGAACTCTCATGGGAGGCAAAAATCTTGCATTTTTTTTATACCTCCAAGGTTGGCTTGATCCTCACCGAAAATAGTACGTTTTCAGCAACACTAACATAGGGTCATGATTGTTTCTACCATTCTATGGGTCTGGTTTAATATTGTCGTCTCTCTAATAGGTATGTCACTCAGATTTAACATTCCTCATAGCAATAGTAAATAATGTGAGTAGTCACCATGGGGGCCAATCCATGTTGCACTCAATCATTACCTTGTACTTGGATTGATGAATCTTGTTTAATAACACTAGGTCACCTCACTTGTCTAACAGAAAGTTTCCAACCTGTAAGACAAACTTGAGCTAAACTATCATTTCTCAACTAGTGGGTTGCGTAAAACTCTTATGTAACACAACTGGATAGTTGTGTTTCTTCATTATTTCTTCTCTTGGTGTAATGCAACTTTGAGTCCACTTCTCTATCTTCTCTTGTTGATTGGCTTGCTGCTCCTTATGATGTAGTTGGCATTGATCAGGGATGTGATTGTTCCTAATACAAAAGGATCTTGAAATCTGTGACATTCCTCAATTGTATGGCTTGTGTCTCTATAAAGTACTAGTCATGACATTCTTGGGTGAAAGGTTTGTTGTTGCACTTCATATGGTAGATCTCTATGGTTGGTAAATGGGTATGGGATTTGATTTGGATTAGCATGGATGAGTAGAGATTAGAAAGAAAGCTACGGAAATTTCTACCCAACACAACAGATCAAGGAAACTAATCTTACAAACAACATCTAACAAACAATCTTCACACCAAACAACATAGTTTTAGAAAACAAACTAATATTGTCATACCACACTCATTGGTTTGATCAATACACTAACACGTTAACGTTTTTCTAACAAAGTGAACGAATTGGTGGTCTCATCTATATCTTCTTAAGTTTCTTCAAAACCTTCTCTCAATGTCTTGGGGTATTCTTGAATGTTGTGAAGTCTATGTTTTTCTTCAAGTTTCTTCAAAATTCTTGAGTGCAGGTCTTCATGTGGTGAAAATACTTCTTGCACTTCTTGGTATGATCATCAACATTCCTGTCTTGATGGCATTGAAGAGGTAGGTCATCTAGAAAATTTTGAAGGTGAATAATAGATGAGATGATATGAGAAGAATTAAGATGATTGTTTTGTTTCTAGAAAGTTTGAACATAGTAAAATTTTCAATCCTAGGGTCTTTTCCAAACTTAGGGTCTCGAGTTCTACAGGAAACACAATGCTCTGATACCATTTTGTAGCGTTCCCACATTTAAATAATGTAAGGACAGCTGTGTTATTGTGCTAGTCCCTCGATCAATTGCTAGCACCACAGTACAAAATGAAATATCATGCAAATGCATCAAATTCTATTACATCGCAAGATCCAGTCTTTACAAAATAGTATTACAACTTGCATAGTCTTAGAAGACTAGCAGTAAACAAAGATATATAGCGGAAAACATGAATAACATTGAGCCCATCTTCTTCATGTGCCACAGGAAAAACATGTTGGCGATAGTCTCGAGATCCTAAACGAAATCCTCACTCGTCTTCAGAAATATCTGCAATATGGAATATGCAGCCACAAGGGAGTCAATACATTTTAATGTATTGGCAAGTAACACTATGGTGGATATAGATGGCAAGACTAATACTACATGCTTATTTGGCTTTGGTGGAGTTTTTGGCTAAGTTTGCATAAAGCTAGTTTTGTCCTATCTCTTTTGTAAAACAAACTTTTATTTTCAAAGGGTGGCAACATTGGATTAAGATCCAAGCACCACAATACTGTTCACTTGGTCAAAATTTTACCTATTGAAAATGGTGATGAGATTCTTCCGTCAATCCTTGTCCAGCTTCTCATAGTTGTCCATAACCGGGGACACGGCTAAGATCTTAGTTTGTTGACTCTGCAGAGTTTGTGCACTTTCACCTTCAGACTCAAATCATCCCAAACATCCTATACACCCTGAGTGCATTAAGGAAAGGAGAAGATTGAGACGAGATCTTTCAGAAGAAATTCCACCACCGTTTGGCTTACCCGTTCCACCTATAATTATGCTACATCTGCTGGTAAGCCTAGTGAGTTCATTCAACTTAGTTGATCAAGACAGAGCCTATATGACTAAAGGTTGCACGGGAAGCTACTAGATTTAGAGGGACATAGTAATCTCTTTGTTCGTGGGTGGCCATCCTCAAGTGGAATAACCCTTAGATAAGGGCCCTGAGGCAACACTCAACATAAACCAGTCTTACCACTTCCACCCAGGTGGTTCATTCATTAGTTATACTTATAATTTTTCCTCAACATCTAGTAAAACAAGTTCTGTAGCATGGCAAAGCATCTAAATAAGTACCAAGGCATCAAAATAACAAGGTATAAGGATGGCTACACACTACTAGGATATAGCATAGCATAATATAACTTATTAAAATTTCCTATCATGCATACTACTCAAAATCAACTAATGCATATAGAAAATAATGGGTAGTTGATGATGTGTTACTTGCCTTGTTGAAGTTGGTGAAGAATTCACACTCTCTTCACAAAAGATCGTTGCTCTCCGTACAATCTATTCATTTAAAACACAATAACAAAATAAAAAATCATTCTAGCAAACAAACATACAAGTTTAGAAAACATACAGAGCAACTACATATCCAAAGGGGTTTAACCAAGTTGGCTAGGACAAGGTCAAGGTTTGAGTTCAATACTTGTTAAGGAAATTCCAAGGGTTTACTTGGGATGGACTAGGTTGAGTTTGTAGTGATCAAACTTTACTGGAAACATATTTATCTAAGAAGTTCCAAGAGTTCACCAAGGTGATCTCACTATTTAAACTAAAGTATCACATCATAAAATGTAACACTTAGTTGTTTTCATCTAGACATTTGAGTGATCTAAGTTTAGTCTTTCCATTTTGGTTTAGGGTAGGTCTAGGTTTCACTAACTTCATAGAAATAGATATAACAAGATAAAGTATTGTTATTTTCCATTTGGGTCAAGGGTTGGACAAAAACAACTTGTTATTCTTCAACTTGTGTGGATGGCTCCAAGTCTTCACATGCTTGTTTTCTTGAATTTCATCTTCATGATTCTATTGTAGTTTCCTCCTTGGATGGATTATTCTCTTGGTCTTGGTAGGTTCTTCATGGCTTATCACTAGTTGGTTCAAGGTAGTATGGGCACAAACTACCACTAAGTCAATTTGAAAAGAAAGAAAATAGAAAGGATAGAAAGAGAGAGAAAGATGTCGTCTCCTTGATTTTCTTCATACACTTGTACTTCTTTGAGTTGCTTGTAGTTGTGAAGTCAAAATATTTTCTTCAAAATTTCTTCATTGATCTTCCTTGTAGCTCTTCATGTTGCCATCAAGTTGAAAATGAAGTTTCCTTCTTGTGCTTGAGTCTTGATCTCCATTTTGCTGACTTGGTGAATTCTTGAAGCAAGAATGGTGGAGTGTAGAAGTAGATAGAAAACTAGGTACTAGTGTTTAAGGTTCACTACTTGGTATTTTATATGGTTTACATATATTAATTACTTGGTCTTGTCTCCAATATATCCAAAATAACAAAGGTAACAAGGATAGAAACAAATTCTAAGACATAAGCTACTAGGTGGACTACTATGATAGGGGTTTGGCTAAAATTTACATGGTCATGGTCCAAGGTTGTCTAAAATGTTTATATAATTATTCCTCTGGTTCAATGCCACCAAAATGAACAATTTTTCAAAAGGAACTACATTGAAATTATTTATAGAAATTAATCTATGCCAAAATACTTAATTGGAAAACTTAATTCTAAATTCAAATTTAATTTGATAAAAAAATTATTTTGGGACAGAGGGTATTAAAGTACACATCCTAAGGTTTCCAAACATATTTTATTTGCAATTTTTGGATTCATAGAATTTGAATTATGTCAAATTTCATCAAACAAGCATATTTGCATTTGAACAAATTTTAAATAGCCAAATTTAAATTTGGCCAATGCCAAAAGTTTCTATATGTTCTGGTGATTTCAAAAAGTCCAAGTTTGCTAAATTTTGGATTATGGTTTAAAAGTTATGATGAATTGAAGTTGTAGGGGCTAATCTGTAAAACTGCCCAATTAAATCTATCCGGGAAAAAAAACAGAGAAGAGATGGGCCACGTGTCTGTCCCTGATTGGTTGGTTGTGCTGACTGTGCTGTCTGCGTGGCGCTGACTGTACATGCTGACTGGGTTAAGTGAAAAGATCCGGGGCGTTGGATCTAGATCCAACGGGGGCGTACCCCTTCGGGCGAGATCTAATCCTAGCCATCCGATTCAGATCCAAAGGCACAGGGACTAGGGCTTACCGTGGCAGCACTCCGGTGGCCGGAGATGGCGGAGATGGTGGTTCTCCGGCGACCTGAGAGGAAGAAAACGACGATGGTTGCCCCTCTGGTGGTCGCCTCATTCCGGTAATGCGATGAGAAGATGCACCGCAGCACAAAGAACACGCGGGTGGCCACGGAGCGGTCGCTCGCTTCCTCGAGCGTTGGCGCCGAGCAGACGGAGGAGCTCTCGACTCCGGCGACCGTGGATCAAAGGCGTCGCTGATTCTCTGCACAAAATAATCGTACAAGTGCACCAGCGCGTTCGCCCGAAAGAGGGGGTTCGAAAGGGACAAAATATGAAGGCAGGGAGGGGCTACGATGGCCGCAATCGACGACGAACGGCGGCGGGTACTGCGGACTCCGGCGAGGTTATTCGAGGGCCTCGGGACTCTATTGGGGAAGGAGGCAGAGGGTAAATGGAGAGGGAGGGGAGGGCTATAAGGCGTCGTAGTCGCACCTAGGATTAATTGCCTTAATCGTGCGAACTGAGCGTTTCTTCGGCAACGGGCGCGGGATTTTCGGCTGATTGAAGAAGACGATGGTGTCACCCGTGACGTCACCTTGCGGGACCCGCTTGTCGGTGAGAGAAAGGGAAGAGAGGCTGGGGCGGGCTGTGATGAGCTGCTGCTGGGCCTCTGCGCTGCAGAGCGCTAGATAAGTCTTGGGCCTTTGTGGTCCGGTCTGTTTTCCTTCTCCTCTTTTTTTTGTTCATTTCTTTTTCTGTTTTCTCTTTTTCTTTATAACTTTTGTTTTTAAAAACCTTTTAGCCTCAAGTAAAATTTTAAATTCTTGAAATGACATCTTATTTCAACTAAGCACATGTGAAAACTATTTTGGACACAATTCAAATTTGAAAAATTAACATGTGATTAAATGCTAATAGTACTTAATGTTATTTTAAAATTAGAAAATAGTAGGAATGTAAATATTTGTCAAATAAATTTCTAGTGACATACTATAATGAGAATATTATATTTGAAAGTAATATAATTCATTTTTTTTCATATTTTATATTTTGAAGATATAAGTGATTACTAATAGCAACTTATTACCATTTAATTAATTCATATCAAATAATTAATATTGGTGATCAATAAAATTCCAGAGAGTTATCACTATCAAAAATGTTGTTTCCAAAAGTGTGATTCATTTTCATATCAAAATAATTCATTGGAAAACATTTAGAGAATACGATTTGCTTAAAGAAAGATAATAATTATTGAATAAAGAAAATTTATTTGAATAAGGTTTACGGTTTATGGAATTGAGAAAATTGGATTCTTTATTCCAATTACATATTGTTTTCTTTTATTTTCTCCTTTTATTTGGTTTTTGGTGATTGTCATAACATGAAAACAAAAAGTTTCAAATTTTTGTGTTTTTTTTGTTTTTCCAAAAATCAGGGATGTTACAGACTACCACCCTTAAAAGAAATCTCGTCCCGAGATTTGGGAAGGCTAGAAAGAAAGATCAGGTTTTGGATAACTGGGTTCCAGAACAAATGGGTGGGCTACCACCCTTAAAAGAAACTTTTGTGGGTAGTATTTTTTCATTAGAGTTGGAGTGTAGATTGATTTGAGATTGGCTTGAGTAGAACTTTCCCTCATGGTAGAGTTACAAACCAACAGAATTCTGTTAAACTACCTTTGACATTGAGGGGTCACTCTTTGGGTCAATCAAAAGTCTTTAGGTTCCTCTCAACTTGGTCTTTTGATGTTCTTGGAAAATCTTCCATCTTATTATTGTCATCCTTGAAAGCAAACAGCGCGCTATTTCTAACGAAACTCTCATGGGAGGCAAAAATCTTGCATTTTTTTGATACCTCCAAGGTTGGCTTGATCCTCACCGAAAATAGTACGTTTTCAGCAACACTAACATAGGGTCATGATTGTTTCTACCATTCTATGGTTCTGGTTTAATATTGTCGTCTCTCTAATAGGTATGTCACTCAGATTTAACATTCCTCATAGCAATAGTAAATAATGTGAGTAGTCACCATGGGGGCCAATCCATGTTGCACTCAATCATTACCTTGTACTTGGATTGATGAATCTTGTTTAATAACACTAGGTCACCTCACTTGTCTAACAGAAAGTTTCCAACCTGTAAGACAAACTTGAGCTAAACTATCATTTCTCAACTAGTGGGTTGCGTAAAACTCTTATGTAACACAACTGGATAGTTGTGTTTCTTCATTATTTCTTCTCTTGGTGTAATGCAACTTTGAGTCCACTTCTCTATCTTCTCTTGTTGATTGGCTTGCTGCTCCTTATGATGTAGTTGGCATTGATCAGGGATGTGATTGTTCCTAATACAAAAGGATCTTGAAATCTGTGACATTCCTCAATTGTATGGCTTGTGTCTCTATAAAGTACTAGTCATGACATTCTTGGGTGAAAGGTTTGTTGTTGCACTTCATATGGTAGATCTCTATGGTTGGTAAATGGGTATGGGATTTGATTTGGATTAGCATGGATGAGTAGAGATTAGAAAGAAAGCTACGGAAATTTCTACCCAACACAACAGATCAAGGAAACTAATCTTACAAACAACATCTAACAAACAATCTTCACACCAAACAACATAGTTTTAGAAAACAAACTAATATTGTCATACCACACTCATTGGTTTGATCAATACACTAACACGTTAACGTTTTTCTAACAAAGTGAACGAATTGGTGGTCTCATCTATATCTTCTTAAGTTTCTTCAAAACCTTCTCTCAATGTCTTGGGGTATTCTTGAATGTTGTGAAGTCTATGTTTTTCTTCAAGTTTCTTCAAAATTCCTGAGTGCAGGTCTTCATGTGGTGAAAATACTTCTTGCACTTCTTGGTATGATCATCAACATTCCTGTCTTGATGGCATTGAAGAGGTAGGTCATCTAGAAAATTTTGAAGGTGAATAATAGATGAGATGATATGAGAAGAATTAAGATGATTGTTTTGTTTCTAGAAAGTTTGAACATAGTAAAATTTTCAATCCTAGGGTCTTTTCCAAACTTAGGGTCTCGAGTTCTACAGGCAACACAATGCTCTGATACCATTTTGTAGCGTTCCCACATTTAAATAATGTAAGGACAGCTGTGTTATTGTGCTAGTCCCTCGATCAATTGCTAGCACCACAGTACAAAATGAAATATCATGCGAATGCATCAAATTCTATTACATCGCAAGATCCAGTCTTTACAAAATAGTATTACAACTTGCATAGTCTTAGAAGACTAGCAGTAAACAAAGATATATAGCGGAAAACATGAATAACATTGAGCCCATCTTCTTCATGTGCCACAGGAAAAACATGTTGGCGATAGTCTCGAGATCCTAAACGAAATCCTCACTCGTCTTCAGAAATATCTGCAATATGGAATATGCAGCCACAAGGGAGTCAATACATTTTAATGTATTGGCAAGTAACACTATGGTGGATATAGATGGCAAGACTAATACTACATGCTTATTTGGCTGGGTGGAGTTTTTGGCTAAGTTTGCATAAAGCTAGTTTTGTCCTATCTCTTTTGTAAAACAAACTTTTCTTTTCAAAGGGTGGCAACATTGGATTAAGATCCAAGCACCACAATACTGTTCACTTGGTCAAAATTTTACCTATTGAAAATGGTGATGAGATTCTTCCGTCAATCCTTGTCCAGCTGCTCATAGTTGTCCATAACCGGGGACACGGCTAAGATCTTAGTTTGTTGACTCTGCAGAGTTTGTGCACTTTCACCTTCAGACTCAAATCAGCCCAAACATCCTATACACCCTGAGTGCATTAAGGAAAGGAGAAGATTGAGACGAGATCTTTCAGAAGAAATTCCACCACCGTTTGTCTTACCCGTTCCACCTATAATTATGCTACATCTGCTGGTAAGCCTAGTGAGTTCATTCAACTTAGTTGATCAAGACAGAGCCCATATGACTAAAGGTTGCACGGGAAACTACTAGATTTAGAGGGACATAGTAATCTCTTTGTTCGTGGGTGGCCATCCTCAAGTGACAACCTCAAGTGGAATAACCCTTAGATAAGGGCCCTGAGGCAACACTCAACATAAACCAGTCTTACCACTTCCACCCAGGTGGTTCATTCATTAGTTATACTTAGAATTTTTCCTCAACATCTAGTAAAACAACTTTTGTAGCATGGCAAAGCATCTAAATAAGTACCAAGGCATCAAAATAACAAGGTATAAGGATGGCTACACACTACTAGGATATAGCATAGCATAATATAACTTATTAAAATTTCCTATCATGCATACTACTCAAAATCAACTAATGCATATAGAAAATAATGGGTAGTTGATGATGTGTTACTTGCCTTGTTGAAGTTGGTGAAGAATTCACACTCTCTTCACAAAAGATCGTTGCTCTCCGTACAATCTATTCATTTAAAACACAATAACAAAATAAACAATCATTCTATCAAACAAACATACAAGTTTAGAAAACATACAGAGCAACTACATATCCAAAGGGGTTTAACCAAGTTGGCTAGGACAAGGTCAAGGTTTGAGTTCAATACTTGTTAAGGAAATTCCAAGGGTTTACTTGGGATGGACTAGGTTGAGTTTGTAGTGATCAAACTTTACTGGAAACATATTTATCTAAGAAGTTCCAAGAGTTCACCAAGGTGATCTCACTATTTAAACTAAAGTATCACATCATAAAATGTAACACTTAGTTGTTTTCATCTAGACATTTGAGTGATCTAAGTTTAGTCTTTCCATTTTTGTTTAGGGTAGGTCTAGGTTTCACTAACTTCATAGAAATAGATATAACAAGATAAAGTATTGTTATTTTCCATTTGGGTCAAGGGTTGGACAAAAACAACTTGTTATTCTTCAACTTGTGTGGATGGCTCCAAGTCTTCACATGCTTGTTTTCTTGAATTTCATCTTCATGCTTCTATTGTAGTTTCCTCCTTGGATGGATTATTCTCTTGGTCTTGGTAGGTTCTTCATGGCTTATCACTAGTTGTTTCAAGGTAGTATGGGCACAAACTACCACTAAGTCAATTTGAAAAGAAAGAAAATAGAAAGGATAGAAAGAGAGAGAAAGATGTCTTCTCCTTGATTTTCTTCATACACTTGTACTTCTTTGAGTTGCTTGTAGTTGTGAAGTCAAAATATTTTCTTCAAAATTTCTTCATTGATCTTCCTTGTAGCTCTTCATGTTGCCATCAAGTTGAAAATGAAGTTTCCTTTTTGTGCTTGAGTCTTGATCTCCATTTTGCTGACTTGGTGAATTCTTGAAGCAAGAATAATGGAGTGTAGAAGTAGATAGAAAACTAGGTACTAGTGTTTAAGGTTCACTACTTGGTATTTTATATGGTTTACATATATTAATTACTTGGTCTTGTCTCCAATATATCCAAAATAACAAAGGTAACAAGGATAGAAACAAATTCTAAGACATAAGCTACTAGGTGGACTACTATGATAGGGGTTTGGCTAAAATTTACATGGTCATGGTCCAAGGTTGTCTAAAATGTTTATATAATTATTCCTCTGGTTCAAGGCCACCAAAATGAACAATTTTTCAAAAGGAACTACATTGAAATTATTTATAGAAATTAATCTATGCCAAAATACTTAATTGGAAAACTTAATTCTAAATTCAAATTTAATTTGATAAAAAAATTATTTTGGGACAGAGGGTATTAAAGTACACATCCTAAGGTTTCCAAACATATTTTATTTGCAATTTTTGGATTCATAGAATTTGAATTATGTCAAATTTCATCAAACAAGCATATTTGCATTTGAACAAATTTTAAATAGCCAAATTTAAATTTGGCCAATGCCAAAAGTTTCTATATGTTCTGGTGATTTCAAAAAGTCCAAGTTTGCTAAATTTTGGATTATGGTTTAAAAGTTATGATGAATTGAAGTTGTAGGGGCTAATCTGTAAAACTGCCCAATTAAATCTATCCGGGAAAAAAAACACAGAAGAGATGGGCCACGTGTCTGTCCCTGATTGGTTGGTTGTGCTGACTGTGCTGTCTGCGTGGCGCTGACTGTACATGCTGACTGGGTTAAGTGAAAAGATCCGGGGCGTTGGATCTAGATCCAACGGGGGCGTACCCCTTCGGGCGAGATCTAATCCTAGCCATCCGATTCAGATCCAAAGGCACAGGGACTAGGGCTTACCATGGCAGCACTCCGGTGGCCGGAGATGGCGGAGATGGTGGTTCTCCGGCGACCTGAGAGGAAGAAAACGACGATGGTTGCCCCTCTAGTGGTCGCCTCATTCCGGTAATGCGATGAGAAGATGCACCGCAGCATAAAGAACACGCGGGTGGCCACGGAGCGGTCGCTCGCTTCCTCGAGCGTTGGCGCCGAGCAGACGGAGGAGCTCTCGACTCCGGCGACCGTGGATCAAAGGCGTCGCTGATTCTCTGCACAAAAAAATCGTACAAGTGCACCAGCGCGTTCGCCCGAAAGAGGGGGTTCGAAAGGGACAAAATATGAAGGCAGGGAGGGGCTACGATGGCCGCAATCGATGACGAACGGCGGCGGGTACTGCGGACTCCGGCGAGGTTATTCGAGGGCCTCGGGACTCTATTGGGGAAGGAGGCAGAGGGTAAATGGAGAGGGAGGGGAGGGCTATAAGGCGTCGTAGTCGCACCTAGGATTAATTGCCTTAATCGTGCGAATTGATTCGGAATCAAAGGAGCGTTTCTTCGGCAACGGGCGCGGGATTTTCGGCTGATTGAAGAAGACGATGGCGTCACCCGTGACGTCACCTTGCGAGACCCGCTTGTCGGTGAGAGAAAGGGAAGAGAGGCTAGGGCGGGCTGTGCTGAGCTGCTGCTGGGCCTCTGCGCTGCACCGCGCGCTAGATAAGTCTTGGGCCTTTGTGGTCCGGTCTGTTTTCCTTCTCCTCTTTTTTTTGTTCATTTCTTTTTCTGTTTTCTCTTTTTCTTTATAACTTTTGTTTTTAAAAACCTTTTAGCCTCAAGTAAAATTTTAAATTCTTGAAATGACATCTTATTTCAACTAAGCACATGTGAAAACTATTTTGGACACAATTCAAATTTGAAAAATTAAACATGTGATTAAATGCTAATAGTACTTAATGTTATTTTTAAATTATAAAATAGTAGAAATGTAAATATTTATCAAATAAATTTCCAGTGACATACTATAATGAGAATATTATATTTGAAAGGAATATAATTCATTTTTTTCATATTTTATATTTTGAAGATATGAGTGATTACTAATAGCAACTTATTACCATTTAATTAATTCATATCAAATAATTAATATTGGTGATCAATAAAATTCTAGAGAGTTACCACTATCAAAAATGTTGTTTCCAAAAGTGTGATTCATTTTCATATCAAAATAATTCATTGGAAAACATTTAGAGAATACGATTTGCTTAAAGAAAGATAATAATTATTGAATAAAGAAAATTTATTTGAATAAGGTTTAGGGTTTATGGAATTGAGAAAATTGGATTCTTTATTCCAATTACATATTGTTTTCTTTTATTTCCTCCTTTTATTTGATTTTTGGTGATTTTCATAACATGAAAACAAAAAGTTTCAAATTTTTGTGATTTATTTGTTTTTCCAAAAATCAGGGATGTTACAAGTCAACGACGAGCTGAGCAGTCCCTGGCACCCTCGGTCGGTACCCGACCCGCGAGGAAGGGATATGCATCAACATCCAGGGATATTGAGTCCTTGGGCGGGACCAGAAGGTCGATCACGCCCTCCCTCATGCAAGTCGATGATGACGTGAACGTCTACCCGCAAACCCCTGCCGCCGCGGTCCTGGCCGCAGCAACTTACATGCAAATGAACCAGCCGACAGAAAGCGACCCTCGGGCAGAGCAGTACAAACAAGTACGCAAAGGGCTAGGACTGGCAGCCGCAAGACTCGCCTCCTACGACCGCAAGAAAGCCGCAGAGCAGCTGGAGAAGGAAAAACAAGAGAAAGAAAGAGAGAAGTCCCGCAGGCGTAGGAGCTCTTCGCCAAGAAGGGACAAATCGCCACGTCGTGGTCGAGGAAAAGAAGCTCGACGTCGCGACGACAGTCGAAGCAGCAGCGAGGGCAGCCCGAGAGACAAAAGCTCAAGACACCACAGCAGCCGCTCGCGGAAACGAAGCAAGGAACCGAGGAAGGACACCGACCGCGACCAACCAGGATACGACGCGCGATCGGACATCGCACAAAATAAGGTGGACAAGGCAAGGGCATCGCGATATCGCGAACGCTCTTCGTCCGGTTCTTCGGATGACGAAACTTGCGGAGCGCTCTGTTATGCCTGCAGCATTCGCGAAGCACCTCTACCCAAAAGATTCAAGCTCAGCACAGAAATGACAAAGTATGACGGCTCACTCGAGCCTTCTCAGTGGCTAAACGATTACCTCACGGCAGTAAAATGCCAGCGTGGGAACAAGAACACGGCTATGCAATATCTCAATCTACATCTCACCGGCGCAGCCCGCAGCTGGCTGGAAAGGAGGCCAAGATCTTGTTACGCATCGTGGGACGACCTACACCGTGACTTCTGCAAAAACTTCAAGTCGACTTACAAGAGGCCGGCCACCATCGAAGAATTGCGAGCCTGCAAGCAGAAAAGCGGAGAATCCACCCGCGAGTACATCCAGCGATGGACCACGCTCAGGAAAACCGCGGGAACCATCTCGGAAGAAGTAGCGATTGAAGCATTTGCAAAAGG
Organism: Alopecurus myosuroides; assembly: GCA_028641055.1. NCBI lineage: Eukaryota > Viridiplantae > Streptophyta > Magnoliopsida > Poales > Poaceae > Alopecurus > Alopecurus myosuroides. The sequence continues at coordinate 170,169,497 of CM054060.1, read as the reverse complement.
CGCCAGAAGAACTGCTTTCAGAGAGGAGCTAGGCAGAGCCGCACCCAAAACTATTGGGGAGCTGATGAACATAGCCGACAAATGGGCTAACGGAGAAGACGCAGTACGCAACGAGAGAACATCGTCACCCGCACCCGAGGAAGATCGCCATGGCCAAAGAAAGAGAAGGAAATACTACGATCACGAGGATCGAGAAGAAATGGTAGCAGAGGAATTCACGCGAAGTCGCGATACCGGGCGACGCGGAAATCGCGAATGGAAACCGAAGGTTGAAGAAAAAAGTCTCGAGGAAGACCTTGATGCTTACTGCTCGCTACATCTATTTACAGATAAGCGCACGGGCAAAACCAAGGCAACGCACCTCCTTAAGGATTGTCAAAAGTTCCATGACATCCACGAGGCTTTCTCGAAGAAAAATCGATCAGCAGCTGCTCCAAATTACCCGCCACTACCAGGAGGAGGCCACCAAGGATTCCAGCCGCCACAACCCCTACCTCCACCAGCAAATCCAAACATGGCATTGGCTGCACTGCCAGCACCACCCGCACAAAACTCCAGGGCCAATGCATACCCGAATCCGGCAGGGCAACTCGCAATGATCCAGAAGGTATGTCCACCCCGCAGAGCTCAAAAGACTAACACAAGGCAATTGTGCATGGCTGTGCAGACCCCGCCAACAAAGCCCGAGTACTTGAAGATGGCAGACCAGCCGATCACATTCTCGATGAAAGACCACCCACCACGAGTCCATCGACCAGGACACGCCGCCCTCGTCATCCAAGCACAGATTGGCAACTACGACTTGGTCCGCGTATTCATGGATGGTGGCAGTGGCATCAATATTATTTACGCGGATACACTCCGTCGGATGAACATGAACCTGGACGGCCTTGCGGAATCAGAAACATCCTTCCACGGGATAGTTCCAGGAAAGGCAATCCGTCCACTCGGAATAATCAACCTAGAAGTTGTGCTGGGCACTAAAAGCAACTACAGAAGAGAATTCCTCGACTTCGAAGTCGTCGACTGGCCTTCACAGTACCACGCCATTCTTGGTCGAACAGCGTTCGCCAGATTCATGGCGGTACCTCACTACGCATACCTGAAGCTAAAATTACCTGGAGAATATGGTGTGATCACCATCGACGGAGACTTTCAGAAATCCAACAAGTGCGACATTGAATTCAATGAGATCGCAAAATCTTTCGGGATGCAAGAAGAACTTCAAGAGCTGGCAAAAACCACGGACCACTCCGTGATGCCCCTCACGAAGAAAAACGCGCCTGAGCTAGAGTTCAGCGCCAACAGTGACACCCGACAGATTCTGCGAAGACAGCGATGGTTTCAACCACCCTCTCGCAAGCATAGGAAAGCGCGCTCGTCGAACTCCTCCGTGAGTACTGGGAAATTTTCGCCTGGCAGCCCTCAGATATGCCAGGAATACCCAGGGAGTTTGCCGAGCACTCACTCGAAGTCTTTCCAGATGCCAAACCCATCAAACAGACTACTCGACGATTTTCAGAACCCAAGCAGAAAGCGCTTGGAGAAGAAGTAAACAAATTGCTAGCGGCAAATTTCATCAGGGAGATCAAGATATCCACATGGTTAGCTAACCCAGTGCTGGTCCCCAAGAAGAACACGGACATCCTTCGGGTATGCATCGACTACACGTCGTTAAACAAGCACTGCCCCAAGTATAACTTCCCCCTCCCGCGAATCGACCAGATCGTGGACTCTACGGCAGGCTGTCAACGTCTCTCCTTCCTGGATGCCTATTTGGGCTATAATCAGATCCGGATGAAACGGGAGGACGAAGAAAAAACAGCATTCATCACGCCACACGGTGTATACTGCTACACGACAATGCCCTTCGGGCTCAAGAACGCAGGCGCAACATATCAGCGCTGCATGCAAAAATGCCTCGCCAAGCTCATTGGCAAGAACGTACAAGTGTACGTTGACGACATCGTCATCAAGACTCGGGTAGAGGACACACTCCTCGAGGACATTAGAGAAACGTTCGACGCCCTCAACGCATACAGGTTCAAACTCAATCCAACAAAATGCGTCTTCGGCGTTCCAGCAGGAAAACTTCTCGGGTACCTTGTATCCGCCAGAGGCATCGAAGCCAACCCAGAGAAAATACAAGCAATCTTGACTATGAAAGAGCCAACCAATCTACGCGGAGTCCAACAGCTCGCAGGGCGACTAGCCGCCTTGAGCAGGTTCATCGCACGATTGGGAGAGCAAGCGTTACCCTTCTACAAACTGCTGAAGAAGACGGACAAATTCGAGTGGACACCAGAAGCTAAACAAGCGTTCGCAGACTTGAAGCGATCGTTGCAAAGCAGGCGCGTCCTTGCAACACCGCAAGAAAGGGAACCACTCTACTTGTACCTAGCCGCCACAAACCAGGTCATCAGCACAGCAATCGTAGTCGAACGACCTGAGGAGGGCAAAGCGTACGGAGTTCAACGACCGATCTATTATATCAGTGAAGTGCTCTCACCATGCAAGCAACGATATCCTCACTACCAGAAGCTCGCATATGGAGTTGTTCTTACAGCCCGAAAGCTCAAGCACTAGTTCCAGGAACACGCCATCACAGTGGTTAACGATGCGTCACTCGGGACAATCATGAACAACCCTATGGCATCCGGAAGAATAGCCAAATGGAGCATCGAGCTGGGTGCTTGGGACATCACTTATGCAGGACGAAATGCAGTCAAATCCCAGGTACTCGTGGAATTCCTAAGCGAGTGGACAGAGCTACAAACGCCCGGACCGCCTGAGTACACGAGCAACTGGATAATGTACTTTGACGGGTCCAAAAGAAACGAAGGAGCAGGAGCTGGAATCGTTCTCATATCGCCTAGGGGAGACAAGCTGCAATACGTCCTACAATTGGATTTTCCACCCGATGATCCGGCATCGAACAACGACGCAGAATATGAAGCCCTGTTGCATGGGATGAAGATGGCAGTTGCCTGTGGAGCCACCCGATTAATGATCTACGACGACTCCAATCTCATCGTGCAGCAGACAATGAAAGAATGCGACGCAATTGCTGAAAACATGGTCGCATATCGCGACATGTACAACCTACTCGAAGGAAGCTTCAAGGGATGCGAGCTGAAGCACATTGCGAGATCCAGCAACGAAGAAGCAGATAAACTGGCAAACATTGGTTCCATAAACACACCCATACCACCAGGAATATATTTCGAGCGGATGACCAAGCGCTCAGTCAAAGTCAAAAAAGCTGCAGGAACACCCACAACACCAGAAACAGAGGTCAGCCCGCAAGTCGCCATCATCGAGCTTATTCACAACATTTCACGACAGGTTTTTCTGGTCGAGCCAGTCTGGACGCAGAAATACCTCGACTACCTGTCCACCAGACAGCTCCCGGCCGATCCTCGCGAGGCTCGACAGATAATCAGACGCAGTAAATCCTTTCGGGTAATCAACGGAGAATTATACAAGCAAAGCATCTCGGGTATACTTCAGCGCTGCATCGCACCCGAAGATGGCAAAGAATTACTCCAGGACATCCACCAAGTAGGCTGTGGGCATCACGCTAGCTAGAAAGCAACCATGGGAAAAGCCTTCCGAGCAGGATTCTACTGGCTCACGGCAGCCACCGATGCAAAGGAGCTAGTCGAAAGATGCAACGCTTGCCAGCGATTCGCACCAAGACCACATGCACCTGCTACGGAATTGCACATGATACCCATCGCTTGGCCCTTTGCACAGTGGGGGCTAGACATGGTAGGACCACTACGCAAGTCCACGCCGGGTGGATATACACACTTGCTGGTCGCAGTCGACAAATTTACCAAATGGATCGAGGCCATGCCAGTAACTTCGGCTAGCGCCCAATGCGCCGTCAAGTTCCTCGATTCCATCGTATGCAGATTTGGGGTACCACACGATATCATTACAGACAATGGTACAAACTTCACGGCAAAGGAAACACAACAGTTCTGCGAGGAAAAGGGCATCAATTTCAAGTTTGCTTCAGTTGCCCACCCGCAAACGAACGGACAAGTCGAAAGATCCAACGGCTTAGTTTCAGCTGGCATCAAGAAACGTCTAATCGATCGTCTACACCCCGCAGCAGGACATTGGGCCGAAGAGCTACCCTCCGTACTATGGAGCCTCCGCACAACTCCAAACCGATCCATAAACTACACACCATTTTTCATGGTATACGGGGCGGAAGCAGTCCTTCCCGAGGATGTTGGATTCAGCGCCCCACGAGTTGTGGCTTACAGCGAAGAAACCTCCAACAAGGCACTCGCGGAAGATATAGATGCACTCGATGAGATGCGTGATATTGCGCTCGCAAGATCCGCAGTATATCAACAATCACTGCGAAACTATCATAGTCGCCGCATACGCCACAGAGCATTCGCGGTTGGAGATCTAGTGCTGCAGCTCAAGCAGAACGAGGGACACAAGCTCGAGCCACCATGGGAAGGACCCTTCATCATACACGAAGTTATCCCAGGCGGAGCCTACAGGCTGAAGAACCCATCGACTGGAGGAATCTATTCCAATCCTTGGAATATCGCACACCTCCGCAAATTTTATCCCTAGATTTACTTGTTCTCACAACAATAAGGCTATACTAGCCATTCTTGTAGCTCGAATACATGATTTTTCAGTCACCGCAATAAAATACATGGTTTCTCAACCATATTTACTCGAAGATTATTCATCCTTACACGCTAAATAGTTACAGGTATACACCCCATAAACACACGGGGGCTACGCCTAAAACTCAGCGTCACTGGAAAATATATACATACAGGGTTCCACACCTTACAACAGTTTTTTGCAAACTATACGAGCATCACAGGGTGTATACATCCAACAATCAATCATGGTGTCGAGCATTCTCAGTCGCCAGCACTCTATCTACTTCATCGGAGGTCAGTCGAATGATTTCTTCCGCTGCAGGGCGAACAACGTCATAATGCGGCGAAATATCATCGATTGGACCATCTGGCAGCCTAGCTACGGAGTTAAAGTTCACCTCAGGATGCCATATCCGGACAAAGGAGAGAGCCACCACCGCGCCGCAAGTCATCTGATACGTACACACTCGCGAATCTCTCCCTCTTGCTCGAAAAGTCTGAGGAGATGGCTCCAGTCTTCAGGACCCCTTTGCAGTGGATAGAACGCGGCGTTCATCGCGACCAAGACCTCGTGAAAAAAACTGACGAGAACTTTTACCTGGGTGACACGGAACTTCAAAGTAGCCAACACAAAGCCTCGACTGCGATCAGACCAAAAGTTACTCGCATGAGGCCTTGAGCTGCCAGCTTCTTGAAGAATGTGGTTTTCTACCCACTGTTTTTCCTCCCTATCATCCGGTTTAACAACTGAAGAGCAAACATGCACGATTAGGCAAGGAAACAAGATTAAAAAGACTCGGGGGCTTTATTACTTACACAGCAAGTCCCTAGCGACGGAAGCCAACTCGTCCATCAGAAACTGTTCGCGTTCAGTCGCCAGTTTTTGCTTGGATTTCGCCACATCGGCTACCCCGCGCAATGCTTTCAGCCTGCGCTCACCATCAGCTACACGATCACGAAGACCTGCCAAAATCCCAACAGCGGCGACAAGCGGATCTGTTGGGGCAGCAGGTCCACCTGAAGGTTCTGCGGCCACCTCGGATACCTGAAAAGTACAAAGAAGATTAAAGGAATAAGGTGCCCTACTCGAGATATATTCACCACCTATTCGACAGGTGCTCGGGGGCTACTCCCATCGGGAGCACACGTACAATCGCGGAAAGCATTTCAGCAAAAGCATCTCGATTAAAATATTGGACAAACGGGAGCACATCCCAGGGTTCATTACAATCGAAGTTGCAAAGTACAAACGAAATAAACTAAGAAGCTACAGTGGTACTCCCACTCGCGGCAGTCGTCCCTCCCTTAAGTCGAGTAAACAGCTCAGATAACTTCCGAGCGAGGACGGCGGCTGGCTCGCCAAATCGACGAAGCCCTACCTTTTTGCCCGTGGAAGGATCGACTGGGAGATCCGAGTAGGCCTCCTCCAAGCCGCTAACTCCATGCGCCAGCGCGAACTGGATGGCCGTCTTCGCCCCAGACTCCGACTGAGCGACCGCGTAGGCATCAAGGAGATTGCTCTCCGAGAAGATCTTCAGCAGGTCACCTAGCGCGGGTGGAGATGCAGCATTGATGAGAAGGCGACCATGCAGCTGCGTCAACACTTGAGTGGCATTGCCGACCAAGGAGCAAACTCCTTCGGCATGCCTCCTGAGCTGGGCAAGCGAGTCCGTCAGCGCGTCCACCCACTGGACTCCGGGAACTACCAGAGGAACACCCAGAAGACCTACAAAGAAAAGAACGTCAAGACTCAAGACAACAGAAGACAAATTATAAGCCAAAGGTAACTTACCCGCAAAGCGCTCGGCAAGGGGATGAATAAAGTCGACAAGATCGGCATCCGCCTTGGTGCTGGTTTCCTCCAACTTCTTCAAAGCCTCTTGGGCAGAAGCAAGCTTCCCTTCAAGATCAGCCGAAGACATGCGGGAGGATTCCAGATCCTGGCAAACGGCCGCCAACTCAGCCTCTAGAGCTGTTACCTGAGTAGAAGCATTGTCTTTCTTGGTCTTCGAAAACTCAAGTTGAGCTGCACGGCAACACTTATCAGAATCGAAGAACTAATGGAAAAAATGCAAACAGAAAAAGAGGGCTAAGCTTACCTCGAAGAAGCTCATTCTCTGTGGTGAGTCGACTACGGTCCGCCCAAAGGATCCCGCACTCAGACTCAGCAAAAACAATGCGGCGGCCAATCGCCGCAAGGGAGTCAACGAGCGACTGCAAAGAACACAGAAATAGAAGAATTAGAAGAGAAAAATTGGAGCCTATACCCGATTGCAATCAATCGAGTAAAGCCTCGGGGGATACTCCCATCGGGAGCACTGCCGTGCACCCGATAAAACCAAGAAGAAGGAAAAGACAGACTTTGAGCCTGTAGCCGATCACATGCGACCAACTACAGCCTCGGGGGCTACTCCCATCGGGAGCACTGTCGTGCACCCGATAACAAACTAAAGGCAAGTAACAGAATTTACCTGGCCCTTGGCACGGGAGAGGGGATCTGCTGAGCTACCCGTCACCTCTTTTGAAGCTGAAGCTCCGGCAGCAGAACTAGGAACTTCATGTTCCGTAGTCGCCACATTGGGGGCTACGCTGGGCGAATTCTGGACAGTGCCAGCAGTAGGAGTCTCATCCGCAGCTCCTGCTTTATTCCTTCTTTCGGGAGGAAGGGAAGAGGCGTACCTGCGAGGACTAATGGTTTGCAGGCTGCAACAAAAGACAAAGCGTCAACAAGACGTCAAAGGAAAACGTTCGACTAAGAGAACAGGGAAAGAAACTTACTCATCTTCGTCATCCTCCTCATCCAGCATATCCGCATTCCAGGCGGTCTGGATAACTGGGAATGAGGAGGAAGGGGCGCGCATAGGCAGAGGGATAGCATTGATGGGCTCCTTCCCGGTCGATTCTTCCAAGGAGTTGTCCTTAGAGGTGGCCTCGTCACCCTCCACTCGACGGCGTTTATGATGACCGCCACCCGAGTCCCCTGCGTCATCCGAAGAATCTTGGTCGGAGCTCGAAGAAGCGTCGGCAACACTGGTGTCGGCTGGGCCATCCAGGTTACTCGCCAATAACTCCGAGGCCTCCTCCCTAGATACAGGAGGGTAGCAGGTGGCCATGGATAAACTCTATGGGATAAGACAGAAGAAGTTCTGTCGACTGAAATCCAGACCAAGAAAAATTCATGAGAAAAGAAAGGCAAACTTACTTCGGATGGTGGAGGCCTTGATGCATCAAAGACTGCGACCGTGCAGTCGGGATATTTTTCTCCCACCTTCAAGCTGGTGATGGCCGCAATCTTTTTCTCGAACTCGACGTTCGAGAGCTCTTCACGGCTCACACGACTGGGATCCTCAGAGCCTTGGTATTCCCACATCGTGGAGGGCCTGTGCTGCAGAGGTTGGATCCTGCGCTTGAGAAAGATACCCGCCAGGTGCAGCCCGTTGAGTACGACTCCAGTAGCTTGATCACGGAGAGCTGTCACTCTTGCGAGTAGTGGCGTGACGACTTGGGTTTCTTCAGCCGACAACTTGTGCGCCCAGGATTTCCGCCTCTTCAAGACAGCGAACGGGTGGAATTCCACGATCCCACCCGAGCTGTTGTCGATGACATAAAACCACTTTTTCCTCCAGCCCTGGGCGGAGTCGATGAAGTACATGCTGAAGTAGCTATTCTCCGATTTTTCTTGGATCCCCAAGCCACCCGTGCGAAGCGGCTCGCCAAGCTCAGATTCCACCCGCGATTTCTCGCGGAAGATCCGGACTTTGAAGAGGGCCTTCCAGAGTCCCCAGTGTGGGCGAATTCATAAGAAGCATTCGCAGAACACGATAAAGCACGAAATATGCTGTATCACATTCGGAGGAAGATCGTGGAGCTGTATGCCATAAACATACAGCAACGCCACGAGAAACGGATGGAGGGGAAAGGAAAGACCGCACGACACATGGTCCGCGAAGACCACGCGCTCGTTCGCTTGCGGGTTGGGTACCTCTTCCTTCTTTCCGAGGCGCACCCGCTTCTCGGACTCCGCAGGCAGCATCCCCTCCCGCTGCATCTCCTTGATGCTCTTCGCTGTGGTGTTGGGCGAACGCCAGTCACCCGAACGCGGTGCAGGTTGCGCCGAAGCTTCCCGGGATGCGGAAATGGCAGCACCACGTCTCTTGCCTCCCGCCATCACTGCTAAGCACGAGCTTGGAGGAAGAAAGAAGATGAGCGCGAGGAAGAAGATGGACTAGAAGACGAAGGCTGGGAAAATCTTACCGCATCGCAAAGACTCGTACTTATACACGGAACAAATCGATACTGGCCGCTCGATGCACCACGTGGCACTCATCGCAGCCACCACGTGTGAAGACGAAATGAGGAGGCGGTGAGCGCTGTTTCCTGCCACGATCTTAACAGAAGATCGTGCGCATTTACTGCACGGTTTGCGTAAAAACCGGGACCGACGTCTCGTTTCCCGGTAAAAAAGCTGACTATGTGGGCCAGTCCTTCTGCTCTCACTCCGTCACGTCCCATCGGGAGGAGGAAAGTGCGCCATGACGTCATAGCGTGCATCATCAAATTGAAGAAAGTTTCGAATGGAAAGTTCAAATGCGAAAATAACTTCGTATGAACAAACTCCTTCGAATAGAAGCAACTTTTTCATGAACAAATCATGAAGCAAGACTCCTTTAAAACGGAGAAAAATACCCTGCACGCGAAAAATCTTTCGTATGGGTACGATCTCCCAAACATGAAAACTCTTTCATATGGGCATAAAATTCCTGACACGAAAACTCTTTCGTATGGATAAAAGAACTACAAAATCGAAAAATTACTCGAGTAGGCAGAACCTGCCTTTTTTCATTCACATGATATTTATACATCATAAAGAACCTGGATTGTTCAGCCGACTAGGCACATCCGGATGCCATATTCTTCGAATATGAAGGTAAGACCCGAGAGATCTTTCTTGAGGGCCCGGAGTCGCACTCAAGCCGCGTCCTCCGGTACGATTCCGTGTCAATAACACGAAGAAAAATCCTAGCGGACGCGCCGGGTGCCCTCATAGGTTAAGTTCGACTCGATAAGTCCTATACGGCCCAGTCGCAACAACCACCTTATCGGGTTCGAGTTGGAGGTCTCTAATCTGTGTAGGCCAGAACTGTTTTTGCCCTAGACGCAATTAATTGGCCCTGATCTTTCGGGAGAGCCAAGCTGCTGTGCCATATCCTTCTGCGATAAAAGCCATAACGACAGGCACTTGTATTACTCGATACTCGGGAATAAAAGCTCATTACACAGGGTACACGCCCTCTAAACAAGAAAACAACCTTACCGGTTATCTAAAAGAAAGATCAAAAAATGTTTGACCCTCTACTCGACTGGAAAAATCCCACTCGAGCAAACGCTCGGGGGCTACTGACGAAGACATAGATCCTAGACCCTGCGGGTAAGGACACCCCGTCTCAGGCCCATGGTCAAGGCCCAAGAAGAGGAGCCCTTGGAGTATTCCAGAAGGCCCACGCGAAGCCCACCTGCACTGTCTTGCGGGATAGGTTAGGAAACCTGTAACCGACCTAAGGTTAGAGCTCGAGTCCTCTCCGGGTAGGGTTTGAGACCTGGCCACCTATATAAGGCCAGGAGAGCCACCGGTAGAGGACCAAGCAACACCGCAACACCAAAGCCTTGAGCTTGAGATTATACTCTCTACTCGAGCCACCACCATTGTAACCGATCTACTCGATTAATACAGATCGACAGAGGCATGAGTAAGGGTTTTACCTCTACGAGGGCCCCGAACCTGGGTAAATCTCGCCCCTTGTCTAGCCGACGATCGCCACCAGCGCTCATGGGTTCTCCTACCCTAAACCCGATAGGGTCACCTGAGGGATTTGCCGAACAGCGGATTCGACACCATGACTAGTTTGGGGGTCACAACTATTAACTAGTAAATTATCGATGGCAATGTATTACTAACATGAACGATGGGTCGCCTCTGATGATAGTTGTTTCTTAGTTGTATGGATGGTTCCAAGTGACGCCACTACCCGACCCCTAAGTACGTCATATGTCCTCCTAATATTTGCTAGCACGATGAGGGGCGATATTAATTAGCTCTATGGATCGAATTGTGGAAGACGTGGAGGTCTACGAAAGGGTAGTGGCATGGCGATGCAACGGACGATGACATGATGCCCTGCTCCCGAGCGCACAACTCTCGCGGTGGCTAGGTGTCGAGATGGTGGCTCGGCGCGGACGGTGGCGAGGGCAGCCCTGCCGGGATGCCTGCCATATTTCTATTGGTGTGTCATTCCGACAGGATGCTCACGGGCGGCTAGGCGGCGATGAACCTGCCAAGATACCCATCTGACTTGGGGCGAGCAAGCTCCCCACAGGGTGCTCATATGCGGTGTGGCAAAGAGATGGTAGCGACGCGCTTTGGGAGAGGAAATGAGCTCCTCTCCTCCTATATTTCGTATAAGTGAGAATGGTATGTGGGAATGAAGCCACCATACCATTCGTTGACATAGACATACATCTCTCTCAAAATTATTTTCAATAGCTCTGTTTTAATCAAATAAAAAGCTCTACCACATGAGTAATCTCTGCTTCCCTCTGTGAAGGGTCTTTCTTTTACTTTTATGTTGAGTCTTCATCTTCTAACTTTATGCACCAATTAAGAGAGCATAGTTGTCATTCTGAGTATAATGTGCAGCAGTCCCAAAATTTATTATTGATTGATTCGTGATTATGTTATTACTTGTTCCCAAATTATTTGTATCTAGTCACCACTTGAACTTTGAAGGTGTCCTTGCATTTATATTTTGCTATCACTTTAAGGACAATCGGAATACCACTTTTCTATGTTTTCTCTATGCTCGAAACAAACGTTTAACTTTTAGTGATTATTATTCATGATCTTTTGTTTGAGTTACTTTTCATGTTGGAACATAGTTGCTAAGTTACATTGCGAGAATTATATCTATCATGCCTGTGTTTAGAGTACTTTGATCTCATCTTGCAATGCTTTTACAATAATGTTGATCAAGATTGTGTTGGTAGCATGTCACCTCAGAAATTATTTTGTTTTTATCGTTTTACCTACTCGAGGACGAGTAGAACTAAGCTTGGGGATGCTTGATATGTCTCCAACGTATCTATAATTTCTGATGTTCTATGTTGATCTTATGTCAATTGCTACATGTTTTCTATACACTTCATATAATTTTTATGCATTTTCAGGGACTAAACTATTGACAAGATGCCACAACGCCAATTCCTGTTTTCTGTTGTTTTTTGTTTCAGAAAAGTTGTTCTGGAAATATTCTCGGAATTGGACGAAACAAAATCCAAAGTCCCTATTTTTCTGTCACGTACACGGAGTCCGGAGGAGACCCGGAGGAGGGCACCGAGGCGGCTACACTATAGGGTGGCGCGCCCCCTAGTCGTGCCACCACGTGGTGTGGGCCCCTCGGGCTCCCACCGACATCGCTCTTTCGCCTATATAAAGTCTTCCTCAGGAAAACCCTAAACACTTGATCCTCCATTCACGAAAAGTTCTGCAGCCGCCGTCATCGTCAACCCTAGTTCGGGAGGTTTCTTCATAAAAATTCGTTGACATAGACATACAGAGTGATGCGTGAGTAGTTCATCCTTGGACTAAGGGTCCATAGCAGTAGCTAGATGGTTGTCTTCTCCTTCTTTTGTGCCATCATGTTTAGATCTTGTGAGTTGCCTAACATGATCAAGATCATCTTATTGTAATGCTACATGTTGTGTTTGCCGGGATCCGATGAATATTGAATACTATGTCACGTTGATTATAGATATATCCTGTTTATGTTATTTGTGATCTTGCATGCTCTCTGTTACTAGTAAATGCTCTGGCCAAGTTGATACTTGTGACTCCAAGAGGGAGTATTTATGCTCGATAGTAGGTTCATGCCTTCAGTAATCTGGGAGAGTGACAATAACTTCTAAGATTGTGGATGTGTTGTTGTCACTAGAGATAAAACAACAATGCTTTGTCTAACGATAATTCTATTGTTTACATTATGCACTTTACTTAATGCAATAATATGTTGCTTGCAACTTAATACCCAAAGTTTGCTCGGATAACGTCCTGAGGGTGGATTATTAGTCATGGATGTAGTTAGATTACGGTTTATGTATCATGTTGTAATGCCCAAATGAATCTCATAGTAATCATCATGTCATGTATGTGCACTACGTTGCAGCCTATATTTTGTCAACTGTCCAGCTGTAATTTGTTCACCCAGCATGTTATTTATCTGTTATGGAGAGACACCACTAGTGAAATGTGGACCCCGGTCCATTCTTTTACACTGATAATACAACCTACTACAAATACTATTCTCTTTTACTGCAAAAATTGTTCTTGTTTCATTCACTACAAACAAACATCATTTTCCTCACTATACGTATAATCCTTTGTTTTCAGCAAAACCGGTGAGATTGACAACTTCACTGTTTCGTTGGGGCAAAGTATCTTGGTTGTGTTGTGTGCAGATTCCATGTTGCTGCTGAGCCTGGTAGTGCTCCCTGCCAATATCAGCTGTCAACAACCTTCGGAAGTGATTTTTCTCTCCTACTGGTCCGATTAAACCTTGGTTTCCTTTTGAGGGAAAATCTTGCTGCTATACTCATCATACCTTCCTCTTGGGGTCTCCCAACGAATGTGTGTCCACATGCCATCAGAGAGTGGTCTGTCAAAGGATAGGGACACTCTAAAGGTTCGTACACTAGGGGCTAAACACACTTCTCACACCTCTCGAGGGTACTTCACGAGGGAAGTTTGGTGATACGTCTCAAACATATCTATAATTTCTGATGTTCCATGTTGTTTTTATGCCATATGCTACATGTTTTCAATACACTTTATGTCATTTTTATGGATTTCCTGGGACTAACCTATTAACAAGATGTCACAGAGCCAGTTCCTGTTTTCTACTGTTTTTGGTTTCAGAAAAGTTGTTCTGGAAATATTCTGGGAATTGGACGAAACAAAATCTCAGGGTCTTAGAAATCTGTCACGTACACGAAGTCTGGAGGGGACCCGGAGGGGGGCACGGGAGCCACCACACCATAGGGTGGCGCCCCCTTGGACGCGCCACAAGGTGGTGTGGCCCCTTGGCTGCCCACCGACGTTGCCCTCTCGCCTATTTAAGCTCCTCATCGGGTTAACCCTAAATACCCGAGCCTCCATCCACGAAAAGTTCTGTAGCCGCCATCATCGTCAACCCTAGTTTGGGAGAATTCTGAAGCTCTCCCCGGCACCCTGCCGGGAGGGGGAATCGTCACCGGAGGGCTCTCCATCACAATGCTGGCCTCTGGAGTGATGAGTGAGTAGTCCATAGCAGTAGCTAGATGGTTGTCCTCTCCTCTTTATGCCTCATGTTTAGATCTTGTGAGCTGCCTAACATGATCAAGATCATCTTATTGTAATGCTACATGTTGTGTTTGTTGGGATTCGATGAATATTGAATTCTATGTCAAGTGATTATCAATCTATCATGTTTATGTTATTTATGATCTTGCATGCTCTCCGTTACTAGTAGATGCTTTGGCCAAGTTGATACTTTTAACTCCAAGAGGGAGTATTTATGCTTGATAGTGGGTTCATGCCTCCTGAAAGCAAAGTATGGGCACCTAGAGGGGGGGTGAATAGGTGCTACGACCAATTTTAATTTTTCTCAAAGTTTAGGCTTGACAAGAAGGTAAATTCTCTAGATAGTGCAACTAGTGGTGAATTTACCTATATGACAAGACAAGCAATTAATGCAACAAGTACAAGTAAGTAAAGGGAGGGAGGAACGAGGTAACCGATGGAAGCACACGGAGACACGATGTATTTCCGAGTTCCTCCTTTTTAGGGGAGTACGTCTCGTTGGAGGGGTGTGAGCTCGCCACAAAGGCCTACTCAACGCCACTAAGGCTTCACCCTATTCTCCGATGAACTTCGCCACAAAGGCCTAGTTCACCTTCCACTATAGAACCCCTTTGAGGCGGGGATCAAATCCTTTACAAACAACTTGGGGCACACACCCACAACTTAATTGGGGGCTCCCAACTCTTCTTGAATCACCAACAAGAAACAAGATGCCTAGGTTCTCCACAAGAGGAAACCCTAGGCAAGATCCCTCAAGCTAGAGAGGGGGAAATGAAGAACGGCTCGGTGAAGATGTAGATCGGGGCCTTCTCCTTCAATCCTCCAAAGATCTTCAAGGTTGGGTGGAGGGATTGGGAGTTATGAGAGATTTGGTGAGTTCTTAAATGCTCATAAATGCTAAGGGGAAGAACTAGATCTTGGGGAAGAAGAGGAGGGGTATTTATAGCCCCTCCTCACAACTAGTCGTTGTGCAGGAAAAAGGGTACCGGAATATCCGGTCCAAGTTTGGACCGGAATATCCGGTCAGCTTGCTCCTCGCAGATCTGCAGAGATGTACCGGATTATCCGGGTGTTCCGGAAAAATCCGGTACAAATAATCCGGTAGATGCCAGTACGCATTTCTTCAAGTCCTTAGCCATTTTTCCACTTCTTCAACTGCAACCGGAATATCCGGTATGAATATGAAATATCCGGTACAAATAATCCGGTTGACTCCAGTAGCTCCAAGCTTCCAGTCCTTAGCCATTTTTCGCAGCAACCGGAATATCCGGTCCAGGATGAATAATCCGGACCAAATAATCCGGTTCACTTCTGTGAGCAAAACTTCCAGTCCTTAGCCATTTTTCGCAGCAACCGGAATATCCGGTCCAGGATGAATAATCCGGACCAAATAATCCGGTTGACTCCAGTATGCGAAACTTTCGGTCCTTAGCCATATTTGTGCTCCTTCAGCAGCAACCGGAATATCCGGTCCAGGATGAATAATCCGGTCCGAATAATCCGGTTGAGTTCTGTCCCAAAAACTCTCAGGCCAATCTTCACGACTTTTCGGTGATCGATGCCGATGTTAAGTATAATACCTGCACGCTAAACACCTCGATAAATAATGTACTTAGTATTGTTAACTAACACACAAAACACTGGGAAAATGAAATGCACTTTCAATCTCCCCCTTTTTGGTGTTAGATGACAATACTAAGATTTGCAATAAAACCTTGACAGGAATCATGTTTGAAACAAGATGGAAATATCTCCCCCTATCTCTATGCATATCTTTTGTTTGCCTCAAACGCCAATAGATGCAATGATGTATAGGGAGAAATTTCCAACAAGTAGCAACCATGCCAAAGAGTCAATATCACCAATATGTTGAGTGTAAAAGGAAGTATATACCTTGTGCGAAAATGATATAGCCATGAATAACCAAGCACAACCAAAGATATTCTCCTCAACATATACGATAGATAACCATCACACCACTAGTAGATAAACCAAGATAATATCCAGATAACCAACATAGTCTCACACACAATAGCACACATAGTTTGAAACGAGACAATAAACGACATAAGTTCACGAATCACGACAACAAACGAAGATACTAAAATGGACACAAGCTCTCAAAGAAGGATAAAAGCAAATGCTTGTGCCCGAACCCATGCAAATCCTGCAGTCTAATAGCTACTTCTCCCCCTTTGGCATCGAGACACCAAAAAGGAGGGAAATAACTAATCTAACGTCCCAGACACGGTCTAAGCATCCGATTCGCCTCCAGACTCCTGCTCTGCATCAGACTCCTCCTCATCATCATCCTCA
Organism: Alopecurus myosuroides; assembly: GCA_028641055.1. Classification (NCBI taxonomy): domain Eukaryota; kingdom Viridiplantae; phylum Streptophyta; class Magnoliopsida; order Poales; family Poaceae; genus Alopecurus; species Alopecurus myosuroides. Next base: position 170,153,150 of record CM054060.1, on the reverse strand, counting down.
TCATGAGCTCCAGAAGCAGTATCCTGAGTAGACCGGAGAGCCGCCTCAATGCTCTCACAAGGAGTGAAATCCCCAGCAAACCAAGCAGAGAAAGACTGAGCAGCAATAGGAGCAGGTACATCACCAGTGCCACCACTCACGTGGTGGAGAATCTGTCGCTGTGAGCTAGCCATGGCAGTGTCCCTGCGATACGCCTGGTACTGCTCCTTGTGAATATCCACCTTCATGCAGAGCACGTTGCGCTGAAACCAGGAGAGCTTCCTGACGTGGCGCAAAGTGCTAATATCAGAAACGGGTGCCCTGGGTGCAGACTGAGAGCCAGAAGAAGGACCACCCATAGAGGAACCACCCTCAAATGGAGCACTCTGAGAAGCAGCATCAGTCTTCATCTTCCTCTTGACATACAGCTTCTTGACCTTGTGCTCAGCCATGGGTAACTCTTTGTACTCCTTCCTCATCTCATACTTGATGAGCATCATGATATAGGGAGCATAGGGAATGGTGTAGCCACCAATCATAGCAGAGTAAAGCTCGTGATAGATGATGTCCATCACATCCACAGTATAGGAGACAGACGGGTCCTCTTCCTCCATGCACTCCTTAGCCAGAATCAGAAGGTTGCATAAAGGAGTGGTGAGAGCATCATTGTTACCTCCACTCGGCACAAGGAAGGATCTGAAAATGCGAACCAGCTGATCATAAAGTGGAAGAAGTCCCTCAAGTCCCCCAACGGTGAAACCAGGGGCATACAGCTCAGCCATGGCCACTTCCCTCCTCAGCCTATCAACCTCATGGACGCGGCGACCAAGAGGAGGGTGATCACGGTAAGAGTATCCAAGACGACGGGCAAACCTCTCGAAAGATGCTTCACATGCTGTGGACTCAGACATCCACTTGAGGCGGCACACAATATCCTGAGTGCTGAACACTAGAGTGGACATAAACTGCATCACAAGCTGTGTGTTGTAGTTGCACTGAGTCTCCATAAGCTTCACTAGTCCAAACCGCTCAACAATACTAGCTGCATCAGCAAATTCCTCCTTGGCCTTGAGAGCGGCATGGTCATATGGATGCATAGCACGACAAGGAAAACGGTAGTCACAATAGATATCAGCATAGATATAGGACTGCACGAGATTCCAGAACCGAGGATCAATATTTGCAACCCGCGGAGAAAGATAGACATCCTCCTTCCTGAGCTCATTGAAGTCCTGAACAGAAATGTCGGTCTTATAGTTGAGCCGAGGTTTCCTCTTGTTTCTGACAGAAACCTGCTTCTTGCGCTTCGGAATGCTCCTCTCACCCTCACCACCTGTGAAACAAGATAGTAGAGGAATAGCACAAGATGAGTACACTAGTGTCACACAACGGAAACAATCATGCATAAAAACGATAGAGGAGATTCCAGGAAACAATCTAGGTAGAAATCTGGGAAAGATTAATTTGGGGCTGCCCTAAAACAGTACTGGACATAGCCGGATATTCCGGTTCAAAACTGAACCGGATATTCCGGTTACCCGGATATTCCGGTTCAGTCGTGGACCGGATATTCCGGTAGGTTGCGGAACAGCACCAAATCAATCTAAACCTCAGATTTCCACAAAGATTGTACTCAAGTGAATCTAATCTATCGGTTCTAGCATGCAAGGGGACCTCTCCGGAACGAATTCTACCAAGCATAGCCAACAAAAACGCAAATCCATGGAAAGGTAGGGTTATAGCACCAAGATTCAAAAGATTTGAACATTACCGGAGTCCATGGAGAAAGATGCTTGGGTAGAATCGTTCCAAATCGCGAGGGGAACGAGATCCGGGCCAAAGCTCCAAGATCCCGCGGAGGAAACGGCCTCGGGAGACCAAGAATCACGGCGGCGGCGTTTTGGTGGAGAGGAGCAGATGGGAAAAGGGCAAGAACTGCCCCTCCCCGTCGGGCTCCAGGCTTTATGATGTGCACCGAACCGGATATTCCGGTTCATACTTGAACCGGATATTCCGGTACAGCCGGATATTCCGGTCCAGAACTGGACCGGAAATTCTGACTGCCTCCTGATTCGAAATTTCCTCGTTTTCAACGGACGACACTAGTGCTTAGAAAAGAAAGGCTTTTTGAGAGAAAGGCTTAGGATAGATTAACAAACTGAGACTAGTACTTATCCCTCTCAAGAGCAAGAAACAACCAAATAAAATACCAATTGAGTGGGATTTTTCTAGAAAGAACCACTTAGAAGGGAAAAACACACGAAATGCAATGAAATGACAAGTAGAAAAACCCAACTAAGATCCAACTCTTCGAAACGAAGAGGTTGGTGGCCTAGGCCACCATGTAAGAGATCATGGTATGCAACCGCGAAGATGTATCTTGGGTGCATTGCCACTTCTCGACATTTAAGCTCACAATTCAACATTAGAAAAAGAGAGATCATAATGAATTTTTGATTTGGGCATAATGGGGGGAGGGAGAATCCAATGTATTAGGATAACACTCCCCCTATGTCCATGCCTACATCTAAACTCGAATACGTTTCATCTATAGGGGTGTGTGCACGATAGTCAAGTCAAGCTCCTTGAATCAATCACATTTAGCTCATTCCTCAAGAACAAGAATCTTGCATCATCAAGTGGCTTCGTGAAAATATCCGCAAGATTGTCCTTGGTGGGCACATAACTTAGTGCAATGTCTCCTCTCGCCACGTGATCACGGATGAAGTGGTGGCGAATCTCAATGTGCTTCGTCCTTGTGTGTTGCACGGGATTGTATGCAATCTTGATAGCACTTTCATTGTCACATAGAAGAGGCACTTTGTCCAAATGAACTCCATATTCCTTGAGAGTTTGCCTCATCCATAGCAATTGAGTGCATGCACTTGCGGCGGCAACATATTCGGCTTCGACGGTGGAGAGTGAAATGCAATTTTGTTTCTTCGAGGACCAACTTACAAGGGACCTACCAAGAAATTGGCAAGCCCCGGAAGTTGACTTCCTATCATCTTGATCACCCGCCCAATCGGAATCCGTATATCCATTGAGAGAAAATTGTGCCCCCTTTGGGTACCACAAACCAAATCTTGAGGTATGAACCAAATAACGAAAGATCCTATGAACCGCCATCAAATGGAAATCCTTAGGAGCCGCTTGATACCTTGCACACACACCTACACTCAAAACGATATCGGGCCTAGATGCACAAAGATAGAGCAAAGAACCAATCATAGAACGATAAAGCTGTTGGTCCACATCCTTACTCCCTTTTGGATTACGAGAGAGATGACACTTGACTTGCATAGGAGATGTCTTGATCTTAGCATCTTGGAAGTTAAACCTCTTGATCATATCTTGGGTATACTTGGCTTGAGAAATTAAAGTCCCACGAGCCAATTGCTTGATCTCAAAGCCAAGGAAGAATTTAAGCTCACCCATCATAGACATCTCGAACCTGTCAGTCATAAGCTTAGAGAACTCATTATTGAAAGCTTGGTTAGTTGACCAAAAATGATATCGTCCACATAGAGTTGGCATATGAAAAGCTCTCCCTTTACTCTCTTGGTGAAGAGAGTGGGGTCAATCTTCCCAACTTCGAAACCACGATCATCTAACAACTCCCTAAGGTGCTCATACCAAGCACGAGGTGCTTGTTTGAGACCATAGAGAGCCTTGTCAAGTTTGTAAACGTGGTTAGGAAAGTTGAGATTCTCGAACCCCGGAGGTTGCTTGACATATACCTCCTCTTTTAGTGGACCATTCAAGAAAGCACTTTTCACATCCATTTGTTGCAATTTGAAATTATGTGAGGATGCATAAGCAAGGAGGATACGGATGGACTCAAGGCGAGCCACGGGCGCGTAGGTTTCATCAAAGTCAATGCCTTCAACTTGGGTGTAACCTTGAGCGACCAATCTTGCCTTGTTCCTAATGACAATGCCATTCTCATCTTGCTTGTTCTTGAAAATCCACTTGGTGCCAATAACATTGTGGCAATCCTTGGGTTTCTCAACCAATCTCCAAACTTTGTTGCGCTCAAAGTTGTTGAGCTCATCATGCATAGCTTCAGCCCAATCGGAGTCCTCAAGAGCTTCATAAACTTTCTTAGGCTCCACCATAGAGATATGAGCTTGATGTTCACAAAAATGAGCCAATTGCCTTCTAGTGGATCTTCTAGTTTGAACATCCTCCAAGACCTTGTCATCTTGGGCATCAATTTGCTTCAAAGCTCTTCTTATCCTTTTGATGCGACGGGCTTCGATCTCCTCATTATTGCGAGGAGGGATCACTTGATCATCTTGATCATTCGGGTCCCCATCTTGACCATCATGGCCTTGATCATCAACATCGTCATCAACAATATCTTCAATACTAGCTTCAACTTGAGAAGAGGATGAAGAGGATGATAGATCTTGGCCTTGATCTTGACTCGCATTAGTGAGAGGAGTGGGTACGACTTGCGGAGTCACTTGATCAATGAGAGGAGGGTCTTGAATATGTTCTTGGTTAGGTGTAGTAGTTGGCTCCTTGGCTTGATCTTATAATGTATAGGAGGGCTCCACTTGGGTAGAGCATAGTCCTTCTCGAGTCGCCATAAGGTGTCCCTCGATGGGGCGGAAGAATCACACACCCATCCTTCCTATGGCTTCTTGAGGCATTTCAACATCTACATTTGAAACATGAAATTGCGCCACTTGGGAGCCGTCATTTTCCTCGAAAACCACACTACAAGATTCTATGACAATCCGTGAGGCTTTGTCATAGAATCTATAAGTGTGGGATTCGGCACCGTAACCAACAAAAATACCCTCAAAAGTTTTGGATTGAAATTTCGACAACCTAATACCCTTGATCAAATAAAAGCACTTACAACCGAATACACGGAAGTAGGATACGTTGGGCTTGTTGCCGGTGAGGATCTCATATGGGGTCTTGCTCAAGCCTTTGCGGATGTAGAGGCGGTTGGAGGAGTGGCATGCGGTGGATATGGCCTCGGCCCATAAATATTGGGGAGAAGAGTACTCCACCAACATGGTCCTTGCCATATCCAAGAGAGTGCGATTCTTCCTTTCGGCAACACCATTTTGTTGAGGAGTGTAAGTGGCGGAGTATTGGTGACGAATGCCTTCTTCACTAAGAAATTCATTCAATGTATAGTTCTTGAACTCCGATCCATTATCACTCCTAATAGCCATGATTTGCACATTGTGTTGACGTTGCACTTTGTTGGAGAAGTCGATGATGGTTTGTTGGGTCTCACTTTTGCACTTGAAGAAATAAACCCAAGTGTATCTTGAATAATCATCGACAATCACCAAGCAATACTTCTTGCCGCCAAGACTTGCCTCGGGCACGGCACCAAAAAGATCAACATGGAGAAGCTCCAAGATCCTCTTTGATGAAATAATAGTCTTGGCCTTGTGCACAATGTCATGCATCTTCCCTTCAACACACGACCTACAAACGCGATCCTTTGCAAAGGAAACATTTTCTTTTAGTCCAACAATAAGGCCACTTTTGTGAAGACTTTGCAAAGTTCTCATGTTGACATGGGATAGGCGGCGATGCCATAACCATCCCAAGTCCGCCTTCCCGAAAAGACACATTGCTTGAGTGTTGGTTGACTTAGAAAAGTCTACCACATACAAACTCCTCGGTTAGTTTACCATGACCAACCCCAAACTCGACTTTATCCTTTTTAGCCTTTTTATATTTAGCAATAGAAAGATCACGTTCCTTAATGATTTTAGAGACAAGTTCATTATGAGTAGTTTCAATAGTTTCAAGTTCATCCTCTAGAGAAACTCTACCATCATGCTCTTCTTCAAGAGTCATTGAGAGGGATGAAATTTCATCCGCATCCCTTCTCTCAACCTCACCTTTCTTCTCAAGGGCCTCTTGGGCCTCTCCCAATTGCCTCATGAGATGCTCAAAGTACTTCTTGGTCTCCCCTTTCATGTTAGACATAAAACGGTCCAAGGAGGCCCTTTCCTCTTCTTCTCTAAGACTAGCAATATGTTCTAGTTCACTAGGGGTCTTAGAGTTAGGAGAAGATGATACCTCCGTGGCCTTAGCCATGAAGCACTTGGCATTGCGTTGAGGAAGATTTTCATTGGGGGATTCAAAAAGAGATGACGAAGATGGAGTGGAAGCAATAGCTAGAGCGACCACTTCACTTGTTGTTTCTTCTTCTTCATCACTCCCGGAATCATACTCCTCTTGAGTCAAGAGCACAAACTTGGTGGGAGTTTTCTTGTTGAAAGGTTTCTTCTTGAAATGAGGTTTCTTGTATTCAACCTTGGACTTGTCCTTGCGGATGAGCTTGCCGCTATGGTTCTCTCTATTCTCGTAGGGGCACTCCGCAATGAAATGATACTTGTCTTGGCAATTGAAGCAAGATCTCACTTTTTGAGCCCCATCATTACCATAACGAGACTTGGTCTTCTCCTCAACAAATTTCTTGCCTTTAGGGGGATTGTTCCAAAACTTTTGCACGGTGAGAGCAATTAGATCCTTTAGAACGGGATCATATTCTTGTTCCTTCAATGGAGGCAATGCTTCTTCACCATCTTCATCATTCTCAACTTTTCTTGACAACACCTTGGACTTCAAAGCAACGGAAGCTCCTTGATGCATTCCAATAGCCCTAGCACGGTTGTCAAGAGCATTCTTGGTTTGCACTTTGTAGGAGCTCAATTCTTGCATGACTTGGGTAGAGGTCATGGTGGAGAAATCATGTCTCCCTTGAATGCTCTTCATATCCGTGCCCTCAAAAGGCATCACGGCAATTATGAACTTCCTCTTGATCCAAGCATCATCAATATGTGTTGCACCCGCATTAGAGAAAGCGGTGGCAAGAGATTTGAGTCTTCGATACATGTCAACGTGATCTTCTCCATCACGCATGAAAAATCCTTCGGCCTCATTGGTCAAGGTGTCATAGCGATTTCTTTGCATGCTCTCACTCCCAACAAACATGATGACAAGTGCATCCCATGTTTCTTTGGCGGTGGAGAAGTGTTGAAGATGCGGCATGTGATTGGGGCCCACGGCTTGATGAAGGATGGATAAAGCGGTGTAATTGAGTTGGCAATCTACAACCTCTCTTCTTGTGAGATTCTTGGGATCATATGGATTGTATCCATCACGAGTGATTCTCCAAAGATCTATACAAGAAGAGTTCAAGTGAGTCTCCATGTAGTATTGCCATTCACGAAAAGAATATGCATCAATTTTAGGTGGATCTCCTCTAGGAATTATATGAGGAAAAGGGATGGGAGGATCGGGAGAATATTGGCCTTCAACGGCATGATATCCTTCCTTTCCACTCGCACCCTTCTTAGCGGATTGTTCGGCGGAAGCAGTTTTAAGTGGTTCACCATCAACCCCTTTCTTGGCACCCTCCGTTTCCGGAGGGGATGAGTCGACCACCTCCGGTTCTTTGGCTTTGAGGAGTGTTGTCATGAGTTGACGCAACTCCTCAAATTTAGTGTCTATGGATGAGGTCAATGATTCTCTCAAAGCATTGAGATCATTCATGGACACATTTCCATCGGACGGAGCGTCATCCAACTCATCTCCCATACTTAAACTCTTAGGCGGTTAAGCCCGATAGAAGAGCCGAGGCTCTGATACCAATTGAAAGCAAAGTATGGGCACCTAGAGGGGGGGTGAATAGGTGCTACGACCAATTTTAATTTTTCTCAAAGTTTAGGCTTGACAAGAAGGTAAATTCTCTAGATAGTGCAACTAGTGGTGAATTTACCTATATGACAAGACAAGCAATTAATGCAACAAGTACAAGTAAGTAAAGGGAGGGAGGAACGAGGTAACCGATGGAAGCACACGGAGACACGATGTATTTCCGAGTTCCTCCTTTTTAGGGGAGTACGTCTCGTTGGAGGGGTGTGAGCTCGCCACAAAGGCCTACTCAACGCCACTAAGGCTTCACCTTATTCTCCGATGAACTTCGCCACAAAGGCCTAGTTCACCTTCCACTATAGAACCCCTTTGAGGCGGGGATCAAATCCTTTACAAACAACTTGGGGCACACACCCACAACTTAATTGGGGGCTCCCAACTCTTCTTGAATCACCAACAAGAAACAAGATGCCTAGGTTCTCCACAAGAGGAAACCCTAGGCAAGATCCCTCAAGCTAGAGAGGGGGAAATGAAGAACGGCTCAGTGAAGATGTAGATCGGGGCCTTCTCCTTCAATCCTCCAAAGATCTTCAAGGTTGGGTGGAGGGATTGGGAGTTATGAGAGATTTGGTGAGTTCTTAAATGCTCATAAACGCTAAGGGGAAGAACTAGATCTTGGGGAAGAAGAGGAGGGGTATTTATAGCCCCTCCTCACAACTAGTCGTTGTGCAGGAAAAAGGGTACCGGAATATCCGGTCCAAGTTTGGACCGGAATATCCGGTCAGCTTGCTCCTCGCAGATCTGCAGAGATGTACCGGATTATCCGGGTGTTCCGGAAAAATCCGGTACAAATAATCCGGTAGATGCCAGTACGCATTTCTTCAAGTCCTTAGCCATTTTTCCACTTCTTCAACTGCAACTGGAATATCCGGTATGAATATGAAATATCCGGTACAAATAATCCGGTTGACTCCAGTAGCTCCAAGCTTCCAGTACTTAGCCATTTTTCGCAGCAACCGGAATATCTGGTCCAGGATGAATAATCCGGACCAAATAATCCGGTTCACTTCTGTGAGCAAAACTTCCAGTCCTTAGCCATTTTTCGCAGCAACCAGAATATCCGGTCCAGGATGAATAATCCGGACCAAATAATCCGGTTGACTCCAGTATGCGAAACTTTCGGCCCTTAGCCATATTTGTGCTCCTTCAGTAGCAACCGGAATATCCGGTCCAGGATGAATAATCCGGTCCGAATAATCCGGTTGAGTTCTGTCCCAAAAACTCTCAGGCCAATCTTCACGACTTTTTGGTGATCGATGCCGATGTTAAGTATAACACCTGCACGCTAAACACCTCGATAAATAATGTACTTAGTATTGTTAACTAACACACAAAACACTGGGAAAACGAAATGCACTTTCACCTCCCTTTCATTCACGCTCGAGTGACAGAAACATAACGGATGAGGGATGTGTTGTTGCCATTAGGGAGAAAACAACAATATTTTCATTGTTTACATTACAAACTTTACTTAAGGCAATAATATGTTGCTTGCAACTTAATACCCGAGGTTCGGTTGGATGACGCTCTGAGGGTGGATTATTAGTCATAGATTCAGTTGGATAACGGTCTATGAATTATGTTGTAATGTGATGACCCACAAGTATAGGGGATCGCAATAGTCTTCGAGGGAAGTAAAACCCAAATTTATTGATTCGACACAAGGGGAGCCAAAGAATATTTGTGAGCCTTCACAAGTGAGTTGTCAATTCACCTGCACCTGAAAGTACTTTTGTTCGCAGTGGTTTATCAGTAGTAACGGTTTTATAGTAGCAGCAGTAGTGAAATAATAGCAGAAGTGGAATGAAAACAGCATCAGTGGTGTTTGAAGTAAACAGCGGGATGAAATACTGTAGGCATAGGGATGGATGAAAGGGCGTTGCATGGATAAGATAGTTCATATAATAATCGAGAAATGGGCATTGCAGATAAATAAGATAAAGCATCCAAGCACTAAGTAACCATAGGCATGTGTTCCATAAATAGTCGTACGTGCTCGCAATGAGAACTTGCACAATATCTTTTATCCTACCAGCCCGTTTTCAGCGGGGCCTCAAGGGAACTACTGGTAATTAAGGTGTTCCTTTAAATAGAACACCAGAGCAAAGCATTAACACTTCGTGAACACATGTGATCCTCACATCACAGCCATCCCCTCCGGTTGTCCCAATTTCTGTCACTTCAGGGCCCCGGGTTCCGGACAACAATATGTGTAAACAACTTGCAGGTATGATCAAGAAACAATAATTATCATCGTGATTCAATAACATGTTCATATCTAAGATCATGGCACTCGGGCCCAAAGTGGCAAGCATTAAGCATAACAAGTTGTAACAATGTCAATAGCACTAATAGTGGATACTAGGCACTATGCCCTAACAATCACGTCATTATTACATGAACGATCTCATCCAATCCCTACCATCCCCTTCAGCCTAAAGCGGGGAATTTACTCACACATGGATGGGGAAACATGAATGGTCGATGGAGAGGCGTTGGTGATGACGATGGCGATGATCTCCTCCAATTCCCCGTCCCGGCAGGGTGCCAGAACAGGAACTTCTGATCCCCGAATCGAGGTTCGGGGTGGCGGCGGAGCTACGGACTTCTTTCTGGAAAACTATCGAACCCCTCATGTTTTAGGGTTGAAGGCTATTTTTAGTCGAAAGGGAGACTGATGGGGGCTCTGGGTGGCCCACACCACCTGGTGGCGCGGCCAGGGGCGCGCCAGGGGGTGGTGTGGCTCCCCTCTGGCCCCTCTCCTGGCCTCCTTCTGGCTCCCGGGGTCTTCTAGTGTTTTAGGGCCAATGGGGTCTTTTCTGGGTAATTTCCCGAAAGTTAAGTTTTCTGCACAAAAACGAGACACCAAAGTAATTCTGCTGAAAACAGCGTTAGTCCATGTTATTTGCATTCAAAACACACAAGTTTAGAGGCAAACAATAGGAAAAATGTTCGGAAAAGGAGATACGTTTTCGACGTATCAACTCCCCCCCAAGCTTAGCTTATTGCTTGTCCTCAAGCAATTCAGTGACAACTGAGTGCGATAAAAGACTTTTACGGACACATTTGTTTCATATGATGTAGATATACTCACTATATGATCAAATAATTAGTTGTGCTCATGATAAGATACATGCAAGATACTGTCACTTAATAGCTATGGAAACCATGAGGAGATAACAACATATTAATAATAAACAACATGAAGCATAACTATTTGCAAGATTGTAATATTCATAAAAGGATCTAATAAAGTGGTATCTCGCTTGCCCTTAAGTGTGGGGCAAAACATAAATGCCTGGGAACCTCTGAAGTTCAAGGGAAGACTGGAAGTAAATATATCAAAGATACAAGTGTCAAGATTATACCACAATCAACCGTGCTTTGGGACAAACACATCACACTAAGAATGACCATTGTTCTCTCAAGAAACTGCTCAAAGAATATGGCGGAGACTCAACAATAAAGTAAAAGAAAGGCCCTTCGGAGATGGAAGCATGGATCACTCATGTGCTAGAGCTTTTTATTTTATTAAACAAAGGTATTGAAAACATTTTGAGAGAGGTGTATGCTTATGTCAATGAAAGGTAAACATACAATACAATACGTGACAAGCCAACTGGATTCACAAGAGCGGCTCCCATGTGAAGGACACATCTGGGTAGAAGGTCATCCCTCTTTCTCTTTTGTTTACACAATTATGCTTTGAATGATAAATCAGGGGCAAAAAGAGTGAAGAGAATTTGTGTGTATTAATTTAGGGCTGGGCACCCCGCTGCCAACTCTTCTGTCATTTGGATAAGCGGATGAAGCCACTAGTCCAGGGTGTGAAATCCAATCAACAAGTGAGATAAATATTATCTATTTACGTCCTCATGAGCTAAAACAGGGGCACAAAACATGAATAATTTTTAGCAGGTTTTAAAGGTAGCACATGAGCAATTTACTTGGAGTGGCGGTTAAATACCACATATAGGTAGGTATGGTGGACACATTTGGTAAACTTTGGTTTTGGGGAGTTGGATACACGAGTAGAGCTCATACTCAGTACAGGTGAAGGCTAGCAATAGACAGGGAGCGACAATCAAGAGAGCAACAACTATGATAATCATGTTTGCGACAAAGTAAAGTTAACTAAGGCACAAAATTGACACTAGAACCCTGGCATCTTCAGCTTGCTATAAATATAACATGATCTTGCCATGAATTTGGCGAAAGCTGGTCGTCCGAGTATTGCATGGTATACACTTTCGAACGGCACCACCTCGAATGAGATTTTTTCCTGTCGGAAATGTTCTCTTTCTCAGAAGGTTACATCTAGGGAAATTTCTCCTAGGGAATGTGCTTGTCTGCCAGGAACGATGCCGTGGAAACGTATGTTGCTATGTTTGAGCTGGGTCTCGGAGATTCGCAGATACTTCAGTATATCCAGGTACATAATATTGATACTGGATCCTCCATCCATCATCACTCTTTTTAGCCTAGTGTTTTGAACAATAGGGCTTACAATTAGAGCTTGTGTGACGGGTTCTGGGATATTTTCGGGAAGATATGACTGATCCCAGGTAATTGGCATATTGGAATATTTCAAGAATATGGGCGTTGGTGGGACAACCGCGTTTATTTCTCGAAGTGTTCGCTTTGCCTGCTTTGCTGAGGGAGTTTCCAGGAAAGTTAAATTGCATTCTCCATCAACTCTCGGGAATTTTGGCTCGCCTTTTCACCGTTGTTCGTCGATTTTTTCATAGTGTCCGATTCATTGTCTTCTTTTTCAGCTTCTGGCTTTTGCTTGGAGAATTTCCTCTTGGATCTATTTCCTTTATTCCCGGATCCTGCGGTGCCCTTCATATGCTTGTTGAGGCGACACTGCGCATTTGTATGGTGTAGCGTTCCCACATTTAAATAATGTAAGAACATATGTGTTAGTGTGCTAGTCCCTGGATCAATTGCTAGCACCACAGCACAAAATGAAATATCATGCAAATGCATAAAATTCTGTTACATCGCATGATCCAGTCTTTACAAAATACTATTACAACTTGCATAGTCTTAGAAGACTAGCAGAAAACAAAGAAATACAACGGAAAACATAGTACGACATTGAGCCCATCTTCTTCATGTGCCACAGGCAAAACATGTTGGCGATAGTCTCAAGATCCTAAACAAAATCCTCACTCGTCTTCAGAAACATCTGCAATATGGAATATGCCGCCACAAGGGAGTCAATACAATTTAATGTATTGGCAAGTAACAATATGGTGGATATAAATGGCAAGACTAATACTACATGCTTATTTGGCAGAGTGGAGTTTAGGCTAAGTTTGCATAAAGCCAGTTTTGTCCTATCTCTTTTGTAATACAAACTTTTCTTTTCAAAGGGATGGCAAGATTGGATTAAGATCCAAGCACCACAATACTCTTCACTTGGTCAAAATTTTACTTATTGAAATTGGTGATGAGATTCTTCCGTCAATCCTTGTCCAGCTGCTCATAGTTGTCCATAACCGGGGACACGGCTAAGATCTTAGTTTGTTGACTCTGCAGAGGTTGTGCACTTTCACCCTTTGTCTTCAATTAGCCCAAACATCCTATACACCCGGAGTGCATCATGGAAAGGAGAGAATAGAGACGAGATCTTTCAGAAGAAGAAGTCCAAACCCACCGGCAAGACCGTTCCACCTATAATTTTGCTACATCTGCTAGTCAAGCCTGGGCTGAACTCTCACAACTTAGTTGATCAAGACAGAGCCCATATGTCAAAAGGCTCCACGGTAAGCTACTAGACTTAGAGGGACATAGTAATCTCTTTGTTCCTGGGTGGCCATCCGCAAGTGACAACCTCAAGTGGAATAACTCTTAGACAAGGGCCCTGAGGCAACACTCAACATAAACCAGTCTTACCACTTCCACCTAGGTGGTTCATTCATTAGTTATACTTAGGATTTTTCCTCAACATCTAGTAAAACAATTTGTAATATTGCATAGCATCTACTAAGTTCTAAGGCTATCAAAATAACAAGGGTAAAAGAGAAGGCTACACACTACTAGGATAATAGCATAGCATAATATAACTTACTAAAATTTCCTATCATGCATACTACTCAAAATCAACTAACGCATATAGAAAATAATGGGTAGTTGATGGTGTGTTACTTGCCTTGTTGAAGTTGGTGAAGATATCACACTCTCTTCACAAAAGATCGTTGCTCTCCGTACAATCTATTCATTGAAAACACAATAACAAAATAAACAAGCATCCTAGCAAACAAACATACAAGTGTAGAAAACATACAGAGTAACTAACATATCCAAAGGGGTTTAACCAAGTTGGCTAGGACAAGGTCAAGGTTTGAGTTCAATACTTGTTAAGGAAATTCCAAGGGTTTACTTGGGATGGACTAGGTTGAGTTTGTAGTGATAAAACTTTATGGAAACATATTTATCTAAGAAGTTCCAAGAGTTCACCAAGGTGATCTCACTATCTCAACTAAAGCAACACATAACAATGTGTAACACTTAGTCATTTTCATCAAGACATTTGAGTGATCTAAGTTAGTCCTTCCATTTTGGGTTAAGGTAGATCTATGTTCAACTAACTTCATATCAATGGATATAACAAAGTCTTGGGATTTTCCATTTGGGTCAATGGTTGGACAAAAACAACTTGTTATTCTTCAACTTGTGTGGATGGCTCCAAGTCTTCACATGCTTGTATTCTTGAAGTTCATCTTCCTGCTTCTATTGTAGTTTTCCTCCTTGTTCTGAAGTTTCTCTTGAACTTGATAAATCTTCATGGCTTTCACTTTACTAATTGGTTTGGGTATGGGTTGGGCACAAATACTACTAAGTCAAATTGAAAAGAATAAGAAGAAAGATAGAAAGAGAGAGGGAGATGCTTTCTTCTAAATTTCTTCACACTTGTACTTCCTTGAGTTGCTTCTAGTTGTTGTGAAGTCCAATTACCTTACTTCAAATTCTTCAATGGTCTTCTTTGTAGCTCTTCATGTTGTCACCAAGTTGAAGATGGAGTTCCTTCTTGTGGTTGAGTCTTGACTTCCATTTTGTAATCTTGATGGATTCCTGAAGCAAGAATGGGGAGTGGAGGAGTAGATAGAAAGCAAAGGTACTAGTATATAAGGTTCACTACTTGGTCTTGTATGTGATTTACACATACTAGGGACTTGGTATTGGCTCCAAAATAGCCATAACAACAAAGGTAAACAAAGATAGAAACAACTCTAATACTTAATCAACTAGGTGGACTACTATGATGGAAGTTTGGCTAAAATTACATGGTCATGGTCCAGGGGTGTCCAAAATGTTTAGCCACTGATGTCTATGATTCAAGGTTACCAAATGGAGCAACTTTGCTAAAGGAACTATATTGAAAGTATTTATAGAATTAAATCTATGTCAAAAATACTCAAATATACCACTTAATTCTAAATTCAATTTTAATTTGTTAAAATATTATTTTTGGACAGAGGATATGAAAGTAAACATCCTAAGGTTTCCAAATATATTTTATTTATAATTTTTGGGTTTCTAGAATTTGATTATGCCAAAAAAATTCATCAAACACGCATATTTGAATTTGAACAAATTTAAGTTTGTCAAATTTGAATTTGGCCAGTGCCAAAAGTTTCTACATATTGTGCTGATTTCAAAAAGTCCAAGATTATTAAATTTGGCCAAGTGGTTAAAAAGATATGATGATTTCAATATACAGGGGCTTTTCTGCAAAATGCTAATATTTCTATTCGGGAGAAAAAATCCAGAAAATGACGGTGACAAGTGGAAGCTCCTGATTGGTTGGAGCAGTCTGACTAGGCTGCTGAATCGGATGCTGAGTGTGCGCGTGACGTGGCAAGTTAATTAAATCTCGATCGTTGATTCCAGATCCGACGATAGCGTACCCTTTCGCCAGGATCTAATCCTAGCCATTGATCTAATCCGACGGTGGAGGAGCTAGGGTTACCGTGGTGGCGCTCGGGTGGCCGGAGATGGTAGGGACGGCGGCGCTCCGGCGAGCCGTGGCTCGAAAACGAACATCGGCGACGCTGTTGTGGTCCTCCGGGCAAGGGGAGGGCACAGAGAGGCTCAGAGAGACATGGCGAGCACGATGGCGACCTCAGCGTCCACGGTAGCGTCTTCTGTAGATGGCGCGAAGCAAACGAGGATGACGCGGCTCCGGCGACCTACGGTAAAGGATGGCGCGGCGATTCCTAGGGAGAAAAAAACAAGAAATGGGTCAGAGAGTTGCGTATGCGCGAGGGAGATGCGATGGTGGTCTCGGTGGGGTTTGAGGTGGTCTCACCGTGCTGGAAACAGAGAAGACGGCCGGTGACAGAGAGCTCTCCGGCGAGGAATTGCATCAGCGTTGGGGCTCGATTGAGAAGGGGAGGAGAGGGAAAACGCGGAAGGGACAGAGGACTATAACACAGAGGAAATGGGACAGAGATTAAGGCTCTTAATCGCGCAAATTAATCGACAAAATTCAAGGCCGAAACGGCTGGCGGTTTCCTCTTCGGGTTGAAGATGACCCGACGTCATTGCTGACGTCATCTGTGGGCTCCACCAGTCGGCCATTCAGAAAAGAGAGGGCTGGGTGGGCTGGCCTGCTGGGCTCTGGCTGCGCGCGTAGAAAATAGGGGTGGGGATGGGGTTTGGGCTGGGTTGGTTTCTTTTTTTTGTTTTTTTTCCTGTTTAAACAAAACCCTAATAACTTCTGTTTTATAAAACCAATTAAACTCATTTAAATTTCTAAAATCTTGTAATTTTAATACCTTTCAAATAGTAAGAATTATATGTTGTTTTGAACACATTACAAAATTTATATTTTGTGATTATAAATAAAACATCAATAGCACTTAATGTATATTTTAAATTAGAAAAATAATAAAATTAGGTTTTGATTAAATAAAATTTCAGAGACAGTAAACATGTCAAATACTATTTTTAAAGGTCATTTTTAAACCATTTTCATATTTTATAATTTTAGGGTATGAAGGATTTACTAATAGTAACTTAATGCTATTTTTAAAATAGAAAATTCAATAATTATCAAAGTGGCTTAGAAAAATTCCACAACCCATAATACTGTTTTCAAAGTCCTCTTTTATGTTATTTTCAAAGCAATGTATTTTATTTTCACACCTTTATGTTTAAAACTTGGAATAACAGCTAAAAGTTATTATTAAAATACTTTATTCTCATCAAATATTTTGGAGGCTTATACCTTTATTAAGGGTTATGAATCTTTGATTTTTGTTGCCATAAACTATTTTCAAAGTAATATTTGAATTGAAAACATTTTATGTAATAAAGTTTGCTAAAGATAAAATGGTTTTCTTTATCTAATGAAAATTCATTTTGAGAGGGTTTTAGGCTTTATGGAATAGAGGCAATATGTATTGTTTCCTTCTGTTTCTTGCACCTCATTTGGTTTTTGGTGACTTGCTTTGTATGAAAACAAAAGTTTCAAATCTTTGTGATTTTTGGCACTTCCCAAAAATCAGGGATGTTACATATGGGTAGGCTTCCCAAATTGCGAATGGTGGACACGGTTTTCCGACTTAATTTTTTCCCACTCTCCTTAGAATATGAGATAGGTTCTGTGTTTCTTCCTTTCCTTAGAATAGGAATCGGCGTCTTTTTGGCCTGAACCAAAGCATCAATATTTCCACCTCTCGCTCTGATGTCATCTTCGGCCGCTGCGTGCTCATTTGCGGTAGTAAGCATAGATCCAAGATCTTTGTGCTCTTTTGAACCAACCATGAACGGTACGAGGCCGGGTTTTAGTCCATTGATGAAAGCATGCATTGTCTGTACATCACTTACTCCAGAGCAGCTGTTTTTCATTGTTGTCCATCTTGATATAAAGTCGACATACGACTCATCTTCAAATTGGACGCAGCGGTTTAGCTGGTTGATGCTCTTAGGGAGTTTGTACGTACCCCGGAAGTGCTGAGCGAATACTCTAGCCATATCATCCTAGCTATCCACTGTTCTTGACGGAAGCCCGTTAATCCAATCTCTGGCTCCATCCAGCAACATTAGGGGGAGGAATTTTACTGCTTCCAGGTCTGTCCCTTTGTTGATTTGAACGGCAATATAGTAATCTGAAAGCCATGTATCCGGGTTTGTACTTCCAGTATACTTTTGGTAAGTTAGACCAACTTTGGCAAACCCAGAATGTAGAGTTATTCTTCGGATCCTGTCAGTGAAACACTTAGGTCCAAATTATAGATCATCTCTTTCCGCCCTATCGACGTGTGGGGAATATCTGTCGGCTGAATGGACAGAAGGGGATCTGCTCCTTTCTGGCCCATTGTTGCGCGAATGCGCTCTTCCGGGATTATCCTTATTTCGTCCGTTATCGTGTCCTTTGGAATGAGGCGGAGTTCTACTCCTTGTACTTTCTTTATTCCTAGGAGGAGTACGGGACCTCTCACGCCTGTGAGGATTTTCATGTCTTCCGTCTTATTCAGCTGGGCGTCTCGGAGGCGGCATCATTTTTTCGTCTTTCCGGTTTTGTTCCTCCCGATCTTTATGATCACGGGGTATATTTCCGCCTTTCGGCATATGGGATCCCGTTCTGGACGCTTCATCCCTATTGTCCGGGATTTTCTTGTCTTTCTTAGGTTCTCCCTTTTTGTCCTTAGAATCGCCTAAATCTCTAGGTTCTCCGGGTCCAGGTGCTCCAGCCGCACAAGTGGCAGTTTTGCATAGGGCCGAGTCGTCATGCAACTTCCATGATCTTGCCTAAACTCGCTGCTGTTGTTCTAGTGCTTTACCCAGGAAAGCATACACTCCTTGCAGCTTTTCGTCTTTGGAGTACAGATCGTCATTAAGGATGGCGAATGCGGCTTCCGCGTTTTCAGTTGCGGTCTTATAGATGCATTCGCCCTTAGCGTTTACGCCATCAACCTGTCGTTGCCAGGAAGGGTTTTGCAACCGTTCTTTTGCTGGCAGTACATCCGGCCTTGCGATTCCGGGTAATCTCGTGGGTTTTATCCCGGACATATTCCGTCTTTCGAATTCTTCAAATTCCTCCTGCTTTGCTTTTACAATAGCTTGGGCTTTGAGGCTCGGAATAGTTGTTGTTGTTGCCGCATAATGGCTTGCCTTCTGGCTTCCAGAACTTCCGGTGGCTCGTATGGTCCGACCGGGGTTCGGATCAGATTGATCTCGTCCTGTTCCGACAATTCGGGAACAAGGATTTATTTCTTTTTCTTCTCCACAGGTGTGACCCCGCTTGCTCCTCCGGCTTCCAGGTTTTGGCTAGCATTGTCTGCCAACTTTTTCTTCTGGAGTTTGTACTGGAGTTTCTTGGTAGTCTTCTTTTTCTTGTTGGAAGAGGGAGGTTTTCTTCGAGGTTCTTCCTCTGTCAATTCCTTGACATCGGGGTAAATAGGGCTGGTGTCGCCATACTCTCTTTCCTCATATGGTGGAGGTGTTTTGGGGTCTTCCTCGTCTTCGGCGTCCGAGTTATCAGTCGGTTTTGCCATAAGTACTTCATGGAAGCCCACCGTCATAGATTTAACCTTTCTTTCGAAAGCGTCTTCATCTTCGTCTTCGTCTTCTGAACCTATGTCTTCAGATCCAGGTTCCGACTCCAATCTTGCCTCTATGGCAGCTAGTACGGAGTCGGCTTCCGAGTTCACCGTTTCATTGGCGGGTGACGGATCGTCCACTGGCTCTGTTGGATTGTTGTTTTCTGCTTCTTCCACGAGATTACTTACTTCCGTGTTTTCAGCGACCTCGGATTGCACCATGCCAATGAAGTGAGATCTGATTGCAGGCATCTCCGAAAAGGCAGCAAATTCAGGGTTTTGGCGATCTGAGAAAAATCCGGTATCTTAGTTTTCTTCAACTGGGTATATATCATGTTCGGTCGGTTCTTTGTATATCCATGTTTTTCATGTCTTTCGTTTGTTTTCATTTTCTTTCGTTTCTTTCATTTCTCTTTGTTTTATTGTTTTGTTTTTGTTTTCCAAAACACAAAAAGACCAAAAATATTTCTGTTGTTTCTCTTTGTTTGCTTCTTTAGTTTCTTTATTTGGTTTGATTTCTTTTCTCGTTTCGGTTTAGTATTAAAAAATCCAAAAATATTTTGTTTTGTTTGTTTGTTCTCTTTTTGTTCGTGCTTTAATTGAAAAACCCAAAAATATTTGTTGTTCTTCTTTGGTTTTGTAAAGTTTGCTGCAGAGTTCAACAGTCGTCCGTGACTCCATTGGAGCTTGGTTTTCATTATATATTATTCGAGCCACAAGTGAAGAGCAATAATGACGATCTACGACAATTCAAGTTATGGTGAGAGGCTGGTATGAACTCTATTTGCTTTCATTTTTGTACATATATCCATCTATGTGAGCATGCTTAGTTTGTTCGTATAAGATATATGTGACTTAATGGCTGCTTAATAGTTCGTGCTCTCTCATGTTTTGTTCCAATTTATTAATGGTAAATGACATGTCATATAGATATTTGTTCGCATTGTTCTATTCGTAGAAGGACATGACATTGTGGTAGCCTCCTCTAACTGTTTCATTTGAATCGATTTGGCACGTTCTCACGCATGCTAAGACTGAAAAAAAAGTCAATAAGCCAAAAGGAGGAGTGATCACCATATCGGGAGACTTCAGATTGGCGAACGAGCTGGAAAAAGGAAACGCACTTTGCGCCAAAAAAGTAATAGCAAAGGAAGAATTGAAAGAGCTGGCAAAGGAAGTATCGCCGATGGAAATGCCGGCAGGAAAAGAAAGCCGGAAGCCTGCAGATAGCTTCAAAGCTTCCGAGAATACAAGACAGGTTATCCTAGACCCCAAAGATCCGACAAAATTTGTCGTAGTAGGGACAGGGATGACCGACAAATAGGAAAGCGCGCTCATCGAGATCCTCCGTGAGAACTAGGATATTTTTCCTCGTGTCATGCGGACATGCCGGGAGTACCCAGGGAGCTTGCTGAGCATCAATTGAAGGTAATTCCAGGTTCAAAACCCGTCAAACAAGGTCTCCGTCGTTTTGATGGAAGAAGACGAAAGGCTATAGGCAAGGAAATTATCCGGCTTTTAGCAGCTGATTTTATCCGGAAAGTTATACATACTGACTGGTCTGCAAAGTGCAAACCCAGTATTAGTACCGAAGAAAGATAGTACTGTTCTCAGGATGTGTATAGATTACACCGGATTTAACAAATTGTGTCCAAAAGATAGGTTCGCGTTACCACGAATCGATCAAATAATAGATGCCACTGCTGGCTCTGAGATTTTATGCTTTTTGGATTCTTACTCCGGGTACCATCAAATACGTATGAAGGAGGAAGATCAAATCAAAACTTCCTTCATAACCCCGTATGGAACATACTATTATATAACCATGCCTTTTGGCCTGAAGAACGCAGGTGCTACATACCAGCGTTGCATGCAATGTTGCTTGCATAGTTAGATCGGCAAGAATCTTCACGTTTACATGGACGATATTGCCGTAGTTTCCAAGGAAAAGGACACACTCCTTGAAGATCTACGAGAAACCTTCGAAAATTTGCGCACTTGCAAAATGAAGTTAAACCCATTAAAGTGCGTATTCGGGGTTCCCTCTGGAAAGCTTCTGAGTTTTATCGTTTCTGACAGAGGAATAGAAGTAAACACGGAAAAGATCAAGGCAATTTTGAACATCACGAAACCTACATGTTTAAAAGATGTACAAAGATTGACGGGTTATGCAGCCGCAGTCAGCAGGTTTATAAGCCGGCTAGGAGATAAAGCTCTGCCATTATACAAATTGTTGAAGAAATCCGACAAATTTGAATGGACAGAAGAGGCGGACAAAACATTAACCCAGCTGAAAGAAACCTTGATGAAAGCACCGATTTTGGCATCGCCAAAAGACGAAGAACCTATGTTGTTGTATCTTACAGAAACAAACAGGGTTATTAGCGATGTGATAATTGTGGAAAGACGGAAAGAAGAACAAAGTATACCGGACCAGCATCCAGTATATTATGTGAGAAAAGTTTTCTACGAGTCAAAGCAAAGGTATCCACATTATCAAAACCTGGCATATGGCGTGTTTTTCGCATCCAGAAAACTCCGCCATTATTTCCAAGGACATTCCATAACAGTGGTAAGCAAAGCACCACTAGGGGATATAATTGACAATGCGGACGCAACAGGCCGAGTAGCCAAATGGGGCATTGAGCTAGATGCGTTCAACATTAAGTACCAACCTCGGACGATAATTAAATCCTAGGTGTTGGCAGATTTTGTTGCCGATTGGACAGAAGAAATGGATAACACACCAATGTCGGAGTCGGAATACTGGGTCATGCATTTTGATGGATCCAAGATGAAAGAAGGCACTGGAGCTGGTGTAGTGCTAAAATCCCCAAAAGGTGACATTATGGAGTATGTATTGCAGATACACTTCAACGCCAGTAATAACGTGGCAGAATACAAAGCATTGCTTCATGTCTTGCATATTGCAAAAAAATAGGCGTCAAACGCATACTATGCTATGGTGACTCGGATTTGGTGCAACATCAGCTAAACCAAACATGGGACGCCAAAAGACCCGTCATGACCGAATATCAGAGAACGGTGGACGAGTCTGCCATTTGCTTCCTTAGATTTGAAGTACTTCATATCAAAAGGGAAGAAAATTGGAACGCGGATGCGTTAGCCCGCATGGGATCGAAAAGAGTGAGAACCCTACCATCTGGTGTGTTTGTCCAGTACTTGCACGAACCATCAATGAAAGGTGGAGATGTTGATTATCCTCTCGTTTCCGAGTCAATTGAAGTTCTGCTCGTTAAACCGGATTGGAAAATTCCATACTTAAACTTCTTAGTTGATCAGAAGTTCCCGGATGGAGCAGACGAGGTCTTGCAAATACAGATACAACATCGATGCAAAGGATACACGGTAATCAATAGTTGCCTGTATAAACGCAGCACTATCAGAATTTTTCAGCGATGTATTTCGCCAGAGGAAGGACGAGAAATTTTGCAAGAAATCCACGCAGGAGATTGCGGACATCATGCTCAATCAAAAAGCATAGTCAAAAAAGCATTCCGTGCAGGGTTTTTCTGGCTCACAGCCAAGACAGATGCCGAACACATAGTAAACACTGTGCTGGATGTCAGTATAACGCCAAGCAGACGAATATGCCAGCTCAGGCACTCAAAACTATCCCCATAACATGGTCGTTCGCGGTTTGGAGGCTAGATATGATGAGACCATTCAAAACTGCAAGAGGCAGACTTACACATCTACTCGTTGTAGTGGATAAGTATACCAATTGGGTGGAGGCCAAACCCAGCAAGAAACTTGACGGTGTGACCGCCAGGAACTTCATCAGTGACGTAGTCATGAGATACGGCGTTCCACACAGCATAATCACCAACAACGGGACAAATTTCTCTATTGGAGAGTTGGCAAAATATTGCCGTCAAACGGGAATACGCCTAGATCTTGCATCTCTGGCTCACCCACAATCCAATGGGCAGGTTGAAAGAATGAATAGCTCAATCCTGCAAGGAATACGCCCAAGAGTCGAATCTCCTCTTCATAGAGCAGCTGGAGCATGGGTAGAAGAACTACCTTCCGTGCTTTGGAGTATTCGAATGACGCCAAATAGATCAACAGGGAAAACCCCGTTTTTCTTGGTCTATGGCGCGGAAGCAGTGCTTCCAACGGACATGCTCCATGATAGCCCAAGAGTGCAGGCTTACGATGACTTGGATGCCCAATGCGCACGACAGGATGCCATCGATCTTTTAGAAGAAGAACGAGACCATGTGCTTCAAAGATCCGCTATTTATCAGCAAGGATTGAGACGCTACCATAGTCAGAAAATCAGGCATCGATCTTTCAAAGAATGTGATCTAGTGCTAAGATTGGTGCAAGAAAGGAAGCACAAGTTATCCCCAGTTTGGGAGGGACCATTTGTCATTAGCAAAGCTATGAAAAATGGATCTTATTATCTTGTAGATATTCAAGACACGGAAGATGATCCCAAGCGTCCGAATCGCAAAAGAAAGAGGAAGATAGATGTTGAACTAGGAGAGACAAAAAGGCCCTGGAGCATCCAGCAGTTACGTCCCTTCTACACTTAGTTCAATTTCTATGTAAACATCTTTGAGATCATGAAATAAAGTTATCGGAATTCATGCATTACTGTTTTATCTGTTTTCATACAAAGCATAAGTCCGCCTTATCTATTTCCCAATGATCTTTCAAAATACTCAATGTTAACCCGAATTATGCCTGCGTGCTCGGAGTTATAAAACTGAATGCTTTTCGGCCTAAGGAGGCTTAAGGAAACCCAGATTGTGCCTGCGTGCCTGAGTTCATACAATTTCAAAATTCCCTACTTTATCTAAGTATTATCTGATTGTTTATATGTTGGGTCACTGAAATTAGTAAGTAAAAATGCCTTTAGTACGATCCATGATTCCGAGTTTCGACTGATCGGTTATACCCAGTCACTTGGCGTGAAGATTATGTACTATCGATCCATTTCAAACACTAAGGACAGTTAAGACATGTAAACCAGAGAACTTAGAAGATAAAGAAATTAAAACCCGGAAAACTTGCAAAGACTTATAAATTAAAACTGCAAAAGCGGAGTACTTGTTTATATAAATGATAGATAGCATTACAATGAATATTACATTATGAGAATGGTAATTCTTCTATTTCTGCCTGCCTTCTACCTAGGACTTAAGCGACTTCCTCGGGATCCGAGTCTTCGTCCTCGCTGCTGGATTCCTCCGGAGTTGTCGGAATTTCCTCCTCGGGGTAGAAGGTGGAGATGTTCACCATGTTGGCAATCTTGGTGGCGTGGCCTTTGATTGCATCAAAGATGCTGGACCGCTGAGCGTATGTGTATCCCTGAGGAATACCGGATGCCACGCGCCAAGACTTGGCGGTGGTATAGTGCATACGCATGAGCCCAAGGGCCATGCACGCACCACCGCGAGCCGCAGAGCGGAACCAAGACTCCTTGCGGTTCGCCACCTCGACAATCGCCTCCGGAAGCTTGCTGACTTCCGAGAACTCCCCTGATTTGTCGGGAATGTACTTATTAATAAGTAGCATCCCCATAGCTTTAAGCGCGGTGAAGACCTTCTCGAAAGCCCGGATTCTTTCGATCCGGTTTAGTTGGGGGCTACCTTCTTTTTCAATCAACAAAACAAAGTTAAGGAAAGTAGAAGAAGGGAAAAAGGGAAAATCCGGTAAAAATCAAAAAACTTACCGAGGATCCGGTCCATCTCCGTGCCTTCCTCCAGGCGTTGGTTCAGGGCGTTCTCCAGGTCCCGAATGGTGGCTTTGTCCTTCTCGGCCTGGTTAGAGGCCTTGTACTCGGCAATGCCTACAGCCAGTTGGCTGGCCTCCAGGTCCTTCTGGAGCTTCACAGTGATCTTGTAAAGCTCCATGCTTTCCTTGCGGAGGCTCTCCGCATTGTCGACATCTTCAGCAATTTGTTTGGCTTTCGCCAAAGAAGCTGAAAAAAGCAAGTAAAAGGAAGAGTTAGAAACTCGGAAAAGTACTTAGAAAAAATTCCAAGGAAAAGCGATGAAAAAACTTACCTGTTGATTCATCCATCTTTTGCTGAATGGAGGCCGTCTCAGATTCTTTATCTTCAAGAATATTAAGAAGGGTTTTCACCTCCTTATTCTTGATGGCGAGCTTGCTGAAAATCTCCATGTTAATGGTTTCAGCAGTTTGCTGAAACAAGGAAAAGAAACAAAGCGCTTAAGTCAGAAATCAAGCAAGGTAATGGAAAAAAGCATTAAGTCAAAAGAGTATGCTTTTGACAAAATGCTTGGGGGCTAGACATATCACCTGGCTCATCCCTTGAAGACCCGACAAGTTCTTGTTGAATTATTTTGCATACTATGCAAAAAGAATCCCGACGTGGCAAAGGACGTCCTGGATGACCTGCCGAGGTGAAAATACGAAGTTATTCCTTACAATAATCCCGGCTTGCGGCCAAGGACGGATTAAGGGAGCAGGAGCGAAGTGTTTTGTCGCCCACGGTTTGATAAACCCGTGTTCGTCAAAGGGCTCCTCCTTTACCTTGAACTCCTTGTCGAATGTCGGGATAGGCTCCTCCTCTGGAACTCGAGAAGGACCTCCTGCCTCAGGCACCGCCCTTTCCCTCGCGTCCGTTTCCGGCGCAATGGGCTGGCTGGTCTGCTGAGTTTCCTCCTCCCTAGCAGCGGTGTTTTCCTCCGCAGCTGCGACTGGAGTGTCGGGAGCAGCAGCAGGAGAAGGCTGTCTACCTCTCCGGGTCACAGACTTGATTTTCTTCCGGCCTTTTGGCTTCAGTGTTGTTGGAGCTAGGCCAAAAGAAAGAAAATCCGAGAAGTTAGAATTCCGAGGAAAGAAAAGAATTCCTGCAACAAAAAGCATAGGAAAAAAGAAACCCGGATGATTTACCTGGAAGTAGCGACGGGAACTCCGTCAAGATCGATTATTTCTTGAGTAGCGGAAGGCTTCTTGCGTTTTCGTCCGCCTGGAAAGTTGGCACGCATTGCGTCCAACTCGGCATCGGTTGCAAGACCTGCCTCAGGAAGATCGACAATTTGTCAAAAGAGACAAAGTCCGGGTTAAAACAAATGTCCGAGAAAGAAGAAATGCAAAACCGAAACCCAAAATGAAGAACCGTACCTTTGGATCCGGGTTTGTCGCCGTGTACATCGGCCGGCTTTCCTCATATTGGTCGCGTGTTGCAACCAATTGGTTAACACGTTTCCTTAAGTCTTTGGCCGTCAAAGACTTGTCTGTTGTCCGCATGGCGTCTCCGGGTCCCGTGTACTCGCACATGAGACGGGGACCGCGATGGGCCAGAGGCTGAATCCGCCTTCCTAGCCAGCATAGGACTGTGTCCATGCCGGTAAGAGGAGGGGAAGCAGAGACGAATTTGGCGATGCGCCGTTTGATCCTTACCAGATCTGGAGGCAGGGTTTGAATTGCATCCACTGTACAATTATCTTGGGGAGTGGCGGCAGAGTTGACAAAAGGTGGAATTCCCGTTTCCTTTCCAGGAAACGGGACATCAAGAAGGAACCCGTCCAAAACTTGACGGATTCCGAGGTTTTTATCTTGGGGAACCAGTCCTCCCTAAACCTACGGAGGGTGAAGGAAATGGTTCCGCAAGTCGGGAGTGCGCCCTCAGAAGGGTTTCGCTTAACCCCGAAGCAGTATTGCCATAAATCTAGCCTAGGTTCTAATCCTAGATACCCTTCAAAGAGGGCCTAGAACCCGACTAGATTGAGAATGGAATTAGGGGGAAGATTGTGGGGTTGAATTTTATAGTGGTTCAGGACCTAGAGGAAGAAGGCAGAAGGTGGAAAACCCATACCTCTGCTAATGTGCGAGGTAAGGAGAACTCTTTCTCCGACTTTCGACATCGGCTCGGAGTCGTCCTCATCGTGACACCACTTCCCCTTCAAAATCAGCCCTTCCTTCTCCATTGTCGGAAGGAGGGAAGGAACCAAGTTGCAATGGGTCCAATTCCCGGACATTTCCCCGTTTTCCTCCGCTCCGGCGGCAGCCGCCGTGGCGAGTTCCTCACCGACGAGAGTGAGCTTCTCTTCCACGGTCTCGGTGGTGAAGGGCGAGGATGGCGCGATAGATGACGATGCCACGTTTTCGGCTGCGAGAGGAGGATCCCCGCGAGCCAAGCCACCGGTAGTTCCCTCCGGCGCGCTCGCGGCGGCGCGACCGGGAGATCCAGTTGAGGGTCGATGTTGTTGATTATGTCGTCGATGTCGAGGGCAACAGAGCTTTCCTCCGTGGCGCGCGATGAATCTTCGGTGACCATTCTTGGCGGCGCGGGGAAGATCCGGAACCTCCGATGATGTTCTCCGGGGACGGTGCAGGATGCACGGGCTCTGCTCACACTCACGAACTTTGGCTCGGAAGCGATGGCGCTTGGGGGCTGGAAGATGGAGTGAGAGCGGAAGGGAAACCGGAGGACCCGAGGGCGGCTATTTATAGTCGGAAAAAATGTTGAGATGCGCGCAACGACTCTTTTGACCGTTAGATCTTTGACGCCTGTCACGCACCAGAAAACCCGGGAAATAAGGAGGCGGAGTGATAAGTGTTATCTCCTCCTTTCCTGCGAGAATCTGTCAGAGATACGTTTCAGGATTTTGACTGAACCCAAACGTCGGTCATGCCAGCACGTTTTCATCGCTGACGTCACGAAGTTCTTTCTCCACGAAGGCTCGTGGAAGAAAAGCCGGATTACGGTAAATCCGAGTTTTGAGTTACACATCGAGAAACTCCTTCTCCGCGAAGGCTCGTGGAAGAAAATGTCGGATTTTGATGAAATCCGAGTTATGCATTATGAAGTTTTGGGAAAAACAAGAATCGAGACAAAGCGCCAACTTTTCTCGGAGCAGAACGCGAATTGATGAAAGGTGGCAGAATGAAGTCTCAATCCTTCTTGGGGGATACTATCGGATATATACCGATTAGGGGTATATACAACATTCTCCTAAAGAGCCGGATTACCAGGGTGGCTTGATTGGTAATGGATCACAGTCCATTAGGCGGCCCAGTAAGTTGTCGCACAGAAGCCGGATTCTAGAAGAACCCAGACCACGGCCCAAAGTGGTGCGGCTTGGAGTAGAAGGCGGATTCCTGCTTTCCAAGTTAAATACTTTCCGTAGTCTTCTAGGTTTCCTTTCTGTAATGCCTAACCCGGCTATTATATAAAGCCGGACGGGAGAGAAGAAAGACAACAGATAGAAAATTAGCTAGAAGCCAACTCGCCGAGAAGTTGATCCTCGCCGAGTTAGCGAAACCCTACTCACGTTGTACTTTGTATACTTCAGGCTTCAACCCTGATTTAGTGAGATTGCAGGAGTAGGAACGCCGCCTAGTTGCGACGTACCGAACCCGGGTAAATTTGGTGTTCCTGGTTATCGTACTACCACTTCCCCCACGTCTTTACCCGTAGACTCATGGCACCCCCGTCTATGAACTCTACTACGATGTCTCGACAAGCGTGATGTCGGTATACCTCCCCACAAGCTTAGGCTTTTGGCCTAAGTGGAGATCAATCAAAGCGGGGGAAATATCCCCACTGTGGTGGGTCGTCCCTCGCGTGGTTGTACTCGGGCGCCCAAGAAGAAGATGAAGCAGCGGGCACATAATCATAACTGGGGTGCTGGTATGGGATCACCGTGGTGTCATAGGGCTGGACGAAATCACCATTGCCCCCCTCGTCGGCATCCTCCCCTTGCTGGGGGTGATGCTCAAGGTATGTGACCAGCTCGCTCTTGAAAGCTCCCATCCTTGCATGTTATTAAGATTAAACAAAATAGGTGCAGGCAAAAGTACTTCCCTAACAGTTTTAACAACTCTCCACCCGGATCGTTTGGAGAAAGTTAATTCAAAAGATAGATTATGTAAGTGAGCATGGGTAGAAAGAAACTTATGTTGAACCATGAAAACAAGATCAATCCTCTCTATAGGAAACTGCAGGTCTAGAGGGTGTGGCTCCAAACCATGCAAAGCTAGCAAGCGCGAGGCAATAAGACCTCCACAAACTCCGCCCTTCTCACGGTTATGTGAGAGATGGTAAGAAATCAAAGCGCCAAAATTATAAGGCCTATCACATCTTAAGTCAGCTGCAATAAACGCCAAATCATAGACAAATAGCTTGTTGGCAGTTTTTCTAGCTAACATGCACTTGGAAATAAAGTAGGCAAAGTATCGAATGCTAGGGAGTTGAATTTCACAAATTTTACCACTCTCCCCTATGAAGCTTCTGCCTTGGCAAATCTCCTCATATAATTCTAGCAGTGGTTTAGGCTGGCCCTTAATCTTCTCACAAGAACCCCACTCCGGTACCTTAATAGCTACACAAAAATCACTGAAAGGCAGGCTCACAGCTTTATGGTAAATTTTATAATGGACCATTGGGTTAGTTGGGGACCATTTAAAACGAAAATCCTGCACCACAGACATAGTTAGTTTCACATATTGGATAAGTTCATCCTCAGTGAAACGGTCCAAACCTGCATTATGCACTAGAGTGTTAAAATCCTGCGAAATTTCCGTAATCCTCATGAATTCCTGACACGGATAGATCTATGGGAACACTCTCTCTTCACGGTGCACGAGCATGACCTCATGCAACTCCAACTCATACTGGTTTAGTTGATAAACATTGTGCTCCATCTCTGAATTTTTTTAATAATCATCACAAAAATTAATTTCAAGCAACTATAAGGTGGAAACTACCATAGGGACTTATATGAGAGCTAAACATTCATCAAAACTACATTATTTCTACTCAAATCAAGCATGCAAAATCACATAAGTTGTCACCTACAATACCAAAATACTCAAGAAATACGTCACTAAACAAAAATCTACTTGGATCATCGGCGGAGTCACATACCGGAGATCAAACACACCAAATATCAGCACAAATGATGGGATGAAGAAGGAGATCGAAAATCCTATCGTGGTGGTATCACGGCAGATGCCATGGGATGGCTAAAGTTGGGGCCGATGGATGCTGGAGGTGCTCGGGGAGGGATCACACGGCGAGTAGCCGCGTGTGGTAAGTCACAATCACTGCAAACAACAAGATCTTACCCAGGTTCAGGGCCCTCGTGTGGAGGTAACACCCCTACTCCTGCCTCTCTCTTTATATGGTGTTTACCGAGTAGCCACAGTACAGTTCAGGCCTTCAGCCGAGTAGCCACTCTTCTCTCTAGTTCTTACGGTGTGAAGTGAAGCAATGCCTAAGTTCCGAACCTCTCACAGGAGGAGGCAGGGCACCTTATATACTGGTGCCCAACCGGATAGAATAATACTAGAAGGTACAACTTGATGGAACAAGAGCACTGCAGAACCGTGCACGCCTCCGGGTTCCCGCTGACGCGTGCACCGTAAGTCGTTGCGCCGTTCGGAGATGGGACCTGTCCACCCTTGTCAGTGAGATAGGGTAGGCCCCTAGCCCTGTCCTGTCCCCTCTGTCAGTGACAGGACTAGACAGACGCCTACCATACTTTAGCCACGCCGGAGCGCGGATAATCACGCGCTCCGTAAGTTGAACCGCACGCCGTACGGACGCAGGATACGCGGGATCCTTTGTCAGAACGGCTCCATTGACTTCTGGCCCGAGTAGGAAACCACTCCCTCTACTCGGACCAACTCCTCTACTCGGAGGGATGTAACTTCCTTGATTCTTCCTTCTGGTCATTGGTGTGTACGACCGGATAGGAGCCCACCGGGTAGCGAGTACCGGGTAGCCAGCTACTTTAGTCAAACCGCCCCTTTGACCTTGCCTTTAGCACTTGCCTTACCCCTACTCGGGGGTACCCCCCGACATTAGTCCCCTAAGCTGGTAGAGTCCTGCGAACTTGTTCACTGGGCCCTGCAAGCTTAAAAACAAATCTTGTCTCCGTACTGCAAAAGGCCGAGTAGCCTCTCCGTGCAGCCCTTAACTCTTGCTTGAATCTCTTCTCCTCCGAGTAGCAACACCCTCCTTTGGTGATGCCGAGTAAAATGACTTAGCGAAATCTCGAAACACAATCCCGCTCCAACGGTGCGAATCCGCCTCTGCGTGTCGCTACGGGGCACGTGTCACACCCCCGTACCCCCGACGCCTCGGTGCCTGGGACACTGCAGGCCACGCGCCAATAACTGCACCTCGGGCCCACTATCCTGTAAAGTCACTTCAACCTCACTAAATCGCCCACGATCTCGACGTGGGATTAACTGCGCCCGTTACGCGCGCAATATGCGTTGTGTGTGTTTCTAACCGGCGCGCAGCCCACGCCGCACGATCTCTGTGCACGATTGATCCCGAATATTCCGCTGGTAACGCAAACTCGAGGGGAGAGATAAATACCCCCTCGACGCCTTCTTCTTCTCTTTCCTGCTCACTTCAACCTCCTGCCCCTTCGTCTCTCCGCCGCCGTCGAGCGCATCGCCACCGCAACCGCTTGCCGCGCCGCTGCTCCACGCGCCGCCGGATAGAGAGAGAGAGAGATCCCTGTGCCTCCACACTTCGATTCGCATCTCCCATCAGCGCCTCCGCTTCCAATCTCCACCGCGCATCTCTGTCGTGATGGCTGCCCACGGAGACGACGACGCCCCCGCCCGTGCCGGCTGGGAAGGCTCCGAGGTCACCGCCGAGGATTGCCAATGGCTCGTGAACACGCGCCGCGTGCCTCCCGGCGTGACCTGCCGCCATCCAGGTAAGGAAATTGTACCCAAGCCTGAGAAGGACGAGTACGTTGTTTTCCTTGCGCATTTGAAGCGCAGCTTCGGCCTTCCGGTTTCTGATTTCTTCGCCAAATTTCTCAACCATTTCGGCCTTCAGCCACACCATCTTCCACCCAATTCCCTCATCATGCTCTCCACCCACGCCATGGTGTCTGAGGCTTTCCTTGGCGTGTACCCAACAATCCACACATGGGCACGCTATTTCTTTTTCCGCAAACAAAGCATCCCCAATCCGGGTAAAACAGATAGCGCCCGCGCCATGACCCAGACGGGATGCGCGATGATGCTGCAGCGAACCACTGGTAGCGATCCCCGGGCCAAGGGACTGGAATCTGTGCGTAAGTGGTAGCGCAGCTTCCTCTACGTGAAGAACGTAGCCACCAAAGTCGGGAAGCCGATCCAGGACCGGATAGGCCTTCCCAAGTTCAAGAACGCCCTGCCAACTCAGCAGAATTGGGGCTACCACCCGAGGGACACCGTCGAGGACGTCATCCAGGTCGAGCGGCGCCTGTCCGAGTTGCGCGAGGAGGGGCTGCTCCATGAAGATCCAATTGCCTGCTGGATCTCGCGCCGGGTACTCCTGCTTCAGTGCCGCTTGCACAAGATGTGCTACATGGGAGGGCCCCGTGACTGCACAAGGACCACAACCTTCGAGCTCACCAAGTCGGAGGTGGCTGTCTGGGCCAGGTCCATCATGCACACCACGCTGAAGGACGATTGGCTGTATGGCTTTGAGCCGTATAGCCGCACCAAGCGCATCGGACAGGTTAGTACTCTGTGCTTTACTTCTGCACTTTGATACCGAGTAGATTGTTTCTCAGCTTAGTATGCTTAGTGTTTGCATGCTGCACCAAGTAGAACATCATCAGTAACTTGTTGGCTTTTTATGCTTTGTGTTTGCATGCCATGCCGAATAGAAATCCTTGGCTGAATATGCTTTGTGTTTGCATGCCATTCCGAGTAGGACATCACAGAATACCCCTTTGGCTTTGTATGCTTTATGTTTGCATGCCTTGTCGGGTAGAAATACTTAGCCGAATATGCTTTGTGTTTGCATGTTGCTCCGAGTAGGACCCCTTAGCCTTATATGCTTTGTGTTTGCATGCTATACCGGGTAGAACTCCATAGCCGAGAACTCAACTTACTGTGCCATCTGTTTGCCTTTCCAGCATATCGATCGCCAGGCAGAAGAAGATGAGGAGGTCTTCGAGGGCAACTGGCACGATGACCGAGAAGAGGACGACGAGAAGGCCTACGACACCCAGGACACTCTCTGCATCCCGCATGCCACTCAGCCTGGTAAGCACCGAGTTGATGCGTCTATCCGGGATTGGTCCGAGGATGACGAAGGTGACCAAATTCACCTTTCTGATCTGGAGTACCGCTTTCTAATTTCCTTTTCTGTTTCTGAATCCCTTTTCTCTTCTCTGCAGAGGATCCCGAGCATGAGGACGACGAGGAGCCCATGAACGTCCAGCCTCTCTCTGTGGCCGCTCCCACAACCCGGAAGAGGGCGGGCAGTGGTGCCCAAGAACCTGCTGCCAAGAAGACGAAGAAGACGGGTGGCAAGAAGCTCACCACCAACAGACGGCAACCCCCCACCCGCAAAGGGTAAGTTGTTCCATCCGAACATCAACTCGCTACTGCTTCTCGCGGTTCTGCTCTCTGTCTCTTTCTAAACTCTTTCTTTCTTTTCATCCATTGATCCTCTGGATGCTGACGCGGCCGCGGCCCCCACTCGTACCAAGAGAAAACCTGCCATGGACCTCGAGAAGCTCATCGAGCTCTCCGAGGATGAAGACGAGCCGGCACCGCGGGCTAGGTCGCGTGCGCCCTCTCCAGTGAAGCTGGAAGAAGAAGACACCGGCGCCGAGAACACTGGCGCTGGTGACCAAGATGCCCAGGACTTGGAGCAGCAGACCTACACGTACCAGAGTACGCAGGACGCTGCTCAGGATGAGACGCCTCCCTCTCCCCCAGCTACCTCAGCTGGGGAGAATGTTGAACAAGGACCCGAGAACCAAGACAGTTCCGCCCTTGAGCGGCCGGTTGACAACACCGAGCAGCAGGAAGAACAAGCTGCAGCTCACGATGACCCCGCGGCTAGGCCGCGGGTAGAAGAAGTGATAGTGACAACACCTGATCCCGCTGCCGAGCAGCGGGTTGAGAAGACCGTGTTGGAGCCAGTGCTCCAGAGCCAAGTGCAGCCAGACGCTGCGCAGGGTAGCCGGCCCCTTGTGCCGCCTACCCAGCAGGCTACTCCACCAACCGCACCGAGCCCTCCACCGAAGCAGAAGACGACCAAGACTGCTTCTGTACTTATGCCTCCACCCACTTCACGCCAAGCGCCTCCGTCCGCTTCTCGGGCGGACGCTGCTCTCAAGAAGGCCGCCAAGCCCGAAGCCGCATCCATTCGGAGGAACCCAGCGCGCAAGGTTGCGCAGTACACGGATTTGATGCCACCGCCCAAGGGACCAAAGGGCACGCAACTTGCTGTTGGCGCTGCCGCTGGATCTGCTGGCGCAGGCGAAGGGTCGAGTGCTGCTCGCGCACAAGGCACCTGGCCATCATACCTGATGGAGGTGTCCCAGCAGCACAGCATCTCCCTGGCCAAGGGCGAGAAGCGGCTTTCCGCCCTGTAGGAAGGCCAGGCGAAGGCTGTGGCTACCCAGTCCAAAGCCAAGAAGCCTATTGACTTCCACTCGCGCGAAGCTGGCGAGGACGACATCCAGTCACAAGGGCTAACCGCGGTCCTGGACCGGGTAGGCTTCATGGACAAGGTCTGGGAGAGCGACGCTCTCGGCATCGAGAAGTGGAACGGCAGCACCTTGGGCGCTGTGGACCACTACCGCGTCGACTGGAACAAGGCCGACATCGGCTCTGTTCCAATGACCATTGCCTCCGACACCTGCACGCTAGCCGGGAAGCTTTTCTGCCTCCGCAAGGCCGCCGAGGATGTGGAGCAAACATACGCCGTAAGTTTTTGTTGCTTTCCTTACTTTTTCTTGCTTTTCCGAGTTGCAGTTTTTCTTTTCTTCTTCTCTTCTTTTCCTCTTAGCTATTCCCCAGTCCCCGAGATTCGGGCCGAGTAGACGGGTGCTCAACCGAGTTGCCGTCTTCTCGGGCCAAATCTTCCAAAAATTTCTAACTCTTTTTCTTCTCTTCTACAGAATAGTCTCCTGAAACGGACCAATATCTTCCGCCGGCTGCTCTGGAACCACAGCGTGGCCAAGAACCGCATTGCGGCTCTTGAGGCCGAGCGCAAAGATGATGCATCACTGGAGCAGGCGGCCCTGGACCGCGCTCTCCAGCTTTCGGAGATAGAGAGTAAGCTTTCAGCTATTCGGTTTGTGCGTTTTGTGTTTACGCCCGCGTTTGCTTTTTCCTCTAACTCTGTTTACTCTGGAGGCAAATTCAAAGAACTGCAGGAGCAGCATGAACACTGCCATGTCTTCTCTTCCTCTGCCGAAAGCAAGATCAAGCAGCTGGAAGGTGAGTTGCCAGCTACTCTGCCATTGCATCTTCCTTTACTTGGTTACTCTGCTAACCCTATTGTTCTCTCTGCAGAAGAGTACAAGAAATTCCGGGAGGAGCATCTCAACTGGTTGATGCCTGCCGAGGTGCAGCAGCAGCTGGCGGCCCGAGATGCAGAGCTCAAGAAGGAGCGCGACGCCGAGCGCGCGGAGTTCGAAGAGATGCAAGTAAAGTTGAAATCAGCTCTTGAGGATGCCTTGGAGACCAAGACAACAGCCAAAGCCAGAGAGAAGACGCTCGAGATGGAGCTCTCGGTGGTGAAGAAACATAACGCCCAACTCATGCTCCGTGATAATGCTATGCGGGTAGCCATACCTCAGGATCACATCCTTCAGGAAACTCACAGCAGTGGCTCCATCACATTTCCGAATAGGCT
Organism: Alopecurus myosuroides; assembly: GCA_028641055.1. Taxonomy (NCBI): domain Eukaryota; kingdom Viridiplantae; phylum Streptophyta; class Magnoliopsida; order Poales; family Poaceae; genus Alopecurus; species Alopecurus myosuroides. The sequence continues at coordinate 170,117,297 of CM054060.1, read as the reverse complement.
TCACCTCGATCCACTTGGTGAACTTGTCAACCATGACCAAGATGTGAGTCATGTTGCCTCTAGCCGGCTTGAAAGGACCCACCATATCCATGCACCAAACCGCAAATGGCCAAGTAATGGGAATGGTCTTCAACTCGGAAGCTGGCATATGAATCTTACTTGCGAATCTTTGGCAGCCATTGCACTTTCTCACAATATCTTCAGCTTGCTTCAAAGCAGTGAGCCAAAAGAAGCCATGCCGAAAAGCCTTGTTGACCATAGCCCGAGAAGAGGCGTGATGCCCGCATTCTCCTTGGTGTATCTCCACCAAAATTTCCTCTACTTTCTCTGGATCTACACAGCGCTGCAGCACACCAGTAGGACTTCTTCTATGCAGCACATCTCTGAAGATTGTATAGCCCTTGAATCTTCTCTGAATTTGCCTCTAGGTAACCTCATCACTTGGCAAGGTGCCGTCCTTTAGAAAGGATAATATGGGCAAAGCCCAACTCGGTGTTCCCCGGATGGGAAACACTGGTTCGTCCACTTCCATTGGATCATCCACCACTTCTTCTTCTTCTGAGTTGGGGACGAGTCCCCGAGACCTCGTGCACGCGGCAAGGACCCCCCTCAATGAATGCGACAGCCCCCGAGTTGGGAGGGGCAGTCCCCGAGTAAGAAGGGACAGTCCCCGGGTTGCAGGAGCCAGTCCCCGGGATGGAGACGGCAGTCCCCGGGTTCTCTTTTGCAACCTCCCAGTCAATCTCCATGGGAACAGCTTCCTCACCAGGCAGAGAAGGAACGAATATGGACTCCGAGTTGGGGGATGGCTTGATAGATGGCTTTCTCAAATGCTCCAAGGCAACCCCAGCCGGGATGTACTTCCGAGAAGACCCCAACTTGGACAGCTCATCAGCTGCCTCATTCTCTGGTCGGTGGATGTGCTTGAACTCGCACCCTTCAAAGAAACTAGTCATGGTTTGCACCAGAAACCGATATGAAGCCATGTTGGCATCCAGAGCATCCCAAGTGCCTGAAACTTGCTGCACAACCAGATCCGAGTCGCCATAGCATACGATGCGCTGCACGCCAACCTCCTTGGCTACCTTCAAGCCGTGTACCACGGCCTCGTACTCTGCTACATTGTTGGATGCCTTGAAATGAATTTGCAGCACATACTTGAGTTGATCTCGCTTGGGCGACGTGAGCTCCATGCCAGCACCCAGGCCTTCCTTCACCTTGGAGCCATCAAAATGCATCTTCCAGTAGTTGGCTACCGGAGTAGGAGGCTCATACTGCACCTCAGCCCAATCCACCAGAAAATCTGCTAGGATCTGTGACTTGATGTCTTCTCTTCTCGCATACGCAGGAGCGTACGCGGCTAGCTCAATCACCCACTTGGCTACTCTGCCACTTGCCTCCTTCTTGCCCATGATGTCCGAGATGGGAGCAGAACTCACCACAGTGATGGGATGCTCTTTAAAATAGTGCTTCAGCTTCTTGGCGCCCAGGTACACGCCGTAAGTCATCTTCTGGTAATGTGGGTAGTTCTGCTTGGAGCTGGACAGCACCTCATTGAGTTAGTATACTGGCCGCTGCACAGTCTTGCCTTCCTCTTCTCTCTTCACCACAATCACAACACTGACCACTCGGTTAGTCGCAGCAATGTACAGCAACATTGGCTCTTTGGGTAGCGGACTAGCCAAGATGGGAGCGCTACCCAGCATGGCTTTCAACTCTTTGAATGCCACATCATCTTGCGGTGTCCAGACGAACTTGTCGCTCTTCTTCATAAACTGATACAGAGGCAAGGCCTTCTCGCCCATTCTGCCCAGGAAGCGGCTCAGAGAAGCCAAGCAACCAGTGAATTTTTGCACATCCTTCAGGGATCTCGGCAAAGACATGCTCTCTATAGCTTTAGGATTGGCCTCAATGCCCCGACTGGATACCAAAAAGCCGAGTAGCTTGCCAGCCGGGACGCCAAAGGTCCATTTAGTCGGATTCAACTTCATCTTGTACTTGCGCAAGTTGGCAAATGTTTCCTCAATGTCACTAAGCAGAGTATGTGTTTTATTCGTTTTGATGACAATGTCATCTACGTACACCTGCACATTTTTGCCAATTTGATCATGCAAGCATTTCTGCAGGCATCTCTGATAGGTAGCCCCAGCATTCCGACCCAAAGCACATGACACGATAGCAATAAGCCCCGTACGGGGTAATAAAGGCAGTCTTTATTTGATCACCAGGGTTGATGAAAGTAAAGTATGGGCACCTAGAGGGGGGGGGGGTGAATAGGTGCTACGACCAATTTTATTTTTTCTTATGGTTTAGGATTGACAAGAAGGTAAATTCTCTAGATAGTGCAACTAGTGGTGAATTTACCTATATGACAAGGCAAGCAATTAATGCAACTAGTACAATACTTAATACAACTAGTACAACAATAAATGCAACAAGTACGAGTAAGTAAAGGGAAGGGAACGAGATAACCGATAGAAGCACACGGAGACACGATGTATTCCCGGGTTCCTCCTTGTTAAGGGAGTACGTCTTGTTGGAGGGATGTGAGCTCGCCACGAAGGCCTACTCAAAGCCACAAAGGCCTCACCCTATTCTCCGATGAACTCCGCCACAAAGGCCTAGTTCACCTTCCACTATTGAACCCCTTTGAGGCGGGGATCGAGTCCTTTACAAACAAGTTTGGGGCACACACCCACAACTTAATTGGGGGCTCCCAACACTCACAAATCACCAAGAGTAGCAAGAAGCCTAGGTTCTCCACAAGAGGAAACCCTAGGCAAAGATCCCTCAAGCAAAAGAGAGGGCAAATGAAATCTGGTTGGTGAAGACGTAGATCGGGGCCTTCTCCTTCAATCCTCCAAAGATCTAGGCTTTTGGGTGGAGGGATTGGGAGATCTAGCAAGGTGGGTGAGCTCCAACAATGGTGTCTTTAATTCTGGTCGAGCTGGCTGGAGGTAGGTGGAGGGGAGGGGGTATTTATACCCCTCATAAAGACTAAGAGCCGTTGGAGCAGATCTGGCAAAATCACACCGGAGACTCCGGTGTAAAGACCGGAGACTCCGGTCTGGTCCGGAGACTCCGGACACTCTCCGGTGTACCTCCGGACTGGATGCAGTACTGGACACCACCTTGGCACACTTAAGATTCTTCAGGAAAATATCAGTCCGGAGACTCCGGTCTTGGCGACACGGGAAAGCATAGAGACTGTCTGTGGTCTTGCGAGACAATAAAATCCATTCACACCGGAGACTCCGGTAAGTATCCGGTAAGTCTCCGGTGTGGGTAAGCACAGAGACTGTCTGGGGTCTTGCGAGACAATTTGTTCCAGAGGGAAAACCTGGGAGAAATCTCCACATCGGAGACTCCGGTCTGGGAGACCGGAGACTCCGGCTTGGAGAAAACTCTAGCAAACAGTGACTTTGACGGCTTGCTCCACCATAGTAAATAAGTTGAAATAACCCCTGAAATACATCAACACCTTTTAGTAGTACATGTGTTGTTAACAAACACCAAAACAAGATGATTTAAGCGCGTATGCACTTTCAATCTCCCCCTTTTTGGTGTTTGATGACAACACACATATTTTTGCAATTAAATCACAGCTAAGCTAAGTTTGTAAAAGATAGAGCACTCACAAAGTGAGCTCCCCCTATATTTTACAAACAAAGCCCTTCTAGAGCAAACATTAGTGAACAATAGTACAAGTATGTAGAGACAATAGATAAAGCACAATGAATAATAATAATAATAAAGGATAGCTTCTCCACGAGGTCTCTCACATAAAACACAACCATTGTTCACTAAACAAGCAAAGCGACTAAGATAGTGGGGACACAAGCCATAAAAGGCAAAGCAAGTTCAAAGACTTGTGTTCCAAAGCAAATAAAGCAAAGCAACCCATGCAAAGTGGAGAAGACAAAGCACTTCTCCCCCTTTGGCATCGAGACACCAAAAAGGGGCAAAGAGCACAACACGGTCCAAGGGCTCAGTCATCATCCTCGTAGTCATCGTCGTCCTCATCCACCGGGTCCGTGTCCGCGTCACTCTCATCATCATCATCACCAGCTCCCTCATCATCATCTCCAGCTCCCTCATCATCATCCTCATCACCAGAACCAGTGTTGAAGTACTCAAGGTCCTCATCCTCATCCCCATGCTCAGGCTGATCATCAACATGTTCTTCCTCAATCTCAGGAGTCCTAGCACGGTGGGTCGAGGAAGAAGGAGCCGAGGTGACATCCTCAAAGTCGCCCCACGGAAACTGATCAGTGTTCCACCCCTCATATGACATAGTCACAGAAGCGGTGGGAGGGGTGGGTGGAGTAGTGGGAGGAGTACCCATAGGAGGAGTAGCTCCAAGACCCGCATGGTCATGCAGCTTGGCGACCATCTTCTTCAGCTCGCGTCTCTCCTTGTAGGCCGCATGGTTCTCCTTGTGCACTGCAATAATCATGCACAAAATGTTGCGCTGGAACCAAGTAAGCTTCTTCATCTCATCCTGAGTCTCCTCCCTGCTAGAGCGGCGAGAGGGAGGATCAACATTCTTCCTCCTAGAGCGAGTAGGCGCCTCAGCGTCCCCCATGGGAGTGTCATCAGGAAGGTGGGAGGACAGAATCTGGAGAGAGCCCACAGGGTGCACGGTCTCGGTATCCAAGCCAGGAAGCTGATCAAGAATGAGTTTCATCACATAAGGAGCATACACGGGCACTTTCTTGATCTCGATCATAGCTGAGTAAATCTCCTCCTTGATGAAGTGCATAACATCAATCTCGAAACCCTCTCCATCAGAGCCAGCAAGGTGACACTGGAAGGCCTGGTAGAGAAGGTTCACTAGTCCACCACGAATAGCATCTACATTCCCAACCTTGGGAGCAATGTTGCAGAGAAAGAGGCGAAGACAGATGTTGTATACCCTCCTCAGATCCTTGGCAGTGTCGCAGCTGGAGAGCTTCTCATACATAGGAGCCATGCGCTTCTTGTCATAAGCCACTCCGTGAACGTGCATGCGCTCACCACTCCCTTCTCCCCAAGGGTAGTCAAGAAGCTCAGCAAACCGTCTCATGGAAGACTCACACTCAATAGTCCCAGACATCCATCTCATAGTGACATCGTCATTATCATCAAAGGTGACAGTGGCAAAGAACTGCTGAATGATAGGGGGGTTGTAGTTCTGCTGAATGCCCACAAGATGCTCAAGGCCCAGTTTCCTCGTGATCCAGACAACCTCCTCAAAGTACTGAGAGCGGTCAAGAGCCTCTAAGTCAAGGACTTTCTGTGGACACACCGGCTGCCTGAAACGGGTGTATATCTCCTCCATGATCAGCTCAGACTCCCTCCTCCAATAGTAAAGCAGAATCAGCAGTGCGAGCCATGGTGAAGAAGGGACAAGCACGCATGATCATGTACTCCTTCTTGGTCATGGAGGCCACAGAGGAGATAGCATCAAATCTGGCCTTCTTTGCTGCTTCAGCGTTCATCCTGCTCTCATGCTGCTTCTTCTGACGCCTCTCACCCTCAACAGCACTCCTCTAATCATATCGACCGGTTTCTTCATCAGTGTCCATGGAGTTGCGGGACTGAGGACGGGGACCACGCTTGGATAAGGACTTCACCCTTTTTCCTGAGAGCATACACAAAATAGAGAACACAAAACCAGAGAAAGCATAATGAGCAATCATGTCCAAAATAGGTGCAGGTACAAGACAGAAGCAAAAGTAGGCATTTCTGGAAGATCCACACCGGAGTCTCCGGTCTGGCAGACCGGAGTCTCCGGACAGACACACCGGAGTCTCCGGTCTGGTACACCGGAGTCTCCGGACTGGTTTACAGCAGCGAGCATGGATCTAACACAAATGGTCTACTGGAGTTTCTATCAGTTCCTACACAAGATAACCTAGCCAAGGTGATGCTACCAACAACATATGCAACTTCTACAAAAAAAACTACCTAGATGTTTAGATCTAGATCGAAAACAAGCAAAAACGAGGGGAAAAGTTGTACCCTTGTCTCCTTGGCCGGCCATTGTGCCTCCCACGGATGGGAGATGCAAGGGGAGGCGGGGGGGGGGGGCGGTTTCCGGCGGTGGAAAACAGCCGGGGAGAGCTCCTGGCGGCAGCGACGACGCAGCAAGACTATGGGGGGGCGTGGGGGAAGTGGGGAATGAAACCCTAACTTCCCTCAGCCCCCAGCTTTTATACAGTTTGTTGCACACCGGAGTCTCCGGTCCTAGCACCGGAGTCTCCGGACTGGCCGGAGTCTCCGGTATGGTAGACCGGAGTCTCCGGTCTTTTGCCAGAAAACTTCCCCAAGAAGGACACGAAGTGCACAAAACTTAGAAATTGTTTTACGAAATGGGTTTTTGGCAAGGAAAGAAAGGAGCAACAACAGGGAGGGAACTTGTACTCAAGAATACCGAGAAAAATAAAAAATCAAATAGTGAGTACATCCCTCAACAAAAATGCCAAAAAAACCCTCAAATAAGAACCAACTCTTCACGGAAGAGGTTGGTGGCCTAGGCCACCATGTAAGAGTTCATGGTATGCAACCGCGAAGATATATCTTGGGGGCATTGCCATTACTCAACATCGAAGCTCACAATTCAACATTAGAAAAAGAGAGATCACAATGAATTTTTGCTTTGGGCATAATGGGGGGAGGGAGAACCCAATGTGTTAGGATAACACTCCCCCTATGTCCATGCCTACATCTAAACTCGAACACGTTTCATCTATAGGGGTGTGTGCAAGATATTCAAGTCAAACTCCTAGAATCAATCACATTTAGTTCATTCCTCAAGAACAAGAATCTTGCATCGTCAAGTGGCTTCGTGAAAATATCCGCAAGATTGTCCTTGGTGGGCACATAAGATAGTGCAATGTCTCCTCTAGCCACATGGTCACGGATGAAGTGGTGACGGATCTCAATGTGTTTGGTCCTTGTATGTTGCACCGGATTGTATGCAATTTTGATGGAACTTTCATTGTGACACAAAAGAGGCACCTTATCCAAATGAACTCCATACTCCTTGAGAGTTTGCCTCATCCATAACAATTGAGTGCATGCACTTGCGGCGGCAACATACTCGGCTTCGGCGGTGGAGAGAGATATGCAATTTTGCTTCTTGGAGGACCAACTCACTAGGGACCTACCAAGAAATTGGCAAGCCCCGGAGGTAGACTTCCTATCATCTTGATCACCCGCCCAATCGGAATCCGTATATCCACTGAGAGAAAATTGTGCCCCCTTTGGGTACCACAAACCAAATCTTGGGGTATGAACCAAATAACGAAAGATCCTATGGACCGCCATCAAATGGCTATCCTTAGGAGCCGCTTGATACCTTGCACACACACCTACACTCAAAACGATATCGGGCCTAGATGCACAAAGATAGAGCAAAGAACCAATCATAGAACGATAAAGCTTTTGATCCACATCCTTACTCCCTTTTGGATTACGAGATAGATGACACTTGACTTGCATAGGAGATGTCTTGATCATAGCATCTTGGAAATTAAACCTCTTGATCATATCTTGGGTATACTTGGCTTGAGAAATGAAAGTCCCACGAGCCAATTGCTTGATCTCAAAGCCAAGGAAGAATTTAAGCTCACCCATCATAGACATCTCGAACCTGTCAGTCATAAGCTTAGATAACTCATTATTGAAAGCTTGGTTAGTTGAGCCAAAGATGATATCGTCCACATATAGTTGGCATATGAAAATCTCTCCCTTTACTCTCTTGGTGAAGAGAGTGGGGTCAATCTTCCCAACTTCGAAACCACGATCATCTAACAACTCCCTAAGGTGCTCATACCAAGCACGAGGTGCTTGTTTGAGACCATAGAGAGCCTTGTCAAGTTTGTAAACGTGGTTAGGAAAGTTGAGATTCTCGAACCCCGGAGGTTGCTTAACATATACCTCCTCTTTTAGTGGACCATTCAAGAAAGCACTTTTCACATCCATTTGTTGTAATTTGAAATTATGAGAGGATGCATAAGCAAGGAGGATACGGATGGACTCAAGGCGAGCCACGGGTGCGTAGGTTTCATCAAAGTTGATGCCTTCAACTTGGGTGTAACCTTGAGCAACCAATCTTGCCTTGTTCCTAATGACAATGCCATGCTCATCTTGCTTGTTCTTGAAAATCCACTTAGTGCCAATAACATTGTGGCAATCCTTGGGCTTCTCAACCAATCTCCAAACTTTGTTGCGCTCAAAGTTATTGAGCTCATCATGCATAGCTTCCACCCAATCGGAGTCCTCAAGAGCTTCATACACTTTCTTAGGCTCCACCATAGAGATATGAGCTTGATGCTCACAAAAATGAGCCAATTGCCTTCTTGTAGATCTTCTAGTTTGAACATCCTCCAAGACCTTGTCGTCTTGGGCATCAATTTGCTTCAAAGCTCTTCTTATCCTTTTGATGCGACGGGCTTCGATCTCCTCATTATTTTGAGGAAGGATCACTTGATCATCTTGATCATTTGGGTCCCCATCTTGACCAACTTGTCCTTGATCATCATCATCATAATCATCAACAACATCTTCAACACTAACTTCAACTTGAGGAGAGGATGAAGAAGATGGTTTATCTTGGCCTTGATCTTGACTCGCATTAGTGAGAGGAGTGGGCACGACTTGCGGAGTCACTTGATGAATGAGAGGAGGGTCTTGAACATGTTATTGGTTAGGTGTAATAGTTGGCTCCTTGGCTTGATCTTCTATTGTAGAGGAGGGCTCCACTTGAGTAGAGCATAGTCCTTCTCGAGTCTCCATAAGGTGTCCCTCAATGGGGCGGAAAAATCCCACACCCATCCTTCCTATGGCTTCTTGAGGCATTTCAACATCTACATTAGAAACATGGAATTGCGCCACTTGGGAGCCGTCATTTTCCTCGAAAACCACACCACAAGATTCTATGACAATCTGTGAGGCTTTGTCATAGACTCTATAAGTGTGGGATTCGGCACCGTAACCAACAAAGATACCGTCAATAGTTTTGGATTGAAATTTTGACAACCTAATACCCTTGATCAAATAGAAGCACTTACAACCGAATACACGGAAGTAGGAGACGTTGGGCTTGTTGCCGGTGAGGATCTCATATGGGGTCTTGTCCAAGCCTTTGCGGATGTAGAGGCGGTTGGAGGAGTGGCATGCGGTGGATATGGCCTCGGCCCATAAATATTGGGAAGAAGAGTACTCCGCCAACATGGTCCTTGCCATATCCAAGAGAGTGCGATTCTTCCTTTTGGAACACCATTTTGTTAAGGAGTGTAAGTGGCGGAGTATTGATGAGGAATGCCTTCTTCACTAAGAAATTCATTCAATGTATAGTTCTTGAACTCCGAGCCATTATCACTCCTAATAGCCATGATTTGCACATTGTGTTGACGTTGCACTTCGTTGGAGAAGTCGATGATGGTTTGTTGAGTTTCACTTTTGCACTTGAAGAAATAAACCCAAGTGTATCTTGAATAATCATCGACAATCACCAAGCAATACTTCTTGCCGCCAAGACTTGCCTCGGGCACGGCACCAAAGAGATCAACATGGAGAAGCTCCAAGATCCTCTTTGATGAGATAATAGTCTTGGCCTTATGCACGATGTCATGCATCTTCCCTTCAACACACGACCTACAAACGCGATCCTTTGCAAAGGAAACATTTTCTTTTAGTCCAACAATAAGGCCACCTTTGTGAAGACTTTGCAAAGTTCTCATGTTGACATGGGATAGGCGGCGATGCCACAACCATTCCAAGTCCGCCTTCCCAAAAAGACACATTGCTTGAGAGTTGGTTGACTTCGAAAAGTCCACCACGAACAACTCATTTTTAACATGTCCCACGTGAGCGACGTCAAGAGTCTTGCTCCTCAAAAGGACCACAATATCACCATCGAAAAAGACGGAAAAACCCATCTTTCCAAGAGAGCGGACGGAAAGTAAATTGTAACCAAGGGATTCGACAAGCATGACATTCACGATAGTTATATCGGGAGCCACCACAACCTTGCCGAACCCGGATACCTTAGACTTGGACGAGTCTCCATAAGTGACGGTTGCTTGGATGTCATTTGGCCGCAACTCCGTCACAAGCTCTTTGCTTTCGGTCATATGATTAGTGCATCCACTATCGAGAATCCATTTAGTCCCACCGGAAGCATAGCCCTGCAAGAGATCATTGACTAGAGTTAGGACCCGAGATGGGTCCCTTCATATTAGCAACAAGGGTCTTTGGAACCCAAATGGTATAGTCAACGAAACCCTCAATAGGACCAACATATTTAGCTTGCACAACACCATAATAATCAACATATAAGAAATGGTGTGGATTGTTAGTTCCCGCGGGTGTGCTATGAGTAGTGTTGTCCCTCATGACACTACTACTCGAGGCAATGTTGTTAGCTTGAGCGGGTGTGCTAGGAGTAGTGTTATCCCTAATGACAACACCACTCGAAGCACCATTGTTGGTCTTCTTCTTGTTCTTCTTCTTGGCTACATAGCCTAGACCTTGCTTGCCCACTTGTTGCCTTGGTGCACTCAATTGTGGTCTAGCAATGACCGCATTAGATTTAGGTGCAACCACTTGTGGGAAAGGGGTCACAAATGTCACAACTTGTGGGTCTTTGCCCTTGAGTCTTGCTAGCTCATTCTTCAACCTAGCATTTTCCTCAATAATATTTGCATGATCACAAGAAGAAGTAGAGGTGCTAGCATTGTTAATTTGATTAAGTTGAGTTTGAAGTTGTTCATGAAACTCTTTGAGGGATGAGTGTTGGCTTTCCAAAGCTTTGTGAGCCTCAGTTAGATTTTCAAACTCCTTGGTAAGTTTACCATGACCAACCCCAAACTCGACCTTATCCTTTTTAGCCTTTTTATATTTAGCAATAGCAAGATCACGTTCCTTAGTGATGTTTGAAACAAGTTTATTATGAGTCAATTCAATTGATTCAAGTTCATCCTCTAGAGAAACTCTACCATCATGCTCTTCCTCAAGAGTCATAGAGAGAGATGCGATTTCATCCGCATCCCTTCTCTCAACCTCACCTTTCTTCTCAAGATCATCTTGGGCCTCTCCCAATTGCCTCATGAGATACTCAACGTACTTCTTGGTCTCCCCTTCCATGTTAGACATAAAGTGGTCCAAGGAGATCCTTTCTTCTTCTTCTCTAAGACTAGCAAGATGTTCTAGTTCACTAGGGGTCTTAGAGTTGGGGGAAAGAGATACCTCCGTGGCCTTAGCCATGAAGCACTTGGCATTACGTTGAGGGAGATCGTCATTGGGGGATTCGAAGAGGGATGAAGATGATGGAGTAGTGGCAATAGCTAGAGCGGCCACTTCGCTTGTGGTTTCTTCTTCTTCATCACTCCCGGTATGATACTCCTCTTGAGTCAAGAGCACAAACTTGGTGGGAGACTTCTTGTTGAACATCTTCTTCTTGAAATGAGGTTTCTTGTACTTAACCTTGGACTTGTCCTTGCGAATGAGCTTGCCACTATGGAGCTCTCTATTTTCATACGGGCACTCCGCAATGAAGTGATGCTTATCTTGACAATTGAAGCAAGACCTCACTTTTTGAGCTCCATCATTTCCATAGCGAGACTTTGTCTTTTCTTCAACAAACTTCTTGCCCTTGGGCGGATTGCTCCAAAACTTTTGCACGGTGAGAGCAATGAGATCCTTTAGAACGGGATCATAGTCTTGTTACTTCAAAGGAGGCAATGCCTCTTCTCCATCTTCGTCATTCTCAACCTCTCTTGAAAAAGCCTGGCCTTCAAAGCAATGGATGCTCCTTGATGCATTCCAATGGCCCTAGCACGGTTGTCAAGCGCATTCTTGGTTTGCACTTTGTAGGAGCACAACTCTTGCATTACTTGAGTTGATGTCACTGAGGAGAAATCATGTCTTCCTTGAATGCTCTTCAAGTCCGTGCCCTCAAATGGCATCACGGCAATCATGTACGTTCTCTTGATCCAAGCATCGTCAATATATGTGGCACCCGCACTAGAGAAGGCGGTGGCAAGAGTTTTGAGTCTTCGATACATGTCAACATGATCTTCTCCATCACGCATGAAGAACCCTTCGTCCTCATTGGTCAAGGCATCATATCGATTTCTTTGCATGCTCTCATTCCCAACAAACATGATGACAAGTGCATCCCATGTTTCTTTGGCGGTGGAGAAGTGTTGAAGATGCGGCATGTGGTTGGGGCCCACGGCTTGTTGAAGGATGGACAAGGCGGTGTAGTTGAGTTGGCAATCTACGACTTCTCTTCTTGTGAGATTCTTGGGATCAAATGGCTTGTATCCGTCACGAGTGATCCTCCAAAGATCTATACAAGAAGAGTTCAAGTGAGTCTCCATGTAGTATTGCCATTCACGAAAAGAACAAGCATCAATTTTAGGTGGATCTCCTCTAGGGATTATACGAGGATGAGGGACGGGGTGATCGGGAGAGTATCGGCCTTCAACGGCATGATATCCTTCCTCTCCACCCGCACCTTTCTTAGCGGATTGTTCGGCGGAAGCAGTTTTAAGTGGATCACCATCTACCCCATTCTTGGCACCCTCCGGTCCTTCCGGAAGGGATGATTCGACAACCTCCGGTGTTTTGCCTTTGAGGAGTTGTGCCATGAGTTGACGCAACTCATCAAATTTTATGTCTATGGATGTCGAAGAGTCGTGTCGACAAATCCCTCGGGTGAGCCGGTAGGGTTTCAAGTAGAGGAACGATGTACGCGCTGGTAGTCTCGACGGCTAACAAGGAGAAAGATTTACCCAGGTTCGGGGCCCTCGTAGAGGTAAAACCCTTACTCCTGCTTGTCTGATCTGTATTATGACGAGATAGTCGAGTTGTTTACAATGGCGATGCCATGGTGAGGCGTACGGGGTATCCCGTGTATTGCCTAGTCTAGTTGTGGCTTGTATCTTCCTCTCTCTAGATTGAATCCCTAGATTCGTTCCCCTTTTTCTCTCCTCCCTCCTCGCTTTATATATGCAGCCAGGAGGGGGTTACATGAGTCCTAGTAGATTACGTATAGGAGTTCTTGTCTTGACCCGCAAGTCTTGCGGGTGGGCTTCTATTGGGCCTTCTAGAATACTCCAAGGGCTCCACTTCTTGGGCCTTAACGTCGGGCCTGAGATGGGGTGTCCTTACCCGCAGGGTCCAGAATCCATATCTTCGTCAGTAGCCCCCGAGCGTTTGCTCGATTGAGAATCTGTCGGGTAGACGCTCAAAGTCCGTTCGTGATATCTTCGATTGGTTATTCAATCGTCTGGTTGTGAGGGTGTATACCCTGTGTGCGATGCGCTTTCCCATACTCGAGTATCGAGTGGTAAATGTGCCTGGTGTTGGCTGTTTTCTCAGAAGGATGTGGCTCAGTCGCTTGACTCTCCCGAAAGATCAGGGCCAATTAATTGCATCTAGGGCAAAAACGGTTCTGGCCTACACGAATTCGAAACCTCCGACTCGAATCCGGCGAGGTGATCGTTGCGACTGGGCCGTGGAGGTCTTACCGAGTCGAATTTAACCTAAAGGGCTACCCGGCGCGTCCGCTAGGATTTTTCTTCGTGTTGTTGACACGGAAATTTACCGGAGGACGCAGCTTGAGTGCGATTCCAGGCCCTCAAGAGAGATCTTTTGGGTCTTACCTTCGTACTCGAGAGAATACGGCATCCGGATGTGCCTAGTCGGCCGAACGATCCAGGATAAGGATGTGTAAATACATCGTGTGGTTGAGTTGCGGGAGCCGCACACTCGCGATTTTGTCTTGATGTGCCTATACGAAAGAGATTTCGTGTCAGGGTGACTATGCGAAAGAAATTTTGCGTCTTGATGTGCCCATACGAAAGAGATTTCGTGTCAGGGTGACTATGCGAAAGAAATTTCGCGTCTTGATATGCCCATACGAAAGAGATTTCGTGTCAGGGTGACTATGCGAAAGAAATTTCGCGTCTTGATATGCCCATACGAAAGAGATTTCGTGTTATGAGGTGCGCAACGACGTAATTATGCGGTGGAGATGTACTCGACACGGCGGATAGAGTCAACGCGGTGGAGCTATACTCAACACGGCGGATAGAGTTGACGCGGTAGAGGTGTACTCGACACGGCGGATAGAGTCGACGCGGTGGAGGTGTACTCAACACGGCGGACCGAGTCGACGCGGTGGAGGTGTACTCGACACGGCGGACGGAGTCGACGAAGCGGATGACGTCGACGCGGTGGAGGTGTACTCGACACGGCGGACGGAGTCGACGAGACGGATGACGTCGACGCGGTGGAGGTGTACTCGACACGGCGGACGGAGCCGACGCGGTGGAGGTGTACTCAACACGGCGGACCGAGTCGACGCGGTGGAGGTGTACTCGACACGGCGGACGGAGTCGACGAAGCGGATGACGTCGACGCGGTGGAGGTGTACTCGACACGGCGGACGGAGTCGACGAGACGGATGACGTCGACGCGGTGGAGGTGTACTCGACACGGCGGACGGAGCCGACGCGGTGGAGGTGTACTCGACACGGCGGACGGAGTCGACGAAGCGGATGACGTCGACGCGGTGGAGGTGTACTCGACACGGCGGACGGAGTCGACGAAGCGGATGACGTCGACGCGGTGGAGGTGTACTCGACACGGCGGACGGAGTCGACGAGACGGATGACGTCGACGCGGTGGAGGTGTACTCGACACGGCGGACGGAGCCGACAAGGAAGTCGTGTAGTTGACGCGGACGTGGCGGAGTCGCACGACGACGTGGAAGTCGTGTAGTTGGCGCGGACGCCCAGCCACCTAGTCCACACAAGAAGATGGACCCGAAAAGTCTTCAAGATGTTCTGATTTCGCGAATTGGCCCGCGTTGTCATATGCGTCTCATCGAGACGGACAAGTTTGATGTTTTGCTTTTCTTCATCCGAGTTAATATGCGGTTTGTACGACCAAAATAAGGACATGGACGAAGAAATCTGACAGAGCTCCTCAGATACGCGGCTAGCGTGTTAGATGCTCCCGATGGGAGTACGTCGAGTGAGCGTGTAGCGCTCATTGGGTGCGCGGCCAGCGCTCCCGATGGGAGTAGCCCCGAGTCTATGTGCGATTATTTGTAATCGGGCATAGACTCAAAGATCTTGTAACGTTGCTTCTTCGATTTGTCGGGTGCACAGCAGTGCTCCCGATGGGAGTAGCCCCCGAGTCTATGTGCGATTATTTGTAATCGGGCATAGACTCAAAGATCTTGTGACGTCGCTTCTTCAATCTATCGGGTGCACGGCAGTGCTCCCGATGGGAGTAGCCCCCGAGGCTATGTTCGACTCGCAGAGTCGGGCATAGGCTCAAGTTGTTCTGAAGCTAACCCCGTGTGCTTGTCTTCTGTTGGCTCGCGGAGGAGGACATGCGTCGACTCCCGGAGTAGGATATGCGTTGACTCCGAGCGAAGGATATGTGTCGACTCCGAGCGGAGGATATGTGTCGACTGTCGAAGTTGCAGCCGACGTTGTGGTTCCTGCGTTGCAATTGGAGCCATATAATCGGATGTGGTTAAATAATGTAGCAGTAGTGTTGTGTATAGAAAAATGTACGGAACAAATTGTTTCTCAGATTATCTTGGTTGTGAACTAACAATTTATCGACTCGCAGAGTCGAGTGTGGCAAGTTCATCATACGGGACACTTTTGCATCGTACGCTATGCCCTTTCGTTAGCCTGACAGCCATTGTCTATGCTCCTTGCCGACATGTCGGTTGCTGCTGCAAACCGGGTCGGAGTCAAGGGTCGACGTCAGGCAGTATCAGCTACTCGGGTTGTAGCGCGTAAATATGGTAGTGTAACGCGTAAAATGACGGGTGTCGAGTATACACGTAGTTTACGGGGCGCAACCCCCGAGTGTCAGGTGTAGCTCCACAGCAGATTAGAAACACATAAAAAAGGTAAATATGTCGACTCGTATGAGAGGAACTTATCTTTGTATAACGCTGCCGTGGTCGACGAGGCGGTGCCGAGTGATATCGCCGGAATCGATGAACCGGACTCGTGTGTCGAGTGCGGCTGCGGCGAATTCTCGAGTGCGTTTACTTTGCAGCATAGCCCCCGAGCAACAAGTGTGGCTGCGGCGAAGGACAGCCCCCGAGTCGCTTAGTCGAGAGGATTCGATGTAGCGGAGTTGTGCGGTGGAGTCGCGATATTTCCCCGAAAAACCCGATGAAGCGGACCGAGTCGACGCGGCGGAGTCACGATGTTTGTCCGAGGGACTCGACGCGGCGGACCGAGTCGACGCGGCGGAGTCGCGATGTTCATCGGAAGGACTCGACGCGGCGGACCGAGTCGACGCGGCGGAGTCGCGATATATGCTCGAATGACTCGACGCGGCGGACCGAGTCGACGCGGCGGAGTCGTGATGTTTGCTCGAAGGACTCGACGCGGCGGACCGAGTCGACGCGGCGGAGTCGCGATGTTCATCGGAAGGACTCGACGCGGCGGACCGAGTCGACGCGGCGGAGTCGCGATATTTGCTCGAATGACTCGACGCGGCGGACCGAGTCGAAGCGGCGGAGTCGTGATGTTTGCTCGAAGGACTCGACGCGGCGGACCGAGTCGATGCGGCGGAGTCGCGATGTTTGCTCGAATGACTCGACGCGGCGGACCGAGTCGACGCGGCAGAGTCGTGATGTTCGTTGTGTGTACACGGAGGGCAATGTTGATGTCGAGCCCCCGGGCACTATTATCGCGAGTCGCCATGTTTTGTTGATTGACCTTTGTGTCGACTCGCAGATTGACGAAAACGGATCTGCGACTTGAATTCGTGGACTCGCAGAGATCCAAAACGTGTCGCAGTGCGCGAGCCGCTGACGGAGATCTAACCGTTGGAATTGGCTCAAAAAAGACGGAGTGGTGCGGGATTATATTCCGCAGCTGTTCAACGGTGTGATTGTCGAATTGATTTCCGATTCGACTGTGAGAATTGTTTTCCCGAAGTCGCGCGGAGTTCCGTCAGATTCTGACAGGGCTTCCGTGTTCGGGCCATCCACGGAGATCTAACCGTCGGAATTCGCCGATTCTTTTTGGAGACTGTAGATAATTTTATTTCGCATCTTTCCACCGAAGGAATTTTCCAGATGATCTTCGAGCCGCCGTTGATGGCGTCCGCAATATGTACGTTGCTGCTGTCCTGCAGCCTGCGCGTGAAGAACGGTGTTGATTTTCGATTGTAGATGATGAAGGCCGTGCGCGAGGCCGGCGAGTGCTCGATGAAGTTGAAGGAGCCGAAGTAGATGCAATCCATGGGGTCGAGGACCCAAAGCTTGATGTAGATTAGGCCGGCGAGACCGTAGATCCAGCGCGTGTCGTCCCCACGGACGGCGCCAATTGTCGAAGAGTCGTGTCGACAAATCCCTCGGGTGAGCCGGTAGGGTTTCAAGTAGAGGAACGATGTAGGCGCTGGTAGTCTCGACGGCTAACAAGGAGAAAGATTTACCCAGGTTCGGGACCCTCGTAGAGGTAAAACCCTTACTCCTGCTTGTCTGGTCTGTATTATGACGAGATAGTCGAGTTGTTTACAATGGCGATGCCATGGTGAGGCGTACGGGGTATCCCGTGTATTGCCTAGTCTAGTTGTGGCTTGTATCTTCCTCTCTCTAGATTGAATCCCTAGATTCGTTCCCCTTTTTCTCTCCTCTCTCCTCGCTTTATATATGCAGCCAGGAGGGGTTTACATGAGTCCTAGTAGATTACGTATAGGAGTTCTTGTCTTGACCCGCAAGTCTTGCGGGTGGGCTTCTGTTGGGCCTTCTAGAATACTCCAAGGGCTCCACTTCTTGGGCCTTAACGTCGGGCCTGAGATGGGGTGTCCTTACCCGCAGGGTCCAGAATCCATATCTTCGTCAATGGATGAGGTCAATGAATTTCTCAAAGCATTGAGATCATCCATGGTCACATTGTTAACGGACGGAGCGTCGACCAAATCATTTCCCATACTTAAACTCTTAGGCGGTTAAGCCCGATAGAAGAGCCGAGGCTCTGATACCAATTGAAAGTAAAGTATGGGCACCTAGAGGGGGGGGGGGGGGGTGAATAGGTGCTACGACCAATTTTAATTTTTCTTAAGGTTTAGGCTTGACAAGAAGGTAAATTCTCTAGATAGTGCAACTAGTGGTGAATTTACCTATATGACAAGGCAAACAATTAATGCAACTAGTACAATACTTAATACAACTAGTACAACAATAAATGCAACAAGTATGAGTAAGTAAAGGGAAGGGAACGAGATAACCGATAGAAGCACACGGAGACACGATGTATTCCCGAGTTCCTCCTTGTTAAGGGAGTACGTCTCGTTGGAGGGGTGTGAGCTCGCCACGAAGGCCTACTCAACGCCACAAAGGCCTCACCCTATTCTCCGATGAACTCCGCCACAAAGGCCTAGTTCACCTTCCACTATTGAACCCCTTTGAGGCGGGGATCGAGTCCTTTACAAACAAGTTTGGGGCACACACCCACAACTTAACTGGGGGCTCCCAACACTCACAAATCACCAAGAGTAGCAAGAATCCTAGGTTCTCCACAAGAGAAAACCCTAGGCAAAGATCCCTCAAGCAAAAGAGAGGGGAAATGAAATCCGGTTGGTGAAGACGTAGATCGGGGCCTTCTCCTTCAATCCTCCAAAGATCTAGGCTTTTGGGTGGAGGGATTGCGAGATCTAGCAAGGTGGGTGAGCTCCAACAATGGTGTCTTTAATTCTGGTCGAGCTGGCTGGAGGTAGGTGGAGGGGAGGGGGTATTTATACCCCTCATAAAGACTAAGAGCCGTTGGAGCAGATCTGGCGAAATCACACCGGAGACTCCGGTGTAAAGACCGGAGACTCCGGTCTGGTTCGGAGACTCCGGACACTCTCCGGTATCCCTCCGAACTGGATGCAGTACTGGACACCACCTTGGCACACTTGAGATTCTTCAGGAAAATATCAGTCCGGAGACTCCGGTCCGGGGGACCGGAGACTCCGGTCTTGGCGCCACGGGAAAGCACAGAGACTGTCTATGGTCTTGCGAGACAATAAAATCCATTCACACCGGAGACTCCGGTAAGTATCCGGTAAGTCTCCGGTGTGGGTAAGCACAGAGACTGTCTGGGGTCTTGCGAGACAATTTGTTCCAGAGGGAAAACCTGGGAGAAATCTCCACACCGGAGACTCCGGTCTTGGAGACCGGAGACTCCGGCCTGGAGAAAACTCCAGCAAACAGTGACTTTGACGGCTTGCTCCACCATAGTAAATAAGTTGAAATAACCCCTGAAATACATCAACACCTTTTAGTAGTACATGTGTTGTTAACAAACACCAAAACAAGATGATTTAAGCGCGTATGCACTTTCAGTTGAGAGCTATCTGATGAAAACCAGAGTAGGCATCTATGAAAGACAAAAGCTCACAACCAGCAGTGGAATCGATCACCTGATATATGCGGGGTAGCAGAAAGGGATCCTTGGGGCAGGCCTTGTTCAGGTCGGTGTAGTCCACGCACATGCGCCATGCGGTATCCGCCTTGGGGTCCTCCTTCTTCGCGACCATAACCGGGTTGGCTAGCCAGTCCGGATGCAAAACCTCCATGATAAAGTTGCTTATCAGCAACTTGGTGATCTGATCACCGATAGCTTTCCTCCTCTCATCACCAAAGCGGCGCATCGCCTGCTTCACTGGCTTGGCATCATGCCGCACATGTAGCGAGTGCTCAACCAACTCCCTCGGGACGCCTGGCAAATCCTCATTGGACCAGGAAAACACGTCCCGATTCTCACGGAGGAAGTGGATGAGCTCGCTTTCCTATTTCTCTCCCAACCCGGCGCCAATGATGGCAACACGGTCTGCGAACTCAGGATCAACCTGGACCTTCTTTGTCTCCTGGGACGCCTGGAACGTAGTCCCGTAATGGGAACTCGGCATGCCAGGCGCACCACCTTGCGATGCTTGCGCTATAGCCACCACCTCGTACATCTTCTTCTTCTCGGCAGCAATGACCATGGATTTCGCCAGCTGGGAACCAGCAGAGGCACACTCCATGGACTTCTTGTAGTCCCCGAGATGGTGATCACTCCATTGGGACCAGGGATCTTCATCTTCAAGTACGCAGCATGGGTTGAAGCCATGAACTTGCTGAGAGCAGGCCTACCGAGTAGGGCATGGTATGGGATCTGGTGGTCAACCACCTCGAAGGCCAAGCTCTCAGTGCGGCAGTACTCCCTGGTGCTGAATATGACGTCTATCCAGACGCGGCCGATCGGAGAGCAAGACACTCCCGGCACAATGCCATGGAAAGTGGTCTTGCTGGGTAGCAGCATGTTCTCGGCCATCCCGAGCTTCTCAAGTGTGTCTCTGTACACAATGTTGATGCTGCTGCCGTTGTCAATCAGTACCTTGCTGAACCTGACGTTCTTCTGAGCACCCAAGAAGGTGGGATCCACCACCAAAGCATAGCTACCCGGGTTGGGCATCACCCTAGGATGATCAGCCCTGGACCAAGTGATCTCTTGGTTGCACCAGTGCAGGTAGTGGGGCACAGCAGGAATCACAACATTGACCTCCATCGCGCGCCTGTGCAGAGACTGCTTGTCGGCGGGCTTAGAGGTGAAGATCATATAGCTCTCGTGGTGTTCCTGGTACTGGTTGCGGTCTCCACCGCCATTGTTGCCATTGTTGCCGTTGTTATTGTTACCTTGGTTGTTGTTGTTGTTGTTGTTGTTCCTGTTGCGGGTGTGGAAGTTGCGGTTGCGGTCGTTGTTGTTGTAGTTGTGGTAGCGGTCGTTGTTGAAGTTGCGGTTGGCTCCTAAAGCCACCTGGTTCACGTTCTCTCTTCTCGGGAAAGCTGCAGGCCGGGGAGCAGGTGCCCGAGCTGGCTGCACATTGGCATTCGCAGCTGGCAGAGGAGGAGGAGGGGGCAAGCCCTCATTCTTGTTCTGTTCCCACAAGCTGCACTGCCAAGTGGTGTGGTTGGCTGGCCTGGCCGGATGCCGAGTGTGGAAACTGCATGGCCCATCCCTCATGCTCCCAAAGACGAAGTTCGGAGCGTGATCCGGGTTGCCGCTACCCTGCTGGGGAGCATTGTACGGCTTCTTGATGCCTTGGCCCTGATTCTGGTTTTGCCCGTACTGGGCTCCAGCAGTTTTTTTGCCTTTGGCTACTCCCAGCAGCCGTAGTCACAACATTCACCTCCTCGGGATCATACCGAGTATCAATCCGGTCACCTCTGCGCTTGTTGCGGAAGTCATTGCGCTTGTTGCTGTTGTAGTTCCTTCTCGGCTCGGGGGAGTCCATCAGAGGCTGGGTTGGGTCGCCGAGTGCATACATGTCCGCGATCTTGATGGTCTCAGCGAGTGTACTCGGCATCTCGCGCTGCAGCTTCTCCCACAACATGCTGCCATGCCTGCAGCCCTGCGCAAACCAAGTAATGGCCTGGGCCTCATTCACACCTTCACAGGTGTTCCTCAGGGTGCTCCACCGAGTAAGATACTCGCGGTCGGTCTCGTCTTCCCGCTGCTTGCAAGCGGACAACTGTTGCGGCCTATTCGGCCTCTTGTAAGTGCTGGTGAACTTGCTGATGAAGGCCTCCGAGAAGTCCAGCCAGCAATTGATACTGTCCTTGGGCAGGTTGTTGAGCCAAGTCCGAGCTGGACCCTCAAGCATTTGCGGAACATACCGCACAGCCCACCTCCGGTTGCCGCCGGCAATGTGCACGGCTGTGACATAGTCACTCAACCAGTCTTCTGGCTTGGTGCTGCCATTGTAACACTTGGTCCCCCTGGCCAGCTGGAAGTGGTTCACTGATGGCTCGTTCATGATGCGAGGGCCAAAGCATTCTGGGCCAGGCGGCCCCTTGTTCTCGAGTTGCGCGGACAGATTGATCCGGTCCAGCTTGAACCTTGCATCACTGGGCTCCAACATGCGCTCACCTAGGCGATCAACAACATTCCTTGTGTCAGCATAGCCTGCTAGCCCCATCGCCGAGTAGCCATCATCATACCTGTTCTCCTGCACAACAGCGGGTTGCACCACAGGGTTGGCTGCTAGCCTGCCGAGTAGGCTGAGCAGTTGGCTGCTGCGTCCTCTGCCGAGTAGGCTGAGCAGTAGGACGCCGAGAAGGCCCCGCGTTGTCTCCGTCGTGCCCCTTGCTGTGAGCTTTATGGGCTTGATAGCCTGCTCCTGCAGTAGTGTGTTTTTGACCGGACTCTCGCGGCACAGCGCGCTATTTCGCGGCGAGAGCCAGGTCGTACACCTGCATCTGTCTACTCTTCCCAGAGCGCACACTCTGGTCCCTCTCACGGCTGGGATGCGGCGATGAGGCCTGATCCGTAGATCTGACCGCATGCGAGTGCACAACCTGGGAAGCACCGGCCCCGGATTGGCTTTCCGGAACTCCTCATACTGCCTAGCAGCTTCTAGCACTAACTCATTGAGCCTCTCCTGCTGCCTAGTGCGCGCGTCGCCGGCAAGGTTTGGCAACTCAGCAGCTACAGCCTCTGCAGCTCTAAGTGTTTTGGCGGGGGTGCTGTATCTGGGCCTTGTGGTGGTCTTTACAGTGGCAGACTGGCTAGGAGCCTCACCAACTGTCTCCATCTCGGCGCCTAAGTTGCGACGCGTAGCGCCTACTTTGCTAGACTTCCTAACAACAGGAGTAAAGCCGTGGGCCTTGTTGTACTCGTTCTGGTCTAGGCTAAGCTCGAGCCTAACCTTCTCAAGCTCCAGGTGCTCGGCGAGCAGCTCCTGATGCTGCCGGTCGAGCTGCGCCCTCATGGTCAGGAGCTCGAGCTCGGTGGGAGGCGGCATGCCCATCCGCACGGCGGATGCCGGTATCATCGGAGTAGTGGAGAGAGGGATGTTGGAGTCCTTCTCGTAGGGCTTGTAGACCCTCTGGCCAACACTCGGGCTAGCAAGATCCTCGATGACTCCCGCGGCAGCAGCCGCACCCTTCCCGGCATCAGTAGCCGCGGGCAGCGAGCACAACAGGAGGATCTTCCGCGACCAGCACCTCCTCTGGAAACTCGCGGACGACGGCGGTGGCGACGTAGACGAGGTGCGAGCCGAAGGAGAGCACCGAGCCGCCTGCCGGAATGGGCCTCCCGCCGAAATCTCCGGCGTTGTCGATGACGAAGTCAAAGGAGCCGAATCTGTGGACAAGGCCACAGATCACGCGCTCCCCAGTAGCAGAAATGAGTCCCGTCCGAACATGGACTCCAGCCAGCGCCTCTGTCTGCCCCACGGTGGGCGCCAATTGTCGTGGTGGTATCACTGCAGATGCCATGGGATGGCTAAAGTTGGGGCCGATGGACGCTGGAGGTGCTCAGGGAGGGATCGCACGGCGAGTAGCCGCGTGTGGTAAGTCACAATCACTGCAAACAACAAGATCTTACCCAGGTTCAGGGCCCTCGTGTGGAGGTAACACCCGCCCTACTCCTGCCTCTCTCTTTATATGGTGTTTACCGAGTAGCCACAGTACAGTTCAGGCCTTCAGCCGAGTAGCCACTCTTATCTCTAGTTCTTACGGTGTGAAGTGAAGCAATGCCTAAGTTCCGAACCTCTCACAGGAGGAGGCAGGGCACCTTATATACTGGTGCCCAACCGGATAGAATAATACTAAAAGGTACAACTTGATGGAACAGGAGCACTGCAGAACCGCGCACGCCTCTGGGTTCCCGCTGACGCGTGCACCGTAAGTCGTCGCGCCGTTCGGAGATGGGACATGTCCACCCTTGTCAGTGAGATAGGGTAGGCCCCTAGCCCTGTCCTGTCCCCTCTGTCAGTGACAGGACTAGACAGGCGCCTACCGTACTGTAGCCACGCCGGAGCGCGGATAATCACGCGATCCGTAAGTTGAACCGCACGCCGTACGGACGCAGGATACGCGGGATCCTTTGTCAGAACGGCTCCATTGACTTCTGGCCCGAGTAGGAAACCACTCCCTCTACTCGGACCAACTCCTCTACTCGGAGGGATGTAACTTCCTTGATTCTTCCTTCTGGTCATTGGTGTGTACGACCGGATAGCAGCCCACCGGGTAGCGAGTACCGGGTAGCCAGCTACTTTAGTCAAACCGCCCCTTTGACCTTGCCTTTAGCACTTGCCTTACCCCTACTCGGGGGTAACCCCCCCGACAAATCCAGAGGAAGAACAACAAGAACACAGGTTCCAGGAAATGTTTTCAGTTTGGGAGGTGAGAGAGAAGACTTTGGCAGTGGAGAGAGTAAGTGGAGGGCCAGGGGGCCCACACCATGTGCTTGCTCCACCAGGGGGCTGTCCGCGCCACCCTGTGGTGTGCCTAACTGGTGGGTCCCCCTGGGGCCTCCCATGTGGCTTTCTGCCTCATTTTGACGTAAAAATTTATTATAATTTTTCTGGAATTTTTCGAGAAACTTTATTCTTGAGGTATTTCTAGAATTTTAATAATTAATAAAAACCAGGAAAAGGAAAGTGAAAAGGTGGAAAACAAAACCAAAACCAGCACTACAGAGGTTCTATGACACTTTAATGAAAGAATATCCAAAGAAAACAAATGTGGTAGTGGTGAAAACAAAAGTATGGGTGGTGAAAACATGCATAACCTCAATAATCAGGGTGAAAACATCAGGAAAACATGCATAAGGATGGTGGAAAACATGATTGTACTAAAGTAGCAATGTGATAACAGAAGTAAACATGGTGAAAACATAATGGGGAAGGTGAAAACATAGTGAAAACATTGCCTATTTCATTTAAAATCATTTTGTTAACAAGGGTGATCAAGTCTTGCTACCAAAATAATTTTATATGAAACAAAACTTTGTCTCTCACTAAATACTCATATTACCTCAACCTCGATAGACATAGTCCCAATCATAATAATTTCATATTCTTTGGGTGGCTTTGGATTAGGACAATACAATTCTCCAATCTTGATGGTCTCAATATTTTCAATGGAATTTAGACCATATTTTCTATCAATCTTCTTGGGAAAATAAACAGTGTGCCCTTTATCATTAACATTAAAAGTAACCTTTCCTTGATTGCAATCAATTACAGCCCCTGCAGTATTAAGAAAAGGTCTTCCAAGAGTAATAGACATATTGTCATCTTCAGGCATTTCCAACACAACAAAGTCAGTTAATATCCGACAATTATTAGCAACTTGAATAGGAACATTCTCACATATACCCACATGAATAGCAGTAGACTTATCAGCCATTTGCAAAGATATATCAGTTGGTATCAATTTTTCTAGAAGGAGTCTTTTATAGAGAGTAAAAGGCATGACACTAACTCCAGCTCCTAAATCACACAAAGCAGTTCTAACATAATTATTTTTAATAGAACAGAGAATAGTTGGTATACCAGGATCTCCAAGCTTCTCAGGAACCTTGCCACTAAAAGAGTAATTAGCAAGCATAGTGGAGATTTCCTTATTAGGAATCTTCCTTTTGTTAGAGATAATATCTTTCATATACTTTGCATAAGGAGGCAATTTAATAGCATCAGTTAAAGGAATTTGCAAGAACAAAGGTTTCATCCATTCACAAAACTTGTTATAGTGTTCTTCTTCCTTAGATTTGTGTTTCTTATTAGGAAAAGGCATTGGTTTTGTACCCAAGGTTCTCTCTCGTTACCATGTTTATTAGCAATGGAATCCTCATTAGTATACTTTGCAGTTTTAGTTTGCTTTTCCGGTTCAGCTACAGGTTCTTGTTTATCAGAAGCATCATTCTTTTCATTACCACTTTCAGTTTCAGCATCAGAGATAGATATGCTATTAGGATCTTTAGTAAGCTCATAGGATTCTACAGCAGTTTTATGTTTCTTCTTATTTTTCTTCTTAGTATGAATAACATTACCATTAGTTTGTGAGAATCTTGTTCAATTCTTTTAGGATGTCCCTCAGGATATAAAGGATCTTGTGTAGCAATACCACTTCTAGTTCTTATTTCATAAGCATGTTTTTCTTTAGAAGCATTAACTAGCAAATCTTTTTGCACGTTAGCAAGTTGATCAATTTGAGTTTGAACCATTTGAAAAAATTTAACAAGCATTTTAACATCATTAGAGGTTCTTTCTATAATACCATACAAATTATCAATAGCTCTAGAGTTTTCCATTAGGTGGTTTTGCACTCTCATATTAAAATTATCTTGCTTAATAACATAATTATCAAATTCATCTAAACATTGATCAGGAGGTTTATTATAGGGAATATCTCTACTATCAAAATATTGCAGAGAGTGTACCTCAATGGTGCATGAGTGAGGGATTGGCTTACATAATTCTTCTATAGGTGGAAGATTCTTCACATCTTCAGATTTAATACCCCTCTCTTTAAGAGATTTCTTGTCTTCTCTCATCACTTCATCATTTAATTCAATATTCCCCTCTTCTTGGGTGTTGGTGTTGGTGTTGATACTGGAGTAGGGGTCGGCTCAGGCTCAATCATAGTCCAATCATCATGATTTTGGCTTATTTTAGCCATCAATTCCTCAGCCTCTTCTGGAGTTCTTTGCCTGAAAACACAGCCAGCACAACTATCCAGGTATGTCCTAGATTCAACAGTTAGTCCATTATAGAATATATCAAGAATTTTATTATTTTCTAGCTTATTCCCAGGTGTAGCCCTAACTAAAGAACAGAACCTTGCCCAAGATACATGCAATTTCTATCCTTCCAATTGCTTGAAATTAAATATATTTTGTAAAGCAGCATGTTGAGCACTAGCACGAAAATATTTCCGAAAGAAAGCATTAACCAAACCAATAGGACTATCAGTAGATCCAAGAGACAAATTGTTAAACCAAGTTTTAGCTCCATCTTTTAATGAGAAAGGGAATATTTTAGCAACAAAGTAGCTACGTTTCTTAAGATCATCAGAGAATAAACTACTCAAAGAGGAGAGCTCATTCATATGTTTCATAGAACTTTCATTTTTAGTACCACAAAAAGTTTCTTTATCAACAATAGATATATAAGATAAATCAAGAGAGAAATCATAATCCTTATCCCTAATATTAATAGGAGAGGTGGCAAACTTAGCATCAGAAGATAATTATATTTAACAACACGACTTTCAATAAGACTTATAACAACATCTTTATCCTTCATAGCATGTATTTCATCAATAAGATCATCATTAAGATCAATATAGGAATCATCAAAACCATCACTAGGATTCTCTATAAGCTCAGGTGAAACAGCAGGAGTAACAAGATTTTTATCAGGAGTTCCAGTGTTTGCAATATTTTTAGCTTTATCAATAGTAGAATCTAAGAAAGGACCCAGAGAACCACTCTCATCAAGCACAGTAGAAGCATCATCAAAAGTATCAGAAGCATTTTCAGATTTAGCAGAAGTAGCATGTGTAGCATGTGGTGGTGTGAGCAGCTTACTCATAACAGACAGTGAATCAAGAGCAACAGAGGTGTTCAAAGTTGTACCTCTTCTTGTAGTGGATGGTAATATAGGAAACTTTCCATCATGAGTCTTACCCATGATGAATGATTGGCAGTAGATAATAATACTCTCCGGTGAGCTCGCAAATAAAGCTATGCTCCCCGGCAACGGCGCCAGAAAATAGTCTTGATGACCCACAAGTATAGGGGATCGCAACAGTCTTCGAGGGAAGTAAATCCCAAATTTATTGATTCGACACAAGGGAAGCCAAAGAATATTTGTGAGCCTTAACAAGTGAGTTGTCAATTCACCTGCACCTCAAAGTACTTTTGTTCGCAGTGGTTTATCAGTAGTAACAGTTTTATAGTAGCACCAGTAGTGAAATAATAACAGAAGTGGAATGAAAACAACAGCAGTGGTGTTTGAAGTAAACAACGGGATGAAATACTATATGCATAGGTATGGATGAACGGGCGTTGCATGGATATGATAGTTCATATCATAATCAAGACATGGGCATTGCATATAAATAAGATAAAGCATCCAAGCACTAAGTAGCCATAGGAATGTGTTCATAGTCGTACGTGCTCGCAATGAGAACTTGCACAACATCTTTTGTCCTACCAGCCCGTTTTCAGCGGGGCCTCAAGGGATCTACTGGTAATTAAGGTGTTCCTTTTTAATAGAACACCGGAGCAAAGCATTAACACTCCGTGAACACATGTGATTCTCACATCACAGCCATCCCCTCCGGTTGTCCCAATTTCTGTCACTTCGGGGCCTCGGGTTCCAGACAACAATATGTGTAAACAACTTGAAGGTATGATCAAGAAACAATAATTATCATCGTGATTCAATAACATGTTCAGATCTGAGATCATGGCACTCGGGCCCAAAGTGGCAAGCATTAAGCATAACAAGTTGCAACAATGTCAATAACACTAATAGAGGATACTAGGCACTATGCCCTAACAATCACAGCATTATTACATGAACGATCTCATCCAATCCCTACCACCCCTACCAGACTATAGCGGGGAATTACTCACACATGGATGGGGAAACATGGATGGTCGATGGAGATGCGTTGATGATGACAATGGCGATGATCTACTCGAATCCCCCGTCCCGACAGGGTGCCAGAACAGGAACTTCTGATCCCCGATCGAGGTTCGGGGTGGCGGCGGAGCTACGAACTTCTTTTTGGAAAACTATCAAACCCCCTCGTGTTTTAGGGTTGAAGGCTATTTGTAGTCGAAAGGGGACACCGAGGGGGGCTCTAGGTGGTCGATGCATGTAAAATGCATAGATGAATTTTGCCTATTTTCACATGGTTTTCTATTACATATTGCATCATATAAGGGTATAATTCAATGTTTTATTGTATTTTGGGGTTAAATTACAAAGTCCCCCAACTTTTATGGAATTAACCCTGCCTGTCAGAAACCCCGTTTTCTATATTTTTGATGTTTCAGGGGGCAAACTTCCGCGAAATCACCTGAAAATCTGCGGGGGTCATTTTCTTGGAAGGAGAAGACTTGCGGGCGAAGGATCCACGAGAATTGGGCAAGGAGGCCCAAAAGAGGACCCTCCACGTGACCAGATTCCTTGGCTGCGTGAGAGGCCCCCTTTTGGCCCCTGTGGCCCCAATTCCTTCCATCTTCGACTTACCGACTCCGTCTTGACCTAAAACCGACTATAAAAAGGGTCCCCCGTACCCTTACGGAAGAGAGCACCGCCGAAAAACCGAAACACCGAAACAGAGACCTGGAGTTCCAGATTGGAGGGGGAAAACTCCGACGGGGCGCCGTCGGTGTGATCTCCTACCCCTCCAACGTCATCTCCATCGACATCTCCATGAAGAGGGAGTAGTCCACCCTAGGGCTATGGGTTTGTGGAAGTAGCACTTGTATCTCTCTCTCTATGTGCTTCACTAATTAGATCCGTATGAGCTGCCTCACATGATTACGGGCACCATTGTAATTCCTATGTGGTGGATCTTTTCTATGAGTTATTGAATCTGAGATTGCAATTGTTTCTCTTGAGTTATTTGAGTAGATGTATCTTATGTACCCCGTTCTTATTTGCTAGCTTTGATCAATCTAGTTCTTGAGAGCGTGTGTGGGATGATGGGTGCATTAGTTGGAGTAACGGGGGGTGGCTAGTGCTGTTAAAGTGACAGAAATTCAGCGATCCACTTAGGTTTTGTTAAACCTTTCTTAGTTACCTCACTAAGGATAAAAAGGAGTACCTTGTTACCGGGGATTTGAAGTGACACTAATCAATCTCCATGACTAGATCTAGCAAGTTCTTACTTCAACTTCATGTCACATTGCTTAAAGCTATACTCTGGTTTTTCCTTAATTATCGAGGTGTTATGATTTATTTCACATCTTGGTGGAGTATAAGAGGGATCAATATGACCGTAGAGATCTCTATGCTAGGACGTGATGCCCATATGAAAGTACTCAATGTTAAACATGTTATTGTAATCTCACATGTAATTCTTTATGTTCACCGTCTACTACTTTATTTGAGAGAATGCAAGTGTGAAACCATGAACCCCGGTCCTATTTTAAATATAAGAAAACACTCCAGTTACTTTGCTGCAATTTACTTTACTTGAACTTTACTTTACTTGCATCTCCAATTCTAATTTACATTATCTCCATCACCACTTGCATCACAAAAATACAAAAAAAATCCATTGCATATTTATTTTCTCATTTGCATTTAGTAGTAGATTTAATTATTGCACATTTACTTTCAGTTTTGCATTGCAATTTAGAAGTCTCACACCTTGTGCTTGACAACCACTTGGTGAGGTTGAGGGCACAAAATTCTCTACTTGTTTGCAGGATCCTGGAGGAAGCTTGGAAGACAACTGCTGAAATACTGGCTCCCCAAGAGTTCGATATAAACCATCGAGTCACCCTCGTGGGGAAGAAGGCTTGCCACTAGCTACACACTCTGCACTTGGAGTCTCAACCTAGCCATCAAGCGTTTTTCTGGCGCCGATGCCGGGGATCCATAGGTGAAGGAGTTGTCCAAGGGAGCTCACAAGAAGTCTTCATCACCAACAAGGTGTGCAAACACCTAAGCTTGGGGAGGTTGCACCTACGTGAGTACCGTCCTTTCTATCTCCACCTTCTTTCAAGTAGATTGTTTTGTTTCTTGTCTTGTTTTTGTTTTTGTTTTGTTTTTGTTCTTGTTTTTGTTTTGTCTTGCATATTTTATTTTAGTTTGTATTTTAGTTTTGCATTTAGTTATCTAGATTATTTTAGTATTTCGAATTTTCTTAGTTACTTTACTTTTGTTTTGCATAAAAAATTAAAAACTACATAAAAACTTGGAAAATGGAGCAGAGAACTTATTGGCCATTCAGTGTTAGGAATTTCCCTCAAGAGCTAAATATTCCCGTTGAAAAATTAGAGGTAGATCCTAGTGTTATTAAAATGATTTATGAATCTCGTTTCTATGTAAAGCCTAAAGAAGACCCTTTGTTCCATCTTAAGAAATTTGATGAAAGATGTGAAACTTTGAACTTGAATCATGCAAACATCAACACTACTAAAGTTAAACTCTTTCCCTACTCACTAGGAGGCAAAACATTAGATTGGATATTAAGATGGCCTCCTAGCAATTTTACTACTTGGTTCAACTTAAGGACTGCATTTATTGAAAGGTTTTGTCATGCTGAAAAGAATTACAATGTTAAACAATTGCTTATTACCTTTAAATAAGAAAAAGATGAATCAAAGATACAAGCATGGGAGAGATTTAGACGTAGAGCATATGGAATAGGGCATGGCTTTAGAGATTGGATACTTATGCATACGTTTTATAAGGGACTTTCTGAAACTTCTATAGATAATGAATGTGGGGGATCTTTTACTAGTACTAATGCTGCAAATACCCATGTGTTGCTTGAAAGTTTGCTCTTAGAGGTTAAAATTAAAGAGAGCTTAAAAAAGGCTGAAGTACCCGAGGATATTTTTGATGATTGCTATGAGATTTTTAATATGCATAATAGAAAAGCAAAAGTAGAGGAAATTATGATGCTTACTGAAATTAAGGATCCATTGCTTGATTTAGAAAAAAGTAGCTTGCAAGAACTTATTGCTACTCTACAAAAATTTGCTAGTGATCCCACTATAAATGTTAATCAACCTGGCTTTGGATCTTATATTGCTAATCATGTCTTGCAAGAAAAAATTGCTAGGTACAAGAATGAGGCCATGATACCTCCTAAGCTTGGGGATGCATGGATCCCCAAGGTGCTAGTTTCAATTGGAAAAGAAATTCACCATGCTATGTTAGATCTAGGTTCTAGTGTATCGGTACTCTCTAAAGAATTATATGAATTGCTAGAACTAGAAAATTTAGAAAAGTGCTCAAGTGAATTTTTCCTTGCTGATAACTCTACTAAACATGCTGTAGGACAAGTAAAAGATGTTATGATTGAATTGCACATGACTTTCGTACCCGTTGATTTCATTATTATGGATATGGGGGATAAATCCCCTAGTCCTATTATTTTGGGTAGACCTTTTCTTCGTACTACAAGTGCAATCATAGACTCCAAGGAAGGGAATGTCAAGTTTCAGTTCCCTCACAAGAAAAGCATGGAGCACTTCCCAAGGAAGAGGGGCACGCTGAAGAACAAGCTCCCTCATGAGCTTTATCCCTCTTGATTATCAAGTAAGTAAAGCCTAGCTATATGGCTATAAAGAAAGCGCTTTATGGGAGGCAACCCGGTTGTTTTTGTTTGGATTTTCCTAGTGTCCTCTTGCTGTCTCAAGAGATTAGTTTTTTTGTTTTAATTCTGGAGTTTTCAATAAAGAGTCAAGTCAAACCCATTTGGACTTATAAGTTGCTATCCTAGTGCATGAAATTTCTGTTTCAGCATGAGTCTGCTCACCGTATGATTTTACGTTTTTTATTGGTATGTCGGATTGAGCTAATTTTTTAGTATGTTCTGCAACTTTTTGTCCTCTGTAAGCCCCACAGAAAAAGAATGGGAGAAACATGTTTTGTGAAGTTTTTTTCACAGGGAATAGAGGAGCTGCGCCTCAAGACATCCAAGAATGGTGAAAGCCATAAGCTTGGGGATGTGATGAACACCACACTGGAGCTACACTCTTTTGGTTAGCACACGTCTACTTTCTGTTTTTCTAAGCAAAGCATTTATCGTAGAGACTTGAAGCGTCTAGTTTTTTTTTTTTGATAAGACCACCACCATCATTTTATATGAGATTGAGCTACTGGAGTTTGGGGTTGGAATGTATTGGATGCTAGTATTATGACTTGGAATAGGGATGCCATGGTTGATTTGAAGAGCTACATATGTTTGCATGATTTATAGGCTTTTTATGTGTAGAAATTTGCAATAATGTTGTCTTGAGCTATCTCTTATTCATGTCCTTGATGTTAATTGCTGGTTTATTTAGTTTGTCATGAAATGAGTAGTTCTATGTACATATGCATGCATAGTAGCTGGTCAACTATCTCCCTCTTCCTAGCCCAAAAATTTAAAAATTCCAACAAGTAAAAACTTGTTTCCAACACTCCTTAGCCAAGTATTTCCAATGAGTCCACCATATCTTCCCATTAGCTTCATTGCTATTCCGAGTATGTTCACCATGTTATTGTGTTATTTATGTTCTAAATTAAGATATTCACTTTATTAATTGTCATGGGTTGAACTTGGGATAGGACTCTCACGAACTTTTGAAGGCACACTTTACTTTTTATGCATCTAATAAACATGACCCAATAATGGGAGCCACAAGTTTTGCGTTTGACAAGTGTGTGGTTGGGAGCTAGCTATAAACGTGTATCACCGGAAAGCTTTCAACATTGCACAAAAAATTTACATTTGGTTGATATCATGTACTTTTGTTTTTGGACTCCTGCCATGCCGAAATGAAATAGAGGAATAGTAAGTTTGGATGAGTAAGTATCTATATGACTAGAGAAACGCATTGGGCCGCTAACCCAAGCCATGCTTTATCATGGTGGAAATTTACTTACAGCTTGAGTGACTCTACAACACATCCTATAATAAAATAAGAAGCTATGCATAATAGTGAATGAAAATAAAAAGGATGATGAGTCTACTCCGTTTGTTCATCTTGTCATTGTAACATGGGCTTGTTTCCATGTCATGGGGCAAGAGGTACCTCTTTGCGGTTCTCTATGATGTCATTAATACTTATTATGATTGTACAAAGCTTATTAGGAATCTTAAGTTGAGTAATCATGGAGTAGGTTTTCACACTCACGGGGCATGAGGCTTTCAACCACCTTGTCATTCTCATTACTTCAATACTCACAATTTTAAGATGCTAGTGATAAAGGGGCAATGAGAGTCCTAGATCAATGGATACCACATTTCAATTAGTAATTTTAGTTGAATAATTTAGAGGCTAAATAAGACTTGATCATGTTTTACCTCTACTCAATTTTCTCCAAAGTGTCCACCATATTTTCTATTCTCCATTATGCTATTCTTTGACCAATATAGGATTTTATTTTTCATTTTATGTATGCATTTGGTCCATAGTGCTTTTATTTCATTATACACTTTGTGAACTTTCATGAAGCATCTTTGCTCGCATATTTGATATTTCTTACAACATGAATTGTATATTGCTACTCATTTCTAGTATTAATCATTTGATTATATGTAGCATGAATAATCCTCCTTGATATCCCATGATTGTTTCAATATGCAAAACCCATCTTAGTTTTATCACCTTCATACTCGAGGACGAGCATGGGTTAAGCTTGGGGATGTTGATGCATGTAAAATGCATAGATGAATTTTGCATATTTTCAGATGGTTTTCTATTACATATTGCATCATATAAGGGTATAATTCAATGTTTTATAGTATTTTGGGGTTAAATTACAAAGTCCCCCAACTTTTATGGATTAACCCTGCCTGTCAGAAACCCCGTTTTCTATATTTTTGACGTTTCAGGGGGCAAACTTCCGCGAAATCACCTGAAAATCTGCGGGGGTCATTTTCTTGGAAGGAGAAGACTTGCGGGCGAAGGATCCACGAGAATTGGGCAAGGAGGCCCAAAAGAGGACCCTCCACGCGGCCAGATTCCTTGGCCGCGTGAGAGGCCCCCTTTTGGCCCTTGTGGCCCCAATTCCTTCCATCTTCGACTTACCGACTCCGTCTTGACCTAAAACCGACTATAAAAAGGGTCCCCCGTACCCTTACGGATGAGAGCGCCGCCAAAACACCGAAACACCAAAACAGAGACCTGGAGTTCCAGATTGGAGGGGGAAAACTCCGGCGGGGCGCCGCCGGTGTGATCTCCTACCCCTCCAACGTCATCTCCATCGACATCTCCATGAAGAGGGAGTAGTCTACCCCAGGGCTATGGGTTTTTGGAAGTAGCACTTGTATCTCTCTCTCTATGTGCTTCACTAATTAGATCTGTATGAGCTGCCTCACATGATTACGGGCACCGTTGTAATTCCTATGTGGTGGATCTTTTCTATGAGTTATTGAATCTGAGATTGCAATTGTTTATCTTGAGTTATTTGAGTAGATGTATATTATGTACCCCGTTCTTATTTGCTAGCTTTGATCAATCTAGTTCTTGAGAGCGTGTGTGGGGTGATGGGTGCATTAGTTGGAGTAACGGGGGGTGGCTAGTGCTGTGAAAGTGACAGAAGTTCAGCGATCCACTTAGGTTTTGTTAAACCTTTCTTAGTTACCTCACTAGGGATAAAAAGGAGTACCTTGTTACCGGGATTTGAAGTGACACTAGTCAATCTCCATGACTAGATCTTGCAATTTCTTACTTCAACTTCATGTCACATTGCTTAAAGCTATACTCTGTTTTTTCCTTAATTATCGAGGTGTTATGATTTATTTCGCATCTTGGTGGAGTATAAGAGGGATCAATATGACTGTAGAGATCTCTATGCTAGGACGTGATTCCCATATGAAAGTACTCAATGTTAAACATGTTATTGTAATCTCACACGTAATTCTTTATGTCCACCGTCTACTACTTTATTTGAGAGAATGCAAGTGTGAAACCATGAACCCCGGTCCTATTTTAAATATAAGAAAACACTCTAGTTACTTTGCTGCAATTTACTTTACTTGCATCTTAAATTCGAATTTACATTATCTCCATCACCACTTGCATCACAAAAATACAAAAACAATCCATTTCATATTTATTTTCTCATTTGCATTTAGTAGTAGATTTAACTATTGCACATTTTTTGCATTGCAATTTAGAAGTCTCACACCTTGTGCTTGACAACCACTTGGTGAGGTTGAGGGCACAAAATTCTCTACTTGTTTGCAGGATCCTGGAGGAAGCTTGGAAGACAACTGCTGAAATACTGGCTCCCCAAGAGTTCGATATAAACCCTCGAGTCACCCTCGTGGGGAAGAAGGCTTGCCACTAGCTACACACTCTGCACTTGGAGTCTCAACCTAGCCATCAGTGGCCCACACCACCTGGTGGCGTGGCCAGGGGCGCGCCAGGGGGTGGTGTGGCCCCCCTATGGTCCCTCTCCTGGCTTCCTTCTAGTTCCCGGGGTATTCTGGTGTTTTAGGCCCAATGGGGTCTTTTCTGGGCAATTTCCCGAAAGTTGATTTTTCTGCACAAAAACGAGACACCAAAGTAATTCTGCTGAAAACAGGTTAGTCCGTGTTAGTTGCATTCAAAACACACAAGTTTAGAGTAAAACAATAGGAAAAGTGTTCAGAAAAGGAGATACGTTTTCGACATATCATAATTCCCGCATGAATCACATAGTAATCATCATGTCATGCATATGCCCGCATGAATCACATAGTAATCATCATGTCATCTATCTTTTATGGAGAGACACCAATAGTGAACTGTGGATCCCTGTCCATTCTTTTACACTGATAATACAACCACTATAAACACTGTTTTTTTTACTGCAATTATTGTTTTCCTCTCATTCAGTGTCATCACTGTTCTTTTTTCATTTACTTCAAACAAGTACTATTTTCCATACTATACATCTAATCCTTTGTGTTAGCAAAACCGGTGAGATTGACAACCTCACTGCTTCGTTGGGGCAAAGTATTTTGATTGTGTTGTGTAGATCCCACGCAGCTGCTGAGCATGGTAGTGTGCCCTGCCAACTTCAGTTGTCATCAACTTTCAAAAATGATCTCTTTCTCCTACTGGTCGATTAAACCTTGGTTTCTTTCTGAGGGAAAACTTTGTGATGTATGATACGTCAAAAACGTATCTCCTTTTCCAAACACTTTTCTTATTGTTTACCTCTAAACTTGTGAGTTTTGGATACCACTAACACAGACTAAAACTGTTTTCAGCAGAATTACCTTGGTGTCTCGTTTTTGTGCAGAAAAATCAACTTTTGTGAAAATTCCCAGAAAATATCCCTTCGGTCCTAAAACACCAGAAGACCCCGGGAGCCAGAAGGGGGCCAAGAGAGGAGCCAGGAGGGGGGCACGCCACCCCCCGGGCGCCCCCTTCTTGGTCGTGCCACCTGGTGGTGTTGGCCACTCCCTCACCCCCTCAGACTCCCCTTTCGACTACATAAGCCCCGTAACCTAAAAACCGAGGGGGGTTCATCATATTCCACAGAAACACAACATAGTGCCGCCGCCACCCCGAACCTCGATTCGGGGATCAGAAGTTCCTGTTCTAGCGCCCTGTCGGGACGGGGATTCGAAGGAGATCATCGCCATCGACACTGCCACATCTTCTCCATCAACCATCCATGATTCCCCCATCCATTTGTGAGTAAACACCATTGGAGGCTGAGAGGGATGGAAGGGATTGGATGAGATTGATCATGTAATAATGCCAGATTGTTAGGGCATAGTGCCTAGTATCCATTGTTCGTGTTTTCTACCATTGTTGCAACTTGTTATGATTAATGCTTGTCACTAAGGCCCGAGTGCCATGATCTCAGATCTGAACATGTTATTTTTTCATGAGTATAATTATGTTTCTTGATCATATCTTCAAGTTGTTTACACATGTCATTGTCCGGAACCCGAGGCCCCAAAGTGACAGAAATTGGGACAACTGGAGGGGACGGTTGTGATGTGAGGATCACGTGTGTTCACAAAGTGTTAATTCTTTGCTCCGGTGCTTTATTAAAAGGAGCACCTTAATTACAAGTAGTTTTCCTAGAGGCCCTGCTGCCACGGGCTGGTAGGACAAAAGATGTTGTGCAAGTTTCTCATAGCGAGCACGTATGACTATATTGGAACACATGCCTATGGTTTTCCTACATACTTTATGCTTTATTATTATTATCTGCAATGCCCATGTTAGATTATTACATGACCTTTTTTATCCATGCAACGCCGTCCATCCATTCCCTCTATGCCTACGGTACTTCCCATACTATTGTTTTCCACGATTGCTACTGTTGTTACTATTTTACTACTGATGTTATTTTATTTCTACTGCTGCTATAAAATTGTTACCACTGATAAATTGTTGATCGCAAGTCTACTTTCAGGTGCATCTGAATTGACAACTCAGTTGTTAAGGCTAATAAATATTCTCTGGCTCCCCTTGAGTCGAATCAATAAATTTGGGTTTTACTCCCCTCGAAGACTGTTGCGGTCCCCTATACTTGTGGGTAATCAAGACTATTTTCTGGC
The DNA here is from genome assembly GCA_028641055.1 of Alopecurus myosuroides. Taxonomy (NCBI): domain Eukaryota; kingdom Viridiplantae; phylum Streptophyta; class Magnoliopsida; order Poales; family Poaceae; genus Alopecurus; species Alopecurus myosuroides. Next base: position 170,079,247 of record CM054060.1, on the reverse strand, counting down.
GCCGTTGCCGGGGAGAATAGCTTTATTTATTTGATCACTTGATCGTGATATTGTTTGCTGCAAGCCATTCATCATGGGCAAGACTCTTGATGGAAAAGTTCCTATATTACCATCCACTACAAGAAGAGGTACAACTCTGAACACCTTGATACGTCCATTTTTCATCACTATTTTATATCATAATTTTCTGTTATTCATCGATATATTTCATGTTATGATGCATCCCTTATGTTATTTTATCTTATTTTGCATGTTTTATAATTTTTGGAGAATAAACACCGCGACCAGGAATCTGATGAAAAAAGCACCGTCGAGATACCATATTTCAGAAGATCGGAAGAAGAAGTGGGACACTGGGGGTGTCCTAAAAGTTCAGTGGAGGAACCCAGCCAGAAGGAGAGCCATATGGGGGGCCAACATGGGCCCACACCATGGGGTGTAGCCACCCTAGCACACCTCTGGGGATATTTTTTGGTGTGCATGTCCCCCAGGAAACCCTAAGCCTCATGCCATCGTCGAAGAATTATTCCGCCGCCGCCTCGGGACGGAAAACACCCGAGAGAGAAAAGCTCTCTGGCAGGGAGAAATCTGTCGGGGAGATTCCTCTCTGGAGAGGGGAAATTACCGTCATCGTCACCGTCATCGCTCCGGGCATCATCAAGATCGTCATCATCATCATCATCACCACCAGCACCATCACCCTCATCATCCACCGTCATCCCTCTGTAACAATTAGGGGCCTCTATCGTTGTTTTGCATTAGATCTCTCCTAGTGTGGATTATTTGTTAGTAGTTGATGCTTGTGAGATTTATCCGTGTTTGCACTTTATGACCAGATTTTTATCATCCATTATATCACCTCTGATCATGATCCGTATGATGTCTTGTGAGTAGTTCTTATTGTTCTTGAGGACATGGGAGAAGTCAAGTTGTTAGTAGTGAAGTAATGTTGAATAATATTTAATGTTTGATATTTAAGTTGTGGTGTTATTCTCCTAGTGGTGTTATGTGAACATCGACTACATGATACTTCACCATTTATGGGCCTAGGGGGATGCATCGTGTATTTGGCTACTAATTGTGGGGTTGCCGGAGTGACAGAAACCTAGACCCCCATTAGGAAACCATTACACGAGGTAGCGTAGGATCCCGGAGTTTAAAGCTGTGGTTAGATTTATTTCTTAATTACTTTCTTATAGTTGCGGATGCTTGCAAGGGGTATAATCACAAGTATGTATTAGTCTTGGATGGGACGGTACATTAGCATAGGTTCACCCACACAACTTATCAAAACACCTAACATTATTCAGTTGCATGGAACAAAAGCACTTGACAGAAACCTCCCGTGTGTCCTTGAGAACGTTAGTTAATCATAAGTAAACCTACCGGCTTGTACTTTGCTGAAGAAAGCATTGGGCCACTTGCTGCGATTATTACTACTGCATTTTATTTACTCGCACTTTATTTATCTGCAATATCAAAAAACCCTACAAATCTATCTTTCAGTATTTACAGTTATTCCTTCATCGAAACTGCTTGTCAACACCTTCTGCTCCTCGTTGGGTTCGACACTCTTATTTATCGAAAGTACTACAATACACCCCCTATACTTGTAGGTCATCAAGACTATTTTCTGGCGCCGTTGCCGGGGAGTGAAGCGCTATTGGGAAGTGGAATTGATAAAGGAAGCTTCTGATGTAAGTGCTATTTTTTATTAATGTCTACTGCTTTATTACACTATGTTTGGGTCTCCTTTTGAGTCCTTATTTGCGGGTACTGCTACCACTGCTAGGGTAGTAAGTGCCCCACCGCCTGATGATTTGGATCCTTATAAAATACCTATAAAGATTGCTAAACATGTTAGGGATAACCGCTATTCAGGAGATGGAACTGTCCATCCTCGTGATCATTTGCTCTTTTTACATGAATTATGCGAGTTGTTCAAGTGTGCAAGTATTACAATGAGCCAAGTGAAGACAAAATTATTCTTTATATCATTGACAGGCCGAGCCGCTAAATGGTTCAAACTGCTGAAAAATAGCCAGACTATTGGATGGGAGGAAATTATGCCTCTCTTTTATTCTAAATTTTATCCTCCAAGTGAAATTCATAGAGATCGGAATTATATATATAATTTTTGGCCTCATGACGGAGAGATTATTGCCCAAACATGGGGAGATTGAAGTTACTAATGCTCAAATGCCCCATTCATGACCTCCCCAGTAGTATTGTTATTAATAATTTCTATGCAAGGCTTTCTCTTCATGATAAGGATTTATTGGATGCTTCTTGTTCTGGATCATTTACACGTATGAAATATGAAGCTAAATGGGATCTTCTTGACCGTATTCAAGAAAACACTGAAGGATGGGAGAATGAAAAAGGTAGAAAGTCAGGTATAAATTATGACTATGAATGCATTAAAACTTTTATGTCATCCGATGATTTTCATAATGTTAGTATTGTTTATGGTCTTGATTCTCAAGTTGTTGCAAACTTATATAAGGCTTTTGCTTCCTATTTTTATATTCCTAAAAAGGAATGGGACAAGTACCATGCACCTTATAAAGATACTGTTAATTTTGTTCCTGCTAGAGATATAGAAGTTCATATTGTTTATTCTATTGTGCCTGAACCTTATATTGAGAAAATGCCTTTCCCTACTAAGGTAAAAGAACATTCTATGTTAGCTAGTGTGATTAATAAAAGTGCAAGGAAACCTGTAGAACCTAAGGAACAAATGACTGTAGAACCTACAGTAGCAATAGTAAAAGACCTTGTTTCTGAAAATGTAGAAGAGGGACACATTATATTTTGTGAAGATGCTTCTAATATTGTCTCTCATCCTGGTAAATCTAGGAAACCCAGTGTTCCTGTGCTATCTGTTAGGATAGGTGATCATTGCTATTATGGTTTGTGTGATATTGGTGCTAGTTCTAGTGCTATTCCTTATGAGCTTTATAAAGAAATCATGCATGAAATTGGTTCTTGCGAACTTGAAGACATTGATGTGATTATTCAACTTGCTAATAGGGAAACTATTTCTCCAATTGGTATTGTTAGAGATGTGGAGGTCTTATGTGGTAAAACTAAGTATCCCGCTGATTTTCTAGTACTAGGTACTTCTGCTAGTGATACTTGTCCTATTATATTTGGTAGACCTTTCTTAAACACTTGTGGTGCTGTTATAGATTGTAAAAAGGAGAAAATCCTTACAAAGTTTGATGGAGAGTCTTATGAATTTAATTTCTCCAAATTTTCTAAAGCACCTTATGAAGCTGAATTGCCTAATGAGAATTATAGAGTTGAACAATTGGCTGCGATTGCTCTTGCTCCTAACGATCCTTTGCAGCAATACATGGAAGACCACAAAAGTGATGTCTTTATAGAAGAAAGGAATGAAATTGACGAGATTTTCCTACAGCAGCCAGCAATGCTGAAAACATAATTTACCGGTGGAAGACTTGGGTACCACATTACCACCCAAGGAGGATCCTGTTTTTGATTTAAAGCCTTTGCCTGACAATCTTAAATATGCTCATATTGATGATAAGAAATTATATCCTGTTATTATTAGTTCTAAACTTTCTGGTAAAGAAGAGGAGAGATTATTGGGAATATTGAAGAAACACAGATGTGCTATTGGTTATACTCTTGATGATTTGAAGGGGATTTCTCCTACTATATGTCAGCATGCTATTAATATTGAACCTGATGCAAAGACAGTTGTTGAACATCAACACCGTTTAAATCCTAAGATGAAGGATGTGGTAAGAAACAAGGTATTAAAACTCCTTGATGCTGGTATTATTTATCCTATTGCTGATAGTAGACAGGTTAGCCCTGTGCATTGTGTCCCTAAGAAAGGAGGGATGACTGTTGTGCCAAATGAAAATAATGAACTTATTCCTCCAAGAGTAGTGGTTGGTTATAGGATGTGCATTGATTTTAGGAAAGTTAATAAAGTTACTAAGAAAGATCATTATGCTTTGCCTTTTATTGATCAAATGTTAGAGAGGTTTCTAATAAAACTCATTTCTTCTTTCTTGATGGTTACTCTGTGTTCTCTCAAATTGCTGTTAGAAAGCCTGATCAAGAGAAAACAACTTTCACTTGTCCTTTTGGAACCTATGATTATATATGTATGCCTTTGGTTTATGTAAGGCTCCTGCTACTTTTCAAAGATGCATGTCTGCTATCTTTCATGGCTTTTGTGAAGAAATTGTGGAAGTCTTCATGGACGATTTCTCCGTCTATGGAACTTCTTTTGATAATTGTTTGCAGAATCTTGATAAAGTTTTGTAGAGATGTGAGGAAACTAATCCTGTTCTTAATTGGGAGAAATGCCATTTTATGGTTAATGAAGGAATTGTTCTTGGACATAAAATTTCTGAAAGAGGTATTGAAGTTGATAGGGCTAAAGTTGAAGCTATTGAGAAAATGCCCTCTCCTAGGGATTTCAAAGGTATTCGTAGTATTCCTGGTCATGCTGGTTTCTACAGAAGGTTTATTAAAGATTTCTCTAAAATATCAAAGTATTACTAATCTTCTTCAAAAGGATGTACCTTTTTTTTATGAAGATTGTAAAGAAGCTTTTGACATTTTAAGGAAGGCTTTAATATCTGCCCCTATTGTTCAACCCCCTGATTGGAATTTACCGTTTGAAATTATGTATGATGCTAGTGATTATGCTGTAGGTGCTCTTCTTGGACAACGGCTAGATAAGAAGTTAAATGTTATTCATTATGCTAGTAAAACTCTTGATGCTGCTCAAAAGAATTATGCTACCACTGAGAAAGAGTTCCTAGCTGTAGTTTTTGCTTGTGATAAATTTAGGCAGTATATTGTTGATTCTAGTTACTATTCATACTAATCATGATGTAATTAAGTACCTTATGGAAAAGAAAGATGCTAAGCCTAGGCTTATTAGATGGGTGCTTCTCTTACAAGAGTTTGATTTACATATCGTGGATAGGAAGGGTGCTGAAAATCCTATTGCTGATAATTTGTCTAGATTAGAAAATATCTCTGATGACCCTATTCCGATTAATGATAGTTTTCCTAATGAACAATTAGCTGCAATAAAAGTGAGCTCTCAAGAGAGTCCATGGTATGCTGATTATGCTAACTTTATTGTCTCCAAGTATTTGCCTCCTACCTTTACAGCTCAGCAAAGAAGAAAATTCTTCTATGATTTGAGGCATTATTTTTGGGATGACCCACACTTGTATAAAAAAGGTGTTGATGGTGTTATTCGAAGATGTGTTCCTGAAAATGAATAACAAGAGATATTGAGAAAATGTCATAGTAGTGCTTACGGAGGACATCAAGCTGGAGATAGAACTGCACATAAGGTTCTACAATCAGGTTTTTATTGGCCTACTCTCTTTAAAGATGCTAGAAAGTTTTTTTTTATCTTGTGATCAATGTCAAAGGTTGGAAATATTTCTAGACGTAATGAAATGCCTATGAATTATTCTCTTGTTATTGAACCGTTTGATTGTTGGGGTTTTGACTTTATGGGTCCTTTCCCTCCTTCAAAAGGATACACTCATATTCTTGTTGCTGTTGATTATGTTACTAAATGGGTAGAAGCTATAGCTACTAAAAGTGTTGATGGTGAAACCTCATTAAAAATGCTTAAAGACATCATTTTCCCTAGGTTTGGTGTACCTAGATATCTTATGACTGATGGGGGTTCTCATTTTATTCATGGTGGTTTTAGAAAGGCTCTTGCTAAATATGATGTTAATCATAGAATTTCCTCACCCTATCAACCTCAAACTAGTGGGCAAGTAGAATTATCAAATAGAGAAATCAAATCTATCTTGCAAAAGACTGTTAACAAATCTAGAAAAAATTGGGCTAAGAAATTAAATGATGCTCTGTGGGCTTATAGAACTGCTTATAAAAATCCCATGGGCATGTCTCCTCATAAGATGGTTTATGGAAAAGCTTGTCACTTTCCCCTTGAATTAGAACACAAAGCTTATTGGGCAGTGAAAGACCTAAATAGAGATTTTAAACTTGCTGGTGAGAAAAGGTTGCTTGACTTAAGTTCTTTAGATGGATGGAGGAGTGAAGCATATGAAAATGCTAAGCTCTTTAAAGAGAAAGTTAAAAGGTGGCATGATAAGAGAATTATTAAAAGATAATTTCATGTTGGTGAGAAAGTGTTATTGTATAGGTCTCGTCTCAGATTTTTTGCAGGAAAATTACTCTCGAGATGGGAAGGACCTTTTGTTATTGAAAAGGTATATTGTTCGGGGGCAATTAAAATTGTTTCCCTTGAAGACAACTCCTCACAAGTGGTGAATGGCCAAATACTCAAGCATTATATTTCTGGAGATCCTTATAACGAAAATGTTGATTGTATTCGAGCCATGATCCCGGAGGAATTTATTAAGAAGCATATTTCCGAAACTGCAGAGTCACTTTTCGAATAGGTATCAGTTTTGGTAAGAAAACGTTCGCGAAACATCTTCCAACTTTTATTTTTACTTTTTTTGGAAAATATGAAAAGTTATGAGCCGGAAACGAGGCGGAGACGGAGCCCGGAGGCTCCACACCATGGGGTGGCGTGGGCCACCCCTGGCCGCGCCCGCCTATGGTGTGGGCGCCCCAGAGCCCCTTTCCGACTCGTTTTCGACCTGGACTTTCCTTTCGTTATGAAACTTTTTGCTATATAATCCCCCGGAACCCCCGAGGTCCGTATATCATTTTCTCGTCGTGTTTCTGTTTCAAGCTGTTTCTGCCAGGACCATTTTTCGGTTTAGAAGCATCATGGTCTCCGCCAACGACAAGAAGGGGAAGGGACCAAAGGAAAATGATGTCCAAGACCTGAAGCCGGAGGAGAAGATCGAGACTGGAGCTGAAGGAGATGTAGAAGAAAACCCTCGAGTGCATCCACACACCACCATCGCAAGCATTGGAGTGGTGGCTAATCCCTTTAAGCTCAAGAGAAGCGCACAGATGAGCACTGGAGGGAAGGTTCCTTGCACTCCTTAGCTTCAAGGACACCTGCTGCGGGCGTCAAAAACTACTTCCACTCATTAATTCATGATCATCAGTAGAAAAAGGTGCCTAATAGGGGTTTGCCCTCTATGTGGGATATCAATCATTCTAACCGTGCAGATGAAGGAAGCTCGCAACCTAAAGAAGAGTGGGGGAAAATCATGGTGGCTGGGATTCACAGTTTGACAGACATGCAAACTTTGTTGATCGCAATACGGAGGTTATGCGTATGCTTATGTTCTCTATTGAAGATCTGAAGAAATCAGTTGATAAGCTCATCGAGAAGGATTCACCACCACCACCGAAAAATTGATTCGTCATTGGTTTTGGCATCCCATCGACTTGTTCCAAGCTTGGGGGGAGTGTCGCGGTATCACATCACTATCTTTCATCTTTTTACTTTTTCAGTAGAGTCATATCATGAGTACAGAAGTTATCATATAGGATGGTTTGCAGTATGGAAGTATCTCTCCTTAGTCGGTTATCATTGTATCTGTTGGTGCGAGTTGCCAGTTTGAAATATTAATGAGAAGTTTCATCATTTACTTTCTGTGCACATTATTTAGTTTTCAATTTCTGTCATATGGTTGAGCTTGTTGTTAGTATTTGGTATCACTCTGGAGATCATCAAGTTAATCTAGTTGGTTTTGGCAAACTTAGCTTGGGTCAGTAGAAATAATAATTTGAGATGCTAGTATAAGAAAGAGGAATTTGCCTATTAGCTCATAAACTTAGTATTCACAAGTTAAGATCGCTTGGGCTTTCAATGAAGATTGCATGATTGGTTTCATCATATGTATATTTGTTTGTTTTCCCTCAACTCTTATGCTTGCTACCCAGCCTTGCTAGCCAAAAACCCTGTATTGAGTATGAGATCTACTCGTGCATCCAAACCCTGAACCAAAACCTTGCCATTTGTGTCCACCATACCTTCCTACATGTGGCATTTCACCGCCACTCCAAGTAAATTGCTCATGTGCTACCTTTAAAACTTTCAAATTATCCCTGTTTTGTGTTCCTGTTTTAGCTCATGAGGACGCAAATAGAGAATCTTTATCTAACTTGTTGATTGGACTCACACACCTGGACTTGTGGCTTCATCCGCTTATCCAAATGCTAGAAGAGCTGGCAGCAGGGTCCCCAGCCCCAAATAATAATACAAATTCTCTTCACTCTTTTTGCCCCTGATTTATCAGTCAAAGCATAATTGTGTAAACAAAAGAGAAAGAGGGATGACCTTCTATACCAGTTGCGTCCTTCTGTGGGGGCCGCTCTTGTGAGTCTAGTTGTCTTGTGACGTACTGTATTTTCTGTTTTCCATTCGTTGACATAAACATACACCTCTCAAAATTAGACACTCCTCCACGGTTTGTGATTGTTGGCAGGACCCGAGGATTCGGTTAGCCATGGTTTGTGTAAGATGGATGGGAGGAGTTTTATGCATTTTATACCTCTGTTTATTAAAATAAAAGCTCTAGCACATGAGTGGTCAATGCTTCCCTCTGCGAAGAGCCTTTCTTTTACATTTATGTTGAGTCAGTAAACCCACTTCCTTCTGTCTCCAGCAAGCATTTGAGTTGTTGTGATCTCATCATCCATATGCTGATTTATTCAATCATGTTTTCTATCCTTCTTTGTTTAGCAGATGCTTTATTATCTGAATGAATATTACTTTGAAAGCTATGAATCACTCTAAAAGAGTTGTTATAATTAAACATGTTAAGCCTACAATATGAACCTTGTTATAAAGACTTCACCTAAGATAAGTATGATTTCATTAAATGTTCTCTGACCAAGAACGAAGTTTGCCATTACCAATTTTGTTTCTCTCCTTTGCATCTTTGTTTGTGACTCCCATTACTCGTTTCAAGTTAGGTCATATGAGAGGAAGATGTTGTCTATAATGATTGGTGCATAGATAGATGTGATGCTTCTTGTCCGTATTTTATTTATCGACTCTTCACTCCATAAACCTATGGTCATGTTTTCTGAGTTCAGTTTCGCTTGGGGACAAGCGAGGTCTAAGCTTGGGGGGAGTTGATACGTCCATTTTGCATCACTATTTTATATCATAATTTTCTGTTATTCATCGATATATTTCATGTTATGATGCATCCCTTATGTTATTTTATCTTATTTTGCATGTTTTATAATTTTTGGAGAATAAACACCGGGACGAGGAATCTGATGGAAAAAGAACCGTCGGGATACCATATTTCAGAAGATCAGAAGAAGAAGTGGGACACCGGGGGTGTCCTAAAAGTTTAGAGGAGGAACCCAGCCAGAAGGAGAGCCAGAGGGGGGCCACCTGGGACCCACACCATGGGGTGGCGCCCCCCCCCCCTTGGTCGCGCCACCTAGGGGTGTGGCCACCGATATTTTTGGCGTGCCTGTCCCCCAGGAAACCCTAAGCCTCATACCATCGTCGAAGAATTATTCCGTCGCCGCCTCGGAGCGAAAAACACCCGAGAGAGAAAAGCTCTCTGGCAGGGAGAAATCTGCGGGGGAAATTCCTCTCCGGAGAGGGAAAATCACCGCCATCGTCACCGTCATCGCTCCGGGCATCATCAAGATCGTCATCATCATCATCATCACCACCAGCACCATCACCCTCATCATCCACTGTCATCCCGCTGTAACAATTAGGGGCCTCTATCGTTGTTTTGCATTAGATCTCTCTCTCGGTGTGGATTACTTGTTAGTAGTTGATGCTTGTGAGATTTATCGGTGTTTGCACTTTATGACTAGATTGTTATCATCCATTATATCACCTCTGATCATGATCCATATGATGTCTTGTGAGTAGTTCGTGTTGTTCTTGAGGACATGGGAGAAGTCAAGTTGTTAGTAGTGAAGTAACGTTGAATAATATTTAATGTTTGATATTTAAGTTGTGGTGTTATTATCCTAGTGGTGTCATGTGGACGTCAAATACATGATACTTCACCATTTACGGGCCTAGGGGGATGCATCGTGTATTTGGCTACTAATTGTGGGGTTGCCGGAGTGACAGAAACCTAAACCCCCGTTAGGAAACCTTTACACGAGGGATCGTAGGAACCCGGAGTTTAAAGCTGTGGTTAGATTTATTTCTTAATTACTTTATTGTAGTTGGGGATGCTTGCAAGGGTTATAATCACAAGTATGTATTAGTCTTGGATGGGACGGTACATTAGCATAGGTTCACCCACACAACACTTATCAAAACACCTAACATTATTCAGTTGCATGGAACAAAAGCACTTGACAGAAACCTCCTGTGTGTCCTGAGAACGTTTGTTAATCATAAGTAAACCTACCGGCTTGTCCTTTGCTGAAGAAAGGATTGGGCCACTTGCTGCAATTATTACTACTGTATTTTATTTACTCGCACTTTATTTATCTGTAATATCAAAAACCCCTACAAATTTATCTTTCAGTATTTACAGTTATTCCTTCATCGAAATTTCTTGTCAACACCTTCTGCTCCTCGTTGGGTTCGACACTCTTATTTATCGAAAGTACTACAATACACCCCCTATACTTGTGGGTCATCACACCACTGCTGCTCTTGATTCACCGTCTGTTATGAGTAAGCTTCTTACTCCACCACATGCTACACGTACTGTTACTTCTGTTGAGACTGAAAATGCTTCTGATACTTTTGATGATGCTTCTACTGTGCTTGATGATACTGGTTCTCTAAGTCCTTTCCTAGATGCTACTATTGCTAGATCCAAACAAATTAAAAATGCTGAAATTTTTGTTGAAAATATTGGTACACGTGTTAATTCAACTGAGCTTATTGATGATCTTGATGAAACCTATATTAAACTTAATGATGATTTTATTGAAGAAGCTCGTGCTACTACTGGTGCAAGTGTTCTTAAGAGTCTTCCTGCAAGACATGTTGTGAAATATAAATCTTCTCTTGATGCTAAGTTTGCCACATCTCCCATACACATTATAGACAAGGATTATGATTTATCTTTAGATTTATCTTATATAGAACCTTTTTGTGGAACTGAAAGTAAAAGTGCTATGGAACACATGAATGAGCTTTCATCTTTGAGTAGTTTATTTTCTGATGATACTAAACTGCGTACTTATTTTGTTACCAAGATCTTCCCTTTCTCATTGAAAGATGAAGCTAAAATTATGTTTAACAATCTGTCACCTAGTTCTATTACTGATCCTATGGATTTGGTTAATGCTTTGTTTCAAAAATATTTTCCTGCTAGTGCCCAACATGCTGTTGTGCAGGATATCTTTAACTTTGAGCAAATTGAAGGAGAAAAATTTCCTGAATCTTGGACAAGGTTTTGTTATTTGATAAGAGCTAGCCCTGGATATCCATTACCTAAAAATGAGCTCCTAGATATATTTTATAATAGACTAACTGTTGAATCTAGGACATACCTGGATAGTTGTGCTGGTTGTGTTTTTAGGAAAAGAAGTCCAAAAGAAGCTGAGGAATTAATGGTTAAAATAGCCAAAAATAATGATGATTGGAATATACCTGAGCCTACACCTACACCAGAGCCAACACTAATACCAACACCCAAGAAGAAAGGGATGATTGAATTAATTGATGAAGTGATGAAGGGAGCCAAGAAATCTCTTAAAGAGAGGGGTATTAAATCTGAAGATGTGAATAATTTACCTCCTATAGAAGAATTATTTAAGCCTATTCCTCATCCATCAACTGTTGAGGTACACTCTCTCCAATACTTTGATAATAGAGATATTCCCTATTCTAAACCACCGGATCAATGATTAGATGAATTTGATAATTATGTTGTTAAGCAAGACACCTTTAATATGAGAGCGCAAAATCACCTTATGAAAAACTCTAGAGCTATTGTTAATTTGCATGGTATTATTAAAAGAACCTCTAATGATGCTAAAATGCTTGTTAACCATTTTCAAATGGTTCAAACTCAAATTGATCGACTTACTAAAGTGCAAAAAGACATGCTAGCTAATGCTTCTAGAGATAAACATGTTTGTGAAATAATTACTAGAGGTGGTGTTTCAACTCACGACCCTTTGTATCCTGAAGGACATCATAAAAGAATTGAACAAGATTCTCAGCAACCTAAAAACAATAGTTCTCCTTCTAAGAAAAAGAAGAAGAGACATAAAAATGTTGTAGAATCTCCTGAACCTCCTAAAGATCCTAATAGTATATCTATTTCTAATCATGAAACTAAAAATGGTAATGATAAAAGTGATGCTTCTGATAAAGAAGAACCTGTAGCTGAACGGAAAAGCAAACTAAAACTGCAAAGTATACTAAGGAGGATTTCATTGCTAATAAACATGGTAATGAAAGAGAGCCTTGGGTACGAAAAGCAACACCTTTTCCTAATAAGAAACACAAATCAAAGGAAGAAGAACATTATAACAAGTTTTGTGAGTGGATGAAACCTCTGTTTTTGCAAATCTCTTTGACTCATGCTATTAAACTGCCTCATTATTCTAAATATATGAAATATATTGTCTCTAACAAAAGGAAAATTCCTAATGAGGAAATTTCCACTATGCTCGCTAATTGTTCTTTCAATGGCAAGGTTCCAAAGAAGTTTGGAGATCATGGTATTCCTACTATCCCTTGTTCTATTAAAAATAATTATGTTAGAACTGCTTTATGTGACTTGGGAGCTGGAGTTAGTGTTATGCCTTTCTCTCTTTATAAGAGACTCTCTCTTGAAAAATTGATACACACTGATATATCTTTGCAAATGGATGATAAATCTACTGCTATTCCTGTTGGTATATGTGAGAATGTTCCTGTTCAAGTTGCTACCAATTGTTTGATATTAACTGAGTTTGTTGTGTTGGAAATGCCTGAAGATGATAATATGTCTATTCTTGGGAGACATTTTCTCAATACTCAGGGGCTGTTATTGATTGCAATTGAGGAAAATTAACTTTTAATGTTAATGATAAAGAGCATACTGTTTATTTTCCCAAGAAGATTGATAGAGAATATGGTTTAAATTCAATTGAAAATACTGAGACCATCAAGATTGGAGAATTTTATTGTCCCATTCCAGTACCACCAAAAGAATATGAAATTATTATGAGTGGGACTATGTCTATCAAGGTTGAGGTAACATAATTGTTTAGTGATTAGCACAGTTTTGCTTCATATGAAAATTGTTCTCGTAACAAGACTTGATCACCCTTGTTAACAAAATGACTTTTAATGAAGAGGACAATGTTTTCACTATGGTTTCACCTTCCCCATTATGTTTTCACCATGTTTACTTCTGTTATCACCATGCTAATTTAGTACAATCATGTTTTCCATCATCCATATTCATGTTTTCACCCTGATTACTGCGGTTATGCATGTTTTCACCACCCATACTTTTGTTTTCACTACTTCCACCTTTCTTTGGATATTTTTCCATTGGAGTGTCATAAAACCTATGTAGTGCTAGTTTTGTTTTTGTTTTCCACATTTTCACTTTTGTTTTTATGGTTTTTATTAATTATTAAAATTCTGGAAATACCTCAAAAATAAAGTTTCTCGAAAAGTTCCAGAAAAATTATAATAAATTTTTATGTCAAAAATGAGGCAGAAATTCACCTGGGAGGCCCCAGTGGGACCCACCAGTCAGGCACACCATGGGTGGCGCGGCCAGCCCCTGGTGGCACCAACACATGGTGTGGGGCCCCTGGCCCCCACTAACTCTCTCCCCTGCCAAAGTTCCCTCTCTCACCTCCCAAACTCAACACATTTCCTGGAACCCGAGTTCTTGCTGTTCTTCCTTGACATTTTTCGATCTTTTTTGCTCAGCCCATCATTTGTGCCGAAATTTGGTGCATTTGCTCTCCGGCATGTGACTCCTCCGATTATCCAAGTAGAATTTTGTTTAGTGGAGTATTTCTTGAGTATTTTGGTACTGTAGGTGACAAATTATGTGAGTTTGCATGCTTTATTTGAGTATAAATAATGTAGTTTTTATGCATGTTTAGCTCTTCTATGAGTCCCTATGGTAGTTTCCACCTTATAGTTGCTTGAAATTAATTTTTGTAACGATTGTTGAAAAATTTCAGAGATGGAGCAGAATGTTCATCAACTAAACCATCATGAGTTGGAATTGCATGAGGTCATGCTCGTGCACCGTGAAAAATAGTGTTCCCATCGATTTATCCGTGTCAGGAATTCATGCGGATTACAGGAATTCTGCAGGATTTCAATACCCTTGTGCATAATGCAGGCTTGGACAGTTTCATTGAGGATGAACCTATCCAACATGTGAAACTATGTCTGTGGTGCAGGATTTTCACTTTAGATGGTCCTCAACTAACTCTATGGTCCACTATAAAATTTACAATAAAGCTGTAGACTTGCCTTTCGGTGATTTTTGTGCAGCTATCAAGGTACCATAGTGGGGTTCTTGTGAGAAGATAAGAGTGCAGCTGAAAGTACACAAAGGTCAACTAGAGGGGGAGGGGGGTGAATAGGTGACCTACAAATTTTAATCCTTTTTCAATTTTAATTGGGCTTTAGGAAGTAAATAACTTGGTTATCTAGATGTGTAACTAGGTAGACACCCTAAGTGACAAATAACGAGTATGCAACATAAGTAAAAGCAAGGCACAATATAACCACAAGTGAAAGCACGGAGACAAGGATATGTTTCCCGTAGTTCCTTCTTAAAAGAAGTACGTCTACGTTGGAGAGGTGGGGAACCACTTAGGCGCTCCTCAATAGCACATATGTGCACACCTTGTTCTTCTTGAGCTTCTCCGGTGAGGGAGATTCTCGTTTCCACTATGAGGTCGACTTGAAGGCGTTGACCAAACCTTTACAAGTGGTTGAGGCTACTCCACAAGTGAGATGGAGGCTCTCAACAATCCGAAGCTTCTTGCTACAAGGTGGAAGCTACAAGTACTACGGTTTCTCTAGGATGACAAAGCAACCAAGAGATTACAAGATCCCAAGAGGTTTGGTGTGGGAATACAATTTTTGGCTTGGTAGAAAGGTAGATCTAGGCCTCTTCCATGAGATCCTTGAAGGGCATCGAGTTTGGTTGGAGGAGGAGGGAGATCGGGGCGTTTTGAGCTCTTGAACAATGGAGGAGAGAGAGGAATGGACGAACTAGCTGTCTAGAGGAAGAAGACATCTATTTATAGGCTCCTCCGATTTCTGACCGTTGCAGTGCGCTAGGGCCGGAATACCGGAAATTTCCGGTGCAGCAAGGCCGGATATTTGAAATATCCGGGGGGCGGAATTTTGAATATTCCGGGGCCGGAAAATTCCGGCCAATATTCCGCCCCCATCCCTGCGCGCGGGCGGCTGGATATTTGAAATATCCAGGGTGCGGATTTTTGAATAATCCGGGGCCGGGAATTTCCGGCCAATAGTCCGCCCCCATCTCTGCTGCGGGCACCTGTGAAATGTCCAAAAACTGCTAAGGACCTGAGGGCCGGATATTTGCCCCAGAATATTCCGGGCAAATATCCGCCTCACCTTCTGTGCGCGGGCAGTTGGAGAAGGACACTTAGTCGTTTGAAGAGGCCAGAGGGGCCGGAATATTCCGGTGCAAGGGCCGGATATTCCGCCCTATATCCACCGAAAATTCCGGGGTCAGCACCTGAAATATCCGGTTGCAATATAGATCATTTCCAGAAATCCTCTTTGAACTTTTTGAGAGTATTATCAATAATCATCTGAAAGGCCAGCTGCAAACACTTAAACAACATTGTTAGGGAGAGGATACCCGCGTTGTTATCATCACCAAAATCATTAGAGGGATCATGAGCTTTCAGCAGCCTAAACCACTGCTAGAATTATATGAGGAGATTTCCCAAGGAAGAAGCTTCACAGGGGAAAGTGGTAAAATACGAGAAATCCAACTCCCTAGCATTTGATACTCTGCCTATTTTATTTCCAAATGTGTGTTTGCTAGAAAAACTGCCAACAAGCTATCTGTTTATGATTTGGCGTTTATTACAACTGCCTTAAGACGTGATAGGTCTTATAACTTTGGTGCTTTAAGTTCCTACCGTCTCTCACTTAACCGTGAGAAGGGCGGAATTTGTGGAGGTCTTATTGCCTCGCGTTGCTAGTTTTGCATGGTTTGGAGCCACACCCTCTAGACCTGTAGTTTCCTTTAGAGAGGCCAGACCTTGTTTCCATAGTTCAACATAAGTTTCTTTCTGCCCATGCTCACTTGCACAATTTATCTTTTGAAATAACTTTCTCCAAACAATCTAGGTGGAGAGTTACTAAAACTGTTAGGAAAGTACTTTTGCCTGCACCTCTTTTGTTTAATCTTAATGACAGTCAAGGATGGATGCTTTCTGAGAGTGAGCTGAACACATACATTGATCATCACTCCCAGCAAGGGGAGGATGCCGAAGAGGGGGACGATAATGAATTCGTCCAGCTATTCGACACCACGGGGATTCCGTGACTATGCGCCCGCTGCTTCATCGTCCTCTTGGGTGCCCGAGTACGACCATACGAGGGATGACCCACCAGAGTGGATACTTCTCGTGCCGTGATTGATCTCCACTTAGGCCAAAAGCGTAAGCTTGGGGGGAGGTATACCGACATCGCACTCATCTTTATACCATGTTCGGTCGCTTCTTTGTATATCCATATTTTCGCTTCTTTCGTTTCTCTTTGTTTTATTGTTTTGTTCTTGTTTTCCAAAACACAAAAAGACCAAAAATATTTATGTCTTTGTCTTTACTTTCTTATTTAGTTTCTTTTGTTGGTTTGCTTTCTTTTCTCGTTTCGGTTTAGTATTCAAAAATCCAAAAATATTTTGTTTTGTTTGCTTGCTTCTTTGTGTTCTTGTTTTAATTCGAAAACCCAAAAATATTTGTTCTTCTTCTTTGGTTTAGTAAAGTTTGTTGCGGAGTTCATCGGAATTCCATGTCTCCATTGGAGCTTGATTATCATTCTATATTATTCAATCCACAAGTGAAGAGCAATAATGACGATTTACAACAATCCGAGTTGTGGTGAGAGGCTGGTATACACTCTGTTTGTTTTATTTTTGTACATATGCTCATTGTGTGAACATGCTTAGTCCGTTCATGTAAGGTGTATGTCATTTAATTGATGCTTAGTAGTTCGTGCTCTCACGTGTTAGTTCCAACTTATTAATATAAGATAGCATGTCGTATGAATGTTTGCTTGCATTGTTTTATTCATAGAAGGGTATGACATTGTGGTATCTCCCTCTGATTGTTTCGCTTGGATCGACTTGGCACATGCTCACGCATGCTATGAATGAAAATAAAAAATTCAATTAAGCCTCGATGATTTATTTTTCCTCAGGGTATTTGTATCATTTTATGCCCCTGTTAATTTTGTTTTGTCGCAAGCATGATTATGACAGTTGTTGCTCTCTTGATTGTCGCTCCCCGTCTATTGCTAGCCTCCACCTGTACTGAGTATGGGCTCTACTCGTGCATCCAACTCCCAAAAACCAAAGTTTGCGAAATGTGTCCACCATACCTACCTATATATGTGGTATTTAACTTCCACTCCAAGTAAATTTCTCGTGTGCTACCTTTAAAACCTGTTAAAAATTATTCCTGCTTTGTTCCCCTCTTTTAGCTCATGAGGACGTAAATAGAGAATCTTTATCTCACTTGTTGATTGGATTTCACACCCTGGACTAGTGGCTTCATCCACTTATCCAATGATAGAAGAGCCGCCAGCGGGGTGCCCAGACCCAAATTAATACAACAAATTCTCTTCACTCTTTTTCCCCTGATTTATCAGTCAAAGCATAATTGTGTAAACAAAAGAGAAAGAGGGATGACCTTCTACCCAGATGCGTCCTTCTATGGGAGCCGCTCTTGTGAAGTCTAGTTGGCTTGTGACGTACTGTATTGTTTGTTTACCATTCGTTGACATAAGCATACACCTCTCTTTAAAATGTTTTCAATACCTTTGTTTAATAAAATAAAAAACTCTAGCACATGAGTTAATCCCTGCTTCCCTCTACGAAGGGCATTTCTTTTATTTTTATGTTGAGTCTTCACCTTCTCACTTTATGCACGTTCTTGAGAGCATGGCTGTTATTCTTAGTGTAATGTGCTTGTCCCAAAACACAGTTGATAGTGGTATAACTTTGATGCTTGTATCTTTGATATCTATATTTCTAGTCTTCATTTGAACTTCAGAGGTGACCTGGCATTTATGTTTTTCTCCACTATTAAGGGCAAGCGAGTACACTTTATCATACCCTATTATGAGCATTGTAATCATGTAGATTGAAATACTTCATGTTGTCTATTATTAGTTTGTTGGCATCTTTTCATTGTTTGCATAACTGCTGGGTGACTTTTATTTTCCATATATCTTATTATGAATTGCCTCAGCACTTGATCATGTAGTGAGTATATTTACATCATATGAAACAAATGTGTTCGTAAAAGTATTTTATCACACTCAGTTGTCACTGAATTTCTTGAGGACAAGCAATAAGCTAAGCTTGGGGGAGTTGATACGTCCAAAACGTATCTCCTTTTCCGAGCACTTTTCTTATTGTTTTCCTCTAAACTTGTGAGTTTTGGATACCACTAACACAGACTAAGGCTGTTTTCAGCAGAATTACCTTGGTGTCTCGTTTTTGTGCAGAAAAATGAACTTTCGGGAAAATGGCCAGAAAAGATCCCTTTGGTCCTAAAACACCAGAAGACCCTGGGAGCCCAGAAGGGTGTCAGCAGAGGAGCCAGGAGGGGGGCACACCACCCCCGGCGCCCCCCTTGGCCGTGCCGCCTGGTGGTGTGGGACACTCCCTCACCCCCTCGGACAACCCTTTCGACTACATAAGCCTCGTAATCTAAAAAACCGAGGGGGTGATGTCTACGCACGCTTCTATTATTGTAGACAATGTTGGGCCTCCAAGTGTAGAGGTTTGTAGAACAGCAACAAGTTTCCCTTAAGTGGATTACCCAAGGTTTATCGAACTCGGGGAGGTAAAGGTCAAAGGTATCCCTCTCAAGCAACCCTTTAATCACGATACGAGAAGTCTCTTGTGTCCCCAACACACCTAATACGATTGTCAGCTGTATAGGTGCTCTAGTTCGGCTAAGAGGGAGTAAAATACAAGTAATATGGATGATAATATGTGATAATAGCAATCTGAAATAAAAATGGCAGCGAGAAAACATGTAGCATAACTGGTTGTAAACGGTGTTTTAATGCTTAGAAACAAGGCCTAGGGATCCTACTTTCACTAGTGGACACTCTCAACAATGATAACATAATTGAATGCATAAATATATCTCTTCACTATGCTACTCTGAACCACTCTCCGGTTGAATAACAAAACACCAATCATTGCGTAGGGATATAACATCACTCCTCAAAGTCGCATTCCGATGTCTAGACAAACACTGTCACCTTGAGCGCCCTACAAGGTACAGACAAACACCACAATTTCATAGGGTCATCCAACACAAGATATAAATATCACGCTAAACCACACGGTGCACACACTGTCACCTTTACACCGTGATCAAAGTGCCTACGGAGATCTCATAACAAAACCACTTGAGTAGCATAACAGATGAAGAGTAACATCTACTTATTCAACTAGATTACAAAGCTCATGATCACATAAAGATCACACCATGAGAGAGAGAGAGATATGAAACACATAGCTAACGGTAGAGCCCTCAGCCCCTGGGGAGAACTACTCCCTCCTCATCATAGGAGACAGCAACGGTGATGAAGATGGCGGTGGAGTCGATGGAGATAGCTCCGGGGGCACCTCCCCGTCCTGGTAGGGTGCCAGAACAGAGATTTCTGTCCCCCGAAACTTGTCGTCGGCGGCAGCGGAGCTACAAATGTTTTTGGTGGAAGAGGTCGATTCCTCTAGAGTTTATGCATCAGGGGGCATATATAGGAGAAAGGGCTATTCCGGGGGGGGGGGTGGCCAGGGGGCCCACACCACATGGTGGCGCGGCCAGGGGACCCGCGCCACCCTATGGTGTGGCCACCCTGTGGCCCCCTCTGGATCTCTTCGGGACTTCCTTGACCCTCTGGGACTTCTAAGACTTCTGGCTTGTGAATCGTCCAATTCCGAGAATATTTCTAGAACAACTTTTCTAAAACTAAAAACAGCAGAAAACAAGAATTGGCTCTGTGGCATCCTGTCAATAGCTTAGTCCCGGGAAATTGATAAAAATGACATAAAGTGTAAGGAAAACATGTAGTATATGGCATGAAAACAACATGGAACATCAGAAATTAAGGATACGTTTATGACGTATCAACATCCCCAAGCTTAGTTCCTACTCGTCCTCGAGTAGGTAAACGAGAAAAACAAATAATTTCTAAGGTGACATGCTACCAACATAAACTTGATCATCATAGTAATGTAAAGCATGTAAACTAGGATCAAATGAATAAAGATTGTGGTTTATAGTTGATATCAAAGAGTAATGTATAAACCATTAGGAATAACAAAGTAAAACCTTTCAATGAATCAATACTAAAAGACAATCCACTGTGCAAAGTATATTAGAGATGATTTAAGCTTCAATAACAACAATATAATCATCCAAGGCATCAAACTCTCATGACAACTCCTATTAGGATCAAGTCAAGTGAAAACAATATGCACATAGGAAAATCATTCAAATAAATGTGCACTTAAAACAAGCAAGCATTCTGTATTGGTTCCTGACACCAGGATGTTATGTCTAAAAGAACATTATGGGAGGTTTGGATGGTCAATGGAAGAAGATCTCACACAACTGAAAGTGATCATTAGAAAATAGGAAGTCATACAATTGAAGTTATGCAAGGAGTAGTGATTGCCACACAACGGATTCACATAGAGCTATAAGTGTATGAAAGCTCTCTAATGAAACTAGTGGGGGTGCATCCAACCTGCTTGCTCACGAAGACCTAGAGCTCTTTTGAAAAGGCTCATCATTGGAACATACAAGCCAAGTTCTATAATGTAAGTTCCCCACATAGTTATGCAAGTAATAATATAAAAACTCTCTCCAAACAGAAGTAATGATGCTAAACAAAGCACAAGTGTGGAATAAATGATAGTAATGCTGCCCCCTCTCTCTTTATTTTCTCTCTTTTGCCTCTTTTTTTTCTCTTTTGGGCGTTTTCTCTCTTTTTTTTGATATATAACCTCATTGGTAGGGGCAATACTCTATTTTACAATGAATAAACACACTTTTAGTACTCATAACTCAAACTAAAATATCTATTATGTATAAAAACTAAATGCTCCTGCCAATATTGCAGTATGCAAAAATAATGATGAAGCATGACAAGTAACGTAATGATGATGGATGTTGTATGACAATATACCTCGGAATGGCTATGGAAATGTCATGGTAGGTAGGTATGGTGGCTATTTTGAGGAAGATAAATTTTGGCTTATGTGTAGAAGAACAAAGTTCTCCCACGGGGTTTGGATGTACTGGCGAAGTTTGCACCAACTCTCAATGTGAGAATGAGCAATGCACAGTACCGAAGAGGCTAGCAAATATGGATTGTGGAAGTGCCAGAAGACCGCAACATAGAACTCACAAGTTAAAAGATTCCAAATAAAATCATGATATCATAAGGCATAATGAAACTCACTCCAAGAGGGTCCATGGCAGTGACAAGTCACTGTTAGCTACCCCGAGTGTAGCACGTAACAAAAAGCCATTACGGTTGCTATCAGCAAAGGAAGTCATATACCATTATTCTATCAACTGGTTATTTGAGTGTGGCACAGTTTCAACCTTCTAGAACAACCATTAATTGTTTTTACTATACTAAACCAGAAAGTTTACCATTAAGCAAATTAATATCTCAAAAAACAACAAATAATCAAGTGAACCAGTTTAATGATCTACAAAAATATGCAAACTTTTCCGTTATACCATCTACCACACGTAGCATTTTCTACCAAACACGAAACAACAAAAACTCTCCAAGATATATAGTAATGAAACAAGAGAGTACTAACATAACTCTACTAAAACTAATAACTCTGAATAAGAGATGCATGAAAACAAGGGCTAGACGCAGTACTAGCAAAAAGTGAACACTCACAAAACAATAAGAATGAAAACTAGAGTGTTCTAAGCAATGAAAACGGAGCGTGTCTCTCTCCAAAACAAGTATGATAGGTTCCAGTGATGTTTATTGCAGCAAGGAAACAAAATAAAATAGAACGGAACATAAAAGATGCTCCAAGTAAATTTCATATGATCAGACTGAATAAAAATATAGTTTCACTAGAAGTGGCCTGATAAATTGTTGATGAAGAAGGGGATGCCTTGAGAATCCCCAAGTTTAGACGCTTGAGTCTTCTTTGAATTTGCTGGGATGAACTACGGGTGCATCCCCAAGCTTTGACCTTGCACTCTTCTTGATCACATATATCACCCTCTTCTCTTGACCCTTTAAAACTTCCTTCACACCACACTCAAAGAGTAATTCGCATTAGAGAGTTAGTGCAACAATCAAAAATCCATGGTTTATGTATGGACACAAGTTCTATTGATACTTTTAAACATTAGATATAGCCACTGATGTTTCGTGGAGCAAAGAAATCCACTTGACATCATAAAAGAGCAAATGCAAAAAAAATGGCAGAATCTGTCAAAACCAGAACAGTCTGTAAAGACGAATTTTTTGGGCACTTACCTTGCTCAGATCGAAAAACTTAAAGCACAAAAAAGTTTCGTAATTATCTGAGTAATAAGCACAAGAAATTTCAGGTCGTTCTGATTTTTCTGTGAATTCTATGATTTTTTACGGTGGACAGCAGAAATCTGTTTCATGCGCAGAAATCCAAAACCAACTCCATCTCTCGTCAGAATCTTTACTTGGCACAACTAAAACATGAAAATAAATATACAAAGGAGTTTATATAGAATTATACAACCCCTTGACTCAAAGAAAATAGAGAAAAACAAATCAAAAATAAAATCATGGGTTATCTCCCAAGAATTGCTTTTATTTAACACATTTTAGCTAGGCATGATAATTTGAGAAGATGTTCACATGAGAAATATGAATTGAAGCAAAAGAGAGCATCAAGAAGAAAATGTAAAACAAATTTAAGTCTAACCCACTTCCTATTAAAAAGAATATTGTAGAAGTGTAACATCCCAACTTGGTTAACAAGTGTTGTGGTGTTGTGTTCATGACATACATGCATGAAAACATTGGTTAAAATTTTGCATTAAAAAATAAAAAGTGAATTGAATAAAAATCACTTAAAGTGAGCACCACAAATTTGAATTCAGAACTATTTCAAAATTAGAAAACATTTATATGTTGAGGTTGGAAAATTTGTGAGGGTTTCAAAAACTATTTTTGCAAATTTTTGTTTTTGCAAAAGGCCCTGAAAACGTATGTTTTCTGATCAGTTTTAACCCCAGAAGGGCTCCTTTGTAATTTTGGAAACTTGTAGGGCGTTATGGGGAGATGCTTCCCTTGTCTTCTTCCTCCCGCCAGGAGGCAAGCAAGCAGCTCGCCGGAGCGCACTGCCACCTCCTACTTCGCCGCCTCGCACGGATAAGGCACAGAGGGAAGACGTCGCGCCCTTCTCTCCCTCACTCGCCCTCACCCTATCCATCCCTCTCTGTAACTCCCAAATCGAAACCCTAGTTAGGGCCGGTCTCCATGGCGCCACCATCTCCGGCCACGCCGCGATGGGCCAAGGCCACCGTTGGAACCACCTCACATCCCTCTTCCTCGTCGAGTGCACATGGACGCTGAGAAGGCCGCACGACGCCGAATTTCGCCGTCGAACCTCGCTCCGGCCGCCGCTGTTTTCTGCACGCCGGCGTCGATTGCCGCCTCTCCTTGCACCACCGTCCATGCCATCACGTTCACGCCAACCTTCCGAGCACTCCGGTGCCCTCCCCTCCCTCTCTCGCCCCCTGGTTCGCTGTGGCGTCAAGGTCCGCCGCAGTCCGTCCCTGGAGTTCATCGCCCGCGAGCTTCCGGCGACCCTTCCGGGCGGCGCCCCCACTGTCCGGTTCCCCTCGGTCTCCTCCACCTCGTGAGCCTTCCCGATTCAACCAATTTGCTATGGATTGGTCGATTGCATGATCAATAGAGAAGATTGTCTCCGTATGATGTCACAGTGACATCACGATGATGTCATAAACTCCCCTTTTGAGTAATTCCAGGAATTCCAAAAAATGGTTAATTTTGTAAATTAAATAACTACTAAAATATTAGTCAGAAAACTAAAATAAAAATATGGAGTTGATGAGAAAATAAACTCTACCCAAATATGTCACTTTTATACATGTTTGACAAAGTTGAAAATTGAGCATTATTTGAATTTAATTAATTCATTTAAAATAGAGAAAATAAGTTCTTAGTCAATAAAATTAGAAAATTAAAAGTTATATACCAAAATGCTCAAAATGATAAATGCAATCCATTTATGATGTTTTCAAACCCATTTGAGCACTTTAAATTTGTACTCACTTTCAGAATCGCCCGAAACCCCCTCCGAGGTCCATTTCGGGGCTAATTTCAACTTAATTGCATAACTGCCATACAAACCTTAGCAACCCATAGAGCATGTTTAGGGATTTATTTCAGTGTATTAACCTGCTCATACATACATATTTCGCATTGCATCGATGCCATGTTTGATTGTTGTTTCTCTTTCGGTGTTTTGCTTCTGATCGGTAGAACGTGACTCCGAAGAGAAGATCGACAACGGCATGACGAATACTTGATCCTAACCGACAAGTCAAGCACTTATTCCCGAAGAATTTCTCTAGTTTTCTTGAAGCAGGGCAAGCATAACCTCTTTTCTTCCCATATATGGTTTCGAAAGACTTTTTGACTCTCGTACAATGCATTCGATTCCAATATATCTTGTGTCAGTAGTTAGAGTTGTCCTATATTATGCATAGTATATTTATCCTGATCCACTACTCCTAGCAGCCATAGGTTTGATTGTGTTCATCGCCAAAGCCTTAAATATGCCGTGCTTAGTCATACATGCTTGTTATCTCTGCTCCATCCGGTTGATGAATCAGAGTTACGAAAGAATCTAGTATGATAGGATGTTGTGGAAAGTTAAGATAACTTGTTTAACATGATTTAAAGGTGTGGATGACGAGACCACAAAGGGTCTGTGGTGGTTGTCTCGTTCATGCCCCTAGGAGCGAGTTCTCGTCTTCGAGCCAAGACTGAGCGTGCATCCACACGGGGATTGGATTCCCCTCGGTCTCAACTTGCCTAGTTTGTTCCATGAGTTGCTTAGTTTGGGCTTTCCATTAGAATTTGCAGGGATATCAAAACACTTTCAAAACTAGGATGTGGGGATGTATCGGCGCTCTGCGGGTAGGTAACCATCGAGCATTGCGCACAACGATAGAGACCCGGCAGGAGATGGCCACTCCCTATTGGAGGTCCATCTCTACTCGGAGCGACTCATGGAATAGGCGAAGCAAGGGAAAGATCGTGGTCAACCTCCCTTTGCTGGCACTTCCCAGACTAGTGCTAATCATGTGGCATTAAGAGTTGGTTGGTACGTGTGGTTAAAGTTGTACACCCATGCAGGGTTAAATCTTTTCGAAAAGCTGTGTCCGCGGTTAAGGGCGACTTGGTGAATTCTGTGATCATAGACAACTTGAACGAACTGACTAAAACCTGTTGATAACGAATGAAGGATGCCTCCTCGGAGATGCCGAGAGGGGTTACCTTGTAGCATGAGTTACCGGAACAACTGCAGGTGGTGATCTTTGGAGCACGAGGTGCTGATATGTTTTGGTGTATTAAAAAGATGATGATATCAGTAGTTGAGTAGCTTTCTCATCTGTTTTCAAAATACTCCATGAGACGTGCTATTCCTTCCTCTTTTTGGAAAAACAAAGATGGCCTTACGCAAAATAACCTTCATAACTCTTTCTAAAAGAAGCAGATATATAATAGGTTAACTAAGTCTTGTTGAGTACCTTCCGTACTCATGTTTGCTTCAACTTGGTTCAGGTGGAGTTCCTCAGTTTGGTGGTGCTTCAACATGGACATCGACGAGTAGTTTGGGGTTCCGAGGTAGCAGCCTGGAATCTATGGGCTAGGACGTCGCCTTATGTTGCGGTCTCATAGGCCTTTTTGGTTCTTGTTGATTAGCAACATAATTTGCCTTTCGTTGTCTGATGTAATGTTGGGTCGTGTGACCTCTGTTTGTAAAGCTACTCTAGTAACACCTGTTTAATAAAGCTTCATGTCTAGAGTGCTGCTTTGATCGGTTGTTGGTTTCGAGCTCATCGTTATACATTTTTGGCTATGCCTGCATAGTTGTCGCAGTCGAGGAGTTGTGGAGCCGATGATCCATGTCCGAGCCCGCCTGCCGATGTGATTCGGCCTGGGGCTAGGTAACCCCAGTAACCCTAGATTGTTGTTGCACTTTCTGGACACATAGCATCTCTGTATAGCTTTGGTCCCGTTTCCTTCAGTTTCATTCGACTCGTGGACGCTTGGTTATGCATAGTTGGTTATGACTAGTATGGACACAAGGAGTAGTAGTACCGTGGTGATCCGGCCTGCGTGCCGATGAATCCGGTCTGCCTGCCGTTGTTTGTTGTGGCCGGGGCTGGTAACCCTGAAGCCATTGTGGGTCCATGTCTAGGAGCACATAACAGTATGTATATCTCTGGGTCCGGGGTCGTGACAGGAAGAACAAGTCAATAAAGCACAAAGAAGCTAGCATAGGAAAGCAAAACAAGTGCAACCTCAAAATTTTGAACATAAAGAGGGGAAACTTGATATTGTTAAGATGCATAAAACTATGTTTCCCTCTCTCGTAATAACTTTCAGTAGCATCATGAATAAAATTAAGAATATAACTATCACATAAAACATTATTATCACGAGCCACATGCATAAAAGAATTATTACTCTCCACATAAGCATAGTCATTCTCATTAATAGTAGTGGGAGAAAATTCAAAAAAATAGCTATCATTGCAATCATCATAAATAGGAGGCATATCATCATCACAATAAAATTTATCCTCAATAGTAGGTGAAACTAGAATACGACAATAATTACAATCATCATATTTTTGGAGGCAAAGTATCATCAAAGTAAATTTGTTCCTCCGTGCTTGGGGGACTAAAAAGATTATTTTGATAAAAAATAGCTTCCCCAAGCTTAGACTTTTCCATAGCATTAGAAATAATGGTGTTCAACGAATTTACTAATAACATTGCTACTAGCATGCAAATAAAGTTCCATAGGGTTTTTACTTTTCACTTCAAACACTTCATGTCCTAACTCAAGATAAATATTATAAAGCTCTCTCATATTTTTGTTGTTTTCCATTAAGACTAACTAGCAAAAATAAAAACAAGGAACAAGTAAAAATAAGCCTAACTAGTGAAAACAAGAAACAAAAATATATAATTGCAGAATCTAAAGGAAATAAATTCGATCACTCACACCAGAGGATGTGAGTACCTTTTACCTTACCTCCCCGGCAACGGCGCCAGAAAAGAGCTTGATGTCTATGCATGCTTCTATTCTTGTAGACAGTGTTGGGCCTCCAAGTGTAGAGGTTTGTAGAACAGCAGCAAGTTTCCCTTAAGTGGATTACCCAAGGTTTATCGAACTCGAGGAGGTAGAGGTCAAAGGTATCCCTCTCCAGCAATCCTGCAATCACGATATAAGAAGTCTCTTGTGTCCCCACCACACCTAATACAATTGTCAGTTGTGTAGGTGCACTAGTTCGGCCAAGAGAGAGTAAAATACAAGTAATATGGATGATAATATGTGATAATAGCAATCTGAAATAAAAATCGCAGCAAGAAAACATGTAGCATAACTGGTTGTAAACGGTGTTTTAATGCTTGGAAACAAGGCCTAGGGATCCTACTTTCACTAGTGGACACTCTCAACAATGATAACATAATTGAATGCATAAATATCTCTTTTCACTATGCTACTCCGAACCACTCTCCGGTTGATAACAAAACACCAATCATTTCCTAGGGATATAACAACACCCCTCAAAGTCGCATTCCCATGTCTAGTTAACCCCACACTGTCACCTTGAGCGCCCTAGAAGGTACTAGACAAACACCACAATTTCGTAGGGTCATCCAACACAAGATATAAATATCATGTTAAACCACACGGTGCACACATTGTCACCTTTACACCGTGATCAAAGTGTCTACGGAGATCTCATACCAAAACCACTTTAGTAGCATAACAGATGAAGAGTAACATCTACTTATTCAACTAGATTACAAAGCTCATGATCACATAAAGATCATACCATGAGAGAGAGAGATGAAACACATAGCTAACGGTAGAGCCCTCGGCCCCGGGGAGAACTACTCCCTCCTCATCATAGGAGATAGAAACAACAATGAAGATGGCGGTGGAGTCGATGGAGATGGCACCGGGGCACCTCCTCGTCCCGGCAGGGTGCCGGAACAGAGATTTTTGTCCCCCGAAACTTGTCGGCGGCGGAGCTACAGATGTTTTTGGTAGAAAAGGTTGATTCCTCTAGGGTTTATGCATCAGGGGGCATATATAGGCGAAAGGGCGATGCCGGGGGGTGGCCAGGGGCCCACACCACCTGGTGGCGCGGCAGGAGACCCGCGCCACCCTATGGTGTGGCCACCCTGTGGCCCCCCTCCGGGTCTTTTCGGGATTTCTTTGACCCCCCGGGACTTCTAATACTTATGGCTTTTGAATCGTCCAATTCCGAGAATATTTCTAGAACAACTTTTCTGAAACTAAAAACAACAGAACACAGGAACTGGCTCTGTGGCCTCTTGTCAATAGGTTAGTCCCGGGAAATCGATAAAAATGACATAAAGGGTAAGGAAAATATGTAGCATATGGCATGAAAACAACATGGAGCATTAGAAATTAAGGATACATTTATGACGTATCAGGGGGGTTCGTCATATTCCACAGAAACGCAACAGAGCGCCGCCGCCACCCAGAACCTTGATTCGGGGATCAGAAGTTCCTGTTCTGGCGCCCTGCCGAGACGGGGATTCGAAGGAGATCATCGCCATCGACACTGCCACCTCTTCTCCATCAACCATTCATGATTCCCCCGTCCATGTGTGACTAAACACCGTTGTAGGCTGAGAGGGATGGAAGGGATTGGATGAGATTGATCATGCAATAATGCCAGATTGTTAGGGCATAGCGCCTAGTATCCATTGTTAGTGTTTTCTACCATTGTTGCAACTTGTTATGCTTAATGCTTGTCACGAGGGCACGAGTGCCATGATCTCAGATCTGAACATGTTATTTTTTCATGAGTATAATTATGTTTCTTGATCACTTTCAAAAAAAAATATCTGTAAGTTGTTTACACATGTCATTGTCCGGAACCAGAGCCCTTAAAGTGACAGAAATTGGGACAACCGGAGGGGATGGTTGTGATGTGAGGATCACTTGTGTTCAAGGAGTGTTAATGCTTTGCTCCGGTGCTTTATTAAAAGGAGCACCTTAATTATCAGATGTTTCCCTAGAGGCCCCGCTGCCACGGGCTGGTAGGACAAAAGATGTTGTGCAAGTTTCTCATAGCGAGCACGTATGACTATATTGGAACACATGCCTATGGTTTGCCTACATGTTTGATGCTTTATTATTATTATTATCTGCAATGCCCATGTTAGATTATTACATGACCTTTGTTATCCATGCAACGTCCGTCCATCCATTCCCGCTATGCCTACGGTACTTCCCATACTGCTGTTTTCCGCCATTGCTACTGCTGTTACTATTTAACTACTGATGTTATTTTATTTCTACTGCCGCTATAAAATTGTTACCACTGATAAATTGTTGCACGCAAGTCTATTTTCAGGTGTAGCTGAATTGACAACTCAGTTGTTAAGTCTAATAAATATTCTTTGGCTCCCCTTGTGTCGAATCAATAAATTTGGGTTTTACTTTCCTCGAAGACTATTGCGACCCCCTATACTTGTGGGTCATCAATGTACTCTTTATACCTTACACTTGGGGTCTCCCAAAGAGCGTGTGTTTACCCGCCATCATTTGGCAACAACGACAATGGTGACACAGAGAGTTTACCCAGGCTCAGACCACCATGGTGGTGTAAAACCCTACTCATGCTTGTCTGATGGATTCCACTGCGTTGGCTACAATATAGAGGTGAGCTTGTGCTCGGGTCAGACTATGGGGCTCTGAGTGAATTGAGCTCTCCCTCTGCGAGGTCTGAAGGGCCCTTTATATACCGGCGTTTGGACCTCCTTCCCGCTCATTTGGCAGGAAAGGGTTACCACAGTGCGCCGATGGTGGAGAAAAGCTAGGCTATGTGTCGTCTCCTTAGACTTGGTCGTCGAGGACAGTGCCACCATCCATCGCAGGATAGTGGGGGTGCCTGATGATGTTGCCTCCGTCTTCTAGTGTCGTCTTGGTCTCCTTGCACCAAAGGGGAATTCCTAGGAAGACGCTTTGCCTGGCGCAACGGTCTCCCACGCTTTATACACGAGAAGGGTAGCTTCCGCCAAAGGGGCCGTATGGCCCTACGGTATCTTCGTCATTGCGCAGGAGGGCAGTCATCAACAGCACATGGCGTGTCCCCCCCTCGAGAGGATACACTTCCTAGAGAGGAGTGATACGTCTCCAACGTATCTATAATTTCTGATGCTCCATGATCATATTATGACAATTGCTACATGTTTTTGTTTCAAAAAAATTTGCTACATGTTTTCTCCCTTATTTATAGCATTTTTATACGTTTTCTAGGACTAACCTATTAACAAGATGCCAAGTGTCAGTTCCCTGTTTTCTGCTGTTTTTGCTTTCAGAAAAGTTGTTCTGGAAACATTCTCGGAATTGGACCCCACAAAGCCTGAAGTGCCTATTTTCCCCGGAAGCATCTAGAAGACCCAATGAGAGTCGAAGACGGGCACCGGAGGGTCACATCATAGGGTGTCATGCCCCCTGGCCGCGCCAGCTATGGTTGTGGGGCCCCTGGAGCTCCACCGCCTTTGCCCTTTTGCCTATTTAATCCCCCCGGATGGAAAACCCTAGGCACCTGATCAAAAATCCCCGAAAAGTTCTGTAGCCGCCGTCACCGTCAACCCTAGACCAGGGGGTTCTGAAGCTGTCTCCGGCACCCTGCCGGAGAGGAAATCATCACCGGAGGCTTCTACATCACCATGCCTGCCTCCGGAGTGATGCGTGAGTAGTTTCATCCTTGGACGACGGGTTCGTAGCTGTAGCTAGATGGTTGTCTTCTCCTCATATGCCTCCATGTTTAGATCTCGTGAGATGCCTATCATGATCGAGATTGATCTTATATAATTAGCTGTGTTTGCTGGGATGCGATGAATTTTGAACTTATGCCAAGTTGATTATAGTCTTTATTGCATATGTTATTTGTGATCTTGCATGCTTTCCGTTGCTAGTGGTTGCTCTGGCCAAGTAGTTGCTAGTGACTCCAAGAGGGAGTATTTATGCTTGATAGTGGGTTCATGCACTAAATATCATAGTAGTCATCATGTTATATTGTGCGCTACGGTGCAACCTCTATTTGTCAATTGCCCAGCTGTAATTTTCACCCAGCATGTTATCTTTATGGAGAGACACCACTAGTGAACCTATGAACCCGGGTCCATTTTCCACACTGTTAAACAAACCACAACAATTTTCTGCTCTCTTTATATACTGCAAGCATACATCATTTTCCACACTATACGTCTAATCTTTGTTTTCAGCAAGACCGGTGAGATTGACAACCTCACTATACCGTTGGGACAAAGTATTTTGGTTGTGTTGTGTGCAGGTTCCACGTTGTTGCTGACACCGGTGAAGCGCCATCACCACCGTCAGTGGCATCAACCTTCCCGAGATTCTCTTCCTCCTACTGGATTCATAACCTTGGTTCTTAACTGAGGGAAGTTCTTACCTCTACACCCATCACACCCTCCTCTTTGGGTTCCCAACACGCCATCACAAGCATCAAGAATTCCTAGCACCATCGAGGCGAAGCAAGGAGCGGGGGCGAGGTAGAGATCCTCTTTAGGGGCAGATGAGATGATGTTTTTTGGAGGAGTGACGCTCCCATGCCGATCCAGACGGAAGTTGGCCCCAGGAAGGAAGCTCAAGTTGCAAGGGTTTCACCCGGCAGGCCGCGAGTTCCTCCATCACTGGGCCGCAGCAGTCGGACCGGGATACCCTGGTATCCTTGGTCCTGACAAGCGCCAAATACGCCACCGCGGCGCACGAACGACGTCGATGGGGCGAGGATAAGGTCCACCAATGACGTAGCCAGGGCCCTGGCCCTAGAAGGCGTCCAACCCCTAATCCCCCACTCGTCGCAAGCAGGCAAGCCCGCTATGATGGACTCCCGCTGCGGGTCTTGGTAGTGGGGCACCGCTCCCGCGGGGAGCGGTTCCAGCTCTGCCGAACCCCCAGCCAACTCCATCATCAACCCCTCCAGGACCTCCCGAGACCCGGACGATTTCCGCTCCGTGAAGAGGCGGACTCGATCATTGAACCCCTTGGTACTCCCACATGGGGTGCGAGCATTCTTGGAGGGGGCGATGTAGTGGTCGATGAAGTGCGCCACCACTTGTTCACCCTTCAGTCCATAATCGACTAACCGCGAGATCCGGGCGCAAATTGGGTCGAGATTGGCATCTCTTACGCTCTTCCCACCCCACTGCGCCTGGCGCTCGCATGGGCCATCTGGCTCTTGCAGGCAATCATACACTGTTGGAAAACGGACGAACACCTACCGGTGGCGCCATTCGTCTCACTTCTTGTTCTTGTGTGATAATTCTTTTAATGACTATGAGATTGGTCAAATCACAAAATATTACGATTTGATCTCAACCCTTCGAATTTTGCTCATTAATGACTACAAATGTCATGTATATTGCAAAATATCATGCCATCTTTCTTTTGAGACAAAATAACTTTATCTCAACGTAATTCGAAATTCCTTTCAAAATTACACTTAGCACACCCATTATATTCATGTTTATTAAATTTCTCAATCTATCTCATATACCCTGAATTTACTAAGACACTTTCTGATATTTCATTTAAAATCTTTTAAACCTTTTTATATGAGGTATGTTTATTTTAATTGGCTTTGCCAAATTAAAAGGAAAACATAATCAGAACCCACTTACTCTCAAGTCTCTTCGCTTTATATAATGAAAAATAAATTTCTTCTTGTTTCATTAACACGACTGACTTAATACTCATACTTGTAATATTTTCTGATTACTCCAGTAACCAAAAATTAATTACACTTAGCAAAATAATTTTGCTAGTTGATCCAATAAAAACACCAAGAAATTGACATGATAAGTCCTCCAACTTCAGCATTATCATTTATTCGTAATTGAGTCGTGGATGACCTTTTAGGGACGTCGTGCGTGCTCGGTCAGTTTGTGTTGGAGACAAACACCCGCACGGACCTCTCTCTGTTTCGTTTGCAGGCGTGGACGGATGACTTGTGCTCGATCCCGCGCGCTCGTACGATGGTTGTGCCGGAGCCGGCAAGCCTTGGAGACCGCACACCGCCGTCCGTGCTCTATGCGCCGGGACGTGTGAGAAGCCCAACGCCGGAGGCGAATGCGGATGTGGTGGAGTCTCTCCGGTACAAGGTTATCATTCACGCCGTGGGCATTGAGGAAGACTGCCCCACCGGCGGCGCCTTGCGGGTTCCAGGCGTTGGGAGAAGCGGTGGTTCGCCAGAATTTGGCGGAGGGGGGCGACCGGGCAATGTATCAACGTGGGGGAGGCCAGGGTGGCGGGGGTGGGGCCGGTCACACTGGCACGTTTTCGGAAGCCCCCCCCCCCCCGCGCAGTTGGAGGCTGCCGCCAGTCTTGGAGGGACACGTGGAGGTGGTCCGCTCCCGCCCTGATGGTGCGAACTCAGGGCGGGCGGTTCAAATTTCCAACTGCCCTGCGTGGGATCCCGAGATTGATATGCGAGCACTGTAGTTGGTGGATCCAAGGGCGAATTTTTGGCAGAGGGAGCAGCACGCTGATACGTCTCCAACGTATCTATAATTTCTGATGTTCCATGTTGATATTATGCCAATTGCTACATGTTTTCTCCCTTCTTTATAGCACTTTTACACGTTTTCCGGGACTAACCTATTAAAAAGATGCCAAGTGCCAGTTCCCTGTTTTCTGCTGTTTTTTATTTCAGAAAAGTTGTTACGGAAATATTCTCGGAATTGGAACCCACGAATCCCGAAGTTCCTATTTTCCCCGGAAGCATCCAGAAGTCCGAAGAGGAGTTGAAGACGGGCACCAGGGGGCCCTCACCATAGCCAGGCGCGGGCTCCCCCTTGGCCGCGCCTGGGGGTGGTGAGGCCACCCTGGTGGCCCACCTACGTCGCCCTTTCGCCTATTTATTCCCCTCCAAAGGAAAACCCTAGGTACCTGATAAAAAATCTTCGAAAAGTTCCGCAGCCGATGTTGGCGTCAACCCTAGATCAGGGGGGTTCTAAAGCTGTCCCCCGGCACCCTGCCGAAGAGGAGATCATCACTGGAGGCCTCTTCATCACCATGCCTGCCTCTGGAGTGTCTGGAAGCACGGGAGAACGTTCTTTTGCTGATATTATTACCGCGTGAGTAGTTCATCCTTGGACTACGGGTCCATAGTAGTAGCTAGATGGTTGTCTTCTCCTCCTATGCCTCAATGTTTAGATCCCGTGAGCTGCTTACCATGATCGAGATTTTTCTTATGTAATTCTATGTGATGTGTTTGCTGGGATACGATGAATATTGAACTTATGCCAAGTTGATTATAGTCTTTATTGTATATGTTATTTGTGATCTTGCATGCTTTCCGTTGCTAGTGGTTGCTATGGCCAAGTAGTTGCTAGTGACTCCAAGAGGGAGAATTTATGCTCGCTAGTTGGGTTCATGACTCCTTTTCGCCTGTGCTCGAGTGACAGAAACATGACGGGGGAGGATGTGTTGTTGCCACTAGGGACAAACCAACGGTGTGAGTTCCCGCGTGCACGATCATTGCTTACATTAGACACATTGGTTAATGCGATTATGTGTTGCTTACAACTTAATACCTAAGGGGGTTCGGATGATAACCTGAGGGTGGATTATTAGTCATAGATGCAGTTGGATTACGGTCTATGTATATTGTTGTAATGCCCGCACTAAATATCATAGTAGTCATCATGTCATGAATGTGCACTTCGGTGCAACCTCTATTTGTCAATTGCCCAGCTATAATTTGTTCACCCAACATGCTATCTTTTATGGAGAGACACCACTAGTGAACCTATGATCCCCGGTCCATTTTTCCTACATTGTTAACCAAACCACTACAATTCCCTGCTTTCTTTACTTACTGCAAGCATACACCATTTTCCACACTATACGTCTAATCTTTAATTTCTGCAAGACCGGTGAGATTGACAACCTCACTGTACCGTTGGGACAAAGTATTTTGGTTGTGTTGTGTGCAGGTTCCGCGTTGTTGCTGACACCGGTGAGGCGCCATCACCACCGTCAGTGGCGTCAACCTTTCTAAGATCCTCTTTCTCCTACTAGATTGATAACCTTGGTTCTTAACTGAGGGAAATTCTTACCGCTGTACTCATCACACCCTCCTCTTGGGGTTCCCAACACGCCATCACAAGCATCAAGAATTTCTGGCGCCGTTCCCGGGGACTTAAAATTCATCATCATCAAGAAGTCTCCCTGTCAAGGCACCATCAAGGCGCATCAAAGAATTTCTGGCGCCGTTGCCGGGGAGAAAGAAGTCTTCTGGCAAGGGGAGTCTCCCACTCTCAACCTCTTTATTTTGTTTATTGTCTTGTTTTTATTTTTGTCTTGTTTTGCTTCTTTATATCAAAAACACAAATTAATTAGTTTACTTCATAGCTGTTATTTTTTGCTTTTCTGCTCTTCGTTTAATCTCTAATCATGATTCTACCAAAGTTTACCTTGAAAGACGTACCAATAGGTAGCGGTGATATAATTGGGAAACATAATATTGGAGAGTTCTTTAATTATGTTAGTAAGCACAAAGAATTTGAGGATAGATCCTTAGCTGAACTTGCTCCATATTATGAAACCGCTGCATCATCTCTAGTTCGTATGCTCGAAGCTAGGTTTGCTAACCTTAATCCCATAATACAACAAATGTTCCTCAACCTTGATAACATTAAGGATAGCGAAAAAAGAGAGTTTATTATAGAAACTTTGTTTAAAGAATTTGGTGGTGTTGCCATTGAGGCTAGAAAAGTTTTTAACCGATTTGAGATGTTATGCTCATGTGTAGATGTTAATAGCACACCGGGTAAAGCCAATGATAAGGAAATAAAAATATCAATACCCTTTAAATTGGTAGGAATGCATGAAGCTCTAGAAAAGAATTTTGATTGGATTGTTCCTGCAAACCCATTTGATGAAAGTAGTGTGCCTAAAAGTTCTAATAAAGGGACATCTAAAACTTCTATAGTTGAAATACAATTCATTGTTGAGGAGATTTCTAAGCTTAATTTTGCTGCTTCTTCACTTGAAAATACTTGGGTTGCTTTCTATGCCTAGCTGAAAGGCGTTAAAGAAAAGCGCTACCGGGAGACTACCCGTTTATTTCTCCGTTTTCAACCCGTTTTCCGTAGTTTCTTTCCGTGTTCTTTGCACTTAGGTGTTTTCTATTTCCTTCGCAACCCGCTTTATTTTTTCTTTTGTGTCTTTGTTGAGCCAAGTAAAGCCTCTAGTGGAAAGTTGAGACTATATTTCGGATTTCTGCATAGGAAACAGATTTCTGCTGTCCACTGTTAAATTCGTATAAAATAACAGAACATTTAAAATGATCTGAGTTTTTTTGTGCGTGTTCCTGGGACATATATGCAATTTTTCTTAGTTGAATACTTTTTGATTTGAGCAACAGAAGATTTTCGAAAAAAATCATCTTTACCGGCTGTCCTGTTTTGACAGATTTCTGCCAATAATTGCATTTGCATCTTAATCTCTTTCTTTTGGTGTTCTTTTGGGAAAAATAGTTTTAAAATAAGTTGTGATAGTAGCTAATGTGTTTATGAGTGTTATTCTTGTGTTGAAACTGAACCATGTGAATTTATTATTTCGATTGCACTAACGTTGCTAATGAAGATTGTGAGAAGTTTGGTGTGAAGGAAGTTTTCAAGGGTCAAGAGAAGAGGATGATATGACGTGATCAAGAAGAGTGAAGAGCCTAACCTTGGGGATGCCCCGGAGGTACATCCGAGAAAATTCCAAGAAGACTCAAGCGTCTAATCTTGGGGATGTCCAAGGCATCCCCTTCTTCATCGACAAATTATCAGGTCACTTCTAGTGAAACTATATTTTTATTCGGTCACATTTTATGTGCTTTACTTGGAGCGTATTTTATTTTTTTCTTTCAGTTTGTTTTTATTTTTGGAATAACTTGGTTGGACCCCAGAATTCTTTTATAGGATAGTGACACGCTCCGCTTTTTCATGGGAATACTTTGTATTCTTAATCTTTGTCTGGCTGCTGCATTTATTTAGCTCCCGTTTTGCATTCATCTCTTATTTAGAGATGTTAGTACTCTCTAGTTTTGATAGCTATATGATTAGAGAGATTTTTGTTGTCTCATATATGTTCTTGGTTGGAAATAGAAATTCTTATGTGATAGTTGGTATAGTGGAAAAATTCGCATGGTCTTGTAGACCACTAACTGCTTCACTTGAATCATTGCTGTTGTTTTGAGATATTTTTGCTTAATGGATAAACGGGAAGGACTAGTAATTATAAACTTTTAATGGTTGGTCTAAGAAACTTGGAACTGTGCCACACTTAAATTACCAGCAGATAGAAACAATGGTATATGATTGCTATGAGTGATACATTTCTGATCGGCCTTTTGTTACGCGCTACGGTCGGGATAGCTAACAGTGACTTGTCACTGCCACAGACCCTCTTGAACTGATTTGGATTGTGCCTTGTAAAGATGATTTGCTTGCTGCAACCTTTTAACTCGTGATTCTATGTTGCGGTTCTTGGCACTTCCACCATCCATATTTGTTATCCTCTTCGGTACTGTGCATTGCCCTTTCTCACATTGAGAGTTGGTGCAAACTTTGCCAGTGCATCCAAATCCGGTGGGAGGACTTTGTTCTCCTACACATAAGCCCATATATTCTTCCTCAAAACAGCCACCATACCTACCTATGATGGCATTTCCATAGCCATTCCGAGATATATTGCTGCACAACATCCACCCTCATTATGTTACTTGATGACGAGCTTCATGGTTATTTATGCATACTGCTACACTGGCAGGAGCATACAGTTGGATACATCAGAGATATTCCATTATGAGTTATGAGTACTAAAAGTGTGATGATTCATTGTAATATAGGATGTTTCCCCTACCGGTGAGGATATATAAAATGAAAAAATTGTGAAATCCCAAAAAGAAAAAAAGGGCCAAAGAGAGAATAAAGAGAGAGGGGGCGCATCACTATCCTTTATACCACACTTGTGCTTCATGTTTAGCACCAATGCTTCAGTTTGGAGAAATTTTTCATATTATCATTCATTCATAACTATGCGGGGAACTTTACATTATAGAACT
Organism: Alopecurus myosuroides; assembly: GCA_028641055.1. Lineage (NCBI taxonomy): Eukaryota > Viridiplantae > Streptophyta > Magnoliopsida > Poales > Poaceae > Alopecurus > Alopecurus myosuroides. The sequence goes on along the minus strand of CM054060.1, from coordinate 170,040,692 downwards.
TGGCTTGTATGTTCCAATGATGAGCCTCCTCAAATGAGCTCTAGGTATTCATGAGCAAGCAAGTTGGATGCACCCCCACTAGTTCCATTGGAGAGCTTTAATACACTTATAGCTCTATGTGCATCCATTGTGTGGCAATCCCTACTTCTTGCATAGCTTCGGTTGTAAGACTTTCTCTTGTCTAATGACCACTTTTAGCTTTGTGAGCCTTTCTTCCATTGACCTTCCAAACCCCCCATAATGTTCTCTTTGCCATAACATCCCGGTCCCAGTGACCAACACAGAACACTTGCTTGTTTTTAGTGCGCAAATAGTTTTAGATTCAAGCATGTATCGTGTGGAAAGCTTGACTTGATCCAAACAGTGGTTGTGAAGATCGTTTGACGTGCATGATATTGTTGTTCTTGAAAGCTTAGATCATCTCTAATAAAATTTGCACGGTTGATAGTCTTTTATTATTGATTCATTAAAAGTTTTGCTTCTTTCTTCTTATTTGTTTATGTATTACTTGTTGATATCAAATATAGATCACAACTTTAGTTCATTTGATCCTCGTTTACATACTTTGTTTTACATATTATGATCAAGATTGTGTGGTAGCATGTCACCTCAGATTTTTTTTTTATCGTTTACCTACTCGAGGACAAGTAGGAACTAAGCTTGGGGATGCTTGATACGTCTCCAACATATCTATAATTTCTGATGTTCCATGTTGATATTATGCCAATTGCTACATGTTTTCTCCCTTCTTTATAGCATTTTTACACGTTCTCTGGGACTAACCTATTAACAAGATATCAAGTGCCAGTTCCCTGTTTTCTGCTGTTTTTTTATTTCAGAAAAGTTGTTCTGGAAATATTCTCGAAATCGGAACCCCACGAATCCCGAAGTTCTTATTTCCCCCGGAAGCATCCAAAAGTCCGAAGAGGAGTCAAAGACGGGCACCAGGGGGCCCTCACCATAGCCAGGCGCGGGCCCCCCTTGGCCGCGCCTGGGTGGTGAGGCCACCATGGTGGCCCACCGACATCGCCCTTTCGCCTATTTATTCCCCTCCAAAGGAAAACCCTAGGTACCTGATAAAAAATCCCCGAAAAGTTCTGCAGCCGCCGTTGTCGTCAACCCTAGATCAGGGGGGTTCTGAAGCTGTATCCCGGCACCCTGCCGGAGAGGAGATCATCACCGGAGGCCTCTTCATCACCATGCATGCCTCTGGAGTGATGCGTGAGTAGTTCATCCTTGGACTACGGGTCCATAGCAGTAGCTAGATGGTTGTCTTCTCCTCCTATGCCTCAATGTTTAGATCTCGTGAGCTGCCTAACATGATCGAGATTGTTCTTGTGTTATTTTATGTGCCGTGTTTGCTAGGATCCAATGAATATTGAACTTATGCCAAGTTGATTATAGTCTTTATTGCATATGTTATTTGTGATCTTGCATCCTTTCCATTGTTAGTGGTTGCTCTGTCCAAGTAGTTGCTAGTGACTCCAAGAGGGACTATTTATGCTCGATAGTTGGGTTCGTTCCTCCTTTTTGCCTATGCTCGAGTGACAGAAACGTGACGGGGGAGGATGTGTTGTTGCCAATAGGGAGAAAACAGCGGTGTGATTGCCCGCGTGCACAATCATTTCTTACATTACACACATTGCGTAATGCGATTTTCTGTTGCTTGCAACTTAATACCTAAGGGGGTTCGGATGATAACCTGAGGTTGGATTATTAGTCATAGATGCAGTTGGATTACGGTCTATGTATATTGTTATAATGCCCGCACTAAATATCATAGTAGTCATCATGTCATGAATGTGCACTACGGTGCAACCTCTATTTGTGAATTGGCCAGCTGTAATTTGTTCACCCAACATGCTATCTTTTATGGAGAGACACCACTAGTGAACCTATGAACCCCGGTCCATTTTTCCTACACTGTTAAACAAACCACTACAATTCCCTGCTTTATTTACTTACTGCAAGCATACACCATTTTCCACACTATACGTCTAATCTTTGTTTTCAGCAAGACCGGTGAGATTGACAACCTCACTGTACCATTGGGACAAAGTATTTTGGTTGTGTTGTGTGCAGGTTCCACGTTGTTGCTGACACCGGTGAGGCGCCATCACCACCGTCGGTGGCATCAACCTTGCGAAGATCCTCTTTCTCCTACTGGATTGATAACCTTGGTTCTTAACTGAGGGAAATTCTTACCGCTGTACTCACCGCACCCTCCTCTTGGGGTTCCCAACACGCCATCACAAGCATCAAGAATTTCTGGCGTCGTTGTCGGGGACTTAAAATTCATCATCATCAAGAAGTCTCCCCGTCAAGGCACCGTCAAGGCGTAGCACACACTGCGGGGGGCAGTTTGCGTGGCCCCACACTTTGGCAGAGAAAGGGCGCCACCGTCCAAGGGATGGGCTTGTACATGCGCCACTTTACTGCACATGTGGGACCCACCGTTGCTTTCTACGCAAATGCGGACGGCGGACGTGCTCCTATTGGGCGATCGGTGACTGTGAGTTGTGGGTCGCAACTAGTCGTTGGTGCTGCCGCTGATGCGGTGGCCCCCACGGGCGACAATGCGCTGGTCAAGTCTGTAGCGGGAGTGGTCAGTGTAAAAAAACCAGCCACTCATAGGGAGGCGGTTGTCCCTTGCGGAGGCAGGGCGGAGGAGGCGATCACGATGGATCCCGAGGCCACACTAGTTCCCGCTGAGTTCGACACGGTGCAGACAGTTGTGCCATGCACGGTGGTGGGTGCAGCCGATTCCTCTGCGAGCCGCACAGGAAAGGTGCTGGAGGTTATTCACGTGGTCGAGTCCCCGTTTCACAAACGCAAGGAACTGGCCGTGGGCGCAGCCGCCGGTGTCGCGGGCCCCACGAGCAGCAACTTGGGACAGCTGGTCGTCTGTCGGGGCCCAGAAGTGGGGCCTGCAGTGGACCTGGTCCATGGATAAGGGACCTTGGCGTTTTCTGTGGATCTTTCCTCGATAGCCTCTGCATGCTCTACCCCTACGACCACGTCAACTGGGAAGGAACAAGAGGAATATTATGAGGTGTCACTCACACAGGATGTGGGGGAGGGGACTGAGGATCACTCTATAGATGGGGCCACTAGTGGCGTCATGATAGTTGCTCGCACACCGGAGGCGCCCATCGGATCTTATGATGCACAACAAGTTAGCAGGCTGCGAGCGTTCTGCGCCAGTCTACTGAAGAAGCTCGTCCGCCTCTTCTGCGGTAAGTAGAAGCCACTGCAGCCACCTGAGCTGGGGGGGTGCCTCCCACTCTGAGGAGGCAGACACTTCGCACCGGAGTTCCTGGACCTACTAGCAAGCCGCTCAAGAAGGCCTCTGCTGCAGAAAACGTGCTCCTAAAAGCATTAGGTATTGTCCCAGACAATATGGTGGTAGATGAGGAGGCGCTCGAGGAGTTCGAGTTCTGTTTGATTCTCCTATGAAGGACGACCACCTGCATGTGGTGGAATCCATCTTTGGGAAGGTCTTACCTCCTTGGGAGGATTTGCTTCAGATGGGGAGTCAGTCGGTGTGTGCGCACTGATGGGTTGGACCCAAGAGGAGAGTCTTTGTGTTGTGTTCTAATGGATATAGGTATCGAGATTTTGAGTTGGAACCCTCGCGGATTGAATGATCCTTCTAAAAGGGACTTAGTGAGGAGTTTGGTGGAGTCTCTAAAGGTGAATCGTGTATGTCTGCAAGAAACTAAGTTGAATACTATTGACCGCTATTCTGTTCTCCAGTGTCTTGGACCGTCCTTTGACGGGTTTGCGTTCTTGCCCACTGTGGAAATGCGTGGAGGCATCCTAGTGGCTTGGGATACATCGGTGCTGAGTTTGGGTCATATTAGTATGGATACGTTTGCGTTAACTGGAGAGCACGACCTGTGCGAATAAAAGGTTGTGGATCACTGCAGTTTATGGCCCACAGTCGGATGCGGAGAAGATTCAGTTCCTCCAAGAGTTGTCTGAGCGGAGGTCTTTATGCCCAGGGCCTTGGCTCCTTGTGGGGGATTTCAACATGATCATGTCCGCAGCAGAGAAGAACAATGCCAACCTGAACAGAAACATGATGAGACGGTTCAGGAATTTTGTGTGCTTACATGAGCCGAGAGACATATACTTGCATTGTCGCATGTACACTTGGAGTAACGAGAGAGCAACACCAACCATGACACGCATTGACAAAGCTTTAGCCTCGGTGGATTGGGACATAGGTCACCCTTACTGCATTCTGCAAGCCCTCTCCAGCAATGTGTCAGACCATACGCCTCTACACCTGTCCTCGTGCCCTACTGTTAGGCCTAAGAGGAGTTTCAGGTTCGAGCTCTTCTGGCTCAAGTTGGAGGGATTTGAAGATGCAGTTAAGGAGGACTGGAGATGCAAGGAAGGGATTGTTGACCCCTTCAAGAGGTTGGATGCCTTGTTTAGGAACCTCACTAGCTACTTGAAGTCGTGAGGACAGAAAAAAGTGGGAAACATTAAGATCCAGTTGGCCATCGCAAACACGGTAATTCTTAGATTGGAGGATGCACCGGATAGGAGACATCTGTCCCTGGGCGAAGTGTGTCTTAGGCGCATGCTCAAACTGGCCATCTTGGGACTCTCTTCCTTCAAAAGAACCATGGCCAAGCAACGTTCCAGAGTGAGGTGGCTCAAAGAGGGCGATGCCAACATGAGACTCTTTCATGAAGTGGATAATGGCAGGAGAGTAAAAAGCTTCATCACTGGAATTAGTGTGGAGGGCACCCTGATCACTGAACAAGCGCGGAAAAAGGAGGCTTTCTACCAGGCTTACTGCAGGCTGCTGGGGAAGCTGCAGACTAGGGAGAACACTATTGACCTAGATTTTATTGGGTTGCATCCCCAGGAGCTGGGCGAGTTGGATGGAGCGTTCAGGGAGGAGGAGGTCTGGAGCACTATTAAAGAACTCCTTGCTGACAGGGCCCCTGAGCCATATGGATATGTTGGGGCCTTCTATCATAAGACCTGGAGTACCATCAAACAGAATATCATGGCGTAGTTGCAGAGTCTCGCTGTGGGAGATGGGAGAGGGTTTGCAAAGCTGAATAGAGCGTTAATGGTGCTGATTCCCAAGAAGCCCGATGCTGTTGAGGTGGGCGACTTCAGGCCGATAAGTCTAGTCCATAGCTTCTCTAAATTGTTCAAAAAAATCCTTGCAAATAGACTCGGGAAAAAATTGGGGAACTTGTCAGCACAAATCAATCTGCCTTTGTTAGGTGGAGGAGGTTGCATGATAATTTTATGTTGGTTAGGCAGATGGCTCGGAAAATAAACACAAGGAGGGAGAAAGTTGTCCTTGTGAAGCCGGACATTGCCAAAGCTTTTGACTCCTTGTCTTGGTCCTTTCTGCTAGAAGTGTTACAAAAGATGGGGTTTAGTGAGGCCTGGTGCAGATTGATACCATTCTACTCCGTACAACCAAAAATCCAGGTAAATGGAGTGCCATGGAAGAGGATTGTTCATGCTAGGGGGCTGAGACAGGGGGACCCTATTTCCTCCGTGTTGTTCGTGCTGGTAATGGAAGTGTTCACTTGCACAATCTCCAAGGCAGTTGAGGAGAGTCTGTTTGCCCCCCTTTCGGGTTGCACGGCAAAACAGTGCGTGTCCATTTACACCGATGATTTGGTGCTCTTCATTAAGCCCTTGGAAAGGGATTTGGAGGCGGCGAGACAACTATTACACATCTTTGGGGAAGCCTCGGGATTGCATGTCACCTATGCCAAGACCTCAGCTACGCTCATTCGTGGAGAGGAGGATGATCAGAATACGGTAGCACATGTGCTGAACTGTAACATTGTGGGATTCCCAATAAAATACCTCGGGCTTCAGCTTGCGTTGCGTCCTCTCTCTAAAAGAGGGTGGCAGACTTTGCTTGATCAGGTTCTGAGGTGTGTGCCATCTTGGCAGAGCAGGATGATTTCCAGGGCGGGGAGGTTAACCTTAGTCAAAGCGGTGGTCACGGCGAGGCCAGTCCACCAGTTGTTAGTGGCTGAGGCTCCTTGCTGGTTTTTGGAGGAAATAGACAAATGGATGAGGGGACTTTTCTGGTCCGGATCGGAACACGCTCTAGGGGGCCAATGCCTGGTGGTGTGGGAAAACGTCTGTAAGCCAACAGTTTTTGGAGGGCTCGGAGTAAAGAACCTAGGGCTACATGGCTTAGCCCTCAGAGTCAGATGGGAGTGGCTAAGAAGAACGGACGAGTCTCGACCCTGGCAAGGATTGCCAGTCTTGAGTGATACCATGGCTACTGAAGTCTTCAATAGCCTGGTGAAAATTAGAGTGGGGAATGGGAGTAAAACCCTGCTTTGGAAAGACAGGTGGCTGGATGGGCTCACGGTTGGAGACATCGCTCCACTGTTGAGGGAGGCTGTAAACACCAGAACAGCTAATAAAAGGACTGTCTTTGAGGCCTTGAGAGAGGACAAATGGTTGTCTGACATTAAGCCTTCGCTTGACTTGAGAATGGCATCCCAATGCATAAATCTTTGGGTGTTCATCCATAGGACAGTTAGGGAGGAGACGAGGGAGGATGAGTTCAGCTGGCCAGCTTCGGCTTCCGGGGTTTACTCAGCCAGCTCCACGTACAAAATGCTCATGCAAGGTCTCATCAGATTCCCACTGGCCAATGGGATCTGGAAATGCTGGGCCCCTGCGAGTGCAAGATATTCATATGGCTTGCGCTTCAACACAAGATTTGGACATCAGATAGGCGTGGAAGGCATGGCCTCCAGGATCAGCCGGATGCGTGTCAGTTATGTTTACAGGAGATTGAGACCACTGACCACTTACTGGCTCAATGCGTTTACGTGAGGCAGGTTTGGTGGCTTTGCGCCCAAAACCCGCGGACCCCAATTCCTATCCCCCACCTGCCTGGACACTTTGGAGAATTGGTGGCTGTCAGTTAGACATAGATTGAGAGACAAGCAGAGAAAGGCTTTTGACTCGCTGGTGACTTTGGTCTGTTGGAACATCTGGAAGCAGCGCAACGCCAGGGTGTTTGGGAACACTACTCAATTCAGGAACGAAGCTGACCTTGATGCTAGAGTCCTTGAGGACCAACAACTTTGGAGGGTTGCGGTATCATCTTTCGTGAGTAGTCGCCTAGGTTTGTGTGTGAGTGTGTGTCTTGACAGCTGAGTTGCCTGTAACTTTTGCTGTCGGTCTCTTGTAACGTCAACTCTCTCCTTCTATAAAAATCAGGTATGAAATTGCATACCCTCTAAAAAAACACTTTTATCAATACTAGCTTTATGAATATAAAATATTCATATATGTTTTCCCTGTGAAAACATTCATTTTCCTTGTGATTTATAAAATCACTCCAACATACTCTCAAGATAAAATCTTGGATTCGAAATGAATATTTTCTTTTATCATGGTCCAATATCATATATTTACGAGTACTATTATCTTGTTTGTTTTATTTTGTAGATTGTGGTCATTATCTTGGAATATTGATACATATTTCACTAACTGAATATTATATCAAATTCCTCATATGACCTTATTCAAATATTAAGTTTGAAATTTATGTCTCTCATACATAAATTCCCAGATAAGGTGATGAGTTGGAAACATTTGTATGTTGCCCCTTTGATTCACTCCTCCAAAGATTCGCAATGTGAACTTAATAAAATTATGACATATCTTTCATGAGAAGACACTTTTCTCCTTAATCCAATGTGTTTAAAACACATGGAGTAAAAGGTGTAAATTTACTACCAGTAAGCTTATTGGTTTTATGCGAAACCTTTTAATTTATCATGCTTCATTCTTGAGCAAAACTAATCACTAGGAATTATCATTAAAATAACACTAAGTTAATTAATGACATAGTCCCAACTTAAACAAACAAACAAAATAATTTTATTTAGTGGGTCTGAGAATTATTTTGGTTCTCACACTATCACTTTACCACACAAACACATTTGAAAATTATAACATTGCTTAAATCCTTGTTTTCACAAAGGTATTATTATCACGATAATTTTGAAAGTCTCAAAATTCATCATGAGTAATTATTGACTAAGAAAACATTCTTTGTCAATGCATGTTATAATTTCCATTAAGTCTTTTTTCTACTTCAATCAAATTTCTTTTATCTCAATTTTTTATTCAATTTTTTCTCCCACATACTTTTACAAAATATTGAAATTTTAATTATTTCGTCTATTCCACTTCATCAATATGATTAACTTATCATATTGAATCTTCCATGGAATTAATGCAATTGAGAAGACATCCAATACTTATGTGAATTTCAAAATTTACAAGTGCCTAGAACTTAATGGATTTTGGCCATATTAAATATATTGGAGGCAACCTTTTAACCTTGATAAATCGAATAAAAGACCTATCTCCAATTTATATAACAAGACATAAAACTATTACTCAAAATTGAGCAATAATTTGAATCAAAATATCCAAGACTTAATAATAAAACTAATTGATATAACACAATAAAGAAGATCATAAACTTTGAATTCCCAAGCTTGGAAATCCCCCACATATTTATAATTCGAACTCAACATGGTTCACGAACATAAAATATTCATTACATAATGATCGAACCCAAAATAACGATTATTTCGAGGTCCTAGTGTCGATCCTCTTTATTGACTTGGACTTCATGAGATGACCAACTACACTCCAAGTGCATTTGATAAGTCATTCAAGAACCTCCTCTTCTTTCCAGCATTTTCTCCTTCCAAAGTACCTGCCACTGGTGTAAGCGAGAGCATCAATTAGCATCCCATACTAATTGAATTTTGCTGGAATTATGTCAATAGCTGACGGTATAACTTTTATACCTGTCTTAGTCCATGTAGGATCTCCGGCTTGAATATCAGTTTCTGCTTCCTTGAGTAAAGCAAGCAACATATGAACTGGCAACTCTTCCGCAATTGTATTTTAAAGCTTTACAAAACCATGGAAAATAGGCGGAAATGATCCTAGTACGATGTCACAGAAATTCTCATGAGTTATTGGAAAACCAACACCTTTGAGTTTTCTTTCTAATCTAACCTATTTGATTTCAAACAACTCTATGGATTCACCCAATCCAAGCCAACTATTCATCAGTTCACTGGTCAGATTAAAACGCTCATTGCGTACTTGATGTGAGAATAGAGCTTTCAGTTCCTCTACTAGATAGTAGGGATGATGGTTACGGAACCGATCAACCAGCTCTCCATCAATACATGTGTGCATGAGCTCCTTGACAAGGCACACGTCACATTGGAGGTGAGGTCCATCATGATCCTCATCTCCAGGCAAGTGACCCATAAAGTTATCCATATTTTAGTTTCTAAGAACTCCTATCAGAGCATGAAACCATTCCCCAAAATTGTTTCCTTTTGCATCCAAGGCTCACGACTCATCATCAGATTAAATTGATATCTAACAAGGATCCATCTCTACAATAAAAAAGTTTATTTAGACAGTATAGTTCAAAATTAATTTTCACTATTTAATTCAACTAAAAGTGATATTAAGATATGCTCCCACTGAAACTGATATTCCTCAAGATCAACTTTCAGTGAAACGAGATCCCAATAGATTACGACAAGAAGCATGGATACATGTCATCCAATCATAACCTAAAGAGTAGGCCACCATGCCAATCACACATGTGATTCTCGCTCATCTTTCGATGATTGTGTTTCGAGCTCATAACTAATTATGCCTAAACGTCAAGACAACTGTCTGATACCGCTTGTACAGACTGATTCTTGGATACAAGTCATCAATCCATACCCGCCTGCAGACGATAAGAATGTGCTGACTGATGACCCACTACCGTAGGGGATCGATCGTAGCTTTTTCGATAAATAAGAGTTTCGAACCCAACGAGGAGTAGAAGGTATTGATAAATAGTTTTGAGCAAGGTTTCACTGTAAACACTAGAGAACAAATGTTTAGGAAATTTTATAATAGTAAATAAAGCGATAACAAGTAAATAACAATGAAAGTAAATAGTTACTGCAAGTGGCCCAGTCCTTTCTAGCACAAAGGACAAGCCAGTGGTGTTTCTTATAATGGCTAAAACGTTCCAGAGGACACATGGGAGATTTCATCTAGTTATTTTCATCACACATCGTTGATTAATCTTTATCGTTTTGGTAAGTGTTATGTGGGTAGACCTATGCTAGTGCAACGTCCTATCCAATACTAATGCACACTTACGATTCCAATACTTGCAAGCATCCACAAATACAAGAAAGTAATTAAGATATAAATCTAACCGTAGCAATAAACTCGTGGTATCTACTACTCGCTTATGTAAAGTATTGCAAACTAGGTTTTATGTTTCTGTCACTCCGGCAACCCACCATAAGCAATTCAACACACAATGCATTACTATAGGCCCATAAAGGTGAAGTGCTACGTAGTCGACGTTCACATAACACCACTATATAAATAACAACATAACTTAAATATCAAACTGGTAAATATTACTCAATGAAACATGACTACTAATAGATAGACTTCTCCCATATCCTTAAGAACTAAATGATCTACTCACAACACATCATATGAATCATGATCAGAGGTTATCTATCGATGAATAACAATCTACTCATAAAGTGAAAACGCCGATAATTCTCACAAGCATCAACTACAGAGGAGTAATTCACACCGGTAGAGAGATCTAGTGGAATACAACGATATAGAACCCTAATTGTTATAGCGGGATGAAGGTGGATAATGAGGGTGATGGTGCTAATGGTGATTTCGATGACGATGATGATCTTGACGATGCCCGGTGTGATGACGGTGACGGTGTGTAACACCTGGGGTGTTACCTGTTTGTTTGCTTGCATCATATGCATCACATTGCATTGCATCATGTTGGCATCAACTGAAAATTTCAAAGCAATTTAAACTTTCACCTTGCTCAAAAATTTCCAAACTTCAAACCATTAATTCAAGCAATTAAATTCAAATCATTTCCAATTCTCAAATCATTACCTTTTTGGAAACCATAAAACTCACCAAACTTATTCCTTTTCTAAATCATTCTAAAACCCTAGGGGTAACCCTATCCAATGCATGTTTTTATCAAGGTTTTACTAATATCCAAATCCCTCTATTTTGATTTCAAATACAAACTATTATTTTAAAAAATAAATTTCTGAAATCCAAAGTTGGAAAATGGTTTCTAAATTCCTAACTAGCTTAACCTAATTTTTATGAAATTTATATCAAATAAAACCTTAACAGTGTTATTCAAAAAGCAAACTACAAAAAAAAAAAAAAACAGGAGAAATAATTAAAAGAAAACCTACCGTGCGACAGCTAACCTTTCTACCCCCTAAGCCCAGCCCAACTACCCTATTCCTGGCCCAGTACCCCCCTCGCTGTCTTTTTCTTCCACCTCTCGCTGAGGTCATCCCTGTACGACAGGCACACCACCGTTGATCGATCCCCACCCCCTCTGGATGCCATGCCGTACTGGCACCCTTCCTCCTTAAGTAGCTAACCATCCTCCCTACCAGCTGCTAACCCTAGCCCCCCTCCTCTAGCGCCGCCAACTTCTATCCTCTCTCCCTTCTCCCAAGCCTTCTGTCCCTGCACATGAACACCATCGGTGCCATCATCTTCAGAAGCCTCGTCTGCAGCCATGCCCCCTGCCCTCAAAGGTATACTCTGATACCTCCGTCGATCAAGATGTTCTGGTTAGCCCCTAACCCTCTGCTCTGATCGTGGACGAGCCCGTTCGAACTCGTACTGCAGCTCCACACCCGCCGTCAGTTCTCCGTCGCCGTCAGGAGTTGGACACGGCGGGCTCGCCACGGTCACCTCGAGTAGGCGCATCTAGCGGGAATGGAAAGAGCACAACTCCCTCGCCAAGTTCGCAGAAGAGCTCGTCGCCGGATACCCCCCCGATCCATCGTTTTCCTTCCTCGACGTCCGCACCTCGACAGCGTCTCCGTCGCCTGCAACCGTTCTGCGTCTGCTACTCCCGACGTCGAACCACCCCGGTGAGCGAGCCACCTTTGCCCTCCTCTCCGATGCGCGTTCGGTACTGCATCTGCACACATCCATCACAGCGAAGCTCAGCAGCACCGCGAGCAGGGCTCGCCGCCGGCCAGCCGTCGGTTTCCTGACGAGTTCAGTTAGCACCTGCACTGACAGGGAAGGTTCAGTTAACTTTCAGAAACCTGCGCGGATCGGAACCTTTTCCACACTGCATCGCTTGTTCTGTCATGAAACCGTTATCACTGCACTGGTACTGAACTTGTGTGCGCATGCTCGTGGTTGCGGGTTCGATCCCCCGCAAGCACATCTTTTTGTGGAATTCCTTCCACTGCACCGGCCCACCAGTCAGCCCCTCCGCTGCCACGTACGCACAGTGAGGCCCTGGGCCCCTCTGGCAGCGTGAGTGTAGGGTATCTGCGCGGTAACAAATTAAATAAAATCTGTTTTATTTCCAAAATCATTTTAATTGGGCAGAATAAGCAATAAACTTCAAAATTCTATAACTTTTAATCTGTGAAGCCAATAATTACAAACTTTATATGTTTTCTGTTCAAAATCTTATACTCTTCCCAAATATCCAATTTGTGTTCTGTTTTGAATTTTCAAAATGCAATTTAAATTCAAATTCAAATAATTCAAATGCCATTTGTAATAATTCATAAATAATTCCTTGTTATTCCAAATAATGCAAATAAAATATGTTTTCCATACCATTTCATCTCACCTTTTCAAATATAATTTTTGTTTCCTGTTTTGAATAATTAAAATTGTCTAAACCATTTAAATCTTGTTTAATGCAATTAAAAATTGTTTAATATTGTTTAATTCATAATTAACTAATCCAAAGTCCAATTTCAAAATGTGAAACATGTAATCCAACTAAAATTTGCTAACCTTTTCAAATATCAACTTTGTTATTTGTTTTGAACATTTTAAATGGTTGAAAACAACAAATACTTGTGTGTTCCCTTTAAGGCACCCAAAATTCCCTAAGTTAATAATAAAATTCTAAATTGCTACACCCTATCTTAAATTGATTCTAATGTTGTTATTTTGCTGTTTTCTTGTTGCATGCATCATACTAAACCACTAGCACCTGTTGATTAGTTGGAAAACAAATAATTTAACCATAATTCATGGGCTTTTCCTATGCAACTCAAATTGCATATGGGTCCATTTAAATTTGTTTAACTTGTCAACTAGTTTATTTCTATGCATCAATTAAATTGTCATGCATCCATATCTTGATCATGCTGGATCTTTTGCCGTAGTAGTAATTGTTGCATCCCGTTGGTTGTTCGAGGTTCGTTGCTTCTTCCCGGATAGGACGTTGAGGTGATGTGAGCAACGACAAGTTCTGCTACCTTGCGGGATCTCAGGCAAGTATACTCACTTGCATGCCATATGGCTGCCTTTCATCACTTGTTACCGATTCTTTCCGTTGATTCTTTTCTGCTAGCCTTAGTAGTAGTTGTTGCTGTTACGAACCTATCACATGAATCCTTTAACCCTGATATTGCCTCACCTCCCCTCCTATAACCTTTGCTTGAGCCTGTGTCTTACTATCTTGCTTAGGGTTGTTTTGCTCGAGTCTGTTACCCGTTACTTTCTGTTATTACTCCGTTATGTTCTGGGGGCTCGATGTTAATCAATCAAACCTGTTAATTGCTAATGGTAATAATAATAATAATTTGATGATAAGGCACCGGCAGGAGGCCCTTTGTGGTTTTGAGGCCTGCTAGTGTCGACCCTAATAGGAAAAGGGTCTTGTCTACTGATCCATGATGAGCGCACTACCCGCATTTGGGGAGTATGGGCTCCCCCTCAGTTTGACCCGATTCGCATCTCGTCCAAATCGCCTCATTTAGTTCGGGTTTTCCATTTGCTGCATGCATGATCTTGCGAGCCCTTGGTACCCGGGTGGAACTTTCGTAGTCGGCATATAGGGGGACACGGTCTTAGAGTGCTATGAGGGTCCATTTTCTTCTGGGCCCGAGTAGCCGTGCGCCCAAGGTTCTTTGGGCTTGATGCGAAGAAGGGTTGGATTGTGTTGAGTGCCCCGCTTGGTGGAGGGGCCACTCCATCTGGCGGGATATTCATGAGTGTGGTTACTTTGGTGCATCCCTGCAGGGTAAATCTTCTCGAGAAGCCGTGTTTTCCGCGGTTATGGATTACTTGGTGAAAGTACTGGCTAACAAGTACTCAGGACAACTTAAACCTAATGATCAATCATGTTTCACCCAATGATTAATAACTTGACTAGTAATAGCTTATTTACACAATAAACTTGACTCATCTTTAATACCACGGTGTGAGTTATCCTCGGATTGCTTCTTCGGATAAGGGGCGAGATCCAGGATGGGTTTGTTTGAAGTTATCTTTCAGTTGGTTACTATCACTCGATCTTATCCCTTTTCTGTTAGCTGGAAGTGGTAGTATCTCTCTGTAGTTGGTTAGTGCAGCCTGTTGTCGCTTATTTGCAATAACCCCTTCCTTTCCGTTGATCCTAAAGTATTTGTATCTTGTGATGACTGGCTATGCCGGTAACTTGTGAGTATGGGCTTTCTCCCACTTGCCAGTACTTAACCGTACTGACCCACGAATCTCTTTCGTGGCTGCAAATTCCAAATTGCAGTCAACAGGTTTGAAGTCTGACGACGTTAGCTTGGGAATCCCTCCGGCTTGGCCTGGGCAGGGATTGGACGCCTTCGGTTATCTTCAGGACTCTTAGTCCAATTTGGATCTTGTCCGTAGCCGGACGTTTGTTTCTTCCGCTGTTATTTGGATCTTTGTAATGTATCAGTTGTATCCCTGGCTCGTTGAGTCATCTTGTACCTTTCTGATGCTGTTGTAATTGTGGATTATTCGTGAACTATTGTAATGTTATCATAAATGGCAACCTGGAATCGGTTATTATGCGGATTTGGCGGGAATGCTGAATTCTGCATAGTGCCCGATCTCGGGGCGTCACAAATGGTATCAGAGCCTTGGTTCCGATTCCCGATATTGTTTCGATACGAATGGTTATCGAAGCAACGGGTCCACAAAGCCTGTAGGATAACCTCGCTAACGGTCGTTGTTTCTAGAGTGTCGAAAACTATTCCTGCTAAACTATTTTGGAAATACATCTCAATAGGATTCTTGTTTTCTCCTTACCCCTATTCTATTTCCCCTCCCATCTTATTTGTTTTGGAGCCTCCCCTCTTGTCTATCTTTCAAATTGTTAGGGTCCTACGTGGGTGGACGTTTTCTGAGCCCTTAACCTAATAGGTTCGATCATCGGAAGATTCCTGGTGGAAGAACATCGTCGTCACTCCGAGCAAGGATCTCTTGTTAGTGGTGTCGAGAAACCCTTGTTAGTGGTGTCGAGGAGATCAACTGGAAGCACGAAGAATCGATAGTCGAACTTCTTTCCCCTCCCGGGTTAGCAGGTGGATTGCGAGGGCGCAATCCCTTGTTAGTGGTGTCGTCTGTAACACCTGGGGTGTTACCTGTTTGTTTGCTTGCATCATATGCATCACATTGCATTGCATCATGTTGGCATCAACTGAAAATTTCAAAGCAATTTAAACTTTCACCTTGCTCAAAAATTTCCAAACTTCAAACCATTAATTCAAGCAATTAAATTCAAATCATTTCCAATTCTCAAATCATTACCTTTTTGGAAACCATAAAACTCACCAAACTTATTCCTTTTCTAAATCATTCTAAAACCCTAGGGGTAACCCTATCCAATGCATGTTTTTATCAAGGTTTTACTAATATCCAAATCCCTCTATTTTGATTTCAAATACAAACTATTATTTTAAAAAATAAATTTCTGAAATCCAAAGTTGGAAAATGGTTTCTAAATTCCTAACTAGCTTAACCTAATTTTTATGAAATTTATATCAAATAAAACCTTAACAGTGTTATTCAAAAAGCAAACTACAAAAAAAAAAAAAACAGGAGAAATAATTAAAAGAAAACCTACCGTGCGACAGCTAACCTTTCTACCCCCTAAGCCCAGCCCAACTACCCTATTCCTGGCCCAGTACCCCCCTCGCTGTCTTTTTCTTCCACCTCTCGCTGAGGTCATCCCTGTACGACAGGCACACCACCGTTGATCGATCCCCACCCCCTCTGGATGCCATGCCGTACTGGCACCCTTCCTCCTTAAGTAGCTAACCATCCTCCCTACCAGCTGCTAACCCTAGCCCCCCTCCTCTAGCGCCGCCAACTTCTATCCTCTCTCCCTTCTCCCAAGCCTTCTGTCCCTGCACATGAACACCATCGGTGCCATCATCTTCAGAAGCCTCGTCTGCAGCCATGCCCCCTGCCCTCAAAGGTATACTCTGATACCTCCGTCGATCAAGATGTTCTGGTTAGCCCCTAACCCTCTGCTCTGATCGTGGACGAGCCCGTTCGAACTCGTACTGCAGCTCCACACCCGCCGTCAGTTCTCCGTCGCCGTCAGGAGTTGGACACGGCGGGCTCGCCACGGTCACCTCGAGTAGGCGCATCTGGCGGGAATGGAAAGAGCACAACTCCCTCGCCAAGTTCGCAGAAGAGCTCGTCGCCGGATACCCCCCCGATCCATCGTTTTCCTTCCTCGACGTCCGCACCTCGACAGCGTCTCCGTCGCCTGCAACCGTTCTGCGTCTGCTACTCCCGACGTCGAACCACCCCGGTGAGCGAGCCACCTTTGCCCTCCTCTCCGATGCGCGTTCGGTACTGCATCTGCACACATCCATCACAGCGAAGCTCAGCAGCACCGCGAGCAGGGCTCGCCGCCGGCCAGCCGTCGGTTTCCTGACGAGTTCAGTTAGCACCTGCACTGACAGGGAAGGTTCAGTTAACTTTCAGAAACCTGCGCGGATCGGAACCTTTTCCACACTGCATCGCTTGTTCTGTCATGAAACCGTTATCACTGCACTGGTACTGAACTTGTGTGCGCATGCTCGTGGTTGCGGGTTCGATCCCCCGCAAGCACATCTTTTTGTGGAATTCCTTCCACTGCACCGGCCCACCAGTCAGCCCCTCCGCTGCCACGTACGCACAGTGAGGCCCTGGGCCCCTCTGGCAGCGTGAGTGTAGGGTATCTGCGCGGTAACAAATTAAATAAAATCTGTTTTATTTCCAAAATCATTTTAATTGGGCAGAATAAGCAATAAACTTCAAAATTCTATAACTTTTAATCTGTGAAGCCAATAATTACAAACTTTATATGTTTTCTGTTCAAAATCTTATACTCTTCCCAAATATCCAATTTGTGTTCTGTTTTGAATTTTCAAAATGCAATTTAAATTCAAATTCAAATAATTCAAATGCCATTTGTAATAATTCATAAATAATTCCTTGTTATTCCAAATAATGCAAATAAAATATGTTTTCCATACCATTTCATCTCACCTTTTCAAATATAATTTTTGTTTCCTGTTTTGAATAATTAAAATTGTCTAAACCATTTAAATCTTGTTTAATGCAATTAAAAATTGTTTAATATTGTTTAATTCATAATTAACTAATCCAAAGTCCAATTTCAAAATGTGAAACATGTAATCCAACTAAAATTTGCTAACCTTTTCAAATATCAACTTTGTTATTTGTTTTGAACATTTTAAATGGTTGAAAACAACAAATACTTGTGTGTTCCCTTTAAGGCACCCAAAATTCCCTAAGTTAATAATAAAATTCTAAATTGCTACACCCTATCTTAAATTGATTCTAATGTTGTTATTTTGCTGTTTTCTTGTTGCATGCATCATACTAAACCACTAGCACCTGTTGATTAGTTGGAAAACAAATAATTTAACCATAATTCATGGGCTTTTCCTATGCAACTCAAATTGCATATGGGTCCATTTAAATTTGTTTAACTTGTCAACTAGTTTATTTCTATGCATCAATTAAATTGTCATGCATCCATATCTTGATCATGCTGGATCTTTTGCCGTAGTAGTAATTGTTGCATCCCGTTGGTTGTTCGAGGTTCGTTGCTTCTTCCCGGATAGGACGTTGAGGTGATGTGAGCAACGACAAGTTCTGCTACCTTGCGGGATCTCAGGCAAGTATACTCACTTGCATGCCATATGGCTGCCTTTCATCACTTGTTACCGATTCTTTCCGTTGATTCTTTTCTGCTAGCCTTAGTAGTAGTTGTTGCTGTTACGAACCTATCACATGAATCCTTTAACCCTGATATTGCCTCACCTCCCCTCCTATAACCTTTGCTTGAGCCTGTGTCTTACTATCTTGCTTAGGGTTGTTTTGCTCGAGTCTGTTACCCGTTACTTTCTGTTATTACTCCGTTATGTTCTGGGGGCTCGATGTTAATCAATCAAACCTGTTAATTGCTAATGGTAATAATAATAATAATTTGATGATAAGGCACCGGCAGGAGGCCCTTTGTGGTTTTGAGGCCTGCTAGTGTCGACCCTAATAGGAAAAGGGTCTTGTCTACTGATCCATGATGAGCGCACTACCCGCATTTGGGGAGTATGGGCTCCCCCTCAGTTTGACCCGATTCGCATCTCGTCCAAATCGCCTCATTTAGTTCGGGTTTTCCATTTGCTGCATGCATGATCTTGCGAGCCCTTGGTACCCGGGTGGAACTTTCGTAGTCGGCATATAGGGGGACACGGTCTTAGAGTGCTATGAGGGTCCATTTTCTTCTGGGCCCGAGTAGCCGTGCGCCCAAGGTTCTTTGGGCTTGATGCGAAGAAGGGTTGGATTGTGTTGAGTGCCCCGCTTGGTGGAGGGGCCACTCCATCTGGCGGGATATTCATGAGTGTGGTTACTTTGGTGCATCCCTGCAGGGTAAATCTTCTCGAGAAGCCGTGTTTTCCGCGGTTATGGATTACTTGGTGAAAGTACTGGCTAACAAGTACTCAGGACAACTTAAACCTAATGATCAATCATGTTTCACCCAATGATTAATAACTTGACTAGTAATAGCTTATTTACACAATAAACTTGACTCATCTTTAATACCACGGTGTGAGTTATCCTCGGATTGCTTCTTCGGATAAGGGGCGAGATCCAGGATGGGTTTGTTTGAAGTTATCTTTCAGTTGGTTACTATCACTCGATCTTATCCCTTTTCTGTTAGCTGGAAGTGGTAGTATCTCTCTGTAGTTGGTTAGTGCAGCCTGTTGTCGCTTATTTGCAATAACCCCTTCCTTTCCGTTGATCCTAAAGTATTTGTATCTTGTGATGACTGGCTATGCCGGTAACTTGTGAGTATGGGCTTTCTCCCACTTGCCAGTACTTAACCGTACTGACCCACGAATCTCTTTCGTGGCTGCAAATTCCAAATTGCAGTCAACAGGTTTGAAGTCTGACGACGTTAGCTTGGGAATCCCTCCGGCTTGGCCTGGGCAGGGATTGGACGCCTTCGGTTATCTTCAGGACTCTTAGTCCAATTTGGATCTTGTCCGTAGCCGGACGTTTGTTTCTTCCGCTGTTATTTGGATCTTTGTAATGTATCAGTTGTATCCCTGGCTCGTTGAGTCATCTTGTACCTTTCTGATGCTGTTGTAATTGTGGATTATTCGTGAACTATTGTAATGTTATCATAAATGGCAACCTGGAATCGGTTATTATGCGGATTTGGCGGGAATGCTGAATTCTGCATAGTGCCCGATCTCGGGGCGTCACACGGTGGTGACGATTCCCCCCTCTAGGAGGGAATTTCCCCGGCGGGATCTCCCCGCCAGGAAGGTGTTTCTTATCTCTATCGTTTCCGTCGTGAAGAGGCGGAGGAAAAATTCTACTAATGCCTCCTCGATAATTTAGGTCATGGGGGGTAAGTACCCCAAAGGAGAGCTGGAGGGGGTGCTCCTGGGGATCACATGGCTGCCTCCTGGCTCCCCTATGACAACCCTTTAGGCTCCCCCGGTGATTTCTGAGAAAATTTAGTTTTCTAATTTTTCCCATTTTTTCTGACGTCCGGAAGATACCCTCTATGGTAGGTGCTTTTTACCAGCTGAATTCCAACTGTGATAAATAATTCCATGAAATTGTAAAACACATACAAAACAACGAAATAACATAAGTATAGTGCTCTAATATGGAAAATATCAATGAATAAGGGAAAAATAACATATAAAATAATGATGCAAAATGGACGTATCACTGACCCTTGGATACAAGTGGTGGACGCAAACCCAAGTCTGTTATGATGGTTGCTACAGGATGGGAGAACACGGACAAACTTGATATTTTTATGTGAGGAATCACCCTAATAAACGACTGATGCGCAATCAAGGTGCAAACAGCAAAGGATAAATATCATAGGCAATTCATAAATTCGTGTGATTTTGTATAGCCTTTGTTCTTCCGGGATTTCTTGACGCGTCTCCAACAAGGATCCTCCATCTCCATTATTTTCACCACAGTGGAAAATCCGAGGATATTCCGTTGCGGTGAAAATTGCTTCAAGTTTTTCCATGATGGAGAAACGTCCACTTTCTTCAATCATGTACTTCCTCCGAGCTCCACGATGAACGCTTGATTGTCGATGTCAAAAATTTGACAATCCTTTGGCATTAGCCATCATGTCAAAACACAGTAACATAATAGCTATACCAAACAACACGCACACTCTGCAAAAATGAGTTAGACGCCTCTAATGTTTTCCAAGTTTTAGCGTGGTTGTAGGTTCTACGATCACTACCGTTATTACCTACGCAATTCGAGGTATGTTAATTCTCATTGCTAGATTAAATTTGTGGGGTGATTGAAACATAGACATTACGAAAACGTCTAGAGCCTCAGTATAAACTTATTCATAACCATGAACCCCTGATACGTATCAAACGTATGTATAATTTTTTATTCTTCATGCTTGTTTTCTACCAATTTATACATGTTTTATTCACACTTCATAGCATTTTATGAATTTTCTAGGACTAACCTATTAACAAGTTGCCACAGTGCCAGTTCCTGTTTTCTGCTGTTTTTTTATTTCAGAAATGTTGTTCTGGAAATATTCTCGGAATTGGACAAAATGAAAGCCCAGGGTCCTATTTTTCCCGACACGTCAACAGAGTTCAAAGCAGAGACAGAGGAGGGCACCGAGGTGGCCACACCATAGGGTGGTGCGGGTCCCCCTGGTCACGCCACCACATGGTGTGGGCCCCTTGGGCGCCCACCGACATCGCCCTTTCTCCTATATTTGCGCCCGACGCGAAAACCCTTAATCAATCAGCCTCCATCCATGAAAAGTTCCGTAGCTCTGCTGCCATCGAAGAAAAATTTCGGGGGATATAAATATCTGTTCCGGCACCCTGCCGGGACAGGGAATTGCCCCCGGAGCCATCTCCATCGACTCCACTGCCCTCTTCATCGCCGTTGCTGACTCCCATGATGAGAAGGGATTAGTTCTCCCACGAGGCCGAGGGCTCTACCGGTAGCTATGTGATTTATCTCTCTCTCCCATGGTGTGATCTTTATGTGATCATGAGCTTTGTAATCTAGTTGAATAAGTAGATGTTACTATTCATCTATTGTGCTAATAAAGTGGTTTTATTAATGTGATCTTAGGCTAAAGTTATAATTTGTGTTGGATGTCTCTATGAAATTGTGGTGTCCGTCTGGAACCATCGAGGGCACTCAAGGTGATAGTATGGGGTTACCTAGATGGGGAATGTGACTTTAATATGTGCTTTTACAGCCCTACACGATGAATTGGTGTTCGTTATCCAACCGGAGAGTAGTTCATTGTAGCATAGTGAAGAGAAGATATTTATGTATTAAATTACATCATTGTTGAGAGTGTCCACTAGTGAAAGTATGATACCTAGATCTTGTTTCTAAGCATTGAAACACCATTTACAACCAGTTCTGCTACATGTTTGCTTGCTGCCATTTTTATTTCAGATTGCAACTACCACTTGTAATCATCCATATTAATTGTATTTCACTATCTCTTTACCGAACTAGTGCACCTATACAACTGACAATTGTATTAGATATGTTGGGGACATAAGAGACTTCTCGTATCTTAACTGCAGGGTTGCTTTAGGGGGATATCTTTGACCTCTACCTCCCTGAGTTCGATAAACCTTGGGTGATCCACTTAAGGGAAACTTCATGTTGTTCTACAAAGCTCTGCACTTGGAGGCCCAACACTATCTACAAGAATAGAAGCGTGCGTAGACATCACCCCCGTGTGGATCCAATCCACATGCCTCTTCCACCATGTCGTTATATGAGACCAACTATGGTTTGACCCAAAGATACTGAAGCACTTCTTCGGATCAAACGAGATATGCTAGGGGAAACTCGAGCATCCTAGGATTGCCAGAAGTTTGTATAAATCAAACCATGCCACCGGAAACAAAACAAACATGGCTTACTGGGAAGCAACAAAAAGAAACTGAATATTAGAGAGATTTCTAATATACTTGCACAAGCTTATTGTGCTTTAGATCCAATCGTATCTATGCATAGCACTCTCTGTTACCACTACTCATATATGTTGTAGAATTAAAAAAAGTGCCCTACGTAGTCCGCCAAGATCACTATGCAGATAACGAGGCATGCCCATACATGCGAGGATCTGGAAAACGACTCACCGGGCAGGGGAATCGATGAGTTCTGAACAATCATAGATCCTCACAACTAGGCCTAGTTGCAAGGATGTCGTTAAGTCTTCCCTCCTTAGGATCACACGTGTAATCCCTCTTATTGTGTGCATGCGTACGCTCGTGTCAACCCGTCAGCGCTCCTCCTTCTAGGATTCGGCCTGCCTTCCCGGGTTGCTAGTTGGTAACACTAATCAATTGTGATTAGAGTTATTATGAAACTAGAATTTCTCAACACATGAGAGAGAAAACAATTAGAGTAAGGTCTAATCGGGAGAGTATAACTCAAAAAACCGATTAGAATAGGCTCTAATCCGATTAGAGATGTTTCTAATTAGAGTCACTAATTCAATAAGAGCTCTAATTCTAGATGTCCTCTAATTATATCTGAGATAGAGAAGGCTAAAAAGGCTCAATTGAGTGTGTCTCCAAAGAGGAGGAGGGGTGGGATTATATAGTGCAAGCTAGGCGGGCACCTGCCATAGGAGGGGCTCGGTTTCCCTCTTCTCCTCCTTGGCCGCACCATCCTCCAAGGAGGGATCGGATTGGACTCCCTTGTGGAGTCCAACCCCACCTCCCTTGTTCCTTTTATTTTATTTTTCTTTTTTCCCTCTCATTTTTTATCCAATAAATTCGGGAAAAATACTTATGGAATCCTTGTGCACTTTCTGAGACCATGGCCCCCACCTGGCAAACCCTAAAATTAGGCTTTTCCCATAGGGGGAAAACTGCCCCCCCCCCTCCGGACTTATTCCATATAAGGAAATTCCTCCGAAACTCTTCCGGAACCCCGTTACCCCTGTAGATAAAATCATCGATATTATCTAACGATGTTAGAAACTCATTTCTAACACCCTGAGACATCTCATGTACTCTATAACTTCTCATATAAATTATACCAAACAACGGCATAATTTCTCTCTCATAGTAACTTTCCTGAAACCACTTCGATTGACACCAGACTTGTTTCTATGATATCGAAACGACATAAAATATTCATAAAACCAATAACAACATATCATTTCTCTCAATAAAAGGTTGGCACGGCTTAAGCGTGTGACCCATAAAGGCTCGATAACACACAAACATGTTCGGGCACTTACTGAACAATAACCAATAGCGGGACCATGGACGTCCATGATGGCTCCTGTGTGTTCCCGATGTATGAGGGAACCTTATAAGTTACTCACTGCACTTATTCCCTTAACTTCATGATACCAACGATATCACGAGGTGGGACTATGTGATCTAGTATAATCAAACTCTTTGATCATAACACATATAACTCATTTTCTGATATCGTTCTCTTTTCTCATCCATATCCTCGATTACCCTGTGATTAAATCACACTGTGTCTGGCCAGACGATATGTTATCGGTGATACTGAGAGGGCCTAGAGTATGTATCTCTCTATCGTACAGAGGAGTTAAGTACTAGTCTTGAACGGTCTCAGTTCCATTACACTTTCTAGGTCATACCCATATATCACCTTTATAGTCCCTAGTTGCGGCAAGCAAAGTATAAATTTCCATCATGCGGTCACTAGATATTCTCATAGTATAGAAATTATAGCCAATGTTTCATATGTATTTGCTGAAACATATGCTGATTTTTTAGTCTCTTTTAGCAACAAAATACACTTGGGTCGGTTCAGTACTATGTTACCCTAACAATAAATTCTCATATTTTGCTAGACTTTCTTCTAAGTTCATGATCAGAAAAATGTGATCATCTCACAAAACAAAAGCTATTCTTGGAGACAATATTAGGAACTCTTGTTTGTTTATGTCTTCACACCCACACAAAGATTTTTCTTTAAAAACTCACTTTTCAAGTGTTATAGCGGTTGTAGCATGATGACATAAACTTAATTATGAACTTAGAGATAGAATAATAACTGAATATTATTGTCTCTAGGTCATACCTCCAACAATAGGAGGCGGCGGCGTTGGTGGAGAGGTGAAAATGGAAACTGAAAGAGTGAAATTGAATCTCAGATCTAACTTCTCTCACCTGGTTACTAGAGGCGTGAGCCATCATAGCCACACCACTAGTCATGTTGGCACCAGTGACGTGGGACAGGAGCGCCACGCTACTGCCACATTTGGTCTGGAAGCGGTCCTAGGTCCAAATACCACACAATTCCCACGACGTAAGCCATTACTAGTGGCATGGGTTATATCGCACCACTACTGTTTTTTGCCACCTGGACCCAAGGTACCACTAGTGTGACACATAGTGACGCGCCACTGGCATGTGGCAAGCTATAAGTGCTTTCCTACTAGTGTATGTATCTACCTTTAATAAAAGCAAGGTCATTGCATGTAACTAGGCCATGCAAAATTATAGAAGGTCTATCCGTTTGAACTTTAGTGAAGATCTTAAAAATACAGTTTAGCAAGCTGATTGGTCTAAATCTTTGCATAAAGGACCCAACATTTTCTTGCAGATCATGGCAAGGATAGAAAATCTAGTCTAAAATGCTAATATTCTATGGTAAAATACCAAAGAGTATCATAAGATCTCCTTGGACGAGTTCACAATTTTTTTGGTAAAAACGGAGGACGGACCATCAGGGCTAGGGGCGCCATTAGAATTAGAGTAAAAAAGCAAAAAAAATTAACTACTTTTCCACTGAAAGGGGTTTGAAGGATATCTTTTTTTGCATTATAAACTTAGTCCTCCCGACAAAACAAATCTTGATTAAGATTACAACATTGCCTATCTTCTAGTTTGAACATTTCCTTAAAAAAATTAATTGCTGCATCTAGTAGTCACTTATTTCCGTAATTTCTCCCGCAGAATCAGAGAATGAAAAGAGTATTTAATTTCTCTATCTCGAGATCTTTGCGTTGCTTTTGTTCCTCTTTAAGCTAAATTCTATGCATTTCAACATGAATGTGTTTCATCCTATCTTTCTCTCCTTTAGTAATTTATTCCGTTTCAAACTTAATTAACCGAATTTACAGAAACTTACCAAGATTAGGCTATTTTAATTTACAAGGTCGGGTCGTCATTCATTGTTGCCATTTTGCTCCAAGGATTGTTGGGTGATATAATCTCTAGGCGTATGTATGTTTTTTTTTAAAAAAATTCCTAATTTTTTAATATTTTTTTGTCTTTGGGGGACCTTTTTAATCTCCATGAAATTTCTGTTTTTGTAGAATTATTTATGTTGTTTATGTTTCTCTCTCGATTTGTTCATGAATTTTATTTACATACTATGCCCTTGAGATCCCCTATTTGGGTCTGCTTCCCTGGGTTTTCTTAGGGCATCTCCAGCCGCCCCCCCCCCCCCAGAGCACCCCAAGCGGCGTTTTTCGTGCCGAAAACGCATCAGTCGCCCCCCAGAATCCGATTTAGCGCCGCTTTGCGCCGTTTTTTCCGCCGTTTCGTGCCGCCGAACCTAGGCCAAACCCAGCGCGCTGGGTTTGGCCCGGGGGAGCGAAATACGTGCGTGGGCCAGAACTGTCGGCGATGGGAGACGATTTCCCTCCCTTTTTTCGGAGTTTCCCTCCACTTTTCCCCCTCATGTACCTCCCCCCACTCCATTCCCGCCATTTGCCACCCACCCCGAGATCTAGACGCCATGGCTCCCGCCCGATTCACAGGACCCCGCGCCGCCGCCGTCGCCGTATCCATTCCCGCGACCTCCGATCTCGGCAAGAAACCGCGCAAGCCGAGAGTGCCGAAGGAGAAGCCGCCCGACATGACCAACAAGGAGTGGATCGCCGAGAGGGCGCGCCTGGCAACGGCCAACGTCAAGCGCCGGGGGAGGGAGGCGGCGCAGCGGCAGACGCAGTTGATGGCGCAGCTGCAGGCGATGGAGCAGGCCGCCGCCGAGGAAGAGGAGTTGGATGATGAGGAGGAGGATGAGGTCGCGCCGGATGAGCCGCCTACTCCGGTCGCAGCCACAACGCCGCTCGTCAAGCGGAAGACCGGCTTCAGCCCCATCTTCGCCGGATGGAAGAACTCGCCGTCGCCGTGATCCTGGCCGTCCTCGCAAGGAACCCAAGGCACCGCCGCCCCCCGTCGAGCCTCGCATCAAGTGGGCGAACAGGGAGGATGTCCTCCTCGCGGAGGCGTGGAAGACGATCAGCATGGACCCGATCGTCGGCGCCAACCAGCACGTCGACAACTACTGGAAGCGGGTGAAGACTGCGTACGACGAGCGCCGGATGATCGACCCCTACTTCGCCTCATGCGTCACCGATCGCGGCCGGAAGGCCATAGCGAACCATTGGGCGAACATCCAGGCCTCCTGCAACAAGTGGCACGGCATCCAGGAGGAGATCTCGATGAGGCCGCAGAGCGGCGCCAACCGTGAGATGGAGATCGTCCGGATGCTCGAGGCGTACAAGAACGACGAGGGCTCCGACTTCAAGTTCCTCCACGTCTTCATCGTCATCGAGGGGTGCGAGAAGTGGGCGGAGGTGCGGCGGTCGATCGGCAAGGGCAAGGAGTACGTTCCCGACGCGGTGGCTGCGTGCGCGTCCGAAGGACGTCCGCCGATGGGCCACAAGAAAGCCAAGTTGGCAAGGGACGGCGCGCCGGCAGCGGCAAAGCTCCAGGCGTCCATCGAGACCTGCATCGCCGACGCCCAGGCCCAGACCGGCAAGAGGGAGGAGGTCGCCAAGCAGAGATGGGCGGCGCTCATGGCCAACTCGCAGGTGAAGATCGACCTCCTCAGGACTGGCACCGCGGCGAAGAAGAGAAACAACGACCTCGCCTTCCTCACGGGGGGGCGACCCGGCCGCGATGACCCCCGAGGTGAGAGCTTGGTTCCTGAGCGACATCAGCCCGGCCCCGGCCCCGACTACGTCGTCTGGTGGCACTAGCTACACCACCGCGCCGACGAGCACGCACGTCGACCTGGAGGATGGCGCGCCCGTCGTCGACAAGCATGCCGAGTCTGTTGTCGATCTGGAGGATGCCGCGCCCGCCGTCGATCTGGAGGATGCATCTCCCGTCATCGACCTGGATGATGCTGCGCCGAGCTCGCCGCCTGCTCCGACGTCGGACGACGCCTCTGCCTGATCTCCTACCTTTTCCCACGCCGCGCGCGCCCGTCTGTGATTCGATCTAGACTATTTGATCGCCCACCTGTGGTGTTTTTTGTAATATGATTGCCCAAACTATGGCTGCCATGATCGTCGAACTCGGGCTCTATTTTTGTGGCGGGAAGAGGAAGTTTCAAATGCTATCGCCGTTCTCTTTTCTGGGTCGCCGACCGGTTGGTAAAATCGCCCCCCCCCCCCCCCCTAGGTTTCGGAGCGGGGCGGCGAAATCGCGAAAAATCGCCGAGGGGGGGCGAACGGCTGGAGATGCCCTTACCCTACCAACAAAACGTGCCATCAGAGAATTATTTTGCTCACAAATCAAGACTACAGATATATTCCCTAACCATTCATATTTTCAAGTATCTCTTGTATACTAGATAAAGTAGAATATGTAATATTGCAGAATCCAATAAATAATTCTTCTAAGTTGTAAGTTAAATCCATTTCGAAAAAAGTTGTAAGTTAAATGAAGGGGATATCCAAGTTCTGAATGTTGTTTGGATTAGTAGAATCCTTTTGGTGGTGGGTGTCGGACTGCCACTTCTCTTTGGATCTTTGAATGGGCGCTGCTTTGGGACCCACTAAATCCGCAGCAAAAGGAAACACACCCCAGAACAAGCCAAGAATGATGAAAGAGCAAAGGAGAATAAAGCAACAGCTCCAGCACAAGAAACTGCTCTTAAAGAAAGCACAAGAAGATGTGTTGTTTTGCATTGAGAAGTGTGTTAAAAGAGAAGCTTCTGGTGTGCACAAACAAAGTTCAAACCCTATTGGTGCAGAAAAAAAGCATTGCGCTGGTAGTTTGGCCTGGAGGGTTTCCTTACCTATCCCTAAGAATAAGGAAAACATCTCGATAATTAGGTCTGCCAAGGCCAGTTTCATATTTTACTTTTCACCAGAATCACATAAACAGCCTTCAGTCAGCAGAGTGCAATTTCTTTCACTTTGAAGGGTAAGTAATTGTTGTTTGTATCAATGGGCTTGGTAGTATAAAGTTGTCACTTGGGGTTTATCACTTTGAGCTTTACTCTTTTGGACCAGGATCTTCTTACTCGTCACCACGGTGGATGCAATCTAAGAAGGCCTATATCTACAGACACATACGGCTTCCGCTCTCCAGGTTTTTGTCTCAAGTTCAGACAGGCACATCATCAGAAAACCACAAACTACCACTTTCTTCAACCACTATACCCAGTGCAAGTTAGAGGAGAATGGGAGTTCACTGCCATCACCTGGCCATTTTCGCTGTGCTTGTTCTTTTGGCCTCTGCACCAGAGGCTCTTGCCCTTCGAAGCCTGGGCATTTTTGCCCAAACAAGCGAGGCGAATGTCTCACGAGCAGGGCAACCACGAGAGCTCGCAGAGGGAGATGGTGCCGGTGTCGCTGAAAGGTTTGATGTGTCGGAGAAGCACACACCGACCACCAGCTCCTCCCCGTCGACGGTGTTCGACCCTGACAGAATGAGCAAGCGGCGAGTCCGAAGAGGGTCCGATCCGATTCACAACAAATGCTAAGGTTACATGATTTTCAGAGAAGAGGAGGCTAACATCCTTGGAGTGTTTTGGGTTCTTTTAGCGTTTTTGAGGTTCCTTAATGGATCTGAGTTGTTCCTTGAAATGTTCAAAGTAAACATACTTGTATAGTCATGGGGTGAGCGTGCAAAAGGGTGTGGCAGTAAGCATGCATCGCGATGTAATGTAAATCATAAAAATGAAGAGAAGTCGATCTTAGAATTAAGGCAAGGAAATGAAAAGCTTCAGTGA
The DNA here is from genome assembly GCA_028641055.1 of Alopecurus myosuroides. NCBI lineage: Eukaryota > Viridiplantae > Streptophyta > Magnoliopsida > Poales > Poaceae > Alopecurus > Alopecurus myosuroides. The sequence continues at coordinate 170,011,283 of CM054060.1, read as the reverse complement.
TATCCTCGTCTGGTTCTCCGAGAACTATGGCAGACAGATATTATGTGAACTCGGCGATCTATTTCTCTCCTGAGCGGCTCCGGAGGACCCCTTCTTCCAAAACCCTTGTCGCCACTGCTGCCGACGCTGGCGGCGGTGGCGGCGTCCATCCCGTCGATTGGCGGTGAGCAGGGGAGATGCCTCTTGGCGGTGTTACACGGGAGATGGTGGGACAACGGTTGAGGGCATAGGAAGGCGCGGTCGGGCTGGCCGGTGGCGACGAGGAGGCGGTGATGCGTCGCCGTGTGTCTGCCTCGGCATCCGCGGCGTGCGTTCTGGGTCGCAAGTTCCGGTCTGCGCTGAATCACGTAACCATTCACTAGATTTCCTAGCCCCAGGATCTAGAGATTGACCAAGGTTTGCACCTACGTAGATAAAAAAAGTAATTGCGTAGATATAGAAAGAAGCGTATTCTCCACAATCCGCTTCCTCTTATGTTCTTCTTTAATATGTTCCTTGTCCGGTCGGATGGATAGCCCGAGCCTGCTTCTTTTCCAGAAGCGAACACCCACTCGTCTTGAGACTCTTCATTTTTTCTTGATTGGTGATAACATACTATACTATCTATAGAACCTCTTCTCTGCCGCCGTTCCGGAATTGACTGCAACATGGGGTATGCGAGTCTTGAGAAAAGGTTGTGGTCCTAGTGTTTTTTCAGCTTTGAGGCAACATTTTGCGTGTTTGTTCCTCTTTGATCCGGCGATCGACATGTTCTAGATCTTCTGCCAGAGATCTTCACAGATTGGCTCATCAAGCTGCTGGATTTCTGGATAGGATTGAATTCAGTCGTGTGCACCCATATCAGCCGAGTGGTGTAATGAGGGTGTGGCGCGAAGCTCTGCTGGTCGTTAAAACCATGGGACATGCCGGCAGTCGATTTTCATGGTGTAAACGGTGGTGGAGAAGGTCATGGTGGCTGAGATTGGAGGACGATGTTGACGGAGGTGCTCTTGGAGGCGGTGAAGTTCTCACTTCACAGAAGCCGTTGTTCGGATCCAATTCAGATATGGTACATGTGAGCCTCGTGTTGGATGACTAGTCGAAGCAGCCTTGCCTAGTGGAGGCGGCAGCGTCGGAGGAATTCAAGTTTGGTGTCACTCATCGAGTGTCGAGCATTAAGTTTTAGGGTGAAAACCTAAGGTCTGGCCTTCATTCATTGTGCATGGTGATGTCTACGCACGCTTTTATTCTTGTAGACAGTGTTGGGCCTCCAAGTGCAGAGGTTTATAGAACAGCAGCAAGTTTCCCTTAAGTGGACCACCCAAGGTTTATCGAACTCAGGGAGGTAGAGGTCAAAGATATCCCTCTCAAGCAACCCTGCAATTAAGATACAAGAAGTCTCTTGTGTCCCCAACACACCCAATATACTTGTCAGGTATATAGGTGCACTAGTTCGGCGAAGAGATAGTGAAATGCGAGTAATATGGATGGTTATAAGTAATAATAGCAATCTAAAATAAATATGGAAGTAAACAAATATGTAGCAGAACAGGCAGAAAACGGTGTTTTAATGCTTGGAAACAAGGCCTAGGGATCCTACTTTCACTAGTGGACACTCTCAACAATGATCACATAATTGAATAACTAAATATCTTCTCTTCACTATGCTACTCTTAACCCTCTCTGGTTGGATAACGAACACTAATCATTGCGTAGGGCTGAAAAAAGCATTCCTTAAAGTAAGCATTCCCATGTCTAGTTAACCCCAAGCTGTCACTATGAGCGCCCTAGAAGGTACTAGACAAACACCACAATTCATAGAGGAGACACACACGATGTGCACACTGTCACCTTCACACCGCGGGACAAGGTGACTCCAAAGTTCATATTAATAAAACACTTGAGTAGCACAAGATGAAGAGTAACATCTACTTATTCAACTAGATTACAAAGCTCACGATCACATATAGATCACACCATGGGAGAGAGATGAACCACATAGCTACCCGTAGAGCCCTCAGCCTCGGGGGAGAACTACTCCCTCCTCATCATAGGAGACAGCAACGGCGATGGAGATGGCGGTGGAGTCGATGGAGATGGCTTCCGGGGGCACTTCCCCGTCCCGCCAGGGTGCCAGAACAGAGATCTGTCCCCCCGAAACTTAGGTTGACGATGACGGCAGCTGCGGAAGGTTTCGTGGAATTTCGCCGATTCTCCTAGGGTTTTTCCTCGGGGGAGTATAAATAGGCGAAAAGGCGACGTCAGGGGGTGGCCAGGGGGCCACACCACATCCCGGCGCGGCCAGAGAGGGAACCGCGCCCCCTATGGTGTGGTGGTTCCCGGGCACCCCTCCGGGTCTCTTCGGGACTCCGTGGACCCTCCGGAACTTCTAAGACTTCTGGCTTTTGAATTTTCCAATTCCGAGAATATTTCCAGAACAACTTTTTTGAAACTAAAAACAAGAGAAAACAGGGAAATGGCTCTGTGGCATCTTGTCAATAGGTTAGTCCGGAAAATCGATAAAAATGACATAAAGTGTAAGGAAAACATGTAGCAACTGGCATAATATCAACATGGAACATCAGAAATTATAGATACGTTGGAGACGTATCAAGCATCCCCAAGCTTAGTTCCTACTCGTCCTCGAGTAGGTAAACGATAAAACAAAATAATTTCTGAGGTGACATGCTACCACACAATCTTGATCATTATATGTAAAGTAGAGCATGTAAACTAGGATCAAATGAACTAAAGTTGTGATCTATATTTGATATCAACAAGTAATGCATAAAAAAATAAGAAGAAAGAAGCAAAACTTTTAATGAATCAATACTAAAAGACTATCAACCGTGCAAAGTTTATTATAGATGATTTAAGCTTTCAACAACAACAATATCATGCACGTCAAACGATCTTCACAACCCCTGTTAGGATCAAGTCAAACTTTCCACACGATGCAATGCTTGAAGCTTAAACTATTTGCACACCAAAAACAAGCAAGTGTTCCGCGTTAGTCCCTGGCACCGGGATGTTATGGCAAAGAGAACATTATGGGGGGGGGGGGTTGGAAGGTCAATGGAAGAAAGGCTCACAAAGCTGAAAGTGGTCATTAGACAAGAGAAAGTCATACAACCGAAGCTATGCAAGGAGTAGGGATTGCCACACAACGGATTCACATAGAGATATAAGTGTATGAAAGCTCTCCAATGGAACTAGTGGGGGTGCATCCAACTTGCTTTCTCACGAAGACCTAGGGCTCATTTGAGGAGGCTCATCATTGGAATATACAAGCCAAGTTCTATAATGTAAAGTTCCTACATAGTTATGAATGGATGATAATATGAAAACTTTCTCCAAACTGAAATATTGGTGCTAAACATGAAGCACAAGTGTGGTATATAAAGAATAGTGATGTGCCCCCTCTCTCTTTATTCTCTCTTTGGCCCTTCTTGTCGTGGTGGTGTCACGGCAGATGCCATGTGATGGCTAAAGATGTGGGGACGAAGGACGCTGGAGGTGCTCGGGGAGGGATCACGCGACGAGTAGCCGCGTGAGGTGTGAAGTAAACACTGCAAACAACACGATCTACCCAGGTTCAGGGCCCTCGTGAGGAGGTAAAACCCCTACTCCTGCCTTTCTCTATGTATTCTGGTGTCTCACCGAGTAGCCACAGTACAATGGTCTAGCTACCGAGTAGCCACTCTCCTCTCTATGTGATGAACTAGGTCAAGAATTAGGTCACCAAGTGTTCGATCCTGCGATCCTGCTTGCGATCCCTTGCGCGATGCCTCACACAGGAGGCGGCGGGGCACCTTATATACCCGGTGCCCAGCCAGATACGTCCAAACATAGACAAGTGTCGTCATAGTGTGCACATCGTCCTTCTTCCGGGTTCCCGCTGACAGCTTTGGTTCCTAATCTTGGCTGCATCTGGAAAGTCGTTGGGCAAAACAAGGGGACAGACTGGTATCACTGTGCCAAACACAGAGTAGGGCCCCCTTATCCTGCGACGGCCTGCTTCCATGCTGTCACTGTCAGGCAGGACGGTCCCATATGAACAGTTGTTCGAATACTGCCAAGTACGGACCCAGGATACGCGGGATCCTGTGTCAGAACGGCTCCTTTGACTTTCTGGCCCGAGTAGGTTCCCGCCAATTTTACTCGGGCCAACTCTTCTACTCGAAAGGACATAGCTTGATTGATTCTTCCTTCTGGTCATCTTGAGGTGAGACCGAGTAGCAGTCGACCGGGTAGCAAGTACCGGGTAGGCGGCTACTCGACCAAACCTCTCTTCTGATAGCTGCTTTTACCACTTGCCTTTACCCTACTCGGGGGTAACCCCCCGACAGCAGTCCCCGAAGCTGGTAGAATCTTGCGAACTTGTTCACTAGGCTCTTCCAGCTTAAAACCAACCTTTGCAACACAGCCCTTGAACCTCAAGATGCCGAGTAAGAACTTCCGAGTAGTACTCTAAGAAGTACCTTGAGTTTCATGTCTTCCGAATAGCACCTGCTTTCTACTCTGTAACCGAGTAAAAAGACTTAGAGAATTTCTCCTCTAGCGTCTCTGCAGCGCAGAGCACAATCCAGCCTTCCGTGCCGCAACTGGACACGTGCCAAGCATCCGTGACCCCGACGTCTCGTTGCCCAGGACACGACGTGCCACGCGCCCAGTTTTTACGGATCGGGCCCACCGGCTCGTCATGTCCCATCAAGCGCAGTAATATCCCACGATCTGGTCGTGGGATCAACTGTGGCCGTTACGCGCGCGTTCCGCGCTTGCGTGCGTTTCTATCCGGCCACAGGCCCCACCACACGGGAATCATGGCCACGATCGATCCCACTACCCCGGTGGTAACGGTAGCCTGAGGCGAGGGTATAAATACCCCCACCGGTAACTTCCCCTTCTTCCTCCTTCGCACTTTCCTCTTTCTCTGCCCTGTTTCCTCTTCGCCGCTGACCTCTCCGCCGCCGCGCAACTCCTTGCGCCGCTGCGGATTCGTTTCCTCCACCCAATCTCTCCAACTCTCCGCCATCCGCTCACCCCTTGCCATGGCTGCTCGCGCCGGCTGGGCTGGTTCGCACGTCACCGTCGATGACTGCGCCTGGCTCGTGAACACCCGGAGGGTTCCTCCCGGTGTTCAGTGCCGGCCGTCCGACGGCGAGCTCGTTCTGGCCCCGCGGGAGGGCGAGCATGTCGTCTTCCTCGCGCACTTCGCGCGAGGATTCGGCTTGACGGCATCGGACTTCTTGCGCTCCTTCCTGGATCACTTCGGTGTCCAGATGCACCACCTCCCTCCAAACGCCATTGTCTTCCTAGCCTATCACACCGTGGTGTGCGAGGCCTTTCTAGGCGTCCGCCCCACGGTGGATACTTGGCTGAAATACTTTCACCTCCGTCATCAGAGTAAGGGGAAAAAGGACGGCGCGACCGGTGGCAGTCGGGTAACCGACACCGGCAGCGCCATGATGCTGCAGCGGGCGGGAACCAACCACCCTCGTATCAAGGGCTTGGATTCCGTCCGCATGTGGCAGAAATCCTTCCTCTACGTCAAGAACATCCCCGCCACGGAAGGGGGACCGATAATGGATCGCATCAATCTGCCCGCGTGGAGCAACCGAGCTCCAACCGGGCAGAATTGGAAGACGAAGCCCTCCAACGATCGCAACTCGATACAGATGGAGGAGCAGCTCGCCTACCTCATCGGCCAAGGGCTCAGGAGCGACGATCCCGTCGCTTGCTGGATCAAGAATCGCGTGCTGCCGCTGCAGCGGCGCGTCCATCCAATGTGCTACCTGGGAGGCCCTCGCGATTGCACCCGCACGACCACACTCGAGCTCAGCGACGCGGAGGTCGCCGATCACGCAAGGTCTATTTTGACCACGAGCCTCCCCGACGACTGGGAGTATGGCTTCACCCCTTTCAGTCGCACGAAGCCGATCCCCCGGGTACGTTCTCCTTATTCCGCTCTCAACATATGCCATCCGACTAGAAAATCTTCTCTCTTGGCTGCGACTAGCAATTGCCTTCTGCACCGAGTAGATTATTCTATCGAACTGCCTAGGCTTAGTATGCTTGATGTTTGCACGCCTTGTCGAGTAGCATACTTAGGAGAAATACTTAGGCTCAATATGCTTGTTGTTCGCACGCCTTGCCGAGTAGGATACTTAGCGAATTTCCCTAGGCCTAGTGTGCTTTGTGTTTGCACGCCCATCCGAGTAGGATGCCTTCACGCTACTCGGCTAACTTGCCATGTTTCTCTGTTTCTCCAGATCCTTGACCGCCAGCTTACTGAAAGCTGCGAGCGTTTCGAGGGCAATTGGTCAGATGACCGAGAAGAAGATGACCAGGCCTCCCTCGAGACCGTGGATCAGATCAATCTTCCTCATTCCCCCTCGACCGAGAAGCAGCCTGCCGAAACGTCTCTCCGCGATTGGTCTGATGACGAGTTAGAAGGTAACTGAATTCACGCTTTTCTCTCTGCGGGAAACACTAGCCCGTTGCCTGCTATTTCTGAAGTGTCTTTCTTCCTCTTTATTTCACGGATGCTGCAGATGCTGAGGATGATGATGAGGATGAAGGCGAGAGAGCCCTTGAGGCCAATCCTCTTTCAGTTGCCGCACCTGCTACCCGCAAGCGGACCGGCAGCGGCGCCCTAGAGCCCCCCGCCAAGAAGAAGAAGGCGACCGAGAAGACGACCAAGAAGGTCGTGAAGAGAACAAGGCAAACAATTCCCTCCACCACCGCGTAAGTTTCTTCTCGGTTGCATGTTTCTGTTTACTTAGTTCTTCTCGGTTGACTCCCAATCCTTTTCCTTCACTGTTTTCTCTTGTTTTCCTCTGCCCTTTTCTTATCTTTGATCCCAATTTCCTCTTCAGAGCCCCCTTGAACGCGGATGCCGCTCTTGCATCCAGCGAGACTCAGAAGAAGACTGCCATCGATGTCGACAAGTTAATCAACCTCGACGATGATGAGAATACCACCGCCAACGCACCACCACAGGGCACCGATGCCCAAATCACTGACACAGAGCAACAATCCCGCGCCGAACAGGAGGCGCAGGGCACTGCTCATCAAGAGAGGCCACCTACCCATCCGGCCGACACCGCCGAGGGGAACCAAGATCAAGATGCAGAGATGCACCATGACGCCGCCGTCGAGCGGCCAGGAGCAGAACAGGAGCGGCCAGAAGAAATGGATATCTCCCAGCCAGATCCTGCTGCTGATCAGCGAGTAGAGGACGCGACTGGGCGTTACCCTCTGAGCGACGTGCAACCAGACACCGCGCAGAGTAGCGCCCAGCCAGATGGCGCATCAGACAGCGCGCCCCTGGCGCCACCAACTGACCAAGGTGGCGCCCAGCCAGACTCCTCCCGGGTGCCACAACCCACAGCTGCAACCGGCCCTTCAGCCAAGCCGGTTACCAGGAAGAGTGTGCAAGACGCTGCCGAGAAGGAGGCAGCCGAGAAGGAGAGAGCCGAGAAGGAGAAGGCTGAGAAGAAGGAGACCGAGAAGAAGAAACCCGAGAAGCCAATCTCCGAGAAGCCAACTGCTCAGAAGGAGAAGGCAAAGAAGAAAGCTGCCGACAAGCCGCCGCCGACATCAGCTAGCCAGTCCAGGCAGCTGGTTATCCGCAATCCCAGTGCGGTTCCTGCCGCCGCTACCATAGCTGATCAGCCCCTCTACCCGGATTACATGGTGAAGGTCAGCCAACAGAACCAGATCGGCTTCTCCCCCACAGACCGGACTCTTGCTATTCAGAAGGGAAGGAAAGCCGTGGCGGTGGACTCCAGGCCCCCGGCCCCAAACCAGGACAGATCCGTCTCCATCGCTTCTCGGGGAGCTCAAGACCAGGCGATAACATCCCAGAGCCTTGAGCAAGTTCTCGACCTGATTGGCTTCATCGACGCCAAATGGGATAGCAAGATTCTCGGCAACCCCAACTGGAACGGCATCGATTTGGGCGACATCGACCACATGCGTCAGGATTGGAACAAGGTGGACTTGGGTTGCAAACCCATGACCGTCTCGACCACCTCTGCTACTCTGGCTGCCAAGATGTTCGTGCACCGCAAGAACGCAGAAGATCTCGAGCAGTCTTACGCGGTAAGCCTCAACTTATCTTTTCCGAGTTGCATCTTCGCTTCTTTTCTACTCTTCCTCTTTTCCTTATCCATTACCCAGTCCCCGAGATTCTGGCCGAGTAGGCGGACACTCTCCCGAGTAGCCGCCTTCTCGGGTGGAATCTCAAATACTTTGCCTGACTCTTGTTTCTTTTGCTTCTCAGAATAGTGTACTGAAGCGGACCAACTTGCACCGTCAACTTCTCTGGAACCATGCCATTGCCAAGAGGCGTATTGCCGCTCTTGAGAAGGAGAAGGTGAGCGCCGAGGAAGCCGACAAGGAAGTTATGAACAGTACCATGAGGCTGTCTGAGGTGGAAGGTACGCTTCTCGCTACGCGGTTCTTGCGTTTTTTGTTTACGCCCGCTACTGCTTTTTGCGTTAACCATTTCTACTCTGCAGGGAAACTGAAAGCCCTGGTTGACGAGCACTCGAACTGCCGTGCCTTTGTCGAGAATGGCGAGGCCACCATCAAGAAGCTTGAAGGTAAACCACTGTCTACTCGGTTCACCCTTGTATCTGTTTCTTCCTTTCGCTTCCCTGCTAACCGTGCTTTGCTCTTTTCAGAAGATCATAAGAAGTTTGTTTTAGAGCATCAAGATTGCCTCAAACCTGCTGAGGTGGAGGTGCGACTAGTAAGCCAATCTGCAGCTCTGCAGAGTGCACACACTACCGAGATGGAGAAGCTGCAACTCCAGCTGCAGAAGGCACTCCAGGATGCTGTCAACCTTGGTGCCGAGAGGGACAGAGTCATTGCCGAGAAGGCCAAGGCCGAGACAACAGCCAATGCCAAGATAAATGCCCTCAAGCAGGAATGCGAGGTGCTGACAAAAGCCAATGCTGGGCTCTTTACTCAGCTGGAGGGGCTCCGCTTGCTCGAGGAGAGGCATGTATCCAATGAGGAAACCTGGAAGAGCCAGCTGCAGGTGCTGCGCCACGAGTTGAATCGTAAGTTTTCTCCTTTCTGCATCTCTTCTTCTCGGTCCTGCCTCTTCTCTGATCCTGTTACTGAATTTCTCATTTGCTTCTTGCAGAAATCTTCCCTGACATCGTGTCCTCTTGCGCGCCTGCTTTGGCCAAGGCCCAAGCAGCTCGTATTGAGAAGGGCGAGGCTGCAGACACCAGAGCTGATATCGAAGATAGCCTGCTGGTGATGCGAGGGCAGTTCGAACGCCTAGCCGGCGTGGGCACTGACCTGGTGCGCACCGCCTTCCAGCTCCACAAGCTCTTCTGGCCTGAGGACGCTGCGCCAACAACTATTTGTGGCCTTGCTCTGAAGCTGCGCATCGTGAAAGCCGAATTGAAGAAGTGGCGCGCCTCGGGAGCTCGGGCAGGCGCTGATCTGATGCTGCTCTGCGTCGCCTCCTGGTACGAGAATTTGAACATGCAGGTCATCCGCGGGAAGCGCGCCAATTCCAAGTGGGAGATGGATCCCAGCTGCGTGACCATGCGCAAATTGATTGCGCATGAGGTTGCGGAATGCGCTGATACGGCAACCTTCATCGATGGCCTCCCTGAGCCCGACACCGAGATGGAGGAGGACGAGGAGGAGGATGAAGAAACAGATCCCGAGTTGGGCTTCTTCGATTCACCCAGGGGCAAAGGGAAGGCCGCGGTCGTCGCGAGTAGCGATGAAGAGGCCGAGGAGATCGACACGGCCGCCCTCGAGTTCGGCACCTCATCAGGAGCCGCCCTTGACGACACGGTGCGCCCCCACGCCCCCGAGACCGGCTCCGCCTCCGCGACAACGCCCATCTCGGTGGCCACTGCAACTTCCGAGCAGGTCACCACCGAGCCTGACGCCGAGCAAGCGAGGACTGTTGATGCCAGCGTAGAGGCGGACGCCACCATGGCCACTGAGGAAGACGAAGCAACCAAGGCGAGCACCGAGAACACCCCGTCGACCTGAAATTGATTTTATCCTGCAAACTTTTTACTCAAACACTTATCAGATCCCCGGGATGCCGGGAGCAAATGTATCAGACTATTTTATTCCGTTGCTACTCATTTTTATTCCCACTTTGTTATTTTCAACTTAATCAATTTGTTCAATCTGGGCTGGATGCCGAGTTGCGTTATCATGCGAGTCCCCGAGTTGCATTTCTTATTCACTCTCCCTTTTCGTCTCAGCTCTACCCGCAACTTGTTGCTTTTTTGGTATTCGAGTCACAAGAGTTAAAGAGTAGAGCTGCAAATACTCAGCCGCTTAGAAACAATCATAGTAACGCAGCCCACCACTTAGCCGAAAAGACAAGTCACAGAACAGTAATAAAAACACCCTACTCGGTTCCTGCACTCTTCCTTTCCTTAGTAATTTTTCTTGTGCTCATGGACCTTTTGCTTGTTCTCTTGCTTGCCATGAAGCCGGGTTTCGGACAGCAGCAAAGTCGAAGAGTTGGCATGTAGGTTTAAACACAGTACTCAATGTACCTTTGAACTTTGAAGTAGAGCAACCGAATAGACAAAAGGTCAAGCCGAGTAAAAACACTTAGAGCAATTTTTGGACGAGGGCAGTCCCCGAGATCAATTTCAGATTGCAGAGTAGAATTTCAACTCGGATAAGAGGATACATACACATCTTTGCTCACGAATGAAAACGACGGAGTAGAGCTACATTCCAAGGGCGCTTGGTTTCCTCTCCAGATTTATCCGCCCTGTTCGCCTGTGGTGGGCGCACATCTACAAGATAGTAAGCATCATTGTGCAGCGCTTTGCTCACAATGAAAGGACCTTCCCATGGAGGAGACAACTTGTGCATCCCGGCTGTGCGCTGCACAAGCCTAAGGACCATGTCTCCTTCTCGGAAAACCCTTGGGTTCACCTTTCGGCTATGATAACGCCGCAGGTTTTGCTGGTAGATAGCCGAACGTGACAGAGTCAGCTCTCTTGCTTCTTCAAGCAGGTCAACGTCGTCTTCTCGAGCTTCTCTCGCCTCCACCTCAGTGTAGAGGGTTACTCGGGGGGAGTCATGCTCTAGGTCTATTGGCAACACGGCCTCAGCCCCGTATACCAAGAAGAATGGCGTGTAGCCGGTTGACCGGTTAGGGGTAGTCCTTAGACTCCACAACACCGCTGGCAACTCGTCTAACCAACACCCAGGTGTTTTCAGTAGTGGCTCCATCAGCCTTGGCTTTATGCCTGCCAGTACCATGCCATTTGCTCTTTCAACTTGCCCATTGGAAGCGGGATGCGCGACTGACGCAACGTCTAGTCGGATATGTTTATCTCTGCAGAACCGCACCATTGCTCCCTCAGCAAAATTTGTGCCGTTGTCGGTGATGATGCTGTGCGGGTAGCCATATCTCAGGATCACATCCTTCACGAATTTCACAGCTGTGGCCCCATCGCACCTCCGAATAGGTTTCACTTCGATCCACTTGGTGAACTTGTCTACCATGACCAAGATGTGAGTCATGTTGCCTCTAGCCGGCTGGAAAGGCCCAACCATGTCCAAACACCAAACAACAAATGGCCAGGTGATAGGAATTGTTTTCAGCTCGGAAGCAGGCATGTGAATCTTACTTGCAAACATCTGGCAGCCGTTGCACTTCCTCACGATATCCTCAGCTTGCTGCAGTGCTGTGAGCCAGTAGAAGCCATGCCGGAAAGCTTTCTGGACCAATGCCCGAGAAGCCCGCATTCTCCTTGGTGTATCTCTACCAGGATTTCTTCTCCTTCTGCTGGATCCACACAACGTTGCAGCACGCCAGTGGCACTTCTCTTGTGCAGCACATCTCGGACTATAGTGTAGCCCTTGGATCTTCTCTGAATCTGTCTTGCAGTCACCTCATCTTCTGGCAGAGTATCGTCCCTCAGAAAGGATAATATGGGCATGGCCCAACTCGGTGTCTCCCGTGTGGGAAACACTGGTTCGTCCACTTCCATTGGGGCGGGTACCTCTGGTTGCTCTTTAGGGATGGGAGCACTTCTCTGAAGCCCAGACCGATTAGCAAGGACTTCCTCAATGAATGCGACAATCCTCGGGTTAAGGACAGCAGTCCCCGAGTAAGGAGTGGCAGTCCCCGAGTAAGGAGTGGCAGTCCCCGAGTAGGGAGTGGCAGTCCCCGAGTAAGGAGTGGCAGTCCCCGAGTAGGGAGTGGCAGTCCCCGAGTAGGGAATGGCAGTCCCCGAGTAAGGAATGGCAGTCCCCGGGTTTCCTGTAGCATTCTCCCAGTCAATCTCCATGGGATCAGATTCCTCACTTGGCAGAGAAGGAACAAATATGGACTCCGAGTTGGGAGAAGGCTTGATGGATGGCTTCCTCAAATGTTCCAAGGCAACTCCTGCCGGGATGGATTGCCGAGAAGATCCCAACTTGGATAACTCATCTGCTGCTTCGTTCTCTGCTCGGTGAATGTGCTGGAACTCACAGCCTTCGAAGAACCCAGTCATAGACTGCACCAGGAAGCGATATGATGCCATGTTGGCATCTAGAGCATCCCAAGTGCCCGAGACTTGCTGCACCACTAGATCTGAATCGCCATAGCATATAATGCGCTGCACGCCAACCTCCTTGGCTACTCGTAAGCCATGCACTACTGCCTCGTACTCTGCTACATTGTTGGATGCCTTGAAGTGAATCTGTAGCACGTACTTGAGTTGATCTCGCTTGGGTGACGTAAGCACCACGCCGGCACCAAGGCCTTCCTTCACCTTTGAGCCATCAAAGTGCATCTTCCAGTAGTTAGAAATTGGAGCAGGAGGTTCATACTGCACCTCGGCCCAATCCACCAGGAATTCCGCCAGAATCTGAGACTTGATGGCTTCTCTTCTCGCGTACGCGGGTGCATACGCGGCTAGCTCGATCGCCCACTTGGCTACTCTGCCACTCGCCTCCTTGTTGCCCATGATGTCCGAGATGGGAGCAGAGCTCACAACCGTGATAGGATGCTCCTGGAAATAATGCTTTAGCTTCTTGGCGCCCAGGTACACGCCGTAGGTCATCTTCTGGTAGTGCGGGTAATTTTGCTTGGAGCTGGACAGCACTTCACTGAGATAGTATACTGGGCGCTGCACACTCTTGCCTTCTTCTTCTCGTTCCACCACAATCACCACACTGACTACTCGGTTAGTCGCAGCAATGTACAGCAGCATTGGCTCCTTGGGTAGCGGACTAGCCAAGATGGGAGCGCTAGCCAGCATTGCTTTCAGCTCATTGAATGCCACATCCGCTTGCGGAGTCGAGACAAACTTGTCACTTTTCTTCATCAATTGATACAGAGGCAGGGCCTTCTCGCCCATTCGGCCCAGAAAACGGCTCAGAGATGCCAAGCAACCAGTGAACTTCTGCACATCCTTCAAGGATCTCGGCAAAGACATGCTCTCAATAGCTTTTATCTTTGAAGGATTGGCCTCAATGCCCCGACTAGACACCAGGAAGCCGAGTAGCTTGCCAGCCGGGACACCAAAGGTGCATTTACTCGGATTCAGCTTCATTTTGTACTTGCGTAGGTTAGCAAAGGTTTCCTCCAGGTCGGCAAGCAGAGTATGTGTTTTATTCGTTTTGATGACAATGTCATCTACGTACACCTGCACATTCTTGCCGAGCTGGTCGTGCAAGCATTTCTGCATGCATCTCTGATAGGTTGCACCCGCATTCCTCAAGCCAAAACACATGACACGATAGCAATAAGCCCCGTACGGGGTAATGAAAGCAGTCTTTATTTGATCAGCAGGATTGAGTGCAATCTGGTGAAAACCAGAGTAGGCATCTATGAAAGACAACAGTTCACAACCAGCAGTGGAATCGATCACCTGATCGATGCGAGGTAGCGGGAAAAGATCCTTGGGGCATGCCTTGTTCAAGTCGGTGTAGTCGACACACATGCGCCATGCAGTGGCAGCCTTGGGATCCTCCTTCTTCTTCTCGACCATGACCGGGTTGGCTAGCCAATCCGGATGCAGCACCTCCATGATGAAATTGCTTATCAGTAACTTGGTGATCTGGTCACCAATGGCCTTCCTTCTCTCATCTCCGAAGCGGCGCATAGCCTGCTTCACTGGTTTGGCGTCAGGACGCACATGTAAAGAGTGCTCAACCAACTCCCTCGGGACTCCTGGTAGATCTTCATTGGACCAGGCGAATACATCCCGATTCTCACGGAGGAAGTGGATGAGCTCGCTTTCCTATTTCTCCGCCAACCCGGAGCCAATGATGGCTACGCGGTCGGGGAACTCGGGGTCGACCTGGACCTTCTTGGTCTCCTGAGATGCCTGGAATGCGGTCCCGTGCTGGGTACTCAGCACACCTTGCGCGCCAGCTTGCGCGGATTGCGCCATGGCCACCACCTCATACATCTTCTTCTTTTCGGCAGCAATCACCATCGACTCCGCCAACTGGGAACTAGCAGAGGCACACTCCATGGACTTCTTGTAATCACCAGAGATAGTAATTATGCCATTGGGACCAGGAATCTTCATCTTCAGATATGCAACATGGGTAGAGGCCATGAACTTGCTCAGAGCAGGCCTGCCGAGTAGAGCGTGGTAAGGACTCTGATGGTCAACCATCTCGAACTGCAGGCGCTCTGTGTGGTAGTTATCCCTGGTGCCGAATAGCACATCGATCCACACTCGGCCAATCGGGTTGCACGAGATCCCGGGCACAATACCATGGAAGGTGGTCTTGCTGGGCAGCATCATGTTCTCGGCCAGGCCAAGCTTCTCGAGCGTGTCTTTGTACACGATGTTGATGCTGCTGCCGTTGTTGATTAGCACCTTGCTGAACCTCACATTCTTCTCGGGACCCAGGAAGGTAGGATCCAGCACCAAGGCATAGCTACCCGGGTTGGGCATCACCTTGGGATGATCTACTCGGGACCACCTGATCTCCTGGTCACACCAATACATGTAGTGAGGGACAGCAGGAATCACTGCATTGACCTCCATGGCCCGCCTGTGCTGTGATTGCTTGTCGACTGGCTCAGAAGTGAAGATCATGTAGCTCTCATGGTGCTCTTGGTACTGATTGGAGCCTCCGCCCCCATTGTTGCCGTTGTTGTTGCCCTGGTAGTTGTTGTTGCCTCTGTTGTTGTTGTTGCGGTTGTAGTAGTTGTTGTTGTTGCGGTAGCTCTCATTGTTGAAGTTGTGGTTGGCTCCTAAAGCCACCTGGTTCACATTCTCTCTTCTCGGGTACACTGGCGGCCGAGCTGCGGGTGCGCGAGTAGGCTGCACATTGGCATTGGCCGCTGGCAGAGGAGGAGGAGGAGGCAAGCCATCACTCTTGATCACATCCCACCACTCGCACTGCCGAGTAGTGTGGTTAGCAGGCCTCGAGGGGTGGTGAGTGTGAAAACTGCATGGGCCATCCTTCATGTCATCAAAGACAAACTTCTTCGGCTGCTCGGAGTTCCCGCTACCCGACTGAGAGGTGCGAAATGGCTTCTTGTTGCCTTGGCCCTGGTTCTGGTTCTGCCCGTAGGCTCCAGCAGGTTTCTGCCTCTGGCTGCCATCAGCTCCAACAGTCACTGCATTCACCTCTTCAGGATCATACCGAGTATCTACTCGGCGCTTGTTGCGGAACTCGTTGCGCTTGCTGTTGCTGAAGTTTCTTCTCGGCTCAGAGGAGTCCATCAGTGGCTGAGTAGGATCACCGAGTGCGTACTGATCCGCAATCTTGATGGTCTCCGCCAGAGTGTTCGGCATCTCCCTCTGCAATCTCTGCCACAACATACTGCCATGCCTGCATCCCTGCGCAAACCAAGTGATGGTCTGCGCTTCATTCACACCTTCACAGGTGTTCCTCAATGTACTCCACCGAGTAAGATACTCACGGTCTGTCTCGTCTTCTCGTTGCCTGCAAGCGGATAACTGCTGTGGCCTATTCGGCCTCTTGTATGTGCTGGTGAAGTTGCTGATGAAGGCATCCGAGAAGTCCAGCCAGCAATTGATGCTGTTCTTGGGCAAGTTGTTGAGCCAAGTGCAAGCTGGACCCTCTAGCATCTGCGGAACATAGCGCACCGCCCATCTTCTGTTGCCGTTCGCGATATGGACCGCGGTGACATAGTCATTGAGCCAATCCTCGGGCTTGGTGCTGCCATTGTAGCTCTTGGTGCCCCTTGCAAGCTGGAAGTTCTTCACGGACGGCTCGTTCATGATGCGCGGGCCGAAGCACTCGGGGCCAGGAGGACCCGTGTTCTCCAGCCGCGCCGACAAGCTGATCCGGTCCAACTGATGCCTCGCATCTCCAGGCGCCAGCATGCGCTCGCCAACACGATCATGTACATCATAGCCAGCCATCTCCATGGCCGAGTAGCCATCATCATATCTGTCCACCTGCACAGCCGCAGGTTGCTCCACCGGGTTGGCGACAGGCGCCACTGCTCGCGGCTGCTGCCTCTGCCGAGTAGGCGGAGCAGCGGGACGCCGAGAAGGACCTGGACGCGCTTCATCTCGGGCCTGGCTTTGAGCTTGATGGGCTTGAGAGCCTGCTCTTGCAGCGTTGTGTTCCTGCCCGGGCTACTGCGGCACAGCAAGCTGTCTCGCGGCAGCAGCCGGGTCATACACCTGCATTTGCCTATCTCTGGCCGAACGTCCGCTCCGGCTCTTCTCGCGGCTGGGATGCGGAGACGAGGCCTGATCGTTAGATCTAGCCGCGTGCGAGTGCACCACCTGAGAAGCTCCGGCACCAGGGTTGGCTTTTCGGAACTCCTCGTTCTGCCTAGCAGCCTCCAACACCAACTCGTTGAGTCTTTCTTGCTGCCTAACACGCGCATCGCCATCAAGACGAGGCAACTCGGCAGCTACAGCCTCTGCAGCTCTAAGTGTCTTGGCGGGTGTGCTATATCTGGGCCTGGTGGAGGTGTTTGCGGTGGCGGACTGAGCAGGAACCTCTACAACTGTCGCCATCTCGGCACCAAGGTTGCGCCGAGTGGCACCTACTCTGCTAGCCCTCCTAGCGACTGGCGTGAAGCCGTGAGCCTTGTTGTACTCGAGCTGGTCTAGACTCAACTCCAACCTCACCTTATCCAACTCCGCCTGCTCGGCAAGCAGCTCTAGGCGTTGCCGCTCGAGCTGCTCCCTCATGGCTAGAAGCTCGATGTCGGTGGGAGTCGGCATGCCAGGTCGCGTAGCCGACGCGGGAATAACCGTAGAAGTGGAAGGCGGCAAGTTGCACTCCTTCTCGTAGGGCCGGTGAGTCCTGCCACCAGCAGACGGTGCAGCAAGATCCTCGACGACGGCCGCAGCGCCAGTAGCGGCTGCGCCAGTGTTTGCCGCCAAGCCCGTCACCATCACCTCAGCGCAGTTCGCAGAGCGGCACGCGGGCCTTCCGCGAGCAGCGATCACCGCGGGAGGATCCTCCGCGTCATGCACCAGCTCGGGGTACTCGCGGTTGGCGACGGTGGCGACGTAGACGAGGTGAGAGCCGAAGGAGATCACCGAGCCGCCCTCCGGCATGGCCCTGCCGCCGAAATCGCCGGCGTTGTCGGTGATGAAGTCGAAGGAGCCGAATCTGTGGACAAGGCCACAGACCACGCGCTCCGCTGAAGAAGATCCCGTCCGAACAGAAACTCCAACCAGCGCCGCTGGTTGCCCCACGGTGGGCGCCAACTGTCGTGGTGGTGTCACGGCAGATGCCATGGGATGGCTAAAGATGTGGGGACGAAGGACGCTGGAGGTGCTCGGGGAGGGATCACGCGACGACTAGCCGCGTGAGGTGTGAAGTAAACACTGCAAACAACACGATCTACCCAGGTTCAGAGCCCTCGTGAGGAGGTAAAACCCCTACTCCTGCCTTTCTCTATGTATTCTGGTGTCTCACCGAGTAGCCACAGTACAATGTTCTAGCTACCGAGTAGCCACTCTCCTCTCTATGTGATGAACTAGGTCAAGAATTAGGTCACCAAGTGTTCGATCCTGCGATCCTGCGATCCTGCTGCGATCCCTTGCGCGATGCCTCACACAGGAGGCGGCGGGGCACCTTATATACCCGGTGCCCAGCCAGATACGTCCAAACATAGACAAGTGTCGACATAGTGTGCACATCGTCCTTCTTCCGGGTTCCCGCTGACAGCTTTGGTTCCTAATCTTGGCTGCATCTGGAAAGTCGTTGGGCAAAACAAGGGGACAGACTGGTATCACTGTGCCAAACACAGAGTAGGGCCCCCTTATCCTGCGACGGCCTGCTTCCATGCTGTCACTGTCAGGCAGGCCGGTCCCAGATGAACAGTTGTTCGAATACTGCCAAGTACGGACCCAGGATACGCGGGATCCTGTGTCAGAACGGCTCCTTTGACTTTCTGGCCCGAGTAGGTTCCCGCCAATTTTACTCGGGCCAACTCTTCTACTCGAAAGGACATAGCTTGATTGATTCTTCCTTCTGGTCATCTTGAGGTGAGACCGAGTAGCAGTCGACCGGGTAGCAAGTACCGGGTAGGCGGCTACTCGACCAAACCTCTCTTCTGATAGCTGCTTTTACCACTTGCCTTTACCCTACTCGGGGGTAACCCCCCGACACTTCTTTTTTCTTTTTGGGTTTTTTCATTTTTTTTTATATATCCTCACCGGTAGGGGCAACATCCTATATTACAATGAATCATCACACTTTTAGTACTCATAACTCATAATGAAATATCTCTGATGTCTCTAACTGCATGCTCCTGCCAGTGTAGCAGTATGCATAAATAACCATGAATCTCATCATCAAGTAACATAATGGAGGTGGATGTTGTGCATAAATATATCTCGGAATGGCTATGGAAATGCCATGATAGGTAGGTATGGTGGCTGTTTTGAGGAAGAATATATGGGCTTATGTGTAGGAGAACAAAGTCCTCCCACGGGATTTGGATGCACTGGCGAAGTTGGCACCAACTCTCAATGTGAGAAAGGGCAATGCACAGTACCGAAGAGGCTAGCAAATATGGATGATGGAAGTGTCAAGAACCTCAACATAGACTCACAAGTTAAAAGATTGCAGCAAGCAAATCATCTTACAAGGCAAAGTGCAAATCACTCCAAGAGGGTCCGTGGCAGTGACAAGTCACTATTGGCTACCCCGACTGTAGCGCGTAACATTAGGCCGATCAGAAATGTATCACTTGTAGCAATCATATATCATTGTTTCTATCAGCTAGTAATTTAAGTGTGGCACAACTTAAAGTTTCTTAGACCAATCATTAAAAGTTTCTACTTACTAGTCCTCCCCATTTATCCATTAAGAAAATTAATATCTCAAAACGACAGCAGTGATTCAAGTGAAGCAGTTTAGTGATCTACAAGACCATGCAATCTTTTCCACTATACCAACTATCACAATAGCATTCCTATTTCCAAGCAAACACGCATATGAGAACCATCTAACTACAAAAGCAAACAGCTCTGAACAAAGGATGCATGCAAAACAAGAGCTGGAAGCACTAAAATATCTAAGCATGAATACTCAAAAATATAAGTGAAGCACAAGACTATTCTAGCGAAAAAGCGGAGCGTGTCTCTCTCCCACAAATATGATAAGATCCAACCATAAACTACAGCAAAGAAAACGAAACAAACTGAAAACAAAAATAAAAAATCTCCAAGTAAAGCACATAAGATGTGACCGAATAAAAATATAGTTTCGCTAGAAGTGACCTGAAAAATTGTTGATGAAGAAGGGGATGCCTTTGGCATCCCCAAGATTAGATTCTTGAGTCTTCTTGGAATTTGCTGGGATGTACCATCGGTGCATCCTCAAGCTTAGGATTTTCACTCTTCTTGATCACATCATATCATCCTCTTCTCTTGACCCTTGAAAACTTCCTTCACACCAAACTTCTCACAATCTTCATTAGCAACGTTAGTGCAAATCGAAATAATAAATTCACATAGTTCAGTTTCAACACAAGCCTAACACTCATAAACAAATTAGATACTGTCACAACTTCTTTTAAAACTCTTTTTCTCAAAAGAACGCCAAAAGAAAGAGATTAAGATGCAAATGCAATTATTGGTAGAAATCTGTCAAAACAGGACATTAGGTAAAGATGATTTTTTTTTCGAAAATCCTCTGTTGCTCAAATCAAAAAGTGGTCAACTAAAAAAGGTTGTGTATATATCCCAGGATGATGCACACAAAAACTCAGGTCATTTTGAATTTTCTGTGATTTATACGATTTTAACAGGGACATCAGAAATCTATTTCCTGCGCAGAAATCCGAAATATAGTCTCAACTTTCCACTAGAGGCTTTACTTGGCTCAACTAATACATGAAAATAAAGATACAAAGGAGTTTCTACATAACTATACAACCCTAGACTCAAAGAAAACAGAGAAAAACAATGCAAAAATAAAAACATGGGTTATCTCCCAAGAGATGCTTTTCCTTAAAGTCTTTTAGCTAGGCATGATAATTTGAGAATATGCTCACATGAGAAATATGAATTGAAGCAAAAGATAGAATCAAGAAGAAAATATAAAACACCTTTAAGTCTAACCCACTTCCTATGAAAAGAATCTTATAGAAAAACAAGTCAACGAAGCACAAAATGACTAGCATAGGAAGACAAAATAAGCGCAACTTCAAAAATTTCAACATAAAGAGGGGAAACTTAATATTGTTGAGATGCATAAAACCATGTTTTCCTCTCTCATAATAACCTTCAGTAGCATCATGAATAAAATTAACAATATAACTATCACAATAAATATTCTTATCATGAGCCACATGCATAAAAGAATTTATACTCTCCACATAAGCATAGCCATTCTTATTAATAGTAGTGGGAGAAAATTCAACAAAATAGCTATCATTATTATTCTCATCACCATAATCATTAAATATAGTAGGCATATTGTAATCATAATTATTTTTTACCTCGATAGTAGGTGGACTAAAAATGTCATATTCATCATTGTAAACAGGTGGAACTAGAATACCACAATCATTATAATCATCATATATTGGAGGCAAAGTATCATCAAAGAAAATTTCCTCCTCAAAACTTGGGGGACTAAAAATATCATATTCATTAAAACTAGCTTCCCCAAGCTTATACTTTTCCATATTATTAGCAATAATGGTGTTTAAAGAGTTCGTACTAATAACATTGCCACTAGCATGCAAATAAAGTTCCATAGGTTTTTTAATTTTCTCTTCAAACACTTCATGTCCTAATTCAAGATAAATATTATAAAGCTCTCTCATATTTTTGTTGTTTTCCATTAAGTCTAACTAGTAAATATAAAAACAAGGAATAAGTAAAAATAAGCCTAACTAGTGAAAACAAGAAACAAAAAGATATAATTACATAATCTAAAGGAAATAACTTTGAGCACTCACACCCGAGGATGTGAGAACCTTTTACCTTACCTCCCCGGCAACGGCGCCAGAAAAGAGCACGCACACTTCTATTCTTGTAGACAGTGTTGGCCCTCCAAGTGCAGAGGTTTGTAGAATAGCAGCAAGTTTCCCTTAAGTGGATCACCAAAGGTTTATCGAACTCGGGGAGGTAGAGGTCAAAGATACCCCTCTCAAGCAACCCTGCAATTAAGATACAAGAAGTCTCTTGTGTCCCCAACACACCCAATATACTTGTTAGGTATATAGGTGGACTAGTTCGGCGAATAGATAGTGAAATGCGAGTAATATGGGTGGTTATAAGTAATAATAGCAATCTAAAATAAATATGGAAGCAAGCAAACATGTAGCAGAACATGCGGAAAATGGTGTTTCAATGCTTGGAAACAAGGCCTATAGATCCTACTTTCACTATTGGACACTCTCAACAATGATCACATAATTTAATAACTAAATATCTTCTCTTCACTATGCTACTCTTAACCCTCTCCGGTTGGATAACGAACACTAAGCATTGCGTAGGGTTGCAAAAAAGCATTCCTTAAAGTAAGCATTCCCATGTCTAGTTAACCCCACGCTGTCACTATGAGCGTCCTAGAAGGTACTAGACAAACACCACAATTCATAGAGGAGACACACACGATGTGCACACTGTCACCTTCACACCGCGGGACAAGGTGACTCCAAAGTTCATATTAATAGAACACTTGAGTAGCACAAGATGAAGAGTGACATCTACTTATTCAACTAGATTACAAAGCTCACGATCACATATAGATCACATCATGGGAGAGAGAGATGAACCACATAGCTACAGGTAGAGCCCTCAGCCTCGGGGAGAACTACTCCCTCCTCATCATAGGAGACATCAACGACGATGGAGATAGCGGTTGAGTCGATGGAGATGGCTTCCGGGGGGCACTTCCCCATCCCGACAGGGTGCCAGAACAGAGACCTGTCCCCCCTAAACTTGGGTTGACGATGACGGCGGCTGCGGAAGATTTCGTGGAATTTCGCCGATTCTCCTAGGGTTTTTCCTCGGGGGAGTATAAATAGGCGAAAGGACGACGTCAGGGGGTGGCCAGGGGGCCCACACCACATACCGGCGCGGCCAGAGGGGGAACCGTGCCCTCCTATGGTGTTGTGGCTCCCGGGAACCCCTCCGGGTTTCTTCGGGACTCCGTGGACCCTTTGAAACTTCTAATACTTCTGGCTTTTGAATTTTCCAATTCCGAGAATATTTCAGAACAACTTTTCTGAAACTAAAAACAGCAGAAAACAGGAAAGTGGCTTTGTGGCATCTTGTCAACAGATTAGTCCGTAAAATCGATAAAAATGACATACAATATAAGAAAAACATGTAGCGATTGGCATAATATCAACATGGAACATCAGAAATTATAGATACGTTGGAGACGTATCACATGTTAATGGTCTTCCTAAAGACATTGTTTTGATAGCTCAGACTTTGTCCAGGATGAAAACCTAAAATCTTGTATCGGGCGACGGCGGCGTTTGTGCACTGTTTTTCTTCTTGGAGGCGTCGCTTTTGGATAACCTTTTTAATTCTGGGTGTTGCCTTTGGTGATGGTTTGTGGGGCTGCTGCTGCAAGAATTTGATTACCGTGGCGGGAATTTTTTTTTCTCTTTCAAGCTATGTGTATTATGGATGTCGTTTGTGATTTTTTTTTCGAAAATGGGTGAAGCCCCAGCTTCTGCATCGATCGATGCACACAATTTTTATTGCATAGTTTTAAATCTATATCATCTTACAATCATCTGTCACACAAGTTTGTGACAACAAAAATAAATATCCACAAGAGCACACTAAAAGTACTACACGTCCCCAAGCCGATTAGTGTGCTGCCACGCAGCCCAACTGAAAAAACCCTAAGCGACCATCAGGAGCCGGGAACATCCAGTAACCATAAGCTCTCTCTGATCCACCGCGAGAAGGAGAGCCCAAAGCTGGATGAAATGCACCGCCAGAGAGATAACTTGCAAAATATGGAATGATTTTGATCTATTAAAGACAATGTTATTTCGACAATGGCATATTGACCAACAAATAGCTTAAAATCCTATCCGAATTCTAGCTTTGGTCTTCTTATCAATACCATTCAACCCAATTCGTAAACATATTGGTTATATTGGTCGGATGTGTGATGTTATAAGTCGAAAATACCACCCACCATATTTATTTAGCAAAAGGGTAAGAGGTAAACAAATGCTCAATTGTCTCCTCTGAGTCATAAAAGGAACATTTCGTACACCAATGCCAATTTATTTTAACCAGGTTATCTTTAGTGAGGAAGACTTTATTATTAAGGAACCACATAAACACTTTAATTTTCAAACTTATTTTGAGCTTCCATAGATATGTACGCAAAAATCTTGTATGGGCACTCATAAGATCTTCCTACGTAGACTTAACCGTAAACACCTCATTAGATGTTAATTTCCCCACAGAGGAATCGGTTTCATCATTCAGAATGTCCTCCATCAGTCGGCGACATAAGTGAGACCAAGAGTCCCATAACTCACCAATTAGTGTCCTCAGAAAAATCATATTTATCGGAGGTGAACTAGCAAGAACATCATGTACAGAAACATTTTTCCTACGAGCGATGTTATATAAAGATGGATATTTATTTTTGAGAGGCGTACTCCCCAACCATGTATCTTCCCAGAACCGAGCTATTGAACCATCTCCAATCTTGAAAAAAAACGTGATTGAAGAAGTCCTCTTTGACTCTCATCAATCCTTTCCGGAATGAAGAATCTGTAGGTTTGGCCTCCACCTGAGCCAAAGTCTTATCATTGAGATATTTATTATAAAGCAATTCCTGCCAAACCTCTTTCTCGTTTAATGGTTTAAACAACCATTTACTGAGTAGGCATTTGTTCTTTAACTCAAGTACCTCAATGCCTAAACCTTCCTGATCCTTGGGTCGACAAATAACATTCTATTTAGTCAGCCTATATTTTCGCTTATTCTCATCACTTTGCCAGAAAAAGCGTGTTCTAGAGTAGTCAAGTCTCTTTCTTACCCCCTTAGGTATTTCGAGAAATGATAACATAAACATAGGTAGACTTGTTAACACTGGATTCACTAAGACAAGCCGATCTCCATATGATACGATAATAACTTGCCTTTCCAGCATCTCCTCTTCCCTTCAAAGCGACTCTCTACCATATACCATTTATCATTGCGGAGAACTCATTGCGAAGAGTTCTATGATGGATCGGTGCCCAAGGTATTTAAAAGGTAATGAGTCAACCTCACAACCAAAAATGTGTTTGTGTTGTTCCTCATCCTCCTTTGTCTTTCCAAAACAGAAAATCTCGCTCTGATGAAAACTTAGTTTGGCCCCTACAATTGCTCAAATACGCATAAGATTAGCTTCATATTTACTGCTTTGTGACATTTTGTTGGTGCAGAGTCTAGGTATAATCCATATCTTCGTGATATTAATATATTCCCTTTATAAAAAAGAACTACCACGTTAAGTTCATGAGAACACGGAGGCAGCATTAGCTCTTCGCGTCCTGGAAAGTGAGTTTAATATCGCACACTTTTCTCATTGTCATCTACCTTGTTGAGTTTTCATTGTTAGTATTCACATTGTAACTTTGTGAGTGCGCCGAGTAGGTTTTCATGCCATCGGATACACTATTTTTCGTGTCTTTGTGGTAGTTTGGTACCGGCAAAGTTCTTATAGCATGGGAAAAATGCACTGCACACCCAGTTTATTTTACAGTTGAATTCTTATGCTGAAATGAGGCCTAATTTGGTCCCTTGATTCACAACCCATGGTTTAGTTTGAAACCAAATGTATAAGCATTTTTTAAACTGTCTTTCAGTTGACAACTGAAAATGCTCGTCTATCAAGGTCCATTCAAGGATGCTCACGTTGTAGTTCCAGAGACACACAATAGTAAAGTGAGGTCGCCAGCAATGCTTCTGCACCCGAAGGGTGCCTCTGGTCCATTCGTGGGATTTCTTTCGACCGTCCAGTACAAGTGCATCTCCAATGGCTTCGGCAATATCAGTCCTCTACGGCTCTACCTGTAGATCCTCTACATGATTTGGAGCTTTCCTCAAAACCATAGTACATCAAGCCAAATAGATTGGTATCAAAGCCGCGGTGTTTATTCAAAATAATATTTTGCATATCTCATTTCCATTTGAGGTCCAATCTTATACTATACCAATTTTTGTATTAGATAAGCAGGATAGACCAGAGCTATTTTTTAAAAGTAAGAGCAGACCAAACAGGAATACAATGAACCTAATCTTATAACATTGGGCCACGCAATATACTTCTTGTTAACTCAGCTTGTACTCAGTTACTGAAAGACAATACAATATCTTTATGTACAAGGGATTCTGAAATCTCATCACAGAAACACTGGCTAAGGAGGCAACAGGTTGCGTTGTGTATTAGGGGTTCCACCTGAACCACAGATGCTCAAGGCCCACCACCGTATATTATACGAACTGACCCTACTGCTATCAATATCTACTGGGGTGGTTCGGGATGAGGAGAGGCAGGAGATTCAGGCGCCACAGCGAATTGCATCGTCCCGTTCCGGTGGAGAATGATTGCCACCTCTGTTGGTAATAGCATTGCTTCTTCCTGTTCACCAAACAATGTAAACCGTCAAATACAATATATTAAAATAAAGGACAACCCAATTTTTCAGATAGCAGTGTTGACTATTAAACAGGAGATGTGCACAGCATTCAGTTTCCAACCAACACCAATTCACGGGTACTTAATTACTGGTAAACTGATCAGGCAGGTTATGAATTTTCTTTTCTGACATAGCAACATCATGTCTGAGCAGTAAGGATAAAACTGCACCTGTCCCAAATACCAACTAGGGTATGTGCGCAGTCAAAGAAATAACATTAAATACTTTTCCATGTGATTTTCCAACTAAATATTTGAAAAACCAAAGCTTCGTTGATAAACATTATGTAGAACAAAAGCATTTGCGGTCAGTCACCAACCTGTCTTTGCCTTTGACGCTGCATGATACTAATAGCCCAAGCCATGATGTAGCATGGCAGAAGAAATCCAGCTGCCCTCAAAAGGAATAGCTGTCAAAGACCAACAATCAGAAAAATGAAGGGCAAAGGACTTGCCTAACTTGATAACAGCAGTAGACAATATTAAGTAGTGTGTTAGAAATCCACACATACCGAGAAAATAGCGGACACGTCATCTTCAGCATCACTACTGGTGATGGTTAGTGTGTGCCTCAAGAGCAGAAGAGCCATTAGCTGGATATAAACAGAGCAAGAACACATCAACTATCACCCAATATTAACATCATGGCAACGGAAACATTAACAAAAAAAAAAACATAACGAACTAGAAAAAGAAATAAGGAAGCAAAAGATCTTTCTGAGTGATCTGGTTGACCAGGTAAGGCCAGGTCAAGGGACCAGATCACAAATTTACAAAATAGGAGAAAAAAGAGTGCACCTTTTTGAAACAAATTATTGTCTACAGAAATACTTACAATTAGAAAAATTGAGCGGCAAAAGGCAGCAGCATTATTGTTTGTTGCAGCATATTCATCATAGTCATCTTCAAGTAAACGGTGTTGAGCAGCAGCCATAGCCAAGATTCGAGTATCATGTAAATCCAAACGATTGCCAGAGATGGACCAATCTCCACTAGTACGAAAAACAACACAGAAATGACACATGAGATATTCAAAAGAACTATATGCTTGAGGTATAAATTGCTAATTGCTCACAAAGAATATTCAGAAAATGACAGGATGACAAAAGATCAGTTTTAATACTGATTATAGCAACCTTATCTCTATAGTAGTCTCATCATGATGTATCCGTGGTGGGGCAGTATAACCAGGCTTGTACGACTGAACAACAGAGAACAAAAATTCATAATCTGACTCGCAGCAACAAAGTTCACTAAATCCACGTAGGAAACATGAACAGTACTACACAAAGATACTTTAGAAAAAAGATGACAACTTAGTGCATAAGAAATCATGAAATTCTGCAAAATATTTTAAGCCATTTTTTTAAAATTGGGTTATGATGCATATACATGATCCCACTTGTATATTGTATTTAAGGTGGGTTTAGTTACTTACCACGAATGCCTGATGTGCAAATAATAATTATAAACGACATACACGAATGTGGTACATTGAGATAGTGCAAATAGCACGAGGAAGAAAAAATTATAAACTTCCAGCTTGCTTTTTTGAATTTGCGTATTAGTAAAAAGGCGACAGATCTAAAATACTAAGCTAAGTGGGGGATAGCACAAAACTTATGTTACAGAAACCAAATTTACATGCAAAGAGAACTGGTAGAAAATAGGTGTAACCTAGCACGAGGGGAGGGGTTGTGCAGATTCCCTTAGTCACACACACTTGTATATGTCACTAAATACAGGAATGGAAAAAAGGACATGCATGCTACCATTTCACCCACGAACAGAAGTAAAGATGCAACAGTTTCTTACCTCATGGCAGATTTCACAGATTATGTCTCCCTTCTCATTGCACCATCGCTGCACACACTCCCTGTGAGCATACTGTGCAATAAAATGTTGTAGAACAATATTTAGCCAACATATGTAAATGAATGTAAAGGTCCTCATAAACATACACTGCTTCCATCACATAAATGCTAGCAAGGATATAAGGTACATTTGAGTAAGCATTTATATCACGCGTTCATTGATAGTAACAGGAAGTGCCTTCAGTTAAGGGCTACCCACACAAGATAACTAGCTCTTGTGACTTTGTCCATAAGCTTGTTGGCTTGTTGCAGGTAGCTATCAACATGCAGAAAAAAGGATGACTGACTCTTTAAGCAACAATATGACAACCCAAACATGCACCTATTCACTCATACTATCATTACTTTACCTAACTACTTCGCCCTGAAACTATCAGGATAGATAGCAACAAAGAAGATCATACCATACAAAACAGAATAGACACCCCACCTAACTTATAGGTGCATCTAAAGGCACATCACAGTATATTAATAATGTGTTCCTATGGCATGAGCTACCAATCAGCTTTTAGTTCAACTGCATTGCTATCCATTTCTTGTGCAGGTTGCACGCATGCGCTGTACACTGTGAACACTTCACATTGTTTGACACGCCTAAATTCATGATCTACCAACAATAAGAGGATTATGAGGAGAAAATAACATTAGCAACATGAATTGCAAGCAGAAGCCTAGTGCAGAGAAGGAAGCGTGCACCTTTAGGCTGCCACTGCAAGCGCAGGGGCTCTCAAGGTTCTTGGCCAGGTCCTCCTCTTGGCAAATGCGGCACTCCACCATCCAAATCGGTGCCTCCACTTTCTCCCCGCAGGACGCTACCTCACCGGCGCGGGACGCCATGAGCCCCCCAACATCCACCACAACATGATCCCCCATCCGAGTAAACTACCCCAAAAATGTTACGCCCCAAAGCCCAAACTTCTGCACGAATTCGATACCTGCAATCCATCAAACCCTCAGAATCGTCAAAAATAGCCAAGGTTTACAGCAAATCAGACGAATTACAGGAAGAACCGAGGGCTAAAACCCTAGAAATTCCGATGGGGACTGAACCGGGGACAAATCCAGACGGACCATTCTTGGGTCAAATCGAGGCTTTCGCCTCCCAAAATGCAAAAAAACGAAAGAATGCGCATATACCAGCGATCAGAAAGGAAATAGAGAGGGAAAAGGGGGCCATTCACCTCAACGGACGAGCTGTGAAGCACTCCTCCTCGAAATATCTCCAGGTTTTCTTTGCGTTTGTCTCGCGAGGAGGCGCGCGGCGTTTTATCCCTCGCCGCTTCACGGCCCCAGCCGTTCGCCGTTTAGCCCTGACGGGAAGGTCGAATGTACCCAAAAAAAAAAAAAGTTGTAACTTCCGTTACCTACAGCATCTCCACTCGCCTCCACCCCCAACCCACACACCCACACACCCCCACACACGCACGCACCCCCACCGGCACCCGAGGAAAGAAAAATCTCCCACTCGACCCTAAGAGCCTAAAAAACACCGATTAGACAAAAACACGCGTCGGTGAACCCACAACCCCCCCTCCGGCGCGCGGGAAAGAAAAATATCCCACTCGACCCTAGGAGCCCAAAAAAGCCGATTAGGCCAAAACACGCGCCAGCGAACCCAACACGCTGGAGCAGCTGGAGGCGACGAAAATGCGCGGGAAAAAGGCTCGCGCGGAAAAACTCGGCGGTGGCCTCGGCTTGCCAGCGAGTGCGGTGGCTTTGTCCTCATCGTCTCGCCTTGCTCCCCGTGAGAATCAATGCGCCGACAGCCTTCCCTCGTGGCCACGACCTTTTGTCAGGCGATCCGCCCACGAGGCGGCGCACTGGCGAGCCACCGCCGACCCGCGCCCATCGCTATAAAACGACACCCAGTTCGCTGTTGAACACACACAACTCTGCTCGCCTTCTGCTCGCCCACCTCCTCCGTCAAAGCTCGCCCCCCTCCCGCTCATCCTCCAATGGCAGAACGTTTCCTCGGCGACGGCGAACGGCTTCGGCCGCCGCTGGCTGCGCGAGGGCGAAGCCTACCTCCTCATGGGCGCAGATTACCCGACACCGCAGAACATGCGCGTGTCGGGTACATGGCGCCTCAGCAACGGTGGCGTCCCCGTTTCGCCCGTTCCCACCGACGAGCAGCGCCGGGCCGAGATACATGCCATTAGGGTGGCCATGCCGGCGGACGCACACCTCAACCCACGTTGGGCGACCAACAAAGCGGTTGTCTTGACGATGTATTTCGAGCAGCGCCACCGTCAGCAAGTGGAGTCCACGAATGGCGCGGCGGTCGTCGTCGATCGCCAGAACTCCGGCGGCCGCCGAGTTTGGTGGGGTGTGCCCGGACGCACGCTCTCGGCCACATCAAGGCCAACAACACCCCACGGATGGAGTACCCACCACCGTCCTCTGCTCACCACCGCGGGGTGCCCTGGTTGCCGAGGCGTAGCTTCTCGAGGTCGTCTTCTTCATCCACGGCCACGTCTTCGCGGTCATCTAGCTTGGCACCACAAGCCCCTCTATTCCCTGTGATGCCGGAGCCCGAGCCCGAGCCATAGACGCCACTACTATGGCGCTCGCGCCGCAGTGGAAGCCTCGTTATAAACAAGAGTGGCCGCCGCTATCCCTCGCCTCCCGCTATTGCCATAGTCTGGTGAAGCCAAGGAGGAGCACGCGGAGTGGGTGTCGGACGACATCGAGGTCGGCATTGCCTTGTCCCGCGACCAGTACGTCGCCGAGGAGATGGAGCGCCAACGCTGCACGCCGACGCGGCCGCGTAGAAAGGGGCGTCGTCGTGCTGGACGACAGCGATGAGAAGGCCGCCGCGCCGGCGAAGAAGCCATTCAAGAACGTCAGAGAGAGCTGCATCTACGAGCCGCCGAGGGACGGTGACTACACCAGCCATATGTACTGCATCCTCGACATCAACTAGTCGTAGCTATGGTTTTTAGTTTGAACCGCGCCGAATACGGCTATGTTTTAGGTCTTTTAGCCCAACTATTGATGTAATCGCCTATGTTCTCTCTAAATTTATTGAATTCCGTCTAAATTTGTCGAATTTTGGAAATCTTGTTTGGGGCACGTCTGGGGCCGACGACTGGGAACTATCGCCTCCTCCCTCCCGGTGGTTGTTGCGATCGAAAAATGGTCTCGGGGCCGAAAGAGTGGAGATGCTCTTAATTGTATTAATCACAAAGGCCAGCATCAGCTTCTTCTTGTAGCAGGAATCCCAATGGAGACTGCACCTGGGATCGGTGTTCTTCCGGTGCACCGAAATACCCGCTTCTCAGAAGAGTCGACATTGTCAATCTCCAATGATTTTCCCTTGTCCGGACTGGCACCATTGATCTCATCCCATTCTTCCTTGTCCGGGTTGTACACACCCTCTCGAACCCTCTATCTCTGTCTTGAACCACATGTGGCGTGCCTCCCACTGAGCTTGTGCTTTGGCCTCGACTTAGAAGGTCCACTCAATTCCATCCTCTCTTATTTAAGCTCTTCAGCCTCCCGCCTCGTGGCCTTAATTTTTGACTTCTTCTTTTCCTTTCTCTCCCGCTTTGCCTCTATAGTTTCATACACACTCTCGACGAGCTCGTGTTTGCAACTTGGGGGAGGAGCATGCGCCACTCAGAGAGTAAGTAACGTCTTCGCACGATGGAAACCATACCCACCGCAGATCCTCGGGGTCGTTGTCTTGCTACCTGGGTGATAGTAGCAGGATCTCGACGACGAGGGAGTCGATCTCGAAGCCATGTTCGTGGCGTATCGGCAACAGAGGGGGCGCGCAACTAGGCGATATAGTGGAGATGGCAGAGCTCGGGGAGGGAGGCGCGGGTCGGCATGATTTGGCATTTATGATAGCTTGAATCTCCATAGGTGGAGTGTTAGAGAAAAAAAAGGAGCAGTGATAATAGTTTATGAAGATTCATCCTTATTTGAAGATGCATAAAAAATAGACGTTAAATAATCAGATGATTCTGTGTGTCTCCTACATGGAATAACAATCCTCTCGTGAATCAAAAACAGATGCCTGGAAATAAGGTGATTATTATCTTCCTGGAGCTCTTTCATGTTCAAAGTTATTCAACATCTTTAACTATTTCTACTCGAGCTTAAGTAATTTCATGATTTATTGTTTCAAATTATTTAGTTCAATAGTTAGTGTCACATCTTTCTACATTTTCTTGGCAAGAGAATTTTCCTTTTTATTCATAAGTTTTTCTTGTTTTCTAACTAGGTTTGGCAAGACTTTTGTATGAAGGCCTACTGTGAGACACACATACTATCCCTGCATAGGTCATGGTCACCATTTGGTGTGGCTCTAGATTGTCCCGACATCAAGAAATTCTTCTCCAAGCGATGGCAGACCTCGCCGGTGCAAGGTGGAGTGGTATCAGAACCATGCGACATTGGCGTATGGTGGTGAGGCAGAGATGGCGGTGGCCACACGCGTTCGAGGCTAGATCTAGGAAAGGTGGTCCAAGGTATGGATGTTGCTTGTGTTGCAAAAGCTCTATGTGTTGGGAATATGCCCTAGAGGCAATCATGTATGATGTAATTCCCACTGTATTCATAAAGTTATTAAGTTGTCCTTGTTTTGAACATCTGATATATGTCATTGAATATGTGATTCGATTGTGGAACTATATATTCATGTTGTTCATACTAGATTGTCCTTGGTCATTTAGGTTGTGCTGGACACACACCCTAGACTAATGTGAGTGTTGGCTGATGACACGGTTCCACTTGTCATGGGCATGGTGATGCCATTCCAACGTTCACGGACTTGGCTAAAGAGTTTAGTAAGTCGGACTGACCCACATTGAGATGCAACGAGCAAGTCGTCATTTGCATGTCTCAATCAATGTAATCCTTAGACCTGAGGTTGTCACACAATCCGAGTTGTGGATCACCGACTTAGGTTCTGTCAAACGTTGTTCTGTGACAAGGCAACTATAAAGGCAGAGTTCGGGTCGAATGAGAAGCAAGCTGCGTGATGTGGATAATCAAGATGGAATTTTGCCCCTCCGAATGGAGAGATATTCTCTGGGCCCTCTCGAGTGATATGATTCAGGAAGCATGGCCATGCGCGACTCAGTTAAGTGTTAACTGTGTCGATTGACTAAGAGTTAGTCAGATGAATCACATATCACGGATCGAGAAGAGAGTTAAACTATTTAAGGGATGACGATAAAATCGCCTATAGTTTGACAAGGTATATCGTGAGGCAAAAGGGACTAAGATGAATATCACATTGAAAGGTATGTCGTCATGACTCAATGGGACTTGGGAGTCGGCACGTTCTGCTAGGAGCCGCTACCGATTGATCGATTGAGAGTCGGACTCTAATCGTGTCCAAGTTGCCATGAGCCTGCAGGGTCGCACACTTAAGAGCGGGAGCAAGTATTGGTTGGGTTGGACCCGAACCGGAAATGAACTGATTTTGTGAGTCGGACTCACAGAGGGAATGGGCCACAAGTGTTGTGCAGCCCACTACCATACGCTATATAAAGAGGGGCGCAGGTTGCCCAGCGGGCACGTTAGTCCACTCTCCCATGCGTTGGGAACCCTAGCCCCACTCAGTCCAGCCGTCGCACCGGACCTAGCAGTCCGCCGTCGGAGCTCCTCCTCGTACGTGTGGATACCGGCAGAGGTGTTGTATGTTCAGCACTTCGGTTCGCGGGATTGGATCGGCCGGATCGGATCGTGGGACTGCACTGCCCCGACGCGCTTCATCGATAATCCGCAACCGCGCGTCTAGTGGTAATCATCGTGGCCTTCTACCTCGGCTAGATCTTGGAAGCACCGCGTAGGAAAAAGTTTTGTTTATCTCTACGCGTTCCAACATTGGTATCAGAGCGGTAGCTTCTGGTATTAGGCCCGAGATCCGTACATATGTGATATGTAGTTAGCGTTAGATGTGATCTAATTGCTGTTTTGGTGGTCGGTCTATGAGATAGATCGATATTGTACAAGGTTGATTGGATCAATCGTACTCGGGGTTAATGGATGATCTGGTTTCCGTGATCATAATGCTAAGGTCGTGGAACAACTTACCCCTACCGGTCGGTTTCCGCCATCGGGGTATACCGTGACACATAAATCCAGTTGCAGTGATCGAAGATCAAAGAGTTTGGTCGAATCGGAATACGGATCAGATTCGGGTAAAATCGTTTTATCCGATGAAGAAATCCATGATCGGAATGCAGATGAGATCTGCGTTTTTGCAGGAAGTTGTGAATGGTATGGCTTATGTGCATGTGATGTGTGTAATCCATACATGATCTGCGTATCATGTTCTTGTCAGCCGGCTGGAGCCTAGGTGCTGTCATTTTATTGTATAACGACCTGCGTGTCGGATTCTCTATGTAAATTTTCATTTACTAGCTAGTGTAGCTTGTTGGAGAACCGGAAGGCCTGCAAGTCGATGTACAAGTCGGCTACATGGAGCAAGATGGCACGTGACAAGAGTTGGCACGAGTCGACTTGCAAGCTTCGTGGAGATGGAGATCACCATGAAGAGAGCCATACCATTTCACATTATAATTGCTTTATTTGTGTTATTGTTATGTCTCTATTTACCTCTATTTAGATAGTTGGTAGATTTTAATCCCTCAAAGAAGGTCTAGTCGGTCGCCCCGCCAGTGCTGCACCATCACAAGTCGGACATTTTTGGTAGTGGGCTCATGAAATTGAGGTGCTACCAATTCTTTCCGGTTAGGTGGGTTTGAGTCGGACTCTTACAAGCAGAAGCACTTGGTAATCTAGACGAGTCCATCACAACGGTTGTGGGGCTCGGGGCGAGGTAGGTTGGGAGCCGGGGCATGTGATGTCACACAACTAACAGGAGTCGTATTGGATACGATTGGCAAGGTGTTGCCTACCTAGATCACTTGACGGCTAGCAGTGATGCTAAAGCTCACTAGTCGGCTTGCTTATTTAGGGTCTTGAATCACTTAGCAACCATCGGAGGGATGTTGGTTCTAGTGGGAGCATAAGTATTAAAGCGTTTAATATGCCTGCTCTTTTATGAATACATGTCTTAAGTGTTTTTGCGTATTTTCTGTTGTAGATCAATGGCACCTAGCAACCTTCCTCAGTTGTCCACTTTTGCGTTGAGGTCAATCCTAGAGAAAGATAAGCTTAATGGAACTAATTTCACCAAGTACCGTAATCTGAGGATAGTCCTCAAGCATGACAAGAAAGAACATGTTCTAGAAACTCCACTTCCAGAAGAGCCTGATGATGATGTGACTGTCGCTGTCACAAATGCCTACCGTAAGACTAGAGATGAGTCTACGGAAATTAGCTGTCTTATGCTTGCACACATGGAACCGGACTTGCAGCAGCAGTTCGAGAATGTTGAGGCCTACGATATGATCGAAAGCCTCAAAAGTATGTTCCAGGCTCAAGCAAAGACTGAGAGGTATCAAGTCTCTCAAGCTTTGCTTGGCTGTAAGCTGAAAGACGGCGATCCACTGAGTCCGCATGTAATCAAGATGATTGGTTACATACAGTCTTTGGATCGGCTGGGCTTCCCAATTAACGAAGAGTTCGCTACTGATATAATTCTGAACTCTCTTCCTAGTGCGTATGGTTCGTTCATCTCGAACTACCATATGCATGGTATGGATAAGAGTATCACTGAATTACATGGGATGCTCAAAACGGCAGAGGCTGATATCAAGAAAGGCGCCAGTCAAGTGTTGATGGTGCAGAATAAGGCTAAGTTCAAGAAGAGTTCTTGGACTAAAAAGAAGAAGGATAAGTCAGGAGGTAGCACCCATGGCCCTGTCCAGAGTGCTCCCTCAAAGACTAAGCCTTCTCCTACAGCCGGAGCCAACTGCTTCTATTGCAAGCAAGATGGCCACTGGAAGAGGAACTGCACCAAGTATTTGGCTGATAGAGCCAAGAGTGGAGGTGTGACTTCCAACTCAGGCACGCTTGTGTGCAATGTTATAGACATTTATCTTGCTGATGCGCCTAATAGTTCTTGGGTATATGATACCAGATCAGTTATTCACATATGCAACTCGTTGCAGGGACTGGTAAGAACTAGGAGCGTGGCAAGAGGAGAGGTTGACATTCGGGTCGGCAACAAGGCGAGAGTCGCTGCGTTGGAAGTCGGCACGATGCAACTTCATTTACCTTCAGGATTTTTATTGGAACTGAATAATTGTTATTATGTTCCAGCGCTTAGTCGAAACATTATTTCCGCCTCATGTTTGATGAGACAAGGTTATGAGTCGAATATTAAGAATAATGGTTGTTCTTTATATTTGAAAGATATGTTTCATGACTTTGCACCCGTTCAGAACGGGTTATTTATTTTAAATCTTGATAGTGAATCAGTCTATAACATAAATGTTAAAAGGTTGAAACCAAATGATCTGAATATGACTTACTTTTGGCACTGTCGGCTTGGTCATATAAGTTGGAAGCGCATGAAGAAGCTCCATGATGATGGACTTCTAACTTCGTTTGACTTAGAGTCATTCGAGACATGCGAATCATGCCTACTAGGCAAGATGACCAAGACACCTTTTGCAAGGAGTTGTGAAAGGGCGTCCGACTTGTTGGAACTAATACATAGTGATGTATGTGGACCAATGAGCACGACAGCTAGAGGTGGTTATGAGTACTTCATTACCTTCACTGATGATTTGAGTAGGTATGGATATATCTATTTAATGAAACACAAGTCGGAAGCCTTTGAAAAGTTCAAGGAATTCCAGAGTGAGGTACAAAATCAGCTCGGCAAGAAAATAAAGTTTCTACGGTCGGACCGTGGAGGCGAGTACATGAGCCATGAGTTTGATGACCATCTAAAGAGTTGTGGAATAGTTCCTCAACTCACTCCGCCGGGTACACCGCAGAGAAACGGTGTATCAGAACGGAGAAATCGGACCTTGTTGGACATGGTACGATCAATGATGAGTCGGACAGATCTACCTTTATCATTTTGGGGTTATTGTCTAGAAACTGCAGCTTTCACACTAAACAGAGTACCATCAAAGTCAGTAGAGAAGACACCACATGAGATGTGGACGGGCAAAAAGCCAAGTTTGTCTTTTCTTAAGATTTGGGGTTGTGAGGTATTTGTCAAGCGACTTCAGTCGGACAAGCTCACGCCCAAGTCGGATAAGTGTATTTTCGTGGGGTATCCGAGGGAAACCTTGGGGTACTACTTCTACAACCGGGAAGAGGGCAAAGTGTTTGTCGCTCGGAATGGTGTCTTCCTTGAGAAAGAGTTTCTCAGTCGGGAAGTTAGTGGGAGCACGGTGCAACTCGAAGAAATTCGAGAGGAACCAGCTAGGGGCGAGTCGGCAATGGCCTTGGAGGCTGAGCCGATCGTGGTACCTACACCGGTTACAACACCTGAACCTCGGAGATCTGCCAGATTACAGAGTGCTCGAGATGTTTTACTGTTAGACAGTAATGAGCCGGCAACTTATTCGGAAGCGATGGTGGGATCTGATTCCGAGTCATGGCTTGGAGCCATGAGATCCGAGTTAAAGTCCATGGATGAAAACCAAGTTTGGAATTTGGTTGATCTGCCTGACGGTGCAAGACCCGTCGAGTGCAAATGGGTCTTTAAGAAGAAAATTGATATGGATGGAAATATTTCCGTCTATAAAGCACGACTTGTCGCGAAGGGGTTCCGACAAGTTCAAGGAGTTGACTACGACGAGACCTTCTCGCCCGTAGCGATGCTTAAATCAATTCGGATCATGTTAGCTATAGCAGCCTATTTCGACTATGAGATATGGC
Organism: Alopecurus myosuroides; assembly: GCA_028641055.1. Classification (NCBI taxonomy): domain Eukaryota; kingdom Viridiplantae; phylum Streptophyta; class Magnoliopsida; order Poales; family Poaceae; genus Alopecurus; species Alopecurus myosuroides. The sequence goes on along the minus strand of CM054060.1, from coordinate 169,973,571 downwards.
AGATGGATGTCAAGACGGCTTTCCTTAATGGAAATTTAACTGAGGACGTGTATATGATACAACCCGAAGGTTTTGTCAATCCAGCTAATGCTGACAAGGTATGCAAACTTCAGAAATCCATTTATGGGTTGAAGCAAGCATCTCGGAGTTGGAACATTCGCTTTGATGAGGTAGTCAAATCGTTTGGCTTCATCAAGAGCGATCATGATTCTTGTTTATACAAGAAGTTTTGTGGGAGCAAAGTAAATTTTCTAATCTTATATGTGGATGATATATTGCTGATTGGAAATGATGTCATGATGTTGCAAGAAACCAAAGAGTCATTGGAAAGGAGTTTCTCAATGAAGGATTTGGGTGAGGCGACTTACATATTAGGAATCAGGATCTATAGAGATAGATCCAGGCGGCTCATTGGATTGAGTCAGAGTACATATCTGGACAAAGTTTTGAAGAAATTCAAAATGCAAGAGTCCAAGAAGGGATTCTTGCCGATGTCCCATGGCATAAAACTTAGGAAGACTCAGTGTCCTTCGACGACTGATGAGCGAAGTCGGATGAGTGTGATTCCGTATGCTTCGGCAATAGGATCCATCATGTATGCCATGATTTGTACTAGGCCAGATGTTTCCTATGCTCTAAGTGTTACGAGAAGATACCGGGCTGACCCTGGCGAAGCCCACTGGGCAGCGGTTAAAAACATCCTTAAGTATTTGAGAAATACTAAGGAAATGTTCCTAGTTTATGGAGGTGATGAGGAATTCAGTGTAAAAGGTTACACGGATGCGAGTTATCTCACCGACTCAGATGATTCTCGTTCGCAATCTGGATACGTGTTCGTGATGAACGGAGGGGCTGTGAGCTGGAAGAGTTCCAAGCAAGATACGGTGTCTGCATCTACAACAGAGGCTGAGTATATTGCTGCCTCAGAGGCGGCAAAGGAAGCTGTTTGGATCAGGAACCTCCTGATGGATCTTGGTGTGGTTCAGGGCACGTCCAATCCATTGGACGTATATTGTGACAACAATGGTGCTATCGCACAAGCCAAGGAACCTAGACAACACCAGAAGAACAAACATATACTCATGCGGTACCACCTCATTCGCCAGTTTGTCGAACAAGGTGATATCAAGTTATGCAAAGTACACACGGATGCAAACATTGCAGATCCGTTGACAAAGGCGCTACCACAGCCTAAGCATGAGGCGCACACGAGAGGCATGGGCATTCGATGCCTAGGCATATGATGCCAGGATGATTGACTCTAGTGCAAGTGGGAGACTGTTGGGAATATGCCCTAGAGGCAATCATGTATGATGTAATTCCCACTGTATTCATAAAGTTATTAAGTTGTCCTTGTTTTGAACATCTGATATATGTCATTGAATATGTGATTCGATTGTGGAACTATATATTCATGTTGTTCATACTAGATTGTCCTTGGTCATTTAGGTTGTGCTGGACACACACCCTAGACTAATGTGAGTGTTGGCTGATGACACGGTTCCACTTGTCATGGGCATGGTGATGCCATTCCAACGTTCACGGACTTGGCTAAAGAGTTTAGCAAGTCGGACTGACCCACATTGAGATGCAACGAGCAAGTCGTCATTTGCATGTCTCAATCAATGTAATCCTTAGACCTGAGGTTGTCGCACAATCCGAGTTGTGGATCATCGACTTAGGTTCTGTCAAACGTTGTTCTGTGACAAGGCAACTATAAAGGCAGAGTTCGGGTCGAATGAGAAGCAAGCTACGTGATGTGGATAATCAAGATGGAATTTTGCCCCTCCGAATGGAGAGATATTCTCTAGGCCCTCTCGAGTGATATGATTCAGGAAGCATGGCCATGCGCGACTCAGTTAAGTGTTAACTGTGTCGATTGACTAAGAGTTAGTCAGATGAATCACATATCACGGATCGAGAAGAGAGTTGAACTATTTAAGGGATGACGATAAAATCGCCTATAGTTTGACAAGGTATATCGTGAGGCAAAAGGGACTAAGATGAATATCACATTGAAAGGTATGTCGTCATGACTTAATGGGACTTGGGAGTCGGCACGTTCTGCTAGGAGCCGCTACCGATTGATCGATTGAGAGTCGGACTCTAATCGTGTCCAAGTTGCCATGAGCCTGCAGGGTCGCACACTTAAGAGCGGGAGCAAGTATTGGTTGGGTTGGACCCGAACCGGAAATGGACTGATTTTGTGAGTCGGACTCACAGAGGGAATGGGCCACAAGTGTTGTGCAGCCCACTACCATACGCTATATAAAGAGGGGCGCAGGTTGCCCAGCGGGCACGTTAGTCCACTCTCCCATGCGTTAGGAACCCTAGCCCTCCTCAGTCCAGCCGTCGCACCGGACCTAGCAGTCCGCCGTCGGAGCTCCTCCTCGTACGTGTGGATACCGGCAGAGGTGTTGTACGTTCAGCACTTCGGTTCGCGGGATTGGATCGGCCGGATCGGATCGTGGGACTGCACTGCCCCGACGCGCTTCATCGATAATCCGCAACCGCGCGTCTAGTGGTAATCATCGTGGCCTTCTACCTCGGCTAGATCTTGGAAGCACCGCGTAGGAAAAAGTTTTGTTTATCTCTACGCGTTCCAACACTATGGGCCAGAGGGACGTTGCCGCAGCTTTCATGCTCGTCATCCTTTTGTTAGCGTGCCCTCCCCCCGACCATGCGCATGCAGGGTAGATCTAGGCCAGGAGAGCCTGATCTGGTGGTAGCCTCGCATGCTTCTTTGTGGGGGTCTGTTGGGGTGTATTTTGGAGGGCTACAAGAAATCTCTACTGCCATGGCCGACACTAACGCAGTTGTGCCTATGGGCGTCGCCATTCCTCCCTGCAAGGACTCGATTGTAATCGCTTGTCCACTCCCCTTTGAGTTTCGGGGGAAACCCTAGTGAAAGTACAAGTATTGTCACTAGCGGGGTTGAATAGGTGACTAACTATTTTTCTTCTCTTAGTTTTAGATTTGGGATAAACAAGATAAACACAAGATTGTCTAGATGTGCAACTAGGTGAACAACCTATGTGACAGGAAACAAGGTACGCAACGGAAGTAAAATTAAGGTACACGATAAACAACAAGTGTGAACACGGAGATAAGGATATGTTCCTCGTAACTCCTTCCCAAGGGAAGTACGTCTATGTTGGAGGGGTGAGGAGCCACCTAGGCACTCCAATAGTACGGAGGTGTACACCCTATTCTCCTTGAGCTTCTCTGGAGAGGGAGATGCTCGTTTCCACTATGAGGTCCTCTTGAAGGCAGCGACTAAACCTTACACAATGCTGAGGCTATCTCCACAAAGTAATTGGAGGCTCTCAACAAATCTGAATCTTCTTGAACCAAGGTGAAAGCTCCTAAGCACTAGGGTTTATCTAGGGTTTTAAAGTAACCAAAAGATTACAAGATCCCAATGGGAAGAGAGGGGTAATCAGACTTTTGGCTCAGAGAAGATAGGAGGTCTAGGTATTTAATACATTGACATTAATGAAGGAGATAGAGAGAGTGGACGAGCAACTAAAATCCCAGGAAGGGGATGAGTATTTATAGTTCCTCCAAAATCTGGCCATTACAGTGTCGGGAGCCCAAAAATTCTGGGCTCTTTAGGCCGGAAGTTTCCGAGGCGAAGAAGGAAACTTCCGGACACTATCCAGAGGGCAAAATGTTATGCATTATGTCAACACATGTAAAAATAATAATTGTTGTAAAATTTAATTTGACAAAAATTTCATTGACTCCAATTATTAAGGAAGTTTTCCATAAAGGTACTTTGAAGAAGTTTTCTTCAAAAAGGGGAATATAGATTATAATGTAAGGGATACGTTATAAGATATATATTATGAGATAAGATAAAGTGTGTGATAAGTATAAATTAATGATTAAAACATTATCTTCTGATTTTGTGAGTAGCAGGGTTTAAAGTGCTTAATTAATTTTGAGAATATATTTACGAACAATACAACTATACCAGTAAAGTGTAGAATTTTAAATACTTCTAGTATTGGCTATCGGTTCATTATATGAACTAGGTGTGGTCTTTCACAAAAGATGCAGGATGATCTATGATAAACGGTGAAACTGTATTCTTGATTGGAACACCAAGGTTTCACCTAGAATGTCCTAGACTGTAGTTGATCGAATTATCAAGGGGTGTTATGATATTTTTTTATATAATACATATGGTTCATACAACCTCAAAAGGGTTGATGACAAATGTTTCTAACAAATTGTTTGCATGAGAGTTCACTCACATCTGCTTGATGTTTGAAGGTCTTATACATGTCACACCCAGTTTTTGGGTTCTTGTACTGTGCTCAAGAAGACAAAAATTAGGGCCAACAATTTTTTTTCTAACAACATGATTGTTTGAACTAACATGTGTTTATGATCTTAATCATATTTGCCACACAAGTTTTGTTTCTTGATAAACCCAATACCAAATGTTTTTCCTGAAAACAATTCTATTATATTTTTCCTGATGTTTTCCCTAATGTTTACTTGAGTGGATTTTTATTCCAAGACTTGGATCATTCTTGTTTGCATCTTAAAAACAACTTTTAACCTTGTTGGATCCAAGAAAACAAAATTTCAAAATGATTTATGAAAGCTTTGTTTTAAGTTTTCTATAGAAAACAATTCCTGAAAATATAGCCAAGTACCTGTTTTCTACCCTTGTTTTCACTAGGCTATACAATGTTATTTTATTTTTTCTTGACTTTTATTTTAACCTTGATTTATTTACTACAAATACATAATCTTGGTTTTATTTTTGGATTAATAAAAATTATCTTTTGCTTGTTATCTTTGGGGTATAAAATTAAGACACAAAAAGACATTTTTGAAAACCAGAGAAAAACAGAAAGTATACCTTTTTCCACATTGTTTTCATGGCCTTAAACTATTTCAAATTTGTTTTCAAAAGATGTTTCTGAAAGTTTATAACATGTTCAACAAGTTCCCACTTTGAAAACAAATTTTGGAAACCATTTGACCCTTGAAAACAAACTCAACTTTTTGATGATTTAATCTGTTTTCAACACTTAGAAATTTTTCTAAGTCTAGACTGAATTTTCTGAAGTTTGTGAACATTGTGGGATAGACTTTTGGACAATTGATTTCTTTGTGTTTCTTTGCGAGTTTTGAGAAGTAACCTGGTCTAACATGTTGACTAAGCCTTGGACTCGAACCAGGATGCATGGCTATGCTTCTAGAAGCCTTGTAGATGAAGGAAAACAAGAGAGAGAAGAGGGTGATGTGGAATGTTATGGCAGCCAATACCTTGACCCATTTGACCAAGCCCTTGCCCTCCCCTTGCCTCCAAAAGCCAAGGCTTTACTTTCCCTTTCATGGTCTATGCCATGGGCAGCCAGAGCTTGAAGAGAAAGACCAAAAAAGCCCCTGGAGCGCCCTCATGCCGTTCACTGACATGCCCCCGAGCCCACCCGTGGCCATTTTGCCCCTGCCTTCGAGTACAAGCCCTCCCGTGCGTGCCCCTTGCTCCACTGCACCCTCTCACTCTCACCACACCTCCCCAAGTCGAGGTAGAGCTCAGCCCTAGCCCCTGGAAGCCCCCGAGCCCGTGAACTCGCCGCCGGTGACCACCACGGCCTCGAGGTAGTTCTGCTCGACCCGAGCCTTCTCCTCTCTTCCCAATGTCCTGGACCAACTCCCCGTATTCCACTGACCCACCCTGACTAGCCCCCGTGGCCTCTCGCTTGCAGGGACGCCGCCGCCGTCGACCTCGCCGCCGTGGACGCCCTGTCCCGCGCCACCGCCTGAGACCGCGCCCGTCGCCAAACTCCGCACCCCTCGACACCCTGTGACCTCTGGAACCTCACCGAGCCCGCGCCAGCCAACCCCGAGCCCCCACGGTGAGCTGCCGTGCCTTCCTTGTCGCCGGTCGTCGCGGGAGAGAGAGAGACGAAGAGAGGTGAGGAAGACGACCGTGCGCCGTTGGATCTTCGATCCATGGTCACGCTTGAACGGCCACCTTTCCCGTGTCCGCCCGCGCGCGCGCAGCGCAGCTGGGCCGCCTGGCCGCTTAGCTGGGCCGCGCCCACACAAACAAGCCCGCGTTGCCCTGTTGCTTTTCTTTTAAGTTTTTAACAGAAACTTTCATGTTTACTTTTGAACTATGAAAATTACCAAACGTGCAAAATAAAATCTACCAAAAATCATGGACCTAACAGTATGTTTTCTAAACAACATAAAATTTGTAGATCTAGTTTTGGACTGATATTTTTTGTCACATTGACTGTTTTTCCATAGAGTGTCTGTGAGAGTGTTTTGAACATAACTTTTTGAATCTGTAACCAATTGGGTCAAACTAACATGTTTTGAATAGCTATTCAGTAGATCTATCCATAGGACTTGGCCTCACATCCAGGTGAGATACCAAATGGAAATGCCATCCATTTTGGTAAAAGGCCAGTATGCTCTTCTGTGATTTTTAGAGTAAGCTTAAAAATGATTTTTGAAGTAAATCCAACTGGATGAGTTTGATATTGACTAGATCTATATAATCCTATCTTAGATTAATTTTTGGAGCCCTAGATTATTTTTGGTGAGCAAAACTAGATGCAGCAGATTTTCTGTTTTTGTTTGTATGTGTGTTTTGTTTGAAATGAAATGTGTGGTTGATTGAATCTTGTTTCCTAGAATGTATAGGGTTGTTACTACTTGTTATTAAGTTGTTTCATTGCAGTACATCTACCTTAGAAAGTGTGTGCATGTTTGGAAAGCTAAATAAAAATAGGAATAGCAATTGTTATCTTCTAGTTCTATTATTTGGAATATCTGTGTGAGCTAAATCTTTGTGTGCTTGATTGACTAAGTTTAGGCTATGCTAGAAATGGATCCAGTACCATTTTGGTACTGTTATTTTGAAGTTATTGCCTCTGTTAGCTTGCATGTTGTTTTATAGCGAAGCATGTGTAAGTTTTGTTATTTGATTCACTAGTATTGTTTCACTAGAATGAATAGCCTTGTGTTATTTATTTTGTCATGCACATTTTGTCATGAGTAACCAGAGGCTTTGTACCTATTTTGCCTTGGTCTTAGTGGGCCCATAACCCACGGGTCCCATTGCATTTTGTTGAGGATGAAAATCCCCAATCATACCTGTGGGTGAAAATAACAAGTTTTGTTATATGATTGATTGTTATTTTCCACCATGGAAAATGGATTGTTTGTTTCACTTATGCAAGTTAAAAGTTTATTTATTCTTGGTAAATCCTAGTATGTTTAGGTGTGATTCATTTGTTAGCATAATATTCCTTAGGGGTATCATGTTAAGAAATGTTTCCCTATTGGTTGCTAAAATTGAATTGTTTGCTAATAGAATAATTTCCTTGTGATTGATAGATTATTTGTGAATGGTTTTTATTGAGTGTTTGGATTTTTGAAAGTGTTAAGTTAGTCTTTTACTGAGTGCGTAGCTACTGGTTGTGTGAATTATACTTTGGTTGTTTGCTATTTAACCTTTTAGAAAAGCATGTAGTACTAGAATTTGTTTAGGCATGCTAAGTAGATGTTTTCATAGAATTATTTTATGGTGTTGCTTACTAGCATGTGTATGGCTTATGTATTGTTAGTAGGTATATTTACATCCATGACTTTCTTGTTTAGAGTTAAGCATCCTTGTAGCATTCTTTGCTTCTCTAGTGTTGAACTAGTGTCACCACTAGAAATTATGGTTTTGCTCTAGTAATGTTATCTTTTATTTTATGAGCGTATGTTTTATTCTAGCATATTTAGGAAGTTATTACTTCTGTTATGTTGCCATGAATTCTTTAGTTGCTTGTGCTATAGTTGGAGAATATAATTATTTCTTATAGCATGCTTGTGTATAATTTTCCATACTAGTATGCTAAATGCATTCCTGAGTGATGATTATGTTTTAGATTATTTTTATGGCTTGATATCATTGTTTTTAGCTACTGGTTGTTTGTTAAATTTTCATGATTGATGGATTCCATATCTTCAAGTAGACATAAGCTTAGTCTATAGCTAGCCCATTCATTTGTGGTGTGTTGTTTGCTGTTTGGAAATTGTCTGAGTGATTACCTTAGCATGAGTATTGTACTTGTGTTATTTGTTGTGCTAGTGTTGTTGTTGTTCTTAGGTAGTATCTTGTTATCTAGGCCTGATTTTATTAGTGATCTTGTTTGGTGATGATTTGCTTGTGTGTTGTTAATACCCACTGCCATGGGTATTGCTTTGATTGATTGTAGTATTTTAGTAACCTCACCTTTTGTACCCACGAGCTATATTTTTAGCTTCTTGAATATCTTATTATGAGAGTGGTACACCCACTCCATATATGATATGTAAGATGTGGGATATGGTTTCTCAACCATATGCTTGTTTGACGATAGTTTTATACCTTGAGAGTTGTGTGAGATAGTTTTCTCAATAACGTTTGAGTGATTGCGCTAGTATAAGTTTGCTTGATGTATGTGTTGTTTAGGTTAGATGTTTGTCCTTTGGTTCTGAGTGTGTGTCCTTTATTCTTTTACGACGCTAGAAGACGACGACGAAGAAGAAGCAGTTGTGGAGATGTGCGTCAAGTTCAAGTTGCTTCAAGGCCAGAGACACTAAGAGTTTAAGGCAAGCCATCCTGATGCTTGCTGCTATAATACACTTATCATTATCTATCATGCATGTTTTTACCTCTGAAAAGTTTTACAAAACCTTGATTTCCAAAAAAACTTTTTTTGAGTGAATACTACTACTACTATTATATATATACTATTACTACGCCAGTAGTTGATACTTGGTGTTACCAAGCCCATAGCCACCATATGGTATTTATTACCATCACAAATATTAGTCCCTAAGTGGACACCCTAAAAATATGTTTTTGAAAAACAAAGGCTTTAAGGAAAACCTAGAGAAAAGGCTGAGCCTTATTCACCGAAGGAATGTTGGAGTGGTCATTTTTGAAAAAATGGTGTTTAAAAAAATGACACATAACCTAGTCTTCGCCGGACAACCTTTACCGTACTGCCACCCTACCCCAACATGGGCACGGGGCTTAACTTGAAGTTTGTTCTTGTTAGTGTGTGTTCTACCTCAATTTTCTATAAGGGCGTGATGTCCCTCGAACCGAAATGCCGCCAGTCATGAATTCAAATAGGCATAAAAAGCGTGGGATTAATTTCTCCTCCGGTCGCAGCAGCTGGGTCCCCTGCCGTGAAGCTGGTGGACAGGGTGCCGGGGGAATCAGGCCCAACTGAAGAGATAGACATGCACTAGCTTGGACATAGTGGATGGTTAGGATCAGTTATCTGATGTTTACATACTGTTGTTACAGTCTGTGGTTGTTCACGGCGGATGTACTAGATCTGGTGGATGTGTACACCTCTGAAGAGTACAACTATTTTGAAGTAGCCGCGTCCTCGGATATGGACAGTTGAATGGCCATGTATCTAGCATTGTGTCAATGTTTTCAAAAATGTGTTGGACTTATGAAGTATCGAAAGGAGGAATTCATGTACCGTGGAGGTACCATTGATGAAAAGCCAGAAGTTGTTTTATGAAAAGTTTTGCAAAGAGAAAAACCTTCTTTTACAAAATGAGTTTATAAAACCTTTTGTACATGCGATATCTACAAGAGAAAGAAAACTATACTATTTTCTTTTGAAGTATCTTCTTCAACGAAGATATAGAGATTTTCAAAATCAACTATGATATGTCTTACATATATCATTGCTAGTGGACCCTATGTATAGCCTACCTACTCCACCATATAAGCATACTTGCATTTTGGTAAGCTACATGATGGGTGTCTTGCTGAGTACATTCAAATGTACTCATATTGGTTTCGTCCCTAGTATCAACTTGCCAGATATCGAGAAGGAGTCTCAGAAGGAGATCTACGAGGAGGAGTACGGAGCTGATGGCTTTGCGAACTAGGATCGTCTCCCGGTCAGCAGCCTGTAGGTTAAGGCGTGACTTGGGCTCTACTATGTTTTGTGTGTGTTAGTCTTCCGCTGTGTGTGTCATGTGTTGCCCTGCGTGGCAGTTGTGTGGGCTTGGTCATGTGACCATGTCTCTTTTGTAAGTGTTTATGCAACCGTGTAAAGGATATTGTATCTGTGTACCAACTTGATATGTTGTTCACGACTAGTGTGATCTGGGATCGTGAATGTCTGCATACCGAAGGTGTCCTTGAACAGTGGTTCTAGGGCGGACCTTACAGAGTTGGTATCAGAGCTATCCTGACCATAGGAGACCTTAATTAGAATGGACGTTAGCTAGTACTCTAATATAAAATTAATAAAACCAGGTAAGATGACTATTTTCCAAAAGATTCTATGTTCCATCCCCTCTGTGTTTTGAAAACTCTACTTACACAAAGTTATAATTGAGCATCATAAAATTTTGCACACTGTTACCTAACTTAAATCTACCTTAAAATTTTGTGTAGATGACACTTGTCTTCACCAAGTCCTTCCGGCTGGGATCGCATGCACCTTGCTACCGCCGCTTTGAGGAGGATTTGATCAAGATGACTCGCCTTATCGGTCGTCCCCTACCGGAGTTGAAGGGAGCCCAGATTCACCATGATGGACGAGAGTTGTCCTGGTTGGTGGTCTGCACCATCCGGGCACCATTGCTAGCACTGTCAACCCCAGAGATCACTTGGGAAGTGGTGGAGAACAGTTGGGAAGATGGTATCCTTAGAGTGATGCAGCTGACCATTGCTAAGATCGCGAACTTCTTTCGCCACAAGTTTGAAGGCACCCCCTACAGATACTTTGGAAGACGTGACGAGGATGACAAGCCGTTAGAAGTCACTAGAGACTTTGTGTTTGCTCGTCACTTCCAGCACTTGGAGGGACAGCTGTACAACACCCAACTCTCCCTTGATAAGGTTAGAGCAGATTACGATCTCCGAGGCAGAGAGATAGACCATCTGGAGAAAAGCATGAATGTTTCTTCTGCTACCGAGCGTCGTCTCAAGGTACTGAAGAAAACCATGAAGTACACTGACTCCCAGCACCGACCACGAGTGAGAACCCTTCAGCTTCAGCTTGTAGCCAGCAAGACCAGAGTTGAAGAGTTGGAGGAACAGCTACATGCTTCCTTGAGCACTTAGGAAAGCCGTAGGAAGTTAGGAGTTGTGTTATCTCCACCTAGACGCGTGTTTGTGTTTGTGTTTGTGTTGTGTGAACTCTGTTAGATCTATGTGTATGCTAGATGTGTTGTAAGCCTTACGCTTTAGCCGTGTGAACCTTTAAAATTAAGTTATGCTTGATAAGACTCGGTTTCATGTGTATGTTAGTCTTTGCTTGTGACTATGTTTGTTTCTTAGATGCTTGTTTTTTGTTGTGTTATCTACCGTTCTCATCTCTGTTATGAGACGGTATGTTTCACGAGTTTTCAAACCAAAACCCCTTTTTAGTTTTCTCTCGTCTTATACCGTTCTTTGTCTTCAGCATGGACAGCGATCTACCTCCACCACCGGAGCCGACAGTTGCTCAACTGTTTGCTCTGTTGAAGGAAGAACGTGAAGCCGCTCGTGCTGAACACATAGCCACCCATGCTGCCTTGGAACAGTTGACTTAGCTTGTCACCACCAACGCTGAGAATACTGCTATCCTTATGAGAGAGTACCAGCACCTGCTTGCGGGAGAGAGCCGCAAAAGAAAGATAGTGGCGCCAGGAGGACCTAGTTCATGTGTGACTCGCAGTACCTTACCTGCGATGCCACAATCTTCAAGGAAGCGTGTGAATGTCAAGCCTAGAACCACGGGTTGCTTTACCTGTGGGCAGGAAGGACATTTCGCTCGCGATTGTTCCAAGAAGAACCTTGTTCTAGGTCATCCTGATGAACCCCAAGAAACCCAAGGTCCATCCCAGAAGAAACGCAAGAATCTGATGAGTAGACCTCGAGACCAAGATGATGTTGCAGAAACCCCTGCGACTCATGCCATAGTCAATGGTACGTTTTCGAACCAAACCTGTGACCCCATAGTTTTGTTTGTCGTCGTACCCTGAGAAATCCGACGTAAACTGAACACTAGAAGTGTCACGTCGGACTAGAAAAAATATCTTTAAAATTAACTATACTAACATAACTTCATGTAATTTTAGTTGAATACCCTACGAACTACCTTACAGAGTAACTTACAGAGTTGGTATCACCTAACACCAGTTTGAAAATTTCTAACCAACTTTTCCCAAAAACCAAAGAGAAAGGTGCCCTAGGTTGTTTTATAGCTGTTTGGAAGAATGTGGAAGGTTGGAAAAAAATATTGGATGGATGAACTACGATTGTTACGAGACAATAAGATCTATCGTGTATCTTTTGGAGGAAATAAAATTCTGGAATATGAGATGGTGGAAACTCATTTGAGGTTTAGCTTAGGAGTGAAAGTTGAGGATCATATGATTCTAGTGGAGATGATTTGTGATATATATTATCTGGGGCTAACCAGTTGTGGACCCCAAAGATTTGGAAGTTATCGGTAACTAAAATTGGTAGCTTAAAGAAATGATTGAGGTTTAGAAAGATTGGTGGAGATTATTGGATTTTAGGAAGAACTTGATTCATAAGGAGATTGGATTGATTGGAAGTAGCATGTGAGAGAATTTGTGATATTGGAATGATGATGATCATGTTTTGCATAGGTGATTCTTATGCTAGATTTTAGAAGAAAGATTGACTATAGTAAAAAGGATTATCTTAGATTGGGATAGATATACGATTTTGATTAAAGATAAATTGGATGAATATTGGATTTGATATGGGAAGAGATTTGTGGATATAAAAGGGATGATTTTGGATTTTAGGAAAAATCAATATGGCTTGGATTTAGTAGATGATTCTTCTCGATGATATATTATCGGAGCTTGTCACGCTCTATTGAGATTGTTTGGAGAAAATGATTTAACATTGATCATGAGATATGAGGTTGGAGTTCTTAAGAGGAATCTATAGGAAGGGTACCAAGATTGGTATATACTTGTTGAATTTGATGGTTTAGCCTTAGCATTATGATCTTGATGAAATACCTTTGCGGGAAACAAATGCTTGGGAATTGATTATATTAGATTAAGAGGAAGATAGTGGATTTTCCTGGATTTTAGAAAAATGAGCAATGGAAAGCTCATGCTTAATAAGGATTGGTGGGTATCCGTTAAATTGATCCATATAGGGAAGAGAGAGTTCATGCCCCCAAAGGAGAAATAGTGGTGTGGAAATCCTATTAGAAAGGAAGAAATTAGATCTTTGTGTGAAGAATAACCTCTGGTTTGATATCATTGATTTTGAGGAACATAAGTTGAGGTTTAGTTTATGGCACCCAGACCTTTGAAAAGAAAACTAAATTGCCGATGGATTTTGGTAAGATTAATCAAAGGGGGGAAGCACATGTGCTTAATGTTACCCACCACCAGCACATGTTTTTGTACAAAAAAAAATGGATCTAACATTGTTTTTTTGACCATACCCTCTTTTCGCTTGCCTGCGAATCTCGGGACGAGATTCTTTTAAGGGGGGAGGTCTGTCACACCCCAGTTTTTGGGTTCTTGACTGTGCTCAAGAAGATAAAAATTAGGGCCAACAATTTTTTTTCTAACAACATGATTGTTTGAACTAACATGTGTTTATGATCTTAATCATATTTGCCACACAAGTTTTGTTTCTTGATAAACCCAATACCAAATGTTTTTCCTGAAAACAATTCTATTATATTTTTCCTGATGTTTTCCCTAATGTTTACTTGAGTGGATTTTTATTCCAAGACTTGCATCATTCTTGTTTGCATCTTAAAACCAACTTTTAACCTTGTTGGATCTAAGAAAACAAAATTTTAAAATGATTTATGAAAGTTTTCTTTTACGTTTTCTATAGAAAACAATTCCTGAAAATATAGCCAAGTACCTATTTTCTACCCTTCTTTTCACTAGGCTATAAAATGTTATTTTATGTTTTCTTGACTTTTATGTGAACCTTGATTTATGTACTACAAATACATAAGATTGGTTTTATTTTTGGATTAATAAAATTTATCTTTTGCTTGTTGTCTTTGGGGTATAAAATTTAGACACAAAAAGACATTTTTGGAAAACAGAGAAAAACAGAAAGTATACCTTTTTCCACATTGTTTTCATGGCCTTAAACTATTTCAAATTTGTTTTCAAAAGATGTTTCTGAAAGTTTATAACATGGTCAACAAGTTCCCACTTTGAAAACAAATTTGGGAAACCATTTGACCCTTAAAAACAAACTCAACTTTTTGATGATTTAATCTGTTTTCAACACTTAGAAAGTTTTCTAAGTCTAGACTAAATTTTCTAAAGTTTGTGAATAGTGTGGGATAGACTTTTGGACAATTGATTTCTTTGTGTTTCTTTGCAATTTTTGAGAAGTAACCTGGTCTAACATGTTGACTAAGCCTTGGACTCGAACCAGAATGCATGGCTATGCTTCTAGAAGCCTTGAAGATGAAGGAAAACAAGAGAGAGAAGAGGGTGATGTGGAATGTTATGGCAGCCCATACCTTGACCCATTTGACCAAGCCCTTGCCCTCCCCTTGCCTCCAAAAGCCAAGGCTTGACTTGCCCTTTCGTGGTCTATGCCATGGGCAGTCAGAGCTTGAAGGGAAAGACGAAAAAGCGCCTGGAGCGTCCTCATGCCGTTCACTGACATGCCCCCGAGCCCACCCGTGGCCATTTTGCCCCTGCCTTCGAGTACAAGCCCTCCCGTGCGTGCCCCTTGCTCCACTGCACCCTCTCACTCTCACCACACCTCCCCAAGTCGAGGTAGAGCTCATCCCTAGCCCTGGAAGCCCCCGAGCCCGTGAACTCGCCGCTGGTGACGACCACGGCCTCGAGGTAGTTCTGCTCGACCCGAGCCTTCTCCTCTCTCCCCACCGTCCTGGATCAACTCCCCGTGTTCCACTGACCCACCCTGACTAGCCCCCGTGGCCTCTCGCTTGCAGGGACGCCACCGCCGTCGACCTCGCTACCGTGGACGTCCTGTCCCGCGCCACCGCCTGAGACCGCGCCCGTTGCCAAACTCCGCGCCCCTCGACGCCCCGTGACCTCTGGAACCTCACCGAGCCCGCCCCGAGACCCCATGGTGAGACGCCGTGCCTTCCTTGTCGCCGGTCGTCGCGAGAGAGAGAGAGACGAAGAGAGGTGAGGAAGACGACCGTGCGCCGTTGGATCTTCGATCCACGGTCACGCTTGAACGACCACCTTTCCCGCGTCCGCCCGCACGCGCGCAGCGCAGCTGGGCCGCCTGGCCGCTTAGCTGGGTCGCGACCACACAAACCAGCCCGCGTTGCCCTGTTGCTTTTCTTTTAAGTTTTTAACAAAAACTTTCATGTTTACTTTTGAACTATGAAAATTACGAAACTTGCAAAATAAAATCTACCAAAAATCATGGACCTAACAGGATGTTTTCTAAACCACATAAAATTTGTAGATCTAGTTTTGGACTGATATTTTTCCCACATTGACTGTTTTGCCACAGAGTGTCTGTGAGAGTGTTTTGAACATAACTTTTTGAATCTGTAACCAATTGGGTCAAACTAAAATGTTTTGGATATCTCTTCAATAGATCTATCCATAGGACTTGGCCTCACATCCATGTGAGCTACCAAATCGAAATGCCATCCATTTTGGTAAAAGGCCAGTAGGCTCTTCTGTGATTTTTAGAGTAAGCTTAAAATGAGTTTTGAAGTAAATCCAACTGGATGAGTTTGATATTGACTAGATCTATCTAATCCTAGCTTAGATTAATTTTTGGAGCCCTAGATTATTTTTGGTGAGCAAAACTAGGTGCATCAGCTTTTTGTTTTGTTTGTATGTGTGTTTTGTTTGAAATGAAATGTGTGGTTGATTGAGTTATGTTTCCTAGCATGTATAGTGCTGTTACTACTTGTTATTAAGGTGTTTCCTTGCAGTACATCTACCTTATAAAGTGTGTGCATGTTTGGAAAGCTAAATAAAATAGGAATAACAATTGTTATCTTCTAGTTCTATTATTTGGAATATTTGTGTGAGCTAAATCTTTGTGTGCTTGATTGACTAAGTTTAGGATATGCTAGAAATGGACCCAGTACCATTTTGGTACTGTTATTTTGAAGTTATTGCCTCTGGTAGCTTGCATGTTATTTTATAGCAAAGCATGTGTAAGTTTTGTTATTTGATTCACTAGTATTGTTTCACTAGAATGAATAGCCTTGTGTTATTTATTTTGTCATGCACATTTTTTCATGAGTAACCAGAGGCTTTGTAACTCTTTTGCCTTGGTATTAGTGGGCCCATAACCCACTGGTCCCATTGCATTTTGGTTGAGGATGAAAATCCCCAACCATACCTGTGGGTGAAAATAACATGTTTTGTTATATGATTGATTGTTATTTTCCACCATGGAAAATGGATTGTTTGTTTCACTTAGGCAGGTGAAAAGTTTATTTCTTCTTGGTTAATCCTAGTATGTTTAGGTGTGATTCATGTGTTAGCATAATATTCCTTAGGGGTATCATGTTAAGAAATGTTTCCCTATTGATTTCTAAAATTGAATTGTTTGCTAATAAAATAATTTCCTTGTGGTTGATAGATTATTTGTGAATGATTTTTATTGAGTGTTTGGATTTTTGAAAGTGTTAAGTTAGTCTTTTAATGAGTGCATAGCTACTGGTTGTGTGAATTATACTTTGGTTGTTTGCTATTTAACCTTTTAGAAAAGCATGTAGTACTAGAATTTGTTTAGGCATGCTAAGTAGATGTTTTCATAGAATTATTTTATGGTGTTGCTTACTAGCATGTGTATGGCTTGTGTACTGTTAGTAGGTATATTTACATCCATGAGTTGCTTGTTTAGAGTTAAGCATCCTTGTAGCATTCTTTGCTTCTCTAGTGTTGAACTAGTGTCACCACTAGAAATTGTGGTTTTGCTCTAGTAATGCTATCTTTTATTTTATGAGCGTATGTTCTATTATAGCATATTTAGGAAGTTATTACTTCTGTTATGATGCCATGAATTCTTTATTTGCTTGTGCTATAGTTGGAGAATACAATTATTTCTTATAGCATGCTTGTGTAGAATTTTCCATACTAGTATGCTAAATGCATTCCTGTTTTTATGTAAATTGTTAGGAGTATTATCTTGAGTGATGATTGTGTTTTAGATTATTTTTATGGATTGATATCATTGTTTTTAGCTACTGGTTGTTTGTTAAATTTTCATGATTGATGGATTCCATATCTTCAAGTAGACATAAGCTTAGTGACGAAGGGATGGATCTTAGACCCTGCGGGTAAGGACACCCCGTCTCAGGCCCAAGGTTAAGGCCCAAGAAGGGAAGCCCTTGGATTATTCTGGAAGGCCCAGATGAAGCCCACCCGCAATGCCTTGCGGGCTAAGTTAGGAAACTTGTAACCGACGTAGGGTTAGAGTTCGAGTCCTCTCCGGGTAGGGTTTGAGACCTGGCCACCTATATAAGGCCAGGAGAACCACCGGAAGAGGACCAAGCAATACCGCACCACCAAAGCCTTGAGCTCGAGATTGTACTCTCGACTTGAGCGATCATCTTTGTAACCGATCTATTCGATAATACAGATCGACAGAGGCATGAGTAAGGGTTTTACCTCTACGAGGGCCCCGAACCTGGGTAAATTGTGCCCCCTGTCTAGCAGACGATCGCCACCAGCGCTCATGGGTTCTCCTATTCGAAACCCTATAGGTTCACCTGAGGGATTTGCCGAGCAACAGATTCGACAATTGGCGCCGTCTGTGGGAACGGCGGGCGCTGGATCTCCGGCATCATCGGCTTCATCATCCAACTCACGTTGGAAACCTTCGACCTCGGCTCCAATCAATCCTATTCGGATCGGATCTGTCGTGGTCACCCCTCACTCGCCGGAATCACGCCCGGTATTCAGCGATCTGGAGAAGAGCGTCACCTTGACGTTCGGAAGCTTGAAGTTCTACACCAACAAGGACGGGATCCTCCACTTCCCTGAAGAATCAGGATCTGAGTCAGAAGCTGTCGACTCGCGCCCCCATCTGGAAAAAAGTGGCGAGTCCATCCGCTTCAACACCAGCGACTACCATACCCTCTCGACAGAGGAACCTTCGCAGATCCAGAAAACTTTCCGAGCAACGCCTAGGACGCACGGACCACGACTGGCTCAAGTCTGCATGGCAGGATCGGAACAACCCCCAGAAACAGAACAAAGCGCTGCAGAGCGCGCTGAGATTGGCGTCTCGCGGGACGCCTGGGACCGAGCTAAAGAAGCTTTGCGAACAAGCAAGCCGCCTGTGGCAGGAGCGCCACACGAAGATATGGTCGCCTACCACTACCATCTAGTGAGAGCAGCCACAGCTATCAAAGAAGCTCGGAGAGACCTGGCACATCGGAAGAGATTGGCGGATGAATCAAGTCAACGCCGGGCTGAGCTGTCCCTAACACCTTCGGTCGGAACTCGACCCACAAGGAAGGGATACGCATCAAGAACAACATCCATGGACGCTGAGTCCCTGGGAGGGATCAGTAAGTCACTCGCACCTTCCCTTATGCGGGTTGACGAGGAAGGAAACGTCTACCCGCAAACTCCTGCTGCCGCCGTCCTGGCCGCAGCAACCTACATGCAGATGAACCAGCCAGCAGAGAACGACCCGCGAGCAGAGCAGTACAAACAGGTTCGGAAGGGATTGGGCATGGCAGCCTCAAGGCTCGCCTCCTACGACCGCAGGAAAGCTGCCGAACAGCAAGAGAAGGAAAAAGAAAAAGAGGCATCGCGCAAGCATAGGAGCACTTCGCCTAGGAGAGACAAATCACCTCGCCGCGGTCGAGGAAAAGAAGCTCGGCGACGCGGTGATAGTCGAAGCAGCAGCGAAGGTAGCCCGAGAAATAAAAGCTCGCGGCGTCATAGCAGCCGCTCGCGGAATCGCAGCAAAGAGCCAAGGAAGGAAACTGATCGCGACCAGCCAGGATATAACGCGCGGTCAGATATCACGCAAAACAAGGTGGACAAGGCAAGAGCTGCAAGGAACCGCGCGCGCTCCTCGTCCAGTTCTTCGGATGACGAGACCTGCGGCGCGCTGTGTTTCGCCCGCAGCATCCGCGAGGCACCCCTACCCAAGAGATTCAAGCTCAGCACAGAAGTCACGAAATACGATGGTTCACTCGAGCCTTCGTCGTGGCTAAACGACTACCTCACGGCAGTAAAATGCCAACGTGGGAATAAAAACACGGCTATGCAGTACCTCAACCTGCACTTGGTCGGCGCGGCACGCAGCTGGCTGGAAGCAAGGCCAAAGTCCTGTTACGCATCATGGGATGACCTGCACTACGATTTCTGCAAGAACTTCCAGGCCACTTACAAGAGACCAGCAACCATTGAAGAACTACGGGCCTGCAAGCAGAAGAGCGGCGAATCCACCCGCGAGTACATTCAGCGATGGACAACACTCAGGAACACCGCGGGAAATATCTCAGAAGAAGTAGCGGTTGAGGCCTTCGCGAAAGGCGCCCGACGAACTGCTTTCAGAGAAGAGCTGGGCCGAGCAGCACCCAAAACTATTGGGGAACTGATGATCATAGCCGACAAATGGGCTAACGGAGAAGACGCGGTGCGCAACGAGAGGGCATCATCGCCCGCGCCCGAAGAAGACCGCCATGGTCGAAAGAAAAGGAGAAAATACTACGATCACGACGATCGGGAAGAGATGGTAGCGGCAGAATTCACACGAAGCCGCGATAATGGGCGCCGCGGGAGTCGCGAGTGGAAACCAAAAGCTGAAGACAAAAGCCCCGAGGAGGACCTAAACGCGTACTGCTCGCTACATCTATTTACAGATAAGCGCACGGGCAAAACTAAGGCAACGCACCTCCTCAAGGATTGCCGAAAGTTCATCGAAATCCACGAGGCCTTCTCGAAGAAAAGCAGATCAGCAGCTAATCAAAACTACCCGCCACTCCCAGGAGGAGAACATCAAGGGTTCCAGCCGCCACTACCCCTACCTCCACCAGGAAATCCAAACATGGCGCTAGCAGCACTAAACGCGCCACCCGCACCAAACGCAGGAGCTAACGCGTACCCGAACCCGGCTGGACAGTTAGGGATGATACAAAAAGTCTGCCCATCCCGCAGAGCTCAGAAGACAAACACACGGCAACTGTGCATGGCTGTGCAAACCCCGCCAACAAAGCCCGAGTACCTGAAGATGGCGGACCAATCGATCACCTTCTCGATGGAAGACCACCCGCCACGAGTCTATCGACCAGGACACGCTGCCTTGGTAATCCAAGCACAAATTGGTAATTACGAACTGGCTCGCGTATTCATGGACGGAGGCAGCGGCATCAACATTATCTACGCGGATACGCTCCGCCGGATGAACAGGAACCTGGACGGACTTGCAGAGTCAGAAACATCCTTCCACGGGATAGTTCCAGGAAAGGCGATCCGCCCACTCGGAACAATTAACCTAGAGGTTGTGTTGGGCAATCGACGCAACTACAGAAGAGAATTCCTCGACTTTGAAGTAGTCGACTGGCCCTCACAGTACCACGCCATTCTTGGTCGAACAGCGTTCGCCAGATTCATGGCAGTACCACATTACGCGTACCTGAAGCTCAAGTTACCCGGAGAATATGGTGTAATCACCATCGACGGAGATTTCCAGAAGTCCAACAAATGCGACATCGAGTTCAACGAGATCGCAAAATCTTTCGGGATGCAAGAAGAACTGCAGGAGCTGGCAAAGACCACGGACCACTCCGTGATGCCCCTCACAAAGAAAAACGCGCCAGAATTGGAGTTCAGCACCAACAGCGACACCCGAAAGCATCAGGTGCACCCGACGGATTCTGCGAAGACAGCGATGGTCTCAACTACCCTCTCGCCAGCATAGGAAAGCGCGCTCGTCGAACTCCTCCGTGAGTACTGGGAAATTTTCGCTTGGCAGCCCTCAGATATGCCAGGAATACCCAGGGAGTTCGCCGAGCACTCACTCGAAGTCTTCAAGGATGCAAAACCGATCAAGCAGACCACTCGACGATTTTCAGAACCCAAGCAGAAAGCGCTTGGAGAAGAAGTAAACAGATTGCTAGCAGCAAAATTCATCAGGGAGATCAAGATATCCACCTGGTTAGCAAACCCGGTGCTGGTTCCAAAGAAGAACACTGACATCCTTCGAGTGTGCATTGACTACACGTCATTAAATAAGCACTGCCCCAAGGATAACTTTCCCCTCCCGCGAATCGACCAGATCGT
Source organism: Alopecurus myosuroides (assembly GCA_028641055.1). Lineage (NCBI taxonomy): Eukaryota > Viridiplantae > Streptophyta > Magnoliopsida > Poales > Poaceae > Alopecurus > Alopecurus myosuroides. Next base: position 169,952,319 of record CM054060.1, on the reverse strand, counting down.
GGACTCTACTGCGGGCTGTCAACGCCTCTCTTTCCTGGACGCCTACTCGGATATAATCAGATCCGGATGAAGCAGGAAGACGAGGAAAAGACAGCATTCATCACGCCACACGGTGTGTACTGCTACACGACAATGCCCTTCGGGCTCAAGAACGCAGGCGCGACATATCAGCGCTGCATGCAAAAATGCCTCGCCAAGCTCATTGGCAAGAACGTACAAGTGTACGTTGACGACATCGTCATCAAGACTCGAGTAGAGGATACACTCCTCGAGGACATTAGAGAAACATTTGACGCCCTCAACGCATACAGGATCAAGCTCAATCCGACAAAGTGCGTCTTTGGCGTCCCAGCAGGAAAACTTCTCGGGTACCTGGTATCCGCCAGAGGCATCGAAGCCAAACCGGAGAAAATACAAGCAATCTTGACAATGAAGGAGCCAACCAATCTACGCGGAGTCCAACAGCTCGCAGGGCGACTAGCCGCCTTGAGAAGATTTATCGCACGATTGGGCGAGCAGGCATTACCCTTCTACAAGCTGTTGAAAAAGACGGACAAGTTCGAGTGGACACCAGAGGCTAAGCAGGCATTCGCGGACCTGAAACGATCATTGCAAAGCAAGCGCATCCTTGCAACACCGCAAGAGAGGGAGCCACTATACCTATACCTAGCCGCAACAAACCAGGTCATCAGCACGGCAATTGTAGTCGAACGACCTGAGGAGGGCAAGACATATGGAGTCCAACGACCAATCTACTACATCAGTGAAGTGCTCTCGCCGTGCAAGCAACGATACCCTCACTACCAGAAGCTCGCTTATGGAGTTGTTCTCACGGCTCGAAAGCTCAAGCACTACTTCCAGGAACACACCATAACAGTGGTTAATGATGCATCACTCGGTACAATCATGAACAACCCAATGGCATCTGGACGAATAGCAAAATGGAGCATCGAGCTGGGCGCTTGGGACATCATCTATGCAGGGCGCAATTCAGTAAAATCCCAGGTACTCGTGGAGTTCCTGAGCGAGTGGACAGAGCTACAAACGCCCGACCCGCCAGAATACACGAGTAATTGGATCATGTACTTCGATGGGTCCAAAAGAAACGAGGGAGCAGGAGCTAGGATCGTCCTAATATCACCTAGAGGGGACAAACTGCAGTACGTCCTCCGATTGGATTTTCCACCTGATGATCCAGCATCAAACAACGACGCAGAATATGAAGCTCTGTTGCATGGGATGAAGATGGCAGTTGCGTGTGGAGCCACCCGACTGATGATCTACGGCGACTCCAATCTCATCGTGCAACAGACAATGAAGGAATGCGACGCTATCGCTGAAAACATGGTCGCTTATCGTGACATGTACAACCTACTCGAAGGAAGTTTCAAGGGATGCGAGCTGAAGCATATTGCGAGATCCAGCAACGAAGAAGCAGACAGGCTGGCAAACATGGGTTCCACAAACACACCCATACCGCCAGGGATATATTTCGAGCGGATGACTAGACGATCAGTCAAAATCAAGAAAACTGCAGACGTACCCACAACATCGGAGACAGAGGTCAGCCCGCAGGTTGCTATTATCGAGTTCATTCATCATATTTCGCGACAAGTTTTTCTGGTCGAGCCAGTCTGGACGCAGAAATACCTCGACTACTTGTCCGCGAAACAGCTCCCAGCAGATCCACGTGAGGCTCGACAGATAGTCAGGCGAAGCAAATCCTTTCGGGTGATCAACAGAGAGCTATACAAGCAAAGCATCTCAGGCATACTGCAACGATGCATAGCACCCGAGGATGGCAAAGAATTATTGCAAGATATCCATCAAGGAGATTGTGGACATCATGCTAGCTGGAAAGCAATCATGGGAAAAGCCTTCCGAGCAGGATTCTACTGGCTTACAGCAGCCAGAGACGCAAAGGAACTGGTCGACAGGTGCAACGCTTGCCAGCGATTCGCACCAAAACCACACGCACCCGCTACGGAATTGCATATGATACCCATCGCCTGGCCCTTTGCACAATGGGGGCTGGACATGGTAGGACCACTACGCAAGTCCACGCCAGGTGGATACACACACTTGCTGGTCGCAGTTGACAAATTTACCAAATGGATTGAAGCCATGCCGGTAACCTCGGCTAGCGCCCAATGCGCCATCAAATTCCTCGACTCCATCGTATGCAGGTTTGGAGTACCACACGACATCATTACAGACAATGGTACTAACTTCACGGCAAAGGAAACACAGCAGTTCTGTGAAGAAAAGGGCATCAACTTCAAATTTGCCTCAGTTGCCCATCCGCAAACCAACGGCCAAGTCGAAAGATCCAACAGATTAGTTTCGGCTGGCATCAAGAAACGTCTACTCGATCGTCTACACCCGGCAGCAGGACATTGGGCAGAAGAGCTACCCTCCGTGCTATGGAGCCTCCGCACAACTCCAAACCGATCCACAAACTACACACCATTTTTCATGGTCTACGGGGCCGAAGCAGTCCTTCCCGAGGACGTCAGGTTCAGCGCCCCAAGGGTTGTTGCTTACAGCGAAGAAACCTCCAACAGGGCACTCGCAGATGATATGGACGCACTTGACGAAATACGCGATATTGCACTCGCAAGATCCGCAGTATACCAGCAGTCGCTGCGAAACTATCACAGTCGCCGCATACGCCACAGGGGCTTCGCAGTAGGAGATCTGGTGCTACGACTCAAGCAGAAGGAAGGACACAAGCTCGAGCCACCATGGGAAGGACCTTTCATAATACACGAAGTTATCCCAGGTGGCGCCTATCGACTGAAGAACCCGGCGACTGGAGGCGTCTATTCCAATCCTTGGAATGTCGCACAACTCCGCAAATTTTATCCCTAGATTTATTTTTAATAGCAATAATAAGGCTATACTAGCCATCTTGTAGTTCGACAGAAAAACACATGACTTTTCAGTCATTCCAATAAAATACATGGTTTCTCAACCATAGATACTCGAAGATTTCTTATCTTTACATGCTAAAAGTAACAGGTACACACCCCAAAAACACGCGGGGGCTACGCCTAACTCAACATCACAGGAAAATTTATATATACAAGGTGAACACCTTACAACAGTTTTTACAAACTATACAGAACAACAGGATATAGACATCCTACGATCAAACCCGGCGCTGAGCATTCTCAGCCGCCAAAACCCGATCTACCTCATCCGAGGTCAATCGAATGATTTCTTCTGCCGCAGGCCGAACAACCCTATAATGAGGAGAAATATCGTCGATTGGACCATCAGGAAGTCTAGCTATGGAGTTGAAGTTCACCTCAGGATGCCACAACCGGACGAAAGAGAGAGCCACCACCGAGCCGCAAGTCATCTAATTGCGAACGCACTCGCGAATCTCTCCTTCTCGGCCGAACACCTTGAGAAGATGGCTCCAATATTCAGGACCCCTTTGCAGCGGATAGAAAGCGACGTTCATCGCAATCAAAACCTCGTGAAAGGAACTCACGAGTATCTTCGCCTGGATGACTCGGAACTTCAAGGTAGCAAGCACAAAACCTCGACTACGATCGGACCAAAAATTATTCGCATGAGGTCTCGAGCTGCCAGCTTCTTGAAAGATGTGGTTTTCCACCCATTGTTTCTCATTCCTGTCATCCGGCTGAACAAATGAAAAGCAAAGATACATGATCAAAAAAAGGATACAAGATAAATAAGACTTGGGGGCTGCATTACTTACAGAGCAAATCCTTGGCAACAGACGCCAACTCATCCATCACAAACTGCTCGCGTTCAATCGCCAGTTTTTGTTTGGACTTAGCCACATCGGCTATCCCACGCAGCGCTTTTAGCTTGCGTTCACCATCGGCTACACGATCACGGAGACCTGCAAAGGTCCCAACAGCGGCAACAAGAGGATTTGCTGGAGTAGCAAGTCCACCTGAAGGCTCCGCAGCCACCCTAGCTACCTGAAAAATACAAGGAAGTTAAAGGAATAAGATGCCCTATTCGAGATATATTAACCACCTATTCGACAGGTGCTCGGGGGCTACTCCCATCGGGAAGAAACACACAATCGCGGGAAGCATTTCAGAAGAACATCTCGATTAAAACATTGAAAATACGGGAGCACATCCCAAGGTTCATTACAATCAAAACAACAAAGTACAGAAGAAATATACTAAGGAGCTACAGTTGTGGTGCCACTCGCGGCGGTGGTCCCTCCCCTAGCACGGGCAAACAACTCGGATAACTTCCGAGCAAGGACTCCGGCTAGCTTGCCAAAATGACGAAGCCCTACCTTATTGCCCGTAGCAGGATCGACAGGAAGCTCCGAGTAGGCCTCCTCCAAACCGGTGACTCCATGCGCCAGCGCGAACTGGATGGCGGTCTTCGCCCCAGATTCTGACTGAGCAACCGCGTAGGCATCAAGGAGATTGCTCTCCGAGAAAATCTTCAGCAAATCGCCCAGCGCGGGTGGAGACACGGCGTTGACGAGAAGGCGGTCGTGCAGCTGCGTCAGCACTCGAGTGGCCTCGCCAATCAAGGTGCAGACCCCTTCGGCGTGCCTCCTAAGCTGGGCGCAAGAATCCGTCAGCGCATCCACCCGATGGACCCCAGGAAGCTCTAGTGGGACAATCAGAAGACGTACAAAGAAAAATGTTAAGATCCAAAGGACTCACCACGACAGAAGACAAATCATAGGACAAAAGCAACTTACCCGCAAAGCGCTCGGCAAGGGGACGAAGGAAGTCGACAAGGTCGGCATCCGCCTTGGTGCCAGCTTCCTCCAAATTCTTCAGAGCAACCTGGGCAGCCGCAAGCTTTCCTTCAAGATCTGCCGACAACATGCGGGAGGACTCGAGTTCCCGTCGAGTAGCCGTCAACTCAGCTCTTGAGCAGTTGCCCGAGTGGAGGCACTCGCCTTCTCGGTCTTCATAAACTCAAGTTGAGCTGCGCAGCAATAGTTGTTAGAGCCAAAGAATTGGTGGAAAAATAAAGACGGAAGAAGATGGTAAACTTACTTCGAAGAAGCTCGTTCTCCGAGGCGAGTCGATCACGGTCTGATCGAAGGATCCCGCATTCCGACTCAGCTAGAACAACACGGCGACCAACCGCCGCAAGGGAGTCGATAAGCGACTGCAATGAACATGAAGATAGAAGAATCAGAAAGGAGAAACTTGAGCCTATACTTGATTGTAAACATTCGAGTATAGCCTCGGGGGCTACTCCCATCGGGAGCACTGTCGTGCACCCGATAAAATGAAGAAGAAGAAATAAAAAGACCATCTCTGAGCCTGTAGCCGATCGCATGTGATCGACTACAGCCTCGGGGGCTACTCCCATCGGGAGCACTGACGTGCACCCGATAAAAAATCCAAAGGTGATAAAGTATTGAAGAAGCAGGCAGCAAAGTTTACCTGGCCTTGAGCGAGGGAGAGGGGATCCGCCGAGCTACCCGACACCTCCTTCGGAGCCGAAGCCCCAGCAGCGAAACTAGGAATTCTGTATTCCGTAGTCGCCGCGTTGGGGGATACACTCGGTGAGTTTTGGACGGTGTCGACGGTACGAGTCTCACCCGCAGCTCCCACTTTATTCCTCTTTTCGGGAGGAAGGGATGAGGCGTACCTGCGAGGGCTGATAGCTTGAAGACTACAACGAAGACAATATGTCAAAAAAGATGCGAAAGGAAATGTTTGACTAAGAACAAGAAGGAAAAACTTACTCGTCGTCATCCTCTTCGTCCAACATATCTGCATTCCAAGCGGTTTGGATTGTTGGAAACAAAGGAGGAGGGGCGCGCGTACACAACGGAGTGACGGTGATGGGCTCCTTCCCGGGCGATTCCTCCAAAGAATTATCTTTTGAAGTGGCCTCATCGTCCCCCACTCGACGGCGTTTGCGAAGGAGGCGATCGTTACCCGAATCCCCCGTGTCATCCGAGGAGTCACTCTCGGAGCTCGAGGAGGCATCAGCAACACTGGTGTGGGTTGGACCGTCCAGGTTACTCGCCAATAGATCCGAGGCATCCTCTCCGGACGTGGGCGGGTAGCAGGTGGCCACGGTTAAGCTCTATCAAAAAAGACAAAGGAAAAGCAAGGGAAAATTCAGTCGACCAAAATTCAGAACAAGGAAAGAAATGATGAGAGAAGGAAGGACGAACTCACTTCGGGTGGCGGGGGCCTTGACGCCTCGAAGGCTGCGACTGTGCAGTCGGGGAATTTTTCTCCCACCTTCAAGCTGCTGATGGCCGCGATCTTTTTCTCTAACTCGATGTTCGAGAGCTCTTCATGACTCACGCGACTGGGGTCCTCAGAGCCCTAGTACTCCCACATCGTGGAAGGCCTGTGCTGCAAGGGTTGAATCCTGCGCTTGAGAAAGATGCTCGCCAGGTGCAGCCCGTTTAGCACGACTCCAACGGCTTGATCTCGGAGGGCGGCCACCTTGGCGAGTAGCGGCGTAATGACCTGGGTCTCTTCAGCCGACAGTCTGTGCGCCCAGGACTTCCGCCTCTTCAAGACAATGAACAGGTGGAATTCCTGAATCCCACCCGAGCTGTTGTCGGTGACGTAAAACCACTTTTTCCTCCATCCTTGGGCGGAGTCGATGAAGTACATGCCAAAGTAGCTGTTCTCCGACTTCGGTTGAATCCCGAAGCCGCCCGTGCGCAGTGGCTCGCCAGGCTCAGATTCTACCCGCAACCTCTCGCGGAAGATTCAGACCTTGAAGAGGGCCTTCCAGAGGCCCAAATGTGGGCGAACGCCCAAAAAGCACTCGCAAAATTCAATGAAGCACGATATGTGCTGCACTGCATTCGGAGGAAGATCATGGAGCTGTATGCCATAGACATACAGCAATGCCACGAGGAATGGGTGAAGGGGAAGAGAAAGTCCGCGCGACACGTGTTCCGCGAAAACCACGCGTTCGTTCGCGTGTGGATTGGGTACCTCCTCCTTTTTGCTGAGACGCACCCGCTTCTCGGCTTCCGTGGGCAGCAACCCCTCCCGCTGCATCTCCTTGACACTCTTGGCCGTGGTGTTGGGCGAGCGCCAATCGCCCGAGCGCGGTGCAGGTTGCACTGGAACCTCTCCTGACGCCCTTGACGACGAGGCGGCAGCGCCGCGTTTCTTGCCTCCCGCCATTGCTGCTAGCACGAGCTCGAAGAGAGGGGAGATGGTGCGCGAGGAAGACGATGAGCGAGGAAGGCGAAAGCTGGGAAATTTTCACCGCTTCACCAAGGCCTGAATTTATACAGAGAGCCAGTCGATCCTGGCCGCTCGCTGAGCCGCGTGGCATCCATCGCGGCCGCCGCGTGTGAAGGCGAAACGAAGGGGCGGCGGATGCTGTTTCGTGCCACGATCTTAACAGTGGATTGTGCACATTTACTGCGCGCAGTTCGCGTAAAAACCGGGAACGACGTCTCGTTTCCGGTCAAAAAGCTGACAAGGTGGGCCAGCGCTTCTGCTCTTACTCCGTCACGTCCCATCGGGAGGATAAAAGTGCGCCATGACGTCATAGCATGCATCATCAAGCTGAAGAATCTTTCGAATGGAAAGTTCAAACGCGAAAATAACTTCGCATGGATAAAAATCCTTCGAATAAAAGTCCAAACACGGAAATAACTTCGTATGGACAAATTATGACGTGAAATTTCTTTCATAGGAAAAAATACCCCAAAGCACGGAAATTCTTTCATATGGGCATGAAACTCCGAACACGAAAATTCTTTCGTATGGACAAGGGACCGCAAACTCAAAACTACACGAATAGGCAGATCCTGCCATTCATTCATACGATGTCTGCACATCACAAACCTGGATTGTTCAGCCGACTAGGTACATCCGGATGCCATATTCTTTCGAATATGAAGCTAAGACCCAAAAGATCTCTCTTGAGGGCCTGGAATCGCACTCAAGCTGCGTCCTCCGGCATAATTCTGTGTCAACAACACGAAGAAAAATCCTAGCGGACGCGCCGGGTACCCCCATAGGTTAAGTTTGACTCGGTAAGACCACTACGGTCCAGTCGCAACGATCACCTCATAGGGTTCGAGTCGGAGGTCTCGAATCTGTGTAGGCCAGAACTGTTTTTGCCCTAGTTGCAATTAATTGGCCCTGATCTTTCGGGAGAGTCAAGCTACTGTGCCATATCCTTCTGCGATAAACAGCCATAAAAACAGGCACTCTCATTACTCGATACTCGGGTGTAAAAGCTTATCATGCAGGGTACACACCCTCTAAAAAGGAAACGACCATACTGGTTATCCGAAAGAAAGAAGAATGAAAAGTTTGACCGTCTGCTCGACTGGAAAAATCCCAATCGAGCAAACGCTCGGGGGCTACTGACGAAGGGATGGATCTTAGACCCTGCGGGTAAGGACACCCCGTCTCAGGCCCAAGCTTAAGGCCCAAGAAGGGAAGCCCTTGGAGTATTCTGGAAGGCCCACTTGAAGCCCACCCCGCAATGCCTTGCGGGCTAAGTTAGGAAACTTGTAACCGACGTAGGGTTAGAGTTCGAGTCCTCTCCGGGTAGGGTTTGAGACCTGGCCACCTATATAAGGCCAGGAGAACCACCGGAAGAGGACCAAGCAATACCGCACCACCAAAGCCTTGAGCTCGAGATTGTACTCTCGACTTGAGCGATCATCTTTGTAACCGATCTATTCGATAATACAGATCGACAGAGGCAGGAGTAAGGGTTTTACCTCTACGAGGGCCCCGAACCTGGGTAAATTGTGTCCCATGTCTAGCCGACGATCGCCACCAGCGCTCATGGGTTCTCCTATTCGAAACCCTATAGGTTCACCTGAGGGATTTGCCGAGCAACAGATTCGACACTTAGTCTATAGCTAGCCCGTTCATTTGTGGTGTGTTGTTTGCTGTTTGGAAATTGTCTGAGTGATTACCTTAGCATGAGTATTGTACTTGTGTTATTTGTTGTGCTAGTGTTGTTGTTGTGCTTAGGTAGTATCTTGTTATCTAGGCCTTATTTTATTAGTGATCTTGTTTGGTGATGATTTGCTTGTGTGTTGTTAATACCAACTGCCATGGGTATTGCTTTGATTGATTGTAGTATTTTAGTAACCTCATCTTTTGTACCCACGAGCTATATTTTTAGCTTCTTGAATATCTTATTATGAGAGTGGTACACCCACTCCATATATGATATGTAAGATGTGGGATATGGTTTCTCAACTATATGCTT